>CM024753.1:21869043-22556152 GCA_014218235.1 Colocasia esculenta | reverse complement strand
TGATATAAATTTACTGCCCATGTGATGAAGATTGGCTTCCTTGGAGACTATATATATATATATATGCACATGTATATTAATGTATATTATCTGACACATTTAATTAGCTGGACCATGCTTGCTTTCTTTTTTTCTGTTCTTGATGTACATAGGATTCTGTGAATGCATGGGAGCAGGTCTAACCAAATTTTAGCTCACGAATTAACGGCAGTGCGTGAATTCTAGCTAGAAGAAGGGTATATATACATCTCTATTCATGACCTTTTTTATCTATCAATTTTATTAGCCAGAATGGTTCCGGTAGGATTTGGGTCTAAACACTTGAACTTTATTAATTAGTGAGGTGATGAGTTTGTTTAATTACAGGGAAGGACGTAATTGGAACACGCGAAGCCTTGGGAGCTGGCAGTTCTCCACGTCCTTCTCAGCTTTATAAAAGGTTTCTTGCCGTGGTTCGTCCGTGTGGAAGTGGAACTGATGCCTGCACTGCATGGGGACGCGAAGACCTCATTTGAAGGTTCGAAAGTTAAGCCTACGTACGCGTGGGTTACTCGGAGTGGGGCGGTGAAGGCATCTGGAAGCCATGCCATTGGTGGGAACTGTACGGTACGTAGGAAGGGTCTTTCGTCGTTAGGAAATTTTTTTTAGGGTTTTTCTTACATATTAAACCTCAAAAATTTAGTTAATTATATATTAATCTCTTAAATCTAACTATTATCATATTAATATCCCAAAACTTCTAAAATCTTGCAGAAAAATCCCTCTGGTAGAGACTAATACATAAGATTTAGAGATTTTGGGGGACTAAGATGATAACGATAAACTAATCTACAATCAGCTAAATTTGTAGAGATTACTATGTAAAAAAACTCTTCTTTATAATATCATAAGAAAGAGAAAAAATTACTACTTTTACTGTAGCAATAAATACAGCAAAAGTGGCATCCACGGGATGTTATCTTAATTGGATGTTCCATGACGACAGAAAGTAATGGGTTGGTGGCGGCGACTAACGACGGCGATCGGCGGCAACAAATGATTGAACTTCAAAATATAAATTTTAGACTTCAAAATATAAATCTTAGACTCTAAGATATAAATATTGGACTCCAAAAGACTATCCTTAAAGTTTAAAAATATTCGCTCGACTTCAAATTAATATAGACTTTGAGCTCCAAAATGTAAACTTGGACACCAAAATATAAATTTGGACTTCATAATGTAATATTGACTGCACTTTTAATAATTTGGGCTCTAAAATATCTAAAATGGTTATTTCAGATCTCGTTGTCGATCATGGCCACCCGTCGTCCTTCTACTCCCACCTGTTAACCCACATAGCAGTCTCTGTGGTATCCTTGAGTGCCACGTGGATTGTCATCCAATGTTTACTGCACTACAGTAAGTATAGTATAAATCTTTCTCTATAAAAAATAACTGTTGTAAGATTATGCTGAAGTGGAATTATAAGAAAATAATTTATTAGTTAAGAGAGCACTCTTGATAAGTTCTTGTTCTCTTTTTTTTCAGTCATTGAAATTATTTTTCGTGCAATTCATATTATATTTACTGCAAGAACAATCTTACAATTAATATATCCTAGCATCATATACCATAGATTGTCATGTTTTGTTGACATCTTTTGAAATAGAAATGTCTGCTATATATATGTTTGAGAAAGATTTATCGCACTTGCATATTGTAATTTAAGTGTAATATAACTAGACAATAATTCATGTGATATCCCTCACATGAGGAGTGATAAAGTGACAATCTAATTATTAGATGTCACATGAACTTGTTACCTAGTCATATTACACTTAAGTATAATATAAAAGTGCAATAAACCTTCCTCTATATGTTTTATGCCGATAGATAGGGGCCGTCATGACTAGACACAAGTGAGTGGGTCTGTGGATAGAACATTATCCGACCATACAATTATGAACTTGTAGCTGGTGGTAGATACTATTTCGCCGGCGATGAAGCTCTTTTACTCTGATGGGTTACCAAAAAAAAAAAAAAGAATTTTTTTATTGAGAATTAGTACTGGGAGAGGCTCAAGCCATTATGTACATAAACATGACATGGTCGTACTCGTACGTCTACCTCAGGGATGTAAGAGACATAATGTGATGATGCTTCCGAGAGATATCACCAGGACTTATATGAACACTACTTCTTCTTCAAGCTAAATCTTAGTCTTTGGCACCAGCCTGCCGGTTCGGTGTACGTACAAATGCCGTGAAACGTATACGTGCATGCATGGTGAACAACAGCCAACCCCTGCACCTCCAGTTTTGCCTTCTTTCCTCCCATCTCCATCACCTCTGTCCTCACAGACGGGTTTTAATCACATTGGTGATGGGAGGCCTATGGCTTCCATTCCTCGTCGGCTGCTCCATCTCTTTCCTTTAATTTCCCTCTCCATCCTTCAGTGCTCGTCTCTCCCTTCACACACACCCACTGATCCCAGAACACAGCAGCTAGCCATGCGTGGCCAGGTATGTGAATAATCGTAGTCTAGCTACCCCCACATCATGCATTATTGGTACATTGTTCATGTGATCGATATCGGTTTCATCTGATGATTACTTTCACGGGGACTTGCAATCGGATTCTCTGCTTAGTTTCAAGTTTCCCAGCTGGTTTCATTTGAAGGTGCTATTCTCATCTGATCAGTTCCTCGCTAAATTTTCTCCCCTGGGGGTATCTAGTTCTACATGCATTTGAAGAAAGAACACTTCTTCTTTCTCCCCTTCGCCCCCCTCAAATGTTAATTAGTTGTCCATGCCGACACTTCTTATTAGGAGCTCCCCCTGTTCTTATCCCGGCAGTCTCCCCACTGCAAGCCAGTTCTCTTTGTTTGGCACCCCCAGCCCAGTATTTTCTGTTGTGTTCTTGACGAATTGGATGCAGTATATATACCGTCTGGGATTTTGGTTCAAGAACAGAAGAAATCACTATACTCTGCAAGCCCTGTAACCCAGATGGCACTACTAAAAGCAAGCCTCTAAAATGGGGACTCCCCTTCTAATCTTTTTTCCCAACTGTTCTTCTTCCCACGATCGTTTTATTAATTGACCACTACAAGATTTCTCTGCACATTCCTCTTCTCCATCCTCCGTAATCAACTATTTTTCCACTTGATGGGTTGTCTGATTCTTCCAGAACTTCTCAATCATCCTTACGGTGGATCTCTCCTGCGCCCGGTGCCACGACAAGATGGAGAAGATCCTCGACAAGTACCACGGTAATCACCAAGATGCAAAGAAACCAACTTAATTTCTCAGATTTTAAGCATACTCAGAACAAGATTCTGGTCTAGAATCCTGACACTTCCTGTTGAACGGCAAATTTCCCATTTTTTCCGATCCACGGAGAGCGGTGGAGCATCCAGTCGACGGTGTGGGACAAGAAGAACAACAAAATCACCCTCACCGGGCCCTTTTGTCCCTACAAGCTCGCCAAGAAGCTCCGCCGCAAGGCCGGCAAAGTCATCAAGGACATCGACTTCCCCGACAAGTGCAGCTGCCACTGTGATGTTCCGCCACCGCCGCCGCCGCCGCCACCACCACCGCCGCCGCCGCCTCCACCGCCGCCGCCGCCACCACCGCCGCCTCCACCGCCGCCGCCGCCACCACCACCGCCGCCTCCACCGCCGCCGCCACCAGTCTGGCTGATCTGCTGCTGCTGCCCTTGCTACAGAGGGCACGGCCCTTGCGGGTGCAGGGGGCAGCCCAACGGCGGCTACCGGCCCTGCGGTTGCGGATGCGGTAGGGGCTGCGGCTGGGGTGCCCCCGTCGAGCCGGCGTACAGCCGCCCTGCCACGACGGCCGCTGCCGGATCGAGTTCTCCTGCGAAGAGGAATCCCCGTGCCGGCCCATGTGAAACGGACCGGACCGGCAGAGGGGGAGGGCGAACCGGGCGGCCCCGTCAATGCTGGGCGTCATCATCATCTGGTCGCAATCATCGTTCATGTGGTGAACCTCTTTACAATTTGCGGGTGATGTGTATATATATATATATATATATATATATATATATATATATAATATATATTATACATACATATATGAATAAGTCAAAAATTGGGAAGAATATATCAAAGATCTCCCATCTTTGGGGTGATGATATATTCTAATGTGTTTCTAAGTATGAAAGAAATAAACATCTACCAACAATTAGCCTTATTTTTTTCCTCATACTTAGTTCTTTTAATTCCATTCTTCCGCCCACTGGTAGCTTCTTGTTTTCATCATAAAATACTGCAAAACTCTGTAAAAAAATTTTTAATTTTATAACGTTTTTCTAGTATGTGAGTAGTATTTTGTTAGCTAGCTAGCCGTGCCACTAACTTGGGCTAACAAAGAGTTACATCGTTCTTCCACCCACCAGTTAAAAATTGGAGATCTTATGTCAAAAGAGCTACATCGTTTTAATTACTGCAAAACTAACACTACCACCATCATCTAACCCCATTCTAAAATTGACTTATGATACTATGACCCACGTATTATACTGTAGAATAAATCATATTGTTAGATGCCTAAGATGATGTTTGGTAGTCACACTTCGTTTTCTTACACTTGGTTGGGAGTTAAATTAAAACTGACGTTTCAAGTTGGCATTTGAAGAGAGATGTTGGCATGGTTTGGTTGGAACATGCAGCATCTGAAGAGATGTTGACACACTCCGATTCCTGGGAGGTCCCCATCATCTCCTTTTTCTTCTCTGAGGTCATGATTTGTGACCCTAGCTAGTTAGGTGGATCAAGTTGTATGATTACTTACTGGTGGTGGAAGTGCTTGAAATTAAGAAATTTGGTGTCATGTTATAGAAGAGGTTTAATTAGATTTATGTCTTAAGGGGCCATTATTAGACTTTTGCAAAACATTTAATTAGAAGGATAATGCATATAAATATATATTTTTGTAAGAGTCTTGGGCGGGCCCAATTAGAGGGATAACTTGTTTAAGGGTGTGGGAAAAAAGAAATATCACAAAATTGGCTAAGGGTGAGGAAAAAGACAGTATGAAGGTGCTGAGAACTGAAAACTTTTCCATTGAGGAGGACATATATACTAACCAACTGAACTATTTCACTAAAACAAAAGATTCGTTACGGAGATAGGGACCCTCCACTTAACGGGCTTGCAGTGGTGGCTGGGCCTGGCCCATTTAGTGGCCGGGCCCAATTAGAGAGAGAACTTTTGGGGCACATGTAAGATGGGATTCGACGTGGCTATTATCTTCCTTAATTTGTAGATCTGCTTTAGTTCGTGGTTAATTAAGCTACTCATGAGTATCTTAATCGGAGATTGTCTAACCAACAAAAAATAATTTATTTTAATTTGAGATGAGTTAACCTAAAAACTAACCTAGTTAGACTTTTTTTGTTTAAAGGATTCCCAAGCCCAAGTCGTCCGGAGTTGGGGTTTGAATTTTTTTTGAAAAAAAAAATCACACAAACTCATGTGCAATCTTGGTTTTTAGAGTACTATTTTAAAAAGGGGGCTCATATATTCAAAGTTAGCCACCTTAATTTATCTTTCAAAACTGGGTAGGGCTATCCCTTTTTAATCTTGGTTAAAGCTATAATCTTCCCAATTAATCTAACTGACTTTTTAAAACTAGCTAATTAGCGCATAATTATCAACGATCTACTTCTCCCTAATCAATTTTTAACTCTCTCCCAAAATTGGTTGTAGGATTTTATATGCACATATGAATACCCCTCTCAAGATTAATCAAGTTATGTTAAAGTAGTAAACATCCGTTGGAACCATCCACTAAGCGCCGCTTTGGATGTAGGTTAACTCAGAGCTAACTCTAGTTAACTCTGAGTTAACTCAAAAAATACTTTAGTAGTGTTACAAAGTTAACTCAAGTGGGTTGGGCTAAAAGTGGATTAAAAGTGAGTTAACCCATCATTTTTTAACCCACCTCTAGAGGTGGACTAGAGTTAACTCAAGTGAGTTAACCACCTTTTTTCCTCTCACATCACAAGCATTAAATACTATTTTTCCTTTTTCCAAAGTTAGTTAACTCACTTTTTTTACCAAAGTATATTTGAGAAAAATAAGTTAACTCACTATAGTCTTAAAGTTAACTCTATTATTACCAAGCAAAAGGTGGGTTAACCATGTGTAACTTTGTTCATGGGTTAGAGTTATCTTAACTCCAACCCATTACCAAAGTGGCGAGATGTCCCATTGTCTTCTGATTTTGATGGCTCGTCAGTGGGTAGCGGTGAAGATCGACTAGGGCTTGTGTACGTAAAAGAAGAGAGTAAACGTAGGTAGAAATCTAAAATAGATCTTTTGTGCAATTTCACTTTTAAGAGGGGCATTTCCGAGAAGAAAAAAGGGAAATGACTTGAACATGTTTCTTCTTTTGTCTTTTCAATGAATACATGCATGGGTCCCCAATGTGGAGATGTATATACCAAGGCCTTCCTCCCACCGCAATGATGAGCAGTAGAGATAATGTTATTGTTGGAGTACTTGCGCTTATAATAAGAAAGGTGGGAGCTGGTTGGCAGTGAGTGGAATTCATGTCTACATATATAATGGAAAATCTATGACGTAATCATGGAATGTGGGTAAGGAATAAGGAAATATGAACTAGTCAATTATAATAACATTGATCTAGAGCTTCATTAGACTAGCCATATTTATTAGGGGTGTATAACGGTTCAGTTCGATTTGGGTTGATCTATTTTTGACCAATCTAAATTAAATCGAATATACATCTCAACTCGAATCGGAGTTATTTCGTTCGGTTCAATCGAATTTTTATATTTAATTAATATAATTAAATTTATTGAATATTCATAAAATAAAAAGAAAACTAAAAAAATATG
The DNA here is from genome assembly GCA_014218235.1 of Colocasia esculenta. Taxonomy (NCBI): domain Eukaryota; kingdom Viridiplantae; phylum Streptophyta; class Magnoliopsida; order Alismatales; family Araceae; genus Colocasia; species Colocasia esculenta. The sequence continues at coordinate 22,549,288 of CM024753.1, read as the reverse complement.
TATGTTTTTATGTAAATTTACTCATATAATTATATTTTAATATTTATAATATAAATATTATTATAATTATATTACAAATTGATTTATTCGATTTATACGGTTCGGTTCAATTTCACAAATTGTGAAACCGAACCGAGCAAAATTTCGGTCCAAGTCGAACCGAACTGAACCGACCAATTCAATTTAGTCTGGTTCGGTTCTTCGATTGAATCAAAATTTAAACACCCCTAATATTTATATAATGGGGTTTAATTTGACATCACCCATAATGTAATCATAGTTTGCCGTGAACGATCGAGTCGGACCATGTCAAAGGACTCTCCGAATTTTTTACACGGCCAATATGATATAGCTAATTATAATATCATAATATTATTTTATTATTTAATATATAGTTTACATCATTATTATTAGTATTTTAATTAGATTGTGATCAAGTATACATAAGGCCGGCACGGTTAACCTCAATCGCTTATACTATGACCTTCATGCATGCCAGCTCAAACCCACATTTGAAACTAATTCATATATATATATATATATATATATAACTTTTTGTGATGAGAGGAGTGCTATGAAAAGAGAGATGACGTTCTTGACTACACTATTTACCTACGTAAGCAAGAATAAGAGTGCACTCCTTTTAGCTGCAAATGTGGTCTGGGCAGCCTTTTCTCTATGTCCTTTCCAGTGCAAAGGTGAAGTTGGCATGGATTCTTTCCCATCATGAACAGCTATGATGGCAAAGAGAGGTGGCTTTTTTGCTTTGAGAAATGCTAGTTTCAAGTCCGCCCGCTCGGGCGGACGTGGATCGGCCGCGCGGCCGACTTCATTGGTCGGCTGCGCGGGTCCCACGCCGACCTCACATGGGGCCCACCCACAGCCGACCAATGAAGTCGGTCGCGCGGCCGATCCACATCAACTAGTTACCCGGTTGCTCGAGTAACTAGCATTTCTCTTTTACTTTTGATGGCATTTTCTATATTCACTAATGAGAAAGACTTGCTCCACTTTCAAAAATGCAGCAAATGTAATTCACATGAGTTGACAATTTATGTGGCATCAAAAAAATGTCATGTAATTTTTTTATTAACGTCACATGAGTTGTCAGCCCATATGAATTGTACTTGCTGCACTTTTAAAAGTGCAACAAATCTTTCTCTTCACTAATTACTTTTTGCTCAAATATTTTCTTTTAGAGAGGAAAAAAATTGTAAAGATAAAAAAATCTAGATTTGACCCAAAAGATGGCGGCTCAATAAACTTATATAAGTACAGATGAGACATATCAATGCACCATCACACAATGAATCGCGTCCATGTGAAAAGCAACTCAAGATTGGAATAGTTTGAGTAATTGGGACACCACCAAGAGACTTATATCGGAATTGCATCATATATATAAAGGACTAATCTTATCTTAAGAGAGAAAAGGCCATTAATTATAGAGGTCCTCTACATGGCTCTAAGAAAATTATAGGAATATCCTGTAGAGTACTTGCATTATATTTTAGCTGGAGAACTCACAATAGAATTACACATAAATCCAAAGATAAGAATGGATCAAGATAGAGATGAAGAGTTCTATATGAAGCAAATAAGGCTCTTAACAGACTCCCAAATTAATACCTGCATGGACTCTAATCCTAGGGCCATATCCTCTCATCTAATTCTTGATCCTATCTGACACCCTGGTAGAGCCATAAGGGAGCATGCGGTTATAAATCTCTAGGGAGCCTCCCCTCCGGAAAAAAAAGGTAATATCCAATCTTTCTACTCTAGTGAAGAGAAATCTCGTATCCTCTAGCCGCCTGTCATTAATTTCTTTGGTCCATTGCTCTTAGTATCATCTTGATTTAAACATCGAAGGGTTTTTCTTGAAACTCGCCTCCTAGGAACTGTGTGATGCTCTGTCTCCTTTTGTCGATCCTATTGGAGGTCTTAGGGGTGTCTCCATCGTCAGATTCCCACACTTCTCATCCAACAGTCTGTAAACAGGGTATAAGATCGATCTTCTTCAATTCTAATAGTGAAATCTATCATTAGCATGCAGGTTTGATTAATTTGCATCATGAGTAATATACATTGCATATTGTGGTGTATACTTTGTATTTAGTCATCTTATAAATTCACCTATGATTAGTATACATAAGATACCTAGATGAACTTAATTACTTGGGGAGGGGGACAATAAATTTCTAGTAAAGAAACTTTAACATAAAACACACATGGGTATATGGAGAGGCAAATCTTGAATTTACTATTGGCCATTGGATGGCTTTGAAATTTTGGAAAACTAGATGGTGATCTTTGATGGCAAGAAGATGATCTGTAAGGAGGAGAAAGGATCAGAGGGGCCTGGAATTGAGATCCTAGAGAAAATTTTTTGAAGTCAAATCATGACATGAGTTAAAATGAGAAAGTGCATGATTATTGCTCCCCATAGTTGTTAGGGGTAGAACATCATATCTCTAGTTGAATGACCTTCTCTGAGATTTTGTAGTAGTTGTGTCACGTCCTGAAATTTAGTAGTAGAAATAAATATCGAGAGCGTGAACGATACAAGTATGAGTATTACAGTTGAGTAATTCAGAGAGACATCGAAATATGACAAAGGAATTTAGACAATAGTTGTGCCAGCTAAATAACTCTTTATTTCATTTCCAACAAAGCTAACTTAAAACTTTACATAATTAGAGCCAATAACATGGCCCATTATTGTCATTTCAAAGTACATACTCCTCATGCAAAAATAAAAGTAACTATTACTCTAATCTTAATGGCTGACATGACAGGTACGTTATGAGAGGCTCATCACTCTTCTCCAGTCCCATCATTCTCTAGTTCCTCATAATCATCACCTAAAAATGTTAAGAAAAGTAGGTGTGAGTGCACTAACTGTTAGTTATGGGTGTCCTCAAGCCAATCATAACTTGTACAATCTTGTTCTTAGATAATAATAATAGGACTTTTATATTCATTATGTGTAATTCGTTTATCGTTTCATTATGAAGTCCATGAATATACGTAATGAATATTAATTATGTTGAGATCATAACAATGAGATTAATATCTTTTAAACGTATATTCTTAATTGTTTCTAGTCGGAGGATATTCGAGAAGGACATCGGATATCCGGTTAGACTAGTACATGTTGCACCTGCTCATATGATGAGGGTGACTGGTCTCATAGTCACTTGTGTGGAGACACTAAGGTGAATCTGTAGGTGCTCATTGGAGAATGAGTTCACTGAACTGATCCGTTATGAATCGCTCGATGGTAATATTACCTAACTGTCAACCAGCTAGATTCATTGTCACAGTGGCGTGATTGGTCCTTAGACCTGAGACACCAAGGACACCTTGTCGGTGGACTTCTAGATTTTGACCTTAACTTATAGATCTCTAGCCATGGGATCTTAATCAGTTAAGTGTTCGGATCTAGCGGAATACCTTCGAAGGTGATTGTGTAGTCAACATGGGATCGCTCGCTCTCGGTAATAAGAGAGTGAATGCTCTAGGGAAAGATGCCTGATAGTCCCTGGCCAGGGCAAGACTATTTATCAGAAAAGGAGTTTTCTGATATTGTTATGCGGCATCTAAACTAAGTGAGTACACACATTAGGGTTTGACAGTTGACCATACCCTAAGTGCACTCGAGAGCATTGTACGAGCGAAGGATTATAGTCACGTGATAACTGATGACAGAAAAAAAAGGTTCCTTGAATGGGTTGCTGAACCCCAATGCTTTCCAGGATCAAGTGGTGTTGCTTGGCACCCAACTTGATTGGAAGCCTGGCCAATTATCGTGAGACGATAATTGATTGTGTAATTAATAATATGAGATATTATTAATTACAGTAAGTCAATAAAGAGTTATTGGGCTTAATGGGCTGAAAACTGGACTAGCACTTGGGCCTAGAGGGTCACACGCATTAGAGTTCCGAGCAGACTGGGCAGGATGGTCATTATAGAAAATAACTGGGTTTTTGTGAAAAACCGCAGTGTCTATAAATATTAGCGGAGAGTCAAACCCTGGGCCAAGCTCTAGGCTCTCTCCCTGGCCGCCCCACTCCTCTCTCTCTCCAGGGCGCCCCCACCTCTTCTCTCTCCTCTCTCTCTGGCACATGGTGGAGTTGAGATCCGGGAGACGCGTGGAGACCGAGGAGATCCCGTCTGCGTCCGAAGCTCGCGTGGATACGTCTAGAGGCCGGACACCTGAACGGCTTGAAGCACCAGTGCCTCCAGCGCTACCTCCTCCCCGGATTCGAGAGTTTCGCAACCCCGCAAAGGTATAGATCGGATCTTCCTACGTGCGGCTTCTCCGTTTTTTGTTCGATTTCGACCGCCGCAACGATATCTACCAGAGGGAATCGCGTTTCCGTTGTGCTCTGGTCGATTCCTTACACTAACGCCCAGTAGGATTACATCTCGTGGTGCGGACATACTTTATGTGATTAACATTTTAACATGTAAGATAGTATCATGCAATACTTATGATAAGACGATCATAATAACGATATGGAACAATATCCAACGGTATAACATGTACGAGAACGATTATTGTATAATAAGATGGATGACAGTATGATCATTTGTTAAATGGAAGAGATTCGATATTCAATAACATGTACAAAAGATATCTCACCTTGAATTACTTAGAATTTCAATGGACAATGACATATTAGATTCAATAACAATGACATGTACAATAGATTTGACCATTTCACATATAACAGTTCAATCAGTCAATCAATTATGACATGTCCTTAGAAATATAAGTTTAGTTCAGAAAATTTAGAGAAGGTGGATTAATTAGTAACTATAAATCATGTTAACTTGAGAGACTTTGTGCTTCTTGGAACTGGGCTTATGAGATTTTAACAAAAATCTCTTCTTATCAGTTTGACAACCTCTTCTTTTTTTTTTTTTTGGGGGGGGGGGGGGGGGGGGGGGGATAAAAAACCTGGGCCCATGCATCATTACTCTTGATCAATATCATCGTCCCAGGATGTGGCACAAATTGCAGAAATTGACGCATCATACTTTTCCTTTTTCCTGTAAAAATTTCAAAAATAAGCAAGCCTACTTAGGTGGGGGCCCTGGTTTGTCTTCCATATATATACCAATTTAACACATGTCAAGTTTTAATGAGGGTATAAATAATTGTTGAACAATCGTAATTTTTTTAGTTGATAATTTAGTGACCAAGACTTGCGCGCTGCACTAAAGGTCCATTTGATTGCATGTAAAATATTTTCATTGAAAAATAATTTTTCATGGAATAACTTTTACATGAAAATAAAAATCATAATTATCTATTTGGTTCTTAGGTAAATATTTTCACTGGTTATTTATGTAAATAGAAGATTAAAAAAATGTGAAAAATCAACAGTATTAAATGTAAACTTTTATTAGAGAGTTGTATTGGAGCACATGAGATATTATGGTTCATTCCAATGAGGGGAGCGCACATCCCTGGTGCACTATTCATCAATTTTTTTATTTTTGATATTTTTTAAAAAAAGTTAGTGAAAAATAAATAACTTTGACAAAGACAATTTAAATTAAGAGAAATAAAATAAAAATATAACTTGAATGAATAGTGTTCTACAGATATTTTAATAAAAAAATTGAAAATTTAAAACAATAAAAATAATTAGATTTGACAAAGATGACTTAAATGAAGGGAAAAAAATAAAAATAATTTACATAAATAGTGTAAAAATAAATTGTCACTATAACAATTGTCAATATATACATGGGTGAAAAATAACCTCCAAATTGTTTGCGAGGATGCCAAAATCCCGAATCTATCAAATCTTGGTCACCCAGTATAAAGTGACTTAAAGAAGCTCGAACATGGGTAAACACAAGGTTCCAGAGAGACAGACAGGCAGTCTTCATCACACATCCACTTGTCCACTTCAGGAAAAAACAAAAAAATCATACATCCACTTGTACTCATGAAGAAGAACCAAACATAAATTAATAAAAAAATTAAATATGTTTATAGAAACATATTTATTATCCGTATATTTATTCTAAATTTATTCATATGTCTTATAAGTTACATCCAAACAAAATTTGGAACCTACATCATAGATTCATAGGCGTACACGTCAGCTTGAAGAAGATAACCATGGGATCGATCTGCATGGGATTGCTGTGCAGGCTTGCAGCCAGTGGACACATATTCTTTTGGAACCACCTTTCTGAATTGCAAGACTGGAGAACAAATCTCCAAGAATCTTCTACTTTTTGGAAGGTCCATAGCCAAAACCACAGGTCCACAGGTCTCTCTTTCTAGCTACCTAGCTAGCTACCTAGCTAGCTAGTTAGGTTATCCAAATGAACAATATAAACAAGGGAAAGACTTGTTGCAAACCGCCAACCTAGCGGTTTGCAACAAACTCAGCTCTCCATTGAGGGAGTTTAGGTTATTGGGGGTGGGCCAACCCCTAGGGTTGTGCCCACCCCCATGGGGTGGTAGTTTGCATCCATCGTGGATGCAAACTACCACCACGGTTTGCACCAACGGTGCTCTATAAACAAATGCAAGATGTTACCTAATGATCTCACAATTGATGGATCATAACATCAATGTTTCGATAAGATAGCAGATATAAGGATAAAAACAACATCATCACGAAGATTCTCTGACTTTGGGACATGAAGAGTAGTCCGGTTGGTAGGATACTTTGGCGTGCACCAAGAGATCGTCCGTCAGTTCTATATTATCACTAAAAATATGATTTTTAAAATTTTTTGAAAAAAATATTTGTAAATATTTCTCAAAATTTTGGAGTATAGATTAGTGGATGGGGCCCCGAGTTTCTAATCTGGGACCTCTTGTATGTGCACTCAGTGACTTTACCACTATAGTAGAACAAAAAAAAATAAGAAGATAAAAACAACATCATCATGATTAATTTTGGGTCCGAGTGATAGATTATTGGAGTTTAGTGATGTATATATCCCATTGCATAAGATGTCGAAATGTAGAGCCTAAGACCAATTTTCCAATAATATTGTCCGTACTGTAAGAAAAAATCATTAATTGAAAAAAAAACTCTCTCTTTCTCTCTCTCTCTTTAATTAATAAAATTGTTTTGAAAAATATTTATTATAAATTACTCTTACAATAAATATAATATAATGTGAATTATATATGTAACAGTATTATTAGTTAGAGAAGAGAAAATGAGGGTTTTGTCGAAACCAATTAACCATAAAATTGATCTCCACTTTGGGAGGGGGGTATTCTTGGATAAACCAAGGTTATCCAGCTGGTGTAAATCCGCCCAAACTTTGGGAGGGAGTACCCCTGGGTAATTCAGGTTACTCCTGAGTAACTCTACCCCACCTCAAAAGTTGGGGCAATGTGAGTAATTTTTTAAAAAAAAATCTTTAAAATTTATCATTAAATTGTAAATATTATTTTATTATATATCTCTTAATATTATTTCACTTTTTATTTACAAAAAAGATAAATTGAGTCAAAATTTTAGTTGACTAAAAAAATAAAAAATGAGTTACTCTACCTTGGTTAGTAGAATAAGATAGAAATATGTGCCAAAGTGAGTATTACTTTTTAGGTTAGGAGATCCCTAATTAAATTATCTATAGGTAGTCTAACTTTAACTTTGTGCCAAAGCAATACCTAATTACAATAAATATTTTTAGTTACCTTTTTTTATAAACATCCTCTTTATATATAATTATGTGAATGACGAAAGGCACTTGCTGGCGGATGGGACGCTTCTGCCACTAAGGAATGATGGTGATGCGACGGAAATGACATCTTGATCTTTTCATGGATGGGTCGTCGTTTATTGCTCGGAAAGGACTACTTCGTGCCGCTGTTCTTAATCGAATTTTTATTTGTTTGTGTGTGTGTACTGTTTGGGAACGAATTAGAAAACATTTTAGATTTTAAAATTTTTGAAAATGTTCTTAGCCGGCTTTGATCTTTGCATCGCATCGATTTGGTAGATAAGAGAGAGATAGAAAGAACATATATATTCTCTCTCTCTCTATTTTTTTCAAGAACAGTTTAAAAGTCGTTTCTAAAAAAAAATTCACTATTGTGGGTGGTTTTTTTAATTTTATTTTGATGCTTTTGCACGAAATATAAATGATGAGATGGAGAAGCTAACTCCTTCCGTACATAGGAAGTTTCGAAATGAGAGTTGTTAGTTAATTACTTGTGCGTACGTAGCTGTGCGCAGCCACTATCCGCGAGGGGTTCACATTTTTTTTTTATAACGAAGAAATCTCGTTCCGTGTAATTTTGTGGACTCAGAAATTAATGTTCGTGAATTTCAAGATCAGGACTTGACAACTCTTATTTTCAGTATACCTGTATTATCTTTACCTCACTTGATCAAAAAAATCTTAAATTTATACACTTCGAAAATTACATGTAAATTAGGTAAGCCCCCCAAATAAATCAGTCCATGCCCCCACTTGTTTTGTGCCTATGCACAGTTAAGTGCACATAGATATCAAGTATTTTTCCTTCAAAATTGGGTTACGAAATTAGCTTATGCCAATTTTTGTTTATTCTGAAACATATATATATCTAAACACTATCTAATTAAGAACAAGCGGCCAAATATTTCTGAAGCCGAACGCAAAATATTTCTCCAGCATGGGAGTAGATCATTTTGCATCACACTATAATTTTACTTCGGATTCCTCTTAAGCTCTAGTTCTTAATTTGTATATACTGGTATTGTAGTTTTTTCTTTGCAAATTAATGTTGATCCATGTCTAAATAAGATTCTCTCAAGAGTACGACTTCTTATATGTTAAACGAGAAATGATGTTTGAGAGTCACATTATTTGTGTCTTCTCACATCACATCATCATATCATCACATCGAACGTGAGATCAAAATACACGACCAATCAAGAGTTAGCATCAGAGTAAGATTATTATCCGACTTGATCATATAGTAATCTTTTCGCATCTCTCAAAGTCCACTAGGTGCCGTGAACACCAGGTCTTATTTTTTTAGCTCTTAAGTCCTGTGTTTCGACGTCTGTTCCCGAACAACCTTGGAAACGTTCACAGTTGAAATGGACTACCCTTGCATGCATGCATTAGCTGCTGGCTACGACTTGAACAAACAAAATGAGTTAATGCGAGCCGTTGATATAAATTTAATGCCCATGTGATGAAGATTGGCTTCGTTATGCACATATATATATTGTATATTATCTGACACATTTAATTAGCTGGACCATGCGTGCATAGGATTCTGTGAATGCATGGGAGCAGGTCTAACCAAATTTTAGCTCACGAATTAAGGGCAGTGCGTGAATTCTAGAAGAAGGGTGTATATCTCTATTAATCATGCCCATTTCAAGCTTTTATTTTTATTATTTAATGTGTTTCTAGTACAGTGTACCTAATTAATAAAAAATGTAAAAATATCCTTAAAATTTTGGGTCTAAACACTTGAACTTTATTAATTAGCTAATGAGGTGATGTGTTTGTTTATAGGGAAGGGCGTTGGAACACGCGAAGCCTTGGGAGCTCTATGCGAGCTGACAGGTCTCCACGTCTTCCTGAGTTTTATATGGTTTATCGCCGTACGTCCGTGTGGAACTGATGGGGAACGCGAAGACCTCATTTGAAGGTTCGAAAGTTAAAGCTACGGATGGGGGGAGTGGGTGGTGAAGGTATCTGGAAGCCATTGGTGGGAACTGTACGGTACGTAGGAAGGGTCTTTCGTCGTTAGGGAATTTTTAGGGTTTTTTTTACTTATTAATTTTTACAATTTTTTTTGGGGTAAAAGTCAAAGGTGGCCGAAGTATTTTATTAATAATAAGATATTCTGACAATCATAGACATAACCAAATATAGATCAACAATAGAAAAAGATTATTTAAAACTCCATAAAAAATCTATCCTACGAATGAGTTCGTCGAAGAACAACCCGATAACGTAAGTCAAGTCCGGTCGATGTGAGCAACGCTCCAAATACAAATTTAGTTAATTATAAATTAGTCTCTTAAATCTAACTGTTATTATATAATTAGTCTATTGAAATTTTAAATTTTACCGATATGTTTCTCCGATAAAGACTAACATGCAAGATTTCGAAATTTTGAAGGATTAATATGATAACGATAGATTAATATGTAATCAACTAAATTTATAGGAATTATAATGTAAGAAATCCTTCTTTATAACATTATAAGAAAGAAAAAGTTTACTAGATTTATTATAGCAGTAAAACAGCAAAGGTGACATATGTGGCTCATGCCACCTGGACTTGTACATGGCTATAGCCTCCTTATTTTCTTTCCAAATTTATGCTATAATAAAATAGGTATTATCACGCCCCAAAAAAAAGAACATGTGCGACGTCATTTTAGATGCCACATGAAGACAAAAAGTAGTGGGCGACGAGTGGAAGCAGCGATCGATGGCGACCAATAACGGTGATCGACGACAGTAGATGATTGAACTCTAAAATATAAGTTTTAGAGTTTATATTATAAATTATGGGTTCTAAAATATAAATATTGGATTTCAAAATACTACCTTTAGAGTTTAAAATTATTATCTAGGCTTCAAAATACAGACTTTGAGTTCTAAAATATAAACTTGGACTTCAAAATATAAGCTTAGACTTCAAAATGTTGATATTTACCTGCGCTTTTAATAATTTGGGTTTCAAAATATACACATTGGATTTCAAAATATAAATTTAGACTATAAAATAGTTATTTCAGATCCCGCTGTCAGTGGCCGCCAACCGCTGCCCATCTATTCCCACTTTTAATTCACATGATAGTCTCTGTCACCACAAGAATTTGCGGGATTACCGACGGATATTTCCGACGGATTATTGTCCGTCGGTAATTCCGTCGGAATTACCGACTAAAACATATCGGTCGGAAAATCCGTCGGAATATTCCAATGAAAATTATCCGTCGGAAATATCAGTCGGAACTAAGATAATACCGACGGATATTCCGACGGAAATAATACCGTCGGAATATCCGTCGGTAATACCGCTATTCCCAATCCGCGCGAAACCCCCCTTCTTCCCCCTCCCCCTTCATTCCCATCTCTCTCTCTTCTCTCTCTCTCTCCCTCATCTTCCTCTCTCAATCTCTCCTCCTCTCTCGTCTCTCTCTCTCTCTCCTTCTCCTCCTCTCCTCTCTCTCTCCTCTCCTCTCTCTCCGCTCTCTCCCTTCTCTCTCCTCTTCTCTCTCTCGCCGCCTCACCCGCGACCGCCGTCGCCCCACCTCCCGCCACCGCCGCCGCACCCCCTCCCCTTCCGACCTGGCCCCCTCCCCCTGCGGATGCCCCCCCCCCCCCCCCCACCCGCCCCCTCCCTCCCTTGCACCCCGGCCCCCTCCCCTTCCCACCTGGCCCCCTCCCCCCTGCGGATGGCCCCCTCCCCCCCCACCCCTCCTGCCCCCTCCGGGATGGCCCCCCCCCCCCCACCCGGCCCCCTCCCCCCCCCACCGGGCCCCCCTCCCCTGCACACACCCCCCTCCCCTTCCCACCCACCTGGCCCCCTCCGGGATGGCCCCCCCCCCCCCCGGCCCCCCTCCCCTGCCACACCACCCCTCCCCTTCCCACCCACCTGGCCCCCTCCGGATGGCCCCCCCCCCCCCACCCGGCCCCCCCTCCCTCCCCCCCCCCTCCCCTTCCCACCGGCCCCCTCCCCCCTGCACCCGGCCCCCTCCCCCCTGCACCCTAATAAATTAATACATGTAATCTAAATAAATATAATTAAGAATTAACATGTGACATTAACATAATTAACATGTACTAATCTATTTTAATAAATATCTAAAAAAACTTAATTTAATTAGTTACTTTTCACCACCCATTTAACTTTCTATTAGAATGGTCGTCAACTATATAAAATACTATATTTGTTTGTTATAAAGTCTAATCAGATGTAGAGAAAATTTAAAACGAGTTTGGGTTAACCCTAACTATTTTTCTTTATTACTTTTTTATTGTACTATGTGCTACCATCTACCATCTTTTTATATTAATTTTTTTATTGTACAGGAACTCATAGACATGGTTTTGGTAAAAAGAGAATTGTTGTCACAAGTAATTAATCAATGTTAATTTAAATCAATTATGATTCATTCCTTAATGGTTTGCATGTATTAATATATTTTTACAATTACATGGATCTATTGTTGTTCAAACAGAGGACAAGATTAAATGAAGCAACATATTCATGTTCTGTATGTCATAGGCCGATTGTGACTCTTGTTACATTACTACATATTATATGTTGATGATGCTAATTAATTTAAGGAGATTACTTTGTTGCATATATGAAAGATGCAAATTGCTTGTAATAATGAAAGAAGAATTTTATTACTTTGCTTATAATTACACATGTTGAATTATATTTAAGGCCGCCTGTGAGACTTAGTTCTTTGTGATATTTTTGTATGAAATGACTACATGAAAGCCATAGACATATAATCTCTTTGCATTTTTGGAGTGATTTGTTAGATGGTAATGCATATTGTATTTTATAATCTCATTAAAATTTTAAATGTAAACCATCATTGTTAAGTTTTTGTTCCACAAGAAAATACTAAACATATTGTCGTACTTAAAATAAAAATAAGAAACAAAGTCGACCCCCTCCTTTTTTTTAGGTTCTGAAAAATCTTAAAATAAAAATAAGAAAACGGGGATAAGAGATGGGAATTAGGGGATGACTTATTCCCCACTTACATCTATTTTTTGGATATCTTCAAAATATTTAAATCACCTTTGTCCCCATTTTTTTTACATGCCAAATGTAGAGTTGGCTGACGTGGATCGGCCGTACGGCCGATCCAGCTCAGCTGGGTTACCCAGGGGCCCAAATAACCAGCATTTCTCTATCCATTATGCTTGGTGGGATTTTAAAGGGAGGGGCAGGTTAGTCCGTTTTCAACATCCATTTAATTATCATTGGATAGATCTAGTAAAATAACATATATATATAGAAAATATAGTTAACTATGGGGTGTAGGCGATGAGATAAAAAATTTAGGGATATATATATAAGAATAATCGCATTTCATATATATATATATAAAAAATATCAAAATGAGGATTAAAAATTACATACAAGACGCCAGAAGAAGGATAAGTACAATTTCGTCGAGTACAAATGCCCCCCCTCCCCCTCCCCGTCCCAGCACCCCTTCCCATCCTGGCGCCCCCCTTCCCCTACAAGTTCCTTCTCCTAATTGCTTATATTCAAAGCTTTTGGTAAATTAAGTTATTTTTTATTTATCTTGCTCGCTGTTATTTTTTTACGCTTGACATGAAAATAAACAATGCAATGACTTTCTTTGTTAACATATTGTTTACTTTCACAAATTTCACACTGCAAGTTAATCATTCAACATTCGTATGTTTATTTGTAGCCATTTGAGAGATTTTTTCATATTTACCATATTATGATTTAATTCATATTTTAAATTACTCATGAATAAAATGTTATAAATTTTTTTTTGTAATTAGTGATGAGAGTTCGCGATTGGAAATTAGACTCAAAGAAGAACAAATGTCCAACGTATCAAAGTACTTGTTTGTTTGAACGTAAAATATTTCCGCTCGATATTCGAAGATTGCATGATGGTTTACTTTTGGTGAAAGAGAAATGACGAAAATCATAAAGATTATTCGGAAAGAAGAAAGACAAAGTTTAGAAAATAAAAGTGGATTATCTGTTATTGTTCAAGATGAAAAAGGAGTGCGATATTATGTAATCTTACGACGCAGTTGGTGGTGTAGTATGTACATGTTTATTGGAAAAGACTGGTGTAAATTTGTGAAAAATAATTGTGTCAAAGAACTTGACATTCTCAAAGTTATGTCTTCCCATTATGTACGAAGAGATGTATTTGGCAAACTATATTTAGGGATATCAGTGGTTAGTTCACTCCCTAGAAAATCTACTGAGAAGCTGGTGAATAAAGAGCCGATCAAGTGGTGGTGGCCTAATATGAAGACATCACGGTTTGTGTTGTTTTTAATGTTCAATACCATTAAGTATTTATATAGTGCTCAAATTTATTTGATATTCATGTATGTTTACTCTTCATTTATCTTTACGTCAACGCTTTATTCACCCATTAGCTCTGGGACTCTCCATATAACGTATGTATGGTACTTGAATGATGTGAGGGTGTGTTGGATTTTAACTCGGGACATGACATTTAATATGTAGGAAAAATGTCGGAGAATCGGTCATGGATGTACCGTGGAATAGTGAATGGAGTTGTGACCGAGGAGTTTAAAGACGGAGTTGACAGTTTTATTGAGTTTGCATTGAGTAATACATCAGTAGCAGTTGATCCGATGGGTAACATCCGATGTCCGTGTTCGGCTTGTAAGAACAGAAAGTGGATATCGACATGGGATGTGCAGCATCATCTGTATACGAGAGGATTTGTTGGCCATTATGAGTTATGGTCGTGTCATGGTGAGTTGAATATTCAGTCGTCTGCACCAGCTAATTACTTTGCCTCCACAAGTACGTACGTAGACATGGTTGTCGATGCTGCTGGTCCGGAGTTCAATATTCATGAAGATCAAACAAATGAAGAAGTGCCGAATGATACAGCTCAGAGATTTTATCAGTTACTTCGAGATGCTGATGAGCCATTATGGGATGGTTGTGAGAAGCATACACGGTTGTCTGCAGTGTCGCAGCTATTGAATTTGAAATCTGAATTTCATATGAGCGAGAGTTGTTTTGACCGGCTTCTCTTACTGGTCAAGAGCATGCTTCCTCAATCAGAGAGGTTACCTGCTGACTTTTACCGTGCGAAGAAGATGGTGAATGATTTGGGCTTGGTTTTATGAAAATTGATGCATGTCCGAATCACTGTATGCTGTACTACAAAGAGGATGCAGATAAGACATCTGTTGTATTTGTAAGCATGATAGGTTCAAGCCCAAGAGAGGGGACAAGTCAAAGCAGAAGGATTTCCGTATAAGTCATTGCGGTACTTTCCTATCACACCCAGATTGCAGCGATTGTTCATGTCCTCGAGGACAGCTGGACATATGACATGGCATGCGAAAAGAGTCCGTCGCGACGAAGGTGAAATGAGTCATCCTGCCGATGGTGAAGCTTGGGCTCATTTTAGCCGTACTCATCCTTACTTCTCAAGGGATCCACGCAACGTACGGCTTGGTTTATGCACAGATGGTTTCAATCCTTTCGGAGGCTCGGTGGCATCTTACTCATGTTGGCCAGTATTCTTAACACCGTATAACCTTCCGCCAGGCATGTGCATGAAGCGTGAGAATCTGTTCCTTTCATTGCTGATTCCGGGTCCAAAAAGTCCAGGAAAGAATATAGACATATATCTCAGACCGTTGATTGATGAGATGAAATTGTTATGGTCAGATGGTGTGCAGTCTTATGATGCATCCAGAAAACAGAATTTCAATCTGAAGGCTGCATTAATGTGGACAATAAGTGACTTTCCAGCCTACGGCATGTTATCTGGCTGGAGCACACATGGGAGGTTGGCATGTCCTTATTGCATGGAGGATTCTAAATCATTTGTGTTGAAATCTGGGGGAAATCTTGTTGGTTCGATTGTCATCGGCGGTTTCTACCCAGTGACCATCCTTTCCGAAAGCAAAAGGATTCTTTTATTAAAATACAACTGTGATGGAGGAGGTAGATATGGAACGGGTGTCTGGTGGAAACATGGCGAGGCGGGTCCAGAACTTACCGACTGTAACACAACTGGCTGGTAGTACCCGACAAATCCCTGGCTTTGGGAAGGATCACAATTGGGTGAAGCAAAGCATTTTTTGGAATTGCCTTATTGGTCAACACTTTTGATACGTCATAACCTAGACGTCATGCATATAGAGAAGAATGTTTTTGATAATGTGTTCAACACAGTTATGGACGTCAAAGGTAAAACGAAGGATAACGTCAAGGCACGGGTCGATTTGAAAGTACTTTGCAAACGTCCAGAACTAGAGCTACAGCATGTTCAAGGAAAAGTGGTGCAACCTAAAGCTGCATATGTGCTTGGGGCCAGACAGATTAAGGAAGTGTTGCAATGGTTAAAGCAATTGAGATTTCCGGATGGATATGTCTCGAATATTGCGCGTTGTGTAAATGTCAACGAGGGAAAATATACGGAATGAAGAGTCATGACTGCCATGTTTTCATGCAAAGACTGATGCCTCTTGCTTTTCGTGAGTTGTTGCCGAAACAAATATGGGGAGCAATGACTGAGCTGAGTCAATTCTTAGGATTTTATCTGCATCAGAACTCAAAATTCATGACTTGCAAAATATAGAGCAAAATATAATTCAGACAGTCTGCAAATTAGAGAAGATATTTCCTCCAGCATTCTTTGATTCAATGGAGCACCTGATCATCCATTTACCATATGAGGCAAGGGTCGGAGGACCAGTACAATTTCGATGGATGTATCCGTTTGAGAGGTATATTTCTACATCTCAATTTATTCCATTACGACGATCTTTTATATTACTTATGTATGCATTTGAATATTGTCGTAGGTGCATGCACGATCTTAAGATGAAAGTCCGTAACAAAGCACAAGTTGAGGGCTCCATTACTCAGGCGTACCTCATTGAGGAGATATCGAACTTCTGTTCGATGTACTTTGACACGGAAATACGAACCCAACGCACTCAACCTCCACGTAATGATGATGGTGGAGATTCCGAGGTGTCAGACCGACTCTCTGTATTCAGTGTGCCGGACGGGCGTTCGGATCTTCATCTACTCGCGCACTCCAAGACAGAGAGTTGGTAGCTGCGGAGATCTACGTGTTCATGAATTGCGAAGAACTAGACCCTTACATTCAGTAAGCTCTCCACGCTTATTCGTCATCATTTGCGTGCATTGCTGCACAACCTAACG
Source organism: Colocasia esculenta (assembly GCA_014218235.1). Lineage (NCBI taxonomy): Eukaryota > Viridiplantae > Streptophyta > Magnoliopsida > Alismatales > Araceae > Colocasia > Colocasia esculenta. The sequence goes on along the minus strand of CM024753.1, from coordinate 22,532,364 downwards.
GTTGTGTGACATTTACATTGCAGAGAGTTTGACTCGGTCATATTGCGACGGAATCCACGTCTAACTGACGTGCAGGTTGAAAAGGAACGGGAGAAGTCTTTTCCTACTTGGTTAAGATCTCGAGTATGTGTATAATTATTTTGAAACATAAGTGTTATGTTTTATGCAGACTGAGTTGAAGTCATTTATTCAATGTTTGTCTATTTATCTCATAATAGGTTGAACAAGGCTTCATTCCCGATTCAAGAGTACAACAGATTAGTTTTGGCCCCTCGAAGATTGTACGTGTCTATCCAGGCTACATTGTGAATGGATACAGATTTCACACGAGAGATTATGGACGGAATAAGTCTACGATGAACAGCGGCGTATGTGTGAAGGGAAGTGCCTACAATGAAAATGAAATTGACTATTATGGCATTCTCGAAGAAGTCATTGAACTGCAATTTTTGGGACAAGACAACAATGTATTTCTGTTCAAGTGTCATTGGTTTGACCCGACATCTATTCGTCATGACACAACATATGGCTTAATCGATGTGAAGCATAAGTCCAAATTGAGTACATATGAGCCATTCATCCTGGCGGCACAAGCCCAACAAGTTTATTATTCAATTATACATCCCTCAAATTAAGAGATTGGTGGGCTGCATGTAGAGTGAAATCAAGACTATTCCCTGAGTATGAGCTTCTCCCGACTGATGATGAGCTCGAAGGTGTTAATGACAACTTTTTCCAATCAGATCGGAGTGACGCACGAGAGTTGGCAGCTTCTACGCAGTACAATGTTCATGATATAAATGAACAATTTCTTACATAAGGATAACGAACAAGAAGAAGTTGACCCAAATGTCGCTGAGCGGGAGGTGGAGTCTGATGTGGAGGAAGACTCCCAATGATGAAGATGATGCTGAATTAAACATGTCTTCAGCATCTGATGATGAATATAGATAATATACTGCATATTTTGTAAGAAATTGGTGTTGTTGTTCATTACATGTTCATAATAAATTGCTACTTCAAATTGAGTGCTGATGACTTGCTATATCTTTATTTATCAATAGAGATATGGTACGTGGAGGACGCAGTCGGACGGTTGCCACGTCCGTTGGCAGAGGGACTGCCTCCCCGTCCACGTCTGCCTCCCCGTCCACGTCTGCCTCCAGGTCCGCGACAGGTATATGCATATGTACACAAAAAACCATATGGGTATTATTGTTTATATTGATATTACCAGAACTAACGTACATACAATTTTACAGGGACTGCCTCCCCGTCCACGCCCGTCGTCCCAGCGACAGGTATTTTCTACATTGTTGTTTATTTGAAATTCATAATTTCTAATGTGTATGAAATTTTGCAGGGACTGCCTCCCCGTCTACGCCCGTCGTCCCAGCGACAGGTAAATTTCTATATTCTTGTTTATTTGAAATTCATAATTTCTAATCTGTATGAAATTTTGCAGGGACTGCCTCCCCGTCCACGCCCGTCGTCCCAGCGACATGTAAATTTCTATATTCTTGTTTATTTGAAATTCATAATTTCTAATCTGTATGAAATTTTGCAGGGACTGCCTCCTCGTCCACGCCCGTCGTCCCAGCGACAGGTAATTTCATATTCTTGTTTATTTGAAATTCATAATCTCAGTGTACTAAATTGTTTTCAACAGAGGTGGAGAGCCAGCATCCAGCAGCTGAGGAGGGGCCTCAGCTACCAGACGACAACCATGCTGGATCTCAGGTAAAGTTCATCATCTCAGTGTTACTGTATTTGTTATTTAGGATATACATTTCATGTAGAAAATTAATGTGGAATTGCAGGGGGAAGATAGATCCCAGTCCTGCTTCCCGCTATATTACGACGCTGGTCCACGCACATATTCCTGGACCATTGGATGCATGGAGAGACTTCCCGGTGCCAGTCCGGGATTTATTATTTGACATGTTTACGGTATTTTTATTTTTTAGAAGAGTTGAAGTCATTTATTCAATTATTATTAATTTAGGTTTATTGCAGAACGTTGATTAATTTTATTTCTTTACAGCGGAGGTTCGCGTTCACGAGACCCGAGGATCTCCTCGAGCTCGCACCGTCTGGGAGTCTACTGCCCAGACTAATTTAAGAAAGTCGATGTGGGAGGCCCGGACAAGGCAATCAAGACCACAGCAACCGGGATCCTATGGCTTGGGTGGATTACGGCCCTGTTTGGCTGCGGAGGACTATTGGGAGTCCCTTTGCGCGCGTTGGGCTGCTGGACCATGGCAGCAGCGGTCACACGGCAATACGCAACAGAGCAACTCAACCGGAGAAGAATGTGCATACTAGTGGATCCGTATCTTATGCGACCCACAGTCAAAAATTGGTAAGTATTTTATTGTTCGATTCATATATACATATGGATTATTATTGTGAAACTAACTAATTTTGTTGAATTTTAAGCATCACGACCTGGAGCGTGCCCCTACTTTCCGCGAGTTATTTGACCGGACTCATAAGCGGAAGGGGACGGATGACTATGTTACGAGAGTGCCCGCACGATTGCTGTAAGTCAAGCTTTAAATTATGATTCAATTATGATATTAAAGTAATTTGTTTTCAATAATTGAATTTTAAATTATTTTACAGGAGACGTACGACAGGACGATGGCGGAGTGCTACACAAAGGGCACTCCCCAGCCAGATTTGGATGCGGACGCTTGGGTCGAGGCAGCGGGAGTGCCGAGGAAGGGTCGAGTGTACGGCTTTGGGGACAGCCTGGATACTCATCGAGTGTTGTCCTCATATGCCAGTTCGATCGCTCCTCCGGCACACGCGAGTTCATCTTCTGCGCCGCCCGTCAGTGGTGTAGAGGACATTAGAGGCATCATTCGGGAGGAGCTACGTACAGAGCTACAGACGCAGTTCAGCGATATCCTTCAGCAGTTCCTCTCAATAATGCAGGGAGTACGCCCACACAGCCAGCAGCTCAGGTCAGTATTAGTATTAATTTCATATACTTAGGATTGGGTCGGACGTTCATATACTTAAAGTGACGTGTGGGAACTGACGGAATCCAATTTGGATCTCCGGATTGGGTTGGGCATTCAAAGGACGGATCTAAAAACACCCCAGCATATATAAATGGTCAAAACACGCAACCGGGGGTCCAAAATCCCAAATAGGGATCGGATCGGCGTGCCGTTTTCTCCGACACGACCGGGTGGGTTAAAGTGACGTGTGGGAACTGACGGAATCCAATTGGATCTCCGGATTGGGTTGGACATTCAAAGGACGGATCTAAAAACACCCAAATATATAAAAGGTTAAAACACACAACCCGGGGGTCCAAAATCCCAAATAGGGATCGGATCGACGTGCCGTTTTCTCTGACACGACTGGTGGGTTAAAATGACGTGTGGGAACTGACGGAATCCAATTTGGATCCGGATTGGGTTGGGCATTCAAGGACGGATTCTAAAAACACCCAAGTATATATAAAAGGTTAAAACACACAACCCGGGGGTCCAAAATCCCAAATAGGGATCGGATCGACGTGCCGTTTTCTCCGACACAACCGGGTGGGTTAAAGTGACGTGTGGGAACTGACGGAATCCAATTTGGATCTCCGGATTGGGTTGGGCATTCAAAGGACGGATCTAAAAACAGACAAGTATATATAAAAGGTTAAAACACACAACCCGGGGGTCCAAAATCCCAAATAGGGATCGGATCGACGTGCCGTTTTCTCCAACACGACCGGGTGGGTTAAAGTGACGTGTAGAAACTGACGGAATCCAATTTGGATCCCCGATTGGGTTGGGCATTCAAAGGACGGATCTAAAAACACGGCCAAGCATATATAAATGGTTAAAAGACGCAACCCGGGGGTCCAAAATCCCAAATAGGGATCCGATAGACGTGCCGTTTTCTCCGACACGACCGGTGGGATAAAGTGACGTGTGGGAACTGACGGAATCCAATTGGATATCCGGATTGGGTTGGGCATTCAAAGGATGGATCTAAAAAACACCCAAGTATATATAAAGCGTCAAAACACACAACCGGGGGTCCAAAATCCCAAATAGGGATCGGATCGATGTGCCGTTTTCTCCAACACGACCGGGTGGGTTAAAGTGACGTGTGGGAACTGACGGAATCCAATTTGGATCTCCGGATTGGGTGGGCATTCAAAGGACGGATCTAAAAACAGGCAAGTATATATAAAAGGTAAAACACACAACCCGGGGGTCCAAAATCCCAAATAGGGATCGGATCGACGTGCCGTTTTCTCCGACACGACCGGGTGGGTAAAGTGACGTGTAGAAACTGACGGAATCCAATTTGGATCCCCGGATTGGGTTGGGCATTCAATTGACGGATATAAAAACATGCAAGTATATATAAAAGGTTAAAACACACAACCGGGGGTCCAAAATCCCAAATAGGGATCCGATCGACATGCCGTTTTCTCCGACACGACCGAGGGGGGTTAAAGTGACGTGTAGAAACTGACGGAATCCAATTGGATCCCCGGATTGGGTGGGCATTCAAAGGACGGATCAGAAAACACGGCCAAGCATATATAAATGGTCAAAACACGCAACCGGGGGTCCAAAATCCCAAATAGGGATCCAATCGACGTGCCGTTTTCTCCGACACGACCGGGTGGGTTAAAGTGACGTGTGGGAACTGACGGAATCCAATTTGGATCTCCAGATTGGGTTGGGCATTCAAAGGACGGATCTAAAAAACACCAAGTATATATAAAAGGTTAAAACACACAACCCGGGGGTCCAAAATCCCAATAGGGATCGGATCGACGTGCCGTTTTCTCCGACACGACCGGGTGGGTTAAAGTGACGTGTAGAAACTGATGGAATCCAATTTGGATCCCCGGATTGGGTTGGGCATTCAAAGGACGGATCTAAAAACACGGCCAAGCATAATATAAATGGTCAAAACACGCAACCCGGGGGTCCAAAATCCCAAATAGGGATCGGATCGGCGTGCCGTTTTCTCCGACACGACCGGGTGGGTTAAAGTGACGTGTGGGAACTGACGGAATCCAATTTGGATCTCCGGATTGGGTTGGACATTCAAAGGACGGATCTAAAAACACCCAAATATATAAAGGTTAAAACACACAACCCGGGGGTCCAAAATCCCAAATAGGGATCGGATCGACGTGCCGTTTTCCTGACACGACTGGGTGGGTTAAAATGACGTGTGGAACTGACGGAATCCAATTGGATATCCGGATTGGTTGGGCATTCAAAGGACGGATCTAAAAACACCCAAGTATATATAAAGGTTAAAACACACAACCCGGGGGTCCAAAATCCCAAATAGGGATCGGATCGACGTGCCGTTTTCTCCGACACAACCGGGTGGGTTAAAGTGACGTGTGGGAACTGACGGAATCCAATTTGGATCTCCGGATTGGGTTGGGCATTCAAAGGACGGATCTAAAAACAGACAAGTATATATAAAAGGTTAAAACACACACCCGGGGGTCCAAAATCCCAAATAGGGATCGGATCGACGTGCCGTTTTCTCCAACACGACCGGGTGGGTTAAAGTGACGTGTAGAAACTGACGGAATCCAATTTGGATCCCCGGATTGGGTTGGGCATTCAAGGACGGATCTAAAAACACGGCCAAGCATATATAAATGGTTAAAAGACGCAACCCGGGGGTCCAAAATCCCAAATAGGGATCCGATAGACGTGCCGTTTTCTCCGACACGACCGGGTGGGATAAAGTGACGTGTGGGAACTGACGGAATCCAATTTGGATATCCGGATTGGGTTGGGCATTCAAAGGATGGATCTAAAAAACACCCAAGTATATATAAAGCGTCAAAACACACAACCCGGGGTCCAAAATCCCAAATAGGGATCGGATCGATGTGCCGTTTTCTCCAACACGACCGGGTGGGTTAAGTGACGTGTGGGAACTGACGGAATCCAATTTGGATCTCCGGATTGGGTTGGGCATTCAAAGGACGGATCTAAAAACAGCAAGTATATATAAAAGGTTAAAACACACAACCCGGGGTCCAAAATCCCAAATAGGGATCGGATCGACGTGCCGTTTTCTCCGACACGACCGGGTGGTTAAAGTGACGTGTAGAAACTGACGGAATCCAATTTGGATCCCGGATTGGGTTGGGGCATTCAATTGACGGATATAAAAACATGCAAGTATATATAAAGGTTAAAACACACAACCCGGGGGTCCAAAATCCCAAATAGGGATCCGATCGACATGCCGTTTTCTCCGACACGACCGAGGTGGGTTAAAGTGACGTGTAGAAACTGACGGAATCCAATTTGGATCCCCGGATTGGGTTGGGCATTCAAAGGACGGATCAGAAAACACGGCCAAGCATATATAAATGGTCAAAACACGCAACCCGGGGTCCAAAATCCCAAATAGGGATCCAATCGACGTGCCGTTTTCTCCGACACGACCGGTGGGTTAAAGTGACGTGTGGGAACTGACGGAATCCAATTTGGATCTCCAGATTGGGTTGGGCATTCAAAGGACGGATCTAAAAACACCCAAGTATATATAAAGGTTAAAACACACCCGGGGTCCAAAATCCCAAAAGGGATCGGATCGACGTGCCGTTTTCTCCGACACGACGGGTGGGTTAAAGTGACGTGTAGACTGATGGAATCCAATTTGGATCCCCGGATTGGGTTGGGCATTCAAAGGACGGATCTAAAAACACGGCCAAGCATATATAAATGGTCAAAACACGCAACCCGGGGGTCCAAAATCCCAAATAGGGATCGATCGGCGTGCCGTTTTCTCCGACACGACCGGGTGGTTTAAAGTGACGTGTGGGAACTGACGGAATCCAATTTAGATCTCCGGATTGGGTTGGCATTCAAAGGACGGATCTAAAAACAGGCAAGTATATATAAAAAGGTTAAAACACACAACCCGGGGTCCAAAATCCCAAATAGGGATCGGATCGACGTGCCGTTTTCTCCAACACGACCGGGTGGGTTAAAGTGACGTGTAGAAACTGACGGAATCCAATTTGGATCCCCGGATTGGGTTGGGCATTCAAAGGACGGATCTAAAAACACGGCCAGCATATATAAATGGTTAAAAGACGCAACCCGGGTCCAAAATCCCAAATAGGGATCCGATCGACGTGCCGTTTTCTCCGACACGACCGGGTGGGTTAAAGTGACGTGTGGGAACTGACGGAATCCAATTTGGATATCCGGATTGGGTTGGGCATTCAAAGGACGGATCTAAAACACCCAAGTATATATAAAGCGTCAAAACACACAACCCGGGGGTCCAAAATCCCAAATAGGGATCGGATCGACGTGCCGTTTTCCCTCCTCCGACACGACCGGGGGGTTAAAGTGACGTGTGGGAACTGACGGAATCCAATTTGGATCTCCGGATTGGGTTGGGCATTCAATGGACGGATCTAAAAACAGGCAAGTATATATAAAAGGTTAAAACACACAACCCGGGGGTCCAAAATCCCAATATGGATCGGATCGACGTGCCGTTTTCTCCGACACGACCGGGTGGGTTAAAGTGACGTGTAGAAACTGACGGAATCCAATTTGGATCCCCGGATTGGGTTGGGCATTCAATTGACGGATATAAAAACATGCAAGTATATATAAAAGGTTAAAACACACAACCCGGGGGTCCAAAATCCCAATAGAGATCCGCTCGACGTGCCGTTTTCTCCGACACGACTGGGTGGGTTAAAGTGACGTGTGGGAACTGACGGAATCCAATTTGGATATCCAGATTGGGTTGGGCATTCAAAGGACGGATCTAAAAAACACCCAAGTATATATAAAGCGTCAAAACACACACCCGGGGTCCAAAATCCAAATAGGGATCGGATCGACGTGCCGTTTTCTCCGACACGACCGGGTGGGTTAAAGTGACGTGTGGGAACTGACGGAATCCAATTTGGATCTCCGGATTGGGTTGGCATTCAAAGGACGGATCTAAAAATAGGCAAGTATATATAAAAGTTAAAACACACAACCCGGGGGTCCAAAATCCTAAATAGGGATCGGATCGACGTGCCGTTTTCTCCGACACGACCGGGTGGGTTAAAGTGACATGTAGAAACTGACAGAATCCAATTTGGATCCCGGATTGGGTGGGCATTCAATTGACGGATATAAAAATAGGCAAGTATATATAAAAGGTTAAAACACACAACCCGGTGGTCCAAAATCCCAAATAGGGATCCGATCGACGTGCCGTTTTCTCCGACCACGACGGGTAGGTTAAAGTGACGTGTAGAAACTGACGGAATCCAATTTGGATCCCCGGATTGGGTTGGGCATTCAAAGGACGGATCTAAAAACACGGCCAAGCATATATAAATGGTCAAAACACGCAACCCGGGGGTCCAAAATCCCAATAGGGATCCAATCGACGTGTCGTTTTCTCCGACACGACCGGGTGGGTTAAAGTGACGTGTGGGAACTGACGGAATCCAATTTGGATATCGGATTGGGTTGGGCATTCAAAGGACGGATCTAAAAACACCCAAGTATATATAAAGCGTCAAACATACAACCCGGGGGTCCAAAATCCCAAATAGGGATCGGATTGATGTGTCGTTTTCTCCGACACGACCGGGTGGGTTAAAGTGACGTGTGGGAACTGACGGAATCCAATTTGGATCTCCGGATTGGTTGGGCATTCAAAGGACGGATCTAAAAACAGGCAAGTATATATAAAAGGTTAAAACACACAACCCGGGGGTCCAAAATCCCAAAGGGATCGGATCGACGTGCCGTTTTCTCCGACACGACCGGGTGGGTTAAAGTGACGTGTAGAAACTGACGGAATCCAATTTGGATCCCCGGATTGGGTTGGGCATTCAATTGACGGATATAAAAACATGCAAGTATATATAAAAGGTTAAAACACACAACCCGGGGGTCCAAAATCTCAAATAGGGATCCGATCGACGTGCCGTTTTCTCCGACACGACCGAGTGGGTTAAAGTGACGTGTAGAAACTGACGGAATCCATTTGGATCCCCGATTGGGTGGGCATTCAAAGGACGGATCTAAAAACAAGGCCAAGCATATATAAATGGTCAAACACGCAACCCGGGGGTCCAAAATCCAAATAGGGATCCATCGACGTGCCGTTTCTCCGACACGACCGAGTGGGTTAAAGTGACGTGGTGGGAGGGATGAATTTCATTTCTTGGTGGGCGTGATCATGATGTGATGTAAAAAACATAACACGGAATCCAATTTGGATCTCCGATTGGGTATTCAAGGACGGATCTAAAACACCCAAGTAATATAAAAGGTTAAACACACACCCGGGGGTCCAAAATCCTAAATAGGGATCCGATCGACGTGCCGTTTTCTCCGACACGACCGGGTGGGTTAAAGTGACGTGTAGAAACTGATGGAATCCAATTTGGATCCCCGATTGGGTTGGGCATTCAAAGGACGGATCTAAAAACACGGCCAAGCATATATAAATGGTCAAAACACGCAACCCGGGTGTCCAAAATCCCAAATAGGGATCGGATCGGCGTGCGGTTTTCTCCGACACGACCGGGTGGGTTAAAGTGACGTGTGGGAACTGACGGAAACCAATTTGGATCTCCGGATTGGTTGGGCATTCAAAGGACGGATCTAAAAACACCCAAGTATATATAAAAGGTTAAACACACAACCCGGGGGTCCAAAATCCAAATAGGGATCGGATTGACGTGCCGTTTTCTCCAACACGATCGGGTGGGTTAAAGTGACGTGTAGAAACTGACGGAATCCAATTTGGATCCCCGGATTGGGTTGGGCATTCAAAGGACGGATCTAAAAACACGGCCAAGCATATATAAATGGTTAAAAGACGCAACCCGGGGGTCCAAAATCCCAAATAGGGATCCGATCGACGTGCCGTTTTCTCCGACACGACTGGGTGGGTTAAAGTGACGTGTGGGAACTGACGGAATCCAATTTGGATATCCGGATTGGGTTGGGCATTCAAAGGACGGATCTAAAAAACACCCAAGTATATATAAAGCGTCAAAACACACAACCCGGGGGTCCAAAATCCCAAATAGGGATCGGATCGACGTGCCGTTTTCTCCGACACGACCGGGTGGGTTAAAGTGACGTGTGGGAACTGACGGAATCCAATTTGGATCTCCGGATTGGGTTGGGCATTCAAAGGACGGATCTAAAAATAGGCAAGTATATATAAAAGGTTAAAACACACAACCCGGGGGTCCAAAATCCCAAATAGGGATCGGATCGACGTGCCGTTTTCTCCGACACGACCGGGTGGGTTAAAGTGACGTGTAGAAACTGACGGAATCCAATTTGGATCCCCGGATTGGGTTGGGCATTCAATTGACGGATATAAAAACATGCAAGTATATATAAAAGGTTAAACACACAACCCGGGGGTCCAAAATCCCAATAGGGATCCGATCGACGTGCCGTTTTCTCCGAACGACCGGGTGGGTTAAAGTGACGTGTAGAAACTGACGGAATCCAATTTGGATCCCCGGATTGGGTTGGGCATTCAAAGGACGGATCTAAAAACACGGCCAAGCATATATAAATGGTCAAAACACGCAACCCGGTGGTCCAAAATCTCAAATAGGGATCCAATCGACGTGTCGTTTTCTCCGACACGACCGGGTGGGTTAAAGTGACGTGTGGGAATTGACGGAATCCAATTTGGATCTCCGGATTGGGTTGGGCATTCAAAGGACGGATCTAAAAACACCCAAGTATATATAAAAGTTAAAACACACAACCCGGGGGTCCAAAATCCCAAATAGGGATCGGATCGACGTGCCGTTTTCTCCGACACGACCGGGTGGGTTAAAGTGACATGTAGAAACTGACGGAATCCAATTTGGATCCCCGGATTGAGTTGGGCATTCAATTGACGGATATAAAAAACACCCAAGTATATATAAAGCGTCAAAACACACAACCCGGGGGTCCAAAATCCCAAGTAGGGATCGGATCGACGTGCCGTTTTCTCCGACACGACCGGGTGGGTTAAAGTGACGTGTGGGAACTGACGGAATCCAATTTGGATCTCCGGATTGGGGTTGGGCATTCAAAGGACGGATCTAAAAATAGGCAAGTATATATAAAAGGTTAAAACCCACAACCGGGGGTCCAAAATCCCAAATAGGGATCGGATCGACGTGCCGTTTTCTCCGACACGACCGGGTGGGTTTAAGTGACGTGTGGGAACTGACGGAATCCAATTTGGATCTCCGGATTGGTTGGGCATTCAAAGGACGGATCTAAAAATAGGCAAGTAATATATAAAAGGTTAAAACACACAACCCGGGGGTCCAAATCCCAAATAGGGATCGGATCGACGTGCCGTTTTCTCCGACACGACGCGGTGGGTAAAAGTGACGTGTAGAAACTGACGGAATCCAATTGGATCCCCGGATTGGGTTGGGCATTCAAAGGACGGATCTAAAACACGGCCAAGCATATATAAATGGTCAAAACACGCAACCCGGTGGTCAAAATCCCAAATAGGGATCCAATCGACGTGTCGTTTTCTCCGACACGACCGGGTGTGTTTAAAGTGACGTGTGGGAACTGACGGAATCCAATTTGGATCTCCGGATTGGGTTGGGCATTCAAGGACGGATCTAAAAACACCCAAGTATATATAAAAGGTTAAAACACACAACCCGGGGGTCCAAAATCCAAATAGGGATCGGATCGACGTGCCGTTTTCTCCGACACGACCGGGTGGGTTAAAGTGACATGTAGAAACTGACGGAATCCAATTTGGATCCCCGGATGGTTGGGCATTCAATTGACGGATATAAAAATAGGCAATATATATAAAAGGTTAAAACACACAACCCGGGGGTCCAAAATCCCAAAGAGGATCCGATCGACGTGCCGTTTCTCCGACATGACGGGTGGGTTATTTAAGTGAGTGTAGAAAACTGACGGAATCCAATTGGATCCCCGGATTGGGTGGGCATTCAAAGGACGGATCTAAAAACACGGCCAAGCATATATAAATGGTCAAAACACGCACCCGGGGGTCCAAATCCCAAATAGGGATCCAATCGACGTGGCGTTTCTCCGACCACGACCGGGTGGGTTAAAGTGACGTGTGGGAACTGACGGAATCCAATTTGGATCTCCGGATTGGGTTGGACATTCAAAGGACGGATCTAAAAACACCCAAGTATATATAAAAGTTAAAAGACGCAACCCGGGGGTCCAAAATCCCAAATAGGGATCCGATCGACGTGCCGTTTTCCGACACGACCGGGTGGGTAAAGTGACGTGTGGGAACTGACGGAATCCAATTTGGATATCCGGATTGGGTGGGCATTCAAAGAAAGGATCTAAAACACCAAGAAAATGATGGATCTAAAAATAGTATATATTAAGCTTGAGAAATAATCACATGTTTTAAATTTCATTTTTGAAAATATGTATGTCTTTCATTTATTATTAATGTTTCTCATTTTAATTTGTTTTAATATAGGATCCAGCTCCAGACGATGATGAGGCAGGGACAGCAGACGATCCAGCAGATCTATGTTGATTTTTGTATTCATTTGCTATATGATTTTATTTATTGTATTTTATGATTTTATGTTGATTGTAGTATTTGTTAAATTTATGAATATGTAGCAGGTTTGACATTGTAGCAATGTTGACAAATCATTTTATTTGTCTATTTTAAAAAAAATATGTGTATTTTCCGACGGATTTCCGACGGATAAGTATCCGTCGGAAATTAGAAATTACCGACAGAAAAAGACCGTCGGTAATACCTTCGGAAAGTCCTGACGGGATTGGCCGAGGATGTGTATCCGTCGGACTGATAAATTACCGACGGCTAGACACTGTCGGTAATTCGTCGGAAAATACTGACGTATTGGCCGACGGATAAGTATCCGTCGGAAAAGATAAATTACCGACGGTTAAAGACCGTCGGCAATTCGGTCGGAAAATACTGACGGCTTTACCGACGGATTAAATCTGTCGGAGGTTTCGACCGAATTCCGACGGAATTTTCATCCGTCGGAAAGTTCTGACCAAGTATTTCCGACGGAAAGTTTCCGACGAGCTTTGAACGGAAAGCGGTCGGAAGGCTCCTTTTCCGACGGAATACCGACGGATTTCCGACGGATTGAGTCCGTCGAAAATAGCGCTTTTTCTTGTAGTGCATGTGACGCACTGTTAGGTGCCATGTACGCTACCATGCTACGCTTATTGTACTATAATATGTGCAGTAAATCTTTCTATATAAGAAATGATTGTTGCAAGATATATTTTGCTGAAGTGGGATTATAAGAAAATAAATGTATTAGTTGAGGGAGTGATCTTGATAAGATGTCGTTGTCTTTTTTTTCTAGTCATTGAAATTATATTAATTTCTTGCAATTCATATTATTTTACTGCAAGAACAATCTTACAATCATATATCTCTAGCATCATACACCATAGATTGTCATGTTTTGTTGACGTCTTTTGAAATAGAAATGTCTGCTACATGTTTTAAATTTATGCCGATGGATATATCCACTAGAATCATATATCCTTAATTTTTCTCTCTATATAGGGACCGTCCGTCACATGACACAATGAGTGGGGTACTGTATGGATGAACATTATCCGACCATACAATTATGAACTTGTCGCTGGTGGTAGATACTATTTGCTCCCACAAAACGTGTAACAAGTGTGTCACCTTCTGAAATATATATGTTTTTTTTTCCCACTTCCTTGCGCTTGCCAGGCTAATGCTATCGATGGACACGCCTTTGCTTTCTCTCTCTCTCTCTATCTCTCTCACACAGACACATTTTTGTCTATTAGTGTGTTTGTACTTTTTCGTTGTGCATATCAGTGTTATTACAAAAAAATGACATGGTCGTACTGGGAGAAGAGGCTTAAACCATTATGTACATAAACATGACATGGTCGTACGTCTACCTCAGCGATGTAAGAGACATAATGTGATGATGCTCCGGGAGATATATGAATACTATACTTCTTCTTCAAGGTTCCCTACACATTAAAGCCAAGTCTTATCTTTGGCACCAGCCTCGGTGTACGTACAAATACAGTGAAACGTACACGTGCATGCATGGTGAACAACAGCCAACCGGTGTCGCAACCTGCAACTGCCCCCCCCCCCCCCCCCCTTGCATTGGTGGCCAGTCGCCATCGACCACCTTCACTTTTGCCTTCTTTCCTCCCATCGCATCACCTCTGTCCTTCACAGACGGGTTCTAATCACAATGGTGATGTGGGAGGCCTGTGGCTTCCATTCCTCGTCGGCTCCATCCTCGAGTCCTCTCTCGTTCCCTCTCCATCCTTCACTGCTCGTCTCTCCCTTCGCACACACACACACAAATCCTCACTGATCCCAGAACACAGCAGCCCGGGGACCCATTCAGGTTTCAGCCATGGCTGACCAGGTATGTGAATAATCTTAATTAGTCTAGCTACCCCCACAGCATGTACTGGTACATTGTTCATGTGATCGGTTTCACCTGATGATTAATTACTTTCACGGGTACTTGCAATTGGATTCTCTCCTTAGTTTCAAGTTTCCCAGTTGGTTTGATTTGAAGGTGCTGTTCTTATCTAGCTAGTTCTACATGCATTTGAAGAAAGAACACTTTTTTTCCCCCTTCTCCCCCCTCAAATAATGTTAATTAATTAATTATCCTTGCCGACACTTTAATTAGGAGCTCCCCCTGTTCTTATCCCGGCAGTCTCCCCACTGGAAACCTGCAGCCACATTTGCCACCGGTTCTCTATGTTTGGCACCCCCAACCGAGTATTTGCTGTTGTGTTCTTGACGAATTGGATGTGTATATATATGCTGTCTGGGATTTTGGTTCAAGAACAGAAGAAATCACTATACTCTGCAAGCCCTGTAACCCAGATGGCACTACTAAAAGCAAGCCTCTAAACTGGGGACTCCCCTTCTAATCTTTGTTCTTCTTCCCAGGATCGTTTGATTAATTGATCACCACAAGATACCTCTGCACGTTCCTCTTCCCCATCCTCTGTAATTAGCTATTTTCCCACTTGATGGGGTTGTCTGATTCTTCCAGAACTTCTCAATCATCCTGACGGTGGATCTCTCCTGCGCCCGGTGCCACGACAAGATGAAGAAGATCCTCGACAAGTACCGCGGTAATCACCAAGATGCAAAGAAACCAACTTAATTTCTCAGATTTTAAGCATACTCAGATCAAGAATCTGGTCTAGAATCCTGACACTTCCTGTTGAACGGCAAATTTTCCATTTTTTTCTAATCCACGGAGAGCGGTGGAGCATCCAGTCGACGGTGTGGGACGAGAAGAACAACAAGATCACCCTCACCGGGCCCTTTTGTCCCTACAAGCTCGCCAAGAAGCTCCGCCGTAAGGCCGGCAAAGTCATCAAGGACATCGACTTCCCCGACGAGTGCAGCTGCGACTGCGACGCCCCGCCGCCGCCACCCCCAAAGCCGAAGCCGGAGCCCCCCAAGCCCGCACCCCCGCCGCCCCCGAAACCGCAGCCGGAGCCCCCCAAGCCCGCCCCACCGCCACCCCCGAAACCGCAGCCAGAGCCCGCACCTCCGCCGCCCCCGAAACCGCAGCCAGAGCCCGCACCTCCGCCGCCGAAGCCCAAACCTCCGCCGCCGACCCCAGAGCCTCCGAAGCCGGCGCCACCTCCTGAACCAAAACCACCTCCGCCAAAGCCGCCGGCGCCGGCGCCAGAGCCCCCGAAGCCCTCTCCCGCTTTCCCCTACCCAGTCTGGCCGATCTGCTGCTGCTGCCCTTGCTACAGAGGGCACGGCCCTTGCGGGTGCGGGGGGCAGCCCAACGGCTACCGGCCCTGCGGTTGCGGCTGCGGTAGGGGCTGCGGCTGGGGTGCCCCCTCCCAGCCGGCGTACAGCCGGCCCTGCCACGACGGCGGCTGCCGGGTCGAGTTCTTCTGCGAAGAGGAATCCCCTTGCCGGCCCATGTGAAACGGACCGGACCGGCAGAGCGGGAGGGCGAACCGGGCGGCCCCGTCAATGCTGGGCGTCATCATCATCATCTGGTTGGAATCATCGTTCATGTGGTGGACCTCGGCACTCGGTTTGGAGGAGAAGCATATATAATTTGTGGCTGATGTAATAAATAAGATAGTATAATACATATATATACATACATATATGAATAAGTCAAAACTTGGGAAGAATATATCAGGGATCTCCCATCTTTGGGGTGATAGTATATTAATCTAATGTGTTTCTAAGTATGAAAGAAATAAACATCTACCAACAATTAGCCCTTTTTTTTTCTCATACTTATTTCTTTTAATTCCTTTCTTCCGCCCACTCGTAGCTTGTTTAAGCGTGTGGGAAAAAGGAAATATCACAGTGTGTGCATGCGTGTGGAAAGATCTCTTGTTAAGGGTGGGGAAAAGACACAGTATGAAGGTGCTAAGAACTGAAACTTTTCCATTGAGGAGGACATATATACTAACCAACTGAACTATTTCACTAAAACAAAAGATTCGTTACGGGGATAGGGAGCGCCTCAACTTAACGGGCTTGCAGTGGTGGCTGGGCCTGGCCCATTTAGTGGCCGGGCCCAATTAGAGAGAACTTTTGGGACACATGTAAGATGGGATTCGAAATGGTGCGTGGCTATTATCTTCCTTAATTTGTAATCTGCTTTAGTTCGTGGTTAAGTTACCCACGAGTATCTTAATCAGGGATTGTCTAAAAAAAAAAAAATTTTACTTTGAGATGAGTTAACCCAAAAACTAACCTAGTTTTTTTTTTTTTTTTTTTTTTAAGGATTGCCAAGCCCAAGTCGTCCGGGGTTGGGGTTTGAATTTTTTTGAAAAAAAAAATCACAAAAACTCATGTGTAATCTTGGTTTTAGAGTACTATTTTAAAAAGGGGGACTCATATATTCAAAATTAGCCACCCTTAATTTATCTTTCAAACATGGATAGGACTCCCTTTTTAATCTTGGTTAAAATTATAATCCTCCCAATTAATCTAACTGACTTTTTAAAACTAGTTAGTGCATAATCAACGATGTACTTCTCCCTAATCAATTTTTAACTCTCTCCCAAAATTGGTTGTAGGGTTTTATGTGCACATATGAATACCCCTCTCAAGAATCAAGTTATGTTAAAGTAGAAAACTTCCATTGGAACCATCCACTAAAACGTCCCCTTGTCTTCTAATTTTGATGGCTCGTCAGTGGGTAGTGGTGAAGATCGACTAAGGCATGTGTATGTAAAAGAAGAGAGTAAACGCAGGTAGAAATCTAAAATAGATCTTTTGTGCAATTTCACTTTTAAGAGGGGCATTTCCGAGAAAAATGAGGGGTAATGACTTGAACTTGTTTCTTCTTTTTTCTTTTCAATGAATACATGCATGGGTCCCCAAGGTGGGGATGTATAATAGAGATAATGTCATTGCTGGATATGGAGAATCAATGATGTAATCATGGAATGAGGGCAAGGAATAAAGAAATATGAACTAGTCAATTACAATAACATTGATCTAGAGCTTCATTAATTAGACTAGTCATATTTATGTAATGGGGTTTAATTTGAGATAACCAATAGTGTAATCATGGTTGGCCGTGCACGGCCGTGTGAGACTGTGTTAGGAACTCTCTGAACCTTTGACACGCTGGATACGATACGGATTATTATAATATTATTTTATTATTTATGTAACGTTCCGACCGTTCGGATCGTCTTTGTGTGGTCGTGGAGATCAGTGTATGGCCGATGACGTGTATGTGACAGGCAGTTTCCGCAGGTTATGAGATTTTGCCTCACTGTTTCTCTGTTCTTAACGCGACAGTGAGGGACGTCGCGTTCTCATCGCGACAGACCATAGCGTCGCGTTAATGAAATCGTCAATTTGAGTGAACGTGCGCATGACTAACGCGTGTCGTATGCTGGGCGTTCGGACTGATGCCGGCAGGCTTAACGCGCCGGTCAGCTACGCCGCGTTCAGGTCGCGACCATGTAGGGTGTCGCGTTCTTAACTGCGTTGTGTTTTTAAGTAACCCTAGCAGAACAGAGCTGGTGAAAGCTCTGCTCGGCCAGGGGACGTTTGCTGTGGGATTTTCGGACGATTCATCTTGTTAGTGGTTGGCTTGACGAGTTTCCACCGCGAGGACGCTACGTGGAGCGGAGGGAACATCGTGCGAGCTTGTTCTTCGCGTTCTTCACGAAGGTAGGGAGATTTCCAGCGTTTTGATCCGTGGATTGCCCGTGTGATGTAGATAATGAGTTTCCTGCTTTCTAAACCGTAGATAGCATGTGTAGGAACACATTAAAGCATGAAAATGGATTGAGAACCATAGGTTTTAAGGAATTTGAGGTGATTTGAATGAAGGGTTCTGGGTCAGGGTTCGCACCTGCCATCGCGGTCGCTCTGGGAGCCGCGACTAGGTCGCGACACCGCGATACGTCGCGTTCTGTAGGCGACATTCCACCCTGTCGTGACAATAGCAGAATGCTGTTATCCGAGAATAAATGTAAGTGTATGATTATCCGTTTAGCGTGGTTTGCGATATGTGATGATAGTATAAGGTGCATTGGCACTCTCTCTACGCTCGGGGAGCGTGTGGTGTGTAGTTTACCTGGTATTCACGTGGTTTACGTGGAGATTCACGTGGCTTATGCGTAATGCACGTGGTTTCTGTGTATGTGGTATGTAGTTTGACGCCTTCCGTGGATACCTCTTCAGTTGGGAGCCCCAGGTTTTGTGTGAGCCAGGCACGTGAGTGCTCGGAGCTTGTCCCGGTACTGGGTACCGATGATGTCTTGTCGTCTTCCTAGACACCCTCACTCTTGTGATGAGTAGTACGTCCGGCTGAGGGAAAGACGGCAGTGGGACAGTGACTAGAGAGAGTTTGTTGTGTTGTTGCTTGTAGCGCGCTCGTAGTTGGGGGAGACGGACACCAGTAGATGTACTGGGCCCTAGCTAGTCTTGTTTTCCAGTGCCTCACTTTAGGGAGCTTGGGCCCTAAAGGTACCAGGCATGGGCCTGCGAGGTGTGTGACCTGTAGGTTGTGGTGGTTTAGTTGGACTCCACAGTTCTTTGTACTTGTTTAGTGGAGCGGCAGCTGGACCTTTCGTCCGTGGCTGCGAGACTGAGAGGTGGTCATGTGTGGTTTGTCCGGGTCAGTAACTGGTGTCGCGAACCAGTTGACGTGACTCGAGTGTGGCGTTTCTCTACAGTAGCTCGTACACCTATGTGGCTTTGTCGTTTATTTATTTATTTATTTACGTTGATTCCTGTTAAGCGGCAAATGGTAAGTGGTACTTACAATTTTGTATCCTGCTAGCTAGTATTATAAATTGTTAGCGTAGCATTCCTGCTTTGCTATCTGTGTTGGTTTGCTCGGTTTCTAGGGAGTTTCCCTACTGAGCCAGTGACTCGAGAGGCTCACCCCTACCTCCTACCAGGTGAGGGAGATCAGGAGATTTCGCGCCCGTCGTCCAGTGGAGGGTCAGCACCACCAGCAGTGTAATTCTTCTTTTCTGTTGTTCACCTCGGGGTATGCCCCAAGTTCTGTTGTGGTTTGACTTCAGTTGTGCTATGGCTATGTATAATTGCATAAATATTTGTGAGATTGGAAGATCTTATGAATGTTTGAGTTGCTTCTCTTATTTTTCTACGGACTCATGGTTTGATATCCCTTGCGAGGCTCCGGCCCGTTCGCGGGAGGCGGACTCAAGTCAGGCTTGCTATTAGATTAGCGGATCTGAACTGTGAGGACCGTCACAATTTAACACTCATGTTACTTTATTTTTGTTATTATTATTTTAATTAGACTATCTAGATCGAAACATATATATCAAAAGTCGACACGGCTTATTCATGCAACATGACCAACCTTGAATGTAATGTGAATAGTGACACATCTCAGTCACTCACTATGCATGACTTTCATACATGCCTCAAACCCACATTTGAAACTAATTCATGTATAGCTTTTTTGTGATGAGAGGAGTGTGATGAAAGAGAGATGACGTTCTAGACTACACTATTTACCTACGCAAGTAAGAATAACAGTGCCCTCCTTTTAGCTACAAAATGTGGTCGAGGCAGCCTTTTCTCCATGTCCTTTCCAGTGCAAAGGTGAAGTTGGCATGGATTCCTTCAGATCATGAACAGCTATGATGGCAAAGGGAGGTGACTTTTTTGCTCACTAATGCTGCAGGTAGAGTGTCCCCATCACGCCAGGGGTGATAGCACTAGGTTAGTATGTCTTTGTGAGTGTGGGAAAAATGCCTAGTGAGTGTGGAAAAATATTGCACTAGGTCTCCATCTATTGTGCGATGGTATATATGTTGTTATTATGCCTTTGTGAGTGTGGAAAAAATATCTACCTAAAATTAAGTTTTTTTTTTAAATCTTTATTAAACTTGTTTCTTTAATTAATACCGTTCGTTCACCCACTTTGCCCGCATGCTTGCTTGATCATAAAATAATTAAGATAGCCGGAAAAGCATCCTTTTCTCAGTGTCCTTTTCAGTGCAATGGTGAAGTTGATATAGATGCTTTGACACCATGCACAGAACAGTGGATTATAAGGGCCTAATCCACTGTTTGGACAATCTCCTCTTGGTGGATAAGGTCCCCAATGCATCAGCAGGATCAAGTCAATTTAAAGAAATGTAAAGAAAACGTCGTTTAAATAAGTTAATACATATGATCAGTAGTTTCCGACAAAGTAGATATAATTAAGAGAGCGATCGAGAAGAATCGGGTTGAGATAAGGCATTAGGATTAATGATTTGTCTAAAACTTTTTTTACTGGACCTAATCTTTTGTGTGTGTTTTCCCTTTAAGAAATCCCAACCTTTTTAACTGGACCTAATCGGGTTGAGATAAGGCATTAGGATTAGTGTTGGGTCAATAGAAAGTAGCAAAATAATGTCAAATCTTTATTTGAATTCTGATATAAGTATTTGTGATAATGTTGGAGCATTCTCCGTAAGCACCACATTATGGTGCGATGTTATTAACAAGGACATTGGTCTCTTAAGTTTAAACACGAACATGTACACTTAATAAAAATCCTTGATGGAACAATATTCTTGTAACCGACCTCAAATAATAAGATAAGGATGTTTGTTTATTTGCATTTAAAAGGCGACAATTATGGAGTTCATTGTGCATCATGATCAAACAAATTACTAACCCTTGGATGGATTAAATTTGAGAGGGAAGATGAGGTCACGTTTGTGATGTCTTTTGCTGAGACCAGCAGCACCGTGTTAAATACCTCGAACAAGGAATTCTTGGTCTGGCGTGCGGCCCACTAAAGGCCCAAAACTATAGCCCAGGACAAAATTGCGTCTTTTGTTAATAGGCCTGCGAAATGGGCCTCCACAACGATCGTTGAGCTGTGTGGCAATTATTTCCTTCTTTCTTTCTTTCTTTTTTTTTTTTAATCTTTTGTCACAGTGGATTCGATTAAAGGGATATATAACTATATAATCTCGTCGACGAGAGGCCGTCCAAAATAAAAATCTTATAACTTAATTCGTGGGCATGTGTTTTCATGGGACATGGGTGCCAATCAAAATTTCTGTCGGGGTGAGGAGATGCCCTCCTGCATCAGCCCATGCATGTGAACCAAATCGGACCGGAACGGAAGGAGGGCGAACCGGCCGGGCGGCCGGTCACTGCTTAGGGTCATCGTCATGATCGGGTTGCAATCATCGTTCATGTGGTGGACCTCCTCAATCGTCACGGGGTGAAGCATTTATAATTTGTGGGTGATGTAATGGATAATAGTACTGTAATTGTCTTTGTCAAGAATGGATAAAAACAAACATCTACCAAAAACTTAGGTTTTTTATATTTATAAAATTTTTATGATAGAAAAGATAGCACAATAATACGTGAACCTAGTATTCCAATTGCTTAATTTGCTCCCGTGAAGCAAATGTGGGCGTCTGACGTGATTGGTCGGGCATCGGAGCCCACCTCGGCAACACCCGACGCCCAACCAATCACGACCGGTGTCAACTAAAGTCATGAACATTTTGTCTTAATTTGTTGGCTACTTTTAGGTGGGCGGATTTGATAATTAAATAAGTGAATTATGAATAGGTTATCTATGTATAGGTTATCCATGCTTATCTCATTTTTTACTTTGGGATGGTTTAATCAAAGATAGTTATCAAGGTGATAACTTTTAATATGATGCGATGTGATAAGGTGTATAGAATTATCACTCTTTTATCCCTAGTTTGACACCATTTATTTATATATATGAAAATGATGTATGATTTTCTAGGGTGACAGTAAGAGTAGGTTTATGAAAATTGAGTTTACGAAGGAATTTTGAGTTTTTGATAAATTCAAGTAAATTTATGATAATCTTATTTTTAATTATTCAAACAAAAATTACACTATAGAAGTGGTTTAAGATAAACCTAAATATGTTTAGGATGTGTATCCAAACAGCTGACTGTATTTTTATACTTTTTGCTCTTGTAACAATTTTACATAGTCTAAATCATTAATTCATCGTTGCACTTGTACATTTATATTCTTTTTTTTTCTTTCTCCTGTGATTAATTGGTGCGTCTTTTCAAATGAAGAAAAAAAGAAATTACATTTTCTTCTCAAGTGAAGAAACAAACAACTATCTGATGCAGAGTATGAGCCTCCAATCTCTGACCACTCAACAAGCTAGCTAGAAAAATATTTCGACATCGATTTAGGCGAATCTTTGTCAAGTTAAAGTTTAAACCCCAGCTTATACAGTACAGTGCATTCTTTCATATTAAGATTACAGGCTGTTCCTCCATTCCAAAGAGATAAACAGGTATTTTCTTTTATCAAAATGAGGGGAAAAAAAAAAGATGTGTGAGCAACTGCGTTTGCCGACAGTCAAACCCGGGTCTATTGCTTGGAACTCGTTGGACTACAAACGCTCACGTCTGGTTATTTTATATTCTTAATATTAACCAAAACAAAAGTCTAAGATGGTTCCTCGCCTCTGTCCGTTGGGCCTCTTGTAAGCATGGTTTGTCGTGACGAATCGGATCGGGCCGAATCGGAGCGGATCAGGGGAAGTCCGATTCGCCTGATTCGGTCCGATTCGTCTGATACCTCTTCAGGCAGGGTTGTCAAGATCCCCTTATTTACCTGAATATCATTTAAATAAATGTTATAATTTTTGTTTTATTTACTTAAGATATTACATGTAAATAAGGAAGTACCCCTTATTTGAATCCAATAAAAATATAAAAAAAAAATCATATCTCTTACCAATAAAAAGTCAACTCTCCCATCGAAGAAGAAAATCATGATTTCGGTGATTTTAGCGAAATGCTAACTTTCCAATCTCTCATAATTTGGTTTACCTAAAAATTTGATAATTCAAATAAATCATATGTAACACTAAAAATTTAAAGTCCGATAAAAAAAGTCAAACGTGCATGTGACTTCTCCAAGGGAGCCGCTCTCCTACTGACAGCACTTAGTCTGCTCGAGGCATCTCAGGATTTGGTCAAACTTAAGCCATCATCACCTAAATTCATGAGATTTTTCACTTTCTAAATGAAAAGAAACTAGAAAGCGACAATTCTCATGAGTTTGAGTGATGATAGTTTAGGTTTGACCAAATCTTAAGAGGTCTCAAGCAGACTAAGTACTGTCAGTAGGAGAGCGGCTCTCTTGGAGAAGTCAGATGCACGTTTAACTTTTTTTATCAGACTTTAGAATTTTAGTGTTCCATATAATTTATTTGAATTATCAAATTTTTAGATAGACCAAATTATGAGAGATTAAAAAGTTAGCATTTCACTAAAATCATCGAAATCACGATTTTCTTCTTCGATGAGAGAGTTGACTTTTTATTGATAAGAGATATGATTTTTTTGATATTTTATTAGATTCAAATGGGGGGTACTTCCTTATTTACATGTAATATCTTAAGTAAATGTTATAACAAATTATAACATTTACTTAAATGATATTCAGGTAAATAAGGGGATCCTGACAACCCTGTCTGAAGACGATCCTGACAACCCTGCCTGAAGAGGTATCAAGCGAATCGGACCGATTCGGTCCGATTTCATGCAAATCGAACCGAATCAGGGAGAACCCGATTCGGTCCGAATCGCCGATCCGTAAAACCTTGCTTGTAAGAATGTGTCAAAAATCCTCTATACCTTCCCCACTCTCTCGAAGGGTACACACCGGACCAATATAACCTTCGACAATGATGAATCATCATCTCCCCTACCCATGAAGCATGGCAAGAGTCATTGATTTTTACAGAAGAGAGGATATGATGGATGAATAGAGATGCCATCACTCGAAGAGAGAAAGACGTATTAAGAAGCAAGCAAGACTCTACCCTACCACCGCCAGGGGCACGCTTGTTGCAGATGTAGTCTTGTTGTTGACGTTAGAGTGGTGAACCTTATGTACTACGACGCAAGGGGTCAATGACTCAACCTTGAAGAGAAAGAAGACGGTTGGGGGACGATGGACTTGGGGTCACTTTTGCCTATTATAAGTTGAACATCAATGGCCTAAGGGATCGGCGAGATTGGGCCTTAGTGGGCTGCACTTGCTCCCTTCCTTCAACATCGACCGACATCACGAGGAGGGGTGATGCGAGACGCTACCTCAATTCTTCTATTTTAATGGGCGGGCAAGCAAACCTTAGTGGGCCAAATCGACTCTACTCCTCCAAATTTCTATGAAAAAAATCTTAAAATTATTGGTCCATTTCTGATTCACCAATGGAAGTGCCAGCCCACTTGTTAATGCACGTATTAAATGGATTGAACCGGCTACCTCGTCAAACCCAAACCTTCAAGAGAAAGGCTTAGTGTACTTTCTTATTGCACTTAAGTACAATATGGCTAAGCACTAAGCCTATGTAATATCCAATAATTGAGTGAGAAAGACTTAGTGCACTTGTCTATTGTACTTAAAGTGCAACATGACTAGACACTAAGCTCATGTGACACCACTCACATGGGGAGTGATAGAGTGGCAACCCAATTATTGGGTGCCACATGGATTTAATGTCTAGTCATATTGCACTTAAGTGCAATATGAAAGTGTACTAAGTCTTTCTCTAATTGAGTTGCCACTTTATCACTCCCCAAGTGAAGGTGCCACATGGACTTAGTGCCTAGTCATATTGCACTTAAGTGCAATAAGAAAGTGCACTAAGTCTTTCTCAACCTTCAAACTTCCATCAAAAGTTTTATATCATCAGTGATGACAAAATCTGATCCATTCTTCCATGAACTCAGACCTGACAATAGACTAGATCAGCAGACAATTGTGATCAAAGTTTTGAGTCATTTATTTATACCAAAACCAACTTTATTGGTAGAAAATAAAAAATGCAGTAACAAAATTGGGAAGGATTTGGAGCTTCCACAGTATTTTTTATCCACATCAAGTCATCAGGTTTCCTAAGTTAAAATGCGACTCACCAAGATCCTAGGCGATCTGATTCCTCTCAAGATGGGATGGACATTCGTGTGATGCGAGCATGTGAGTGAAGGGCATGAGCCGTGTTGTTTGAGATTTATTTGGTGAAATTTTTACATGAACCGGTCATCGTGAACCGGGTTTTACTACCAAAACCATGCGGTTTTGGTTTCTCAGAACTCCTGGCGCCCACTTGCGGTGCTTCCCCGGCGAAGCTCCTCGCAGCATCAGCAGCGGCCGCCTCCTTCTCCGTCACTCCCAAGCAAGACTGGACCCCCGCCGCCATTGCCACCAGCTGCCAGAGACCTCGCAAGGACCCCCAGGCGAGTACCAGTACTCGTCCAAAAGCTCCACGGCAGCAGCGGCAGAAGCAGCAAGGTAGGAGGAGGAGGAGGAGGAAGAAGAGGAGGAGCAGCCGAGCGGTTCCCCTCCAGACGGCATCTCTGCCGGTGCTGGGCTCGCAGTACCTTGGCTGGCGGGGATTGGCCGGCATAGCAGCAGGAGAAGCCAACGGGTTTGGAAGGAATGGGCAAGAGGGCCTCCGCCGGGTTCCCCGGACAATTTAAAAAAAAACGTTTTTTAATAAAAGAGATTAATGACGTAAATTTTTTCTTAAATTTATATTCGCGGGTGCACTTCTTCTTCTATGGATACAAAATATGAAGTAGGGAGTAGACCACCCACTCAAAACCTGCTCCCATGAAGGTCCATTTAGAGAACCAAAAAGAGAGAAAAAAAGATCCAACAAGATAGAAGTTTGGAATCCATGAGTACCCCTTGTTAGTACAAATTCTTAGTATCTAATGACCGAATAATGTGATACACAAGAGGCTTTTCGCTGCTACCTAGAAAAAATCGTATTATTAGAATAATCAGAAGATTCTCTCACTACCCAGATGAAACCTTCGTAAAAAAAAAAAAAACAGGAGGAGACAAATGTGCAAGCCAGCGTTTGTGGTGTCTCTTTCCATTCCCACCTCCACTTGCAGCCACTCCCATCAAGGCCATGCAACCCTCTTTTCCCAAAGGACCTTAGAAAAACAATTCCAACACAAACACAATTTGAGATATAAATATCTCATGTGATCTTATATAGTTTTTGTCTCTATTTTCATCCTGTTACTGGGAATCATGATAGGTGCACTAGTAATTGTGCGGATCATTAGTTTAACTAAATCATTAAAGAAAATAGATTCCTAGTTGAGTAAGTTCTAACCCGCCGAAAGAATCTGGACAGCCCATTCCTGTCTTGGGCAAAACAGATCTACTAATTCTTGCTTGCAAAGAACCCATTTCTGCAAGGGTTCTGGAACTCGATGTGATTGGTACTACAAAAACCAAGCTCAAGCATGGGTCTAGACTCTGGAGAGCTGGTGGCCCAAGCTTCACAATTTTTAACTGCTCTGCAAGGAATGCCATTAGCAGAAAGTAAGAAGATGAAAGCTGTAAAGAAAGATGAATGATCAAGTATTCAACTCTCTGGAAAATCTTTGTTCATGACGATGGAAAATCTTACTCTCACATAAATGTCATCAGATATGGACTTTTCTGTCACAAATTCTAAACAAGTTAGCTGGCAATTTTTTTGAGTAGAGCGTGTGTTTATTGAGTAGAGAGATTGGTTGAGGGGCAGTATGGTAGGTGTGTTAACATTTGTATATTGCAAAATATTTTTATTATATCTTCTTTTACTAATAGACTTTTTTTTTCTTCTTTTCAGATCTAGTCTTATCTTCAGCTAATTAAGTTTCACAAATTAGCAAGGCATGCAATGCAATCAGAGGATTGAAACGGAGCAAAATGGTATCTTTCTGCACCACTTTGGCCCTGGTCCTGAGTGACATGGATTCATGACTGGCGACTGTATATAATTCATCAAACAATACAGCCATAAATCTTGATGCATATATTTTCTGGGCCACAATAAATAATGCAAAAGTCCAGAAAATCAGCGACCATTTGCAGCTTTCTGAAAGGACAAAGTGCTGCCTTCTATATGAGTAGAATGGGCAAAGTGCTCATGAGAAAGTCTTCTAAAAACCCACAATTCCCATTTGTTTTCGTTCTCTTTTCCATGTTTCAAATTGGTGTTATTTTTTCATATGTGCTAATTATGAAGAGTGCATAGGGGAAGTTTATGTTTAAATAAAACAGAGATCATAGACATTAAAATGGATATTGTTGTTGAATTACATATTATCTTGCATGAGCTACTTGCATTAGAAACTATACTAAACCTTGTACATTGTTTTCTAGAACGTGGTTTGAATTTAATGTTTTGCTGTGCATCGTCTACCAGACCCAGAAGGGCAGGTGCATACAGTTCAAATATTTGAACTACCTGAATGTTAATTACTTGGCCTAAATATTAGGTAAACCTTGAACAGGCTAAGCCCTTATGGAACTTTCACCCTGCAGTGAGATAGCTGAAAGCAAAAAGAGCACTGGTTAGGTATAGTAAGACATCATGTAAAATAACATCCCTTCTAATTTCTGTGTGCGGTGGACTTTAACTAAACGATGGGAATGATCCCACTCATAAATTTCACCCTGCATTCTACTCATACAGTTCATATAGACTGTGTTGTTCATGTTTTAATGATTTTAAAATTTTAAAGAGTGCCCTTCGATCTTTCACTCATAAATTTCCCTTTTAAGTTTTTACAGTTTTATAAGGATTAATTTCATTCACTTATCCCTAGAAGGAACTATAGATTCCAAGCAAAGGCTGTGCAGGGGTCACACATGGCTTGTTATAGTTGAAAATTCATGAACAAACCCACTTCTGACTGGGTACACATGGTTCATCAATTCTTATACCAGTCGTACTTAAGCTGCTGGTCTTGAATAAGGGCTTATGGTTCAGCTACTGGTATTCATTTCACATATGACTAGGTGTGGTTCAAAACATGTGCTCAGACCTCTAACTCAGCACAGTATAGAGTTGTGAGGATCAAAGAGTCTTCTTTGTTTAATTAAACAACCATTTAACACACACATCTTCTATGCCCTCATCCATGAAAATTTGACAAGTTCCAAGCATGCAAGTTTCTGGTCAAACATTAATGTACTCTGAGTATGTCAAAAGAGTATAGAACAAAGCTGACAAATTAACAGGATCATGTTTTCACTTTTTTTGTCACAAACTGAGAAGTGGCCCAAGAATCCAAAGGACTTTGTTTTCATAATCTCAAATTGCAATGTCAAGGCATTATAACCTGCTTGTTGGTATTGACTGTTGTAATTGCATGGGAGTTAATGATAACCTGATCAGTGGCAAGAATATTAAATCAAAGCTAGTGAAGGAAGCTCACAGATTTTGATATCCAGATGAGTGATGAACAATTGTGTTCATCATCATCAGAACCTTATCCCATTTATGAACATTTGTGTTAATCCTTGGTTTTTCTTGACAGAATTAATAAGCTAGAATATATATATATAGTGGAGTGATCGCAGTCATAGGGGAAGTTTCACAAGCTAGGAGAAACTCCTGTTCTTTGTGGGAATACCTCGTCTTTGCATATGCATACCCTCGGTTGAGTTGATCAAGTTAATTAGACGATTGTTACTCTAACATGTTATGATCACTTTTCTTGAATACTTCTTTTGAAATAGTATAGATAACTCTATAACTTTGTTTGGCAGGGGATGCTAGCTGCAACATGATTCATGAACCTGTCAAGAGAATTTCTGCCAAGAAAGCCATGGAACATCCATACTTTGATGATATGGATAAAACACATTTTTGAGATTCATGGAACAGATATGGATATAGATAGTCAGATTAGCAAATGTTTTATTTTGTTAATTATCAACTATTGTAAATGGTTTTGTGACATTCAACTGAAGGCCAAATTTGAATTTTTTTTTGGAGTGGTCTCAATGCACCTCTGGTGCTATTCAACTGTATCTAAGGCATGTACTAGTTTGTTTGTTTTTTTCTGGAGCTGCTAGCCTCCATCCTACTACCCAAAAACCATTCTGAATGCTTTTGTTGTAGTTAATTTGAAATACCATTACTCTATTTTTTAGAGATGATATTATAATATATTAATGTGTGTAGTGAACTGACTTTCTTCTCTTCTTTGAGAAGCAACTATAGTTATTAGATATTTTATTACATAATTTTTTCTTGTTAGAATAAAATTTGATGACATTTTAATTTTATTTTATGATAATAAAATATTTTTATACTATAAATTTTTATTTAGGAAAATAAGTCTTTTAGTTATTTGATGCAAAAGATTTAAATCACTAATAATAAATTGTGATGGTGTGAAAGACTTGTTGGGCTAAAATGGGCCTCAGTGGGCTAATGTGGGTTTTAGTTACTTTGATCTATTGAATTTGGTTTGGACTTGGGTTGGGCTATCTTGCCCTTGGGTTAGGTTGGGCTTAACTTGGGTCAGCTCAAGTCCGCCCATTTACACTCCTACATGCAACCCTCTTTTCCCAAAGGACCTTAGAAAAACAATTCCAACACAAACACAAGTTGAGATATAAATATCTCATGTGAACTTATATAGCTTTTTGTCTCTATTTTCATCCTGTTACTGGGAATCATGATAGGTGCACTAGTAATTGTGTGCATCATTAGTTTAACTAAATCATTAAAGAAAATAGATTCCTGGTTGAGTAAGTTCTAACCCGCCGAAAGAATCTGGACAGCCCATTCCTGTCTTGGGCAAAACAGATCTACTAATTCTTTCTTGCAAAGAACCCATTTCTGCAAGGGTTCTGGAACTCGATGTGATTGGTACTACAAAAACCAAGCTCAAGCATGGGTCTAGACTCTGGAGAGCTGGTGGCCCAAGCTTCACAATTTTTAACTGCTCTGCAAGGAATGCCATTAGCAGAAAGTAAGAAGATGAAAGCTGTAAAGAAAGATGAATGATCAAGTATTCAACTCTCTGTCCCCCAAAAACAGGTATTCACCTATAATAAAGTAATATAGTTGCCTGATGAGGTAGCAATGGCTACTGTGGGGCTTGTGACGCCCTTCATCCCTGCAGAGCAGTGCATATCATTTAATTCTCTTCAGAGGAAGGGAGAGGGAAAGGTTCATCAGAAGGCACGGTTTCTAGGTGTTTCAATCTCAGCAGGGAAAGGGTGGAAAAAAAAGGAGAGATGGATTGTTCCCCAGGAGGAGATCTACAGCTATTGCTAGATAGTAACTTCTACATACCCACCATGTGTTCTTGCATGTTTCAGCACAGCTTCTAGGTGGAAGTGTTTCTGGACTTCTATAACTCTCAATCCAATCATCTTAAGGAGACGACTGGATTTGTACCGAGACCGGTTCTGTAGCTTTCCCAAAGTTTACAAAGAACTTTAAGGTGAGAACTACTGAAACTAGAAGAAAAAGAAGAGACAGCTGGAGAGAAGTTCATCGGTATGGTACTCCAAAGTTGGTGAATCACACACCCATCAAATTCCATGTTACAAGTGGAAGTGGAAGGTTAAGAAAGGGATAACTAAAGGGAGATCATGGCCGTTTGATCTTGACTTTGAACGGTCTGATCTTTTTGAGAGGTCAAAACTTTAGTTTACCATGACAGCTTAAAGAATTTGACACTATTTTTTTTCAAGTAAAGATCCCTTAAAAGGGACAAGTTGAAGTCCTCAGAACTTCATTGTTCACCACAAAAACACACACTCCTACCTAGCTCTCTCACTGGTTTCCACTTCACACAGGCATTTCACTACCATGGCAAGTCCACATCCAAGCATGGCTGAAATGTATCAACAGTTAATCCTCTATCATGACTAGATAGAGGAAAATGTTAGAGAAAGAATCAAGGAAAATCAATTGGTCCTCTATCATGACTAGATCAATTGTATTGACACTCCTTAGATTTATTCTTTTTTTCCATTTTTGGTTTGGTAGCACTTTTACAGTTTTCTTTTTGTTTAGGTTCGACCAAATGGATGTCACTGGTTGAAACCTGACCTGTAACAGCAAGTTATGACATGGAATTCATATGGCAAGGAAACTACAATTGAACTAATTGAAGTCAATTGCTTCTTAAACTGGAGATCTCATTGCCCTGACAGTGCAATTCCCAGTTTTCTAGAAATTCTGTTATTCTTCCTTGGGGTGTCGTGCAAATAAATTTGTTCCTCCAAAATTGGCTTACTGCATTAATATCAGACAATTTTCAAAGCCATATATTAGTAATATAGGCAATGCGTATTTGTCATGTAAATGGAGATTGAACTAAAATGACATCTTGGGTGTTTCTAATGGAATAATGAAGTCCTCGTGTGAAACTAAAGACTGCACTCCTCGTGATGCATGGTTTCTCAATGTTTGAATTCATGCAAATACACATGAAGAGGAGACGAAAGGCTAATGTAGCTGGCGACCAAGTTTCTAGGTCTTGGATTAAGTAATAAAATCCAAAACCAGAGATTCAGGTCTTATTGTTTTATGAAATCTCCATAATTTTAGCATTAGTACAGTTTAAATGACTCACAAGGAAGCAGGCGAATTTGTGGTGCTGTTGGCTTTTTACAGGCACCCAAAGTTCCTTTCTTGTTAAGACAACATTGAGACAGATGCCAAGATTTGCAAGTATTCATTGAAACAAATGTTTGCTTGTCTCCATAAAGTTGAGAAGTATCAAATGCTAAGAGATCAGAAGAGAAAATGTGATGCAGACACCAAGTTGGGGGGGGGGGGTATCACAAGGCATTAATCATCCTCTTCATCTCAGCAGACCTCCTTGGATCAGGCTCAGAAATTGCCCTTTCTGTCAAGACATGCTTTATTCGGCACATTGACTTTCTCACCTGGATTTCATTGAGAATGCGTTGTCGTCAGTAAAAGGAGATATCAGCACATCAATTTTGTCAATTCAAACATAAACCTCCAACCCAGGTAGGTAAACAATGAAAACCTCTTCATCCTAGAGGGAAAAAAGTTAGAGATACATTCGACTGCTGTTCTCTTCAGTTTTCAGCACTTTTGCTCTCTTAAGTTCTACCCTACCAGGTAGAAGGTGTTTCTATGGCTTGGATTTTCCAGTTGCCACATAAATATTGATGGACGACACTCTCTGGACAACCATGCGCATAGAGGGGTGCTTCTCAGGAAGCATTGGCCCAAAAAATGCTAGAAACATGTACACAAAGCTTTGACCTACTCCCCCAAGAGTTTTCCTAAATGCCAAAGTTAATTTTGAGATCTCAGAGAAAACAACAAAAGTTATGTCACAGTAAATATCATGTTTCCTTCCCATGCAATAGATCTGAATGTTTCAACCGTGTAAATAAAACTAAGGCCTCTGAATGGTTAATTTCCGGAAGGAATCAAGAACATAAATGTTGGCATAGTAGTCTAACCTTAGGAATGCGTTCTGGATTAGGAAAACGGAGGTTTTGCGCATTGAGCATTTGTCGCTGAGTCATAAGCATGTTCTTTTCTTTCAAAAGTACATACCATAGCTTCTGAAGGTCATCCCAGGATTTAAGACGCAATTCTGATGCTTTCCAGCCACGTCCTGGAAATAAAAAAGGCTCCAACAATTTTATAAGGGGATTTCTGTGGGGAAATTGCTATGAAAGAGAACCATGCTTTTTAAAAAATAAAAGTTGCATACCTAGGCATAGGTAAAGACTGGATTACCAGCCAGACAAACAGAGAAAAATGATACAGTAATAATATGCATGCAAAAAAAAGAAATTTCTCTTTAGACATCATGGGGATGGGGAGAGTATTGACGTGTTAAGTAGCAGACAAAGAAATAGGAAGGTGCCACACTAGTATATCTTCAATCTTTGAAGGTAGAAGACAAACACTTAAAACAGAGTGTAATGGTTCCATAAATCAAGAATACAAAGATTGCATTAATGTTAGAAAATGTCCTTCATTTAAAAGTAATTGGTACTTGTTGCCTGTTGGTACCACATATTTCTGAAAAAAAATCGCAAACCACTTTTACAAAATTTGTCCATGGATACCCCAAAGAGGATAAACACTAGATAACGAATAAAGGAACAAATATGGCCTGACATATGAGAAAGTGGGAAATAATCCTCCTCAACATGAGAAAAGGTGTTAATTGTCTCCAAACTAGAAGATTTGCCGCTAGTCATAATCCTCAATTTTGAGATTAAGTAGTTTTCAAACACCATAATCCCTATATGGACATTCCTCACATCTCTCTGAAGTCCTGGGAAAGCTCGGTGGTCTATATATTTTCTAACGGCGGAGGAAACTAGATCTAACATATTGTAGCTACTGATGCACATTACACAATGGAAAACCCTTAGCTCATTAGGTGAAGAATGCCAACCTGCTCGTCATGGTCTCCCCAGATCCCATCTCCTTCACCAGGTAAAATCCTTCCACAGTCCCACCAGTTTACTAACCTCCTCATCCCCACTCACATGAATAGCACAACCAGAAGGAGGAAACCAACACTGAAGAAGCACCAAAGTCTAAGAAAGCACTTCTATGTTCCATATGACTCGGAATAAACCAGGAAACATACATTTAGAGCAGATGGAATGGCATCAAAGAACTACTGGGATCAAGATTCCAATTTTAATGCACATTTTCAACCTGCACCTCTGTCCATTACATAGTATGTGCAAGAGAGAGAGAAGAAGAAGAAGAAGAAGCAAGTACCATAGACGACTGGCGTCTCGTCGTCGGGTTTCCTGTCCAGCTCGAAGAACTCTTCGAGGGGGTTGGTCGCCGTCCGGGCAGTGGCCGCCGCCACCGCCGCTGCAGAAGAGGACTCCGACTTGGCCGCCACGGCCAAGAGCGTCCTTCCAAGCAGCCTTGATAGGAACATCGCGATCCACTTCTGGTGTGCACCGTCGAGCAGCGCTTCCACCTGCTCTAGGGTTTTGCAGCTGCAGACCTGCAGGATAAACCTAAGTCTAGGGTCCGCTCTGAATATTTAATCAGATAATCTGTATCTGCTCCGAATAAAATTCGGATACGAAGCGGATATCTTAGTCGGATAGTGATCAAATTCGAAGTGGATCCGAATATATGAAACCTGTGAAGACTGAGAGGGAGGGGTGCCGTCGGAGGGGGGGGGGGGGGGGCAGATGGGGGGGTGCCGTCGGAGGGGGGAAGGGAGAGAGAGAGAGAAAGGGAGAGACAGAGGGAGCTCAGGGAGGGAGGACCGGAGGGGGGAGCGCCGGATGAGAGGGAGAGACAGAGGGGGGGAGGGCCGGAGGGGGGGGAGCGCCGGATGAGAGGGAGAGACAGAGGGGGAGGGCTGGAGGGGGGGGGGAGCGCCGGAGCCCGGAGGGGGGGTGAGCGCCGGATGAGAGGGAGAGAGAGGGGGGGAGGGGGGAGCCCAGAGGGGGGGAGCGCCGGATGAGAGGGAGAGACAGGGGGGGAGGGCCCGAGGGGGGGGAGCGCCGGATGAGAGGGAGAGACAGAGGGAGGGAGAGCATCGGAGGGGGCGGAGCCCAGGTGACGGCGTGGGCCGTCTTCTTCGGCCGCGCAGAGGAGCCGCCGTCGCCGCGTCTGCAAGGGTCCGACTGTGTGAGGTTGGTCAGCAGCCAGCAGGGTCGCCGCGACGCCAAGCAGGGTCGCTGGGAGGCCTTCTCTGTAGATAGCAGGTCGCCGCCTTGCCGGGAGGGCGCTGGCCGCGCTGTGGCCGGCCGATGGCGAGCCGAGATGGCGAGGGGAGGGAGGAGGCAGGGCCGCAGGAGGGGGGATTTCGAATTTGGGGGAAACGGGGGAGAGGGAGGTCGCCACTCGCCAGGTCGGGTAGGGTTAAGGATATGTTTTTATATGTTAGGTATGCACCGTTAGACGTAAGATTTAATGGTCAGAATTAACCAGTTTCGAATCGGATCTTAAACGTAGCGGATCTCTTATTTTCGCGTTTGCTGTGTTTAATATTTGGATAATATTCGTATCTGAATCCGCTCCGTCGAATATCTGTTAAACGACTACGGATATATTTAATCAGATCCAGATATTATCCGGATCCGTTTACAGCCCTACCTAGGTCTCGTTTTCCCATGATCCCAAAAAGCCCAGGCCCAAAACAATACTGAGTTTCGACTCAGATTAGTCCGTACAAAAGTTAGTTTGGGCCGGCCTTGAAGCGTCACAGTAGCCCAAAAAGCTTTTTTTTTTCACTCACATTTGTCCGTAGAGAAGCAAGTTTGGTCGGCCCCGTGTGGATAACAAATTATTATTTATTAGAAAAAAAATATTTAAAACTCGTATGGGGTGGGTATCTATCTTGTATCCATCCTCAAATATTAGTGCAACGGTGCAACCTATCCCAACACATGTGAGCAGATATGGAATGGGTACTCACCTAGCAGCAATTTAATATTTATTAGTTCTATAACCGTGCCATGTACGGGAATATTTTAAGTATAAATATATTTAATATAGTTATAAAAATTTAAATTGAAGGGACAAAAATATTTTTTATTATGATTATGTTTTAACATAGTCAAATTAAACTAAGATAAATTTGCATGTATAAAATTATATGAAGGTTAAAAGCATAATCATAATAAAATATTCCTCCATAGAATTCTTAGTTTTCAATATAAACTTAAATAATGCTTAAGAAAATGTTTCTAAGAAGAATTGAAGGGACTGCATAATCAATTTACAGGAACTAAAAGTTAATAACTATATATTATGATTTAAAAAATAGGTACTTTATTCTATGAAATATGTAAAAACATTCTTTAAATGAAGAGGGAGAGAGAACAAATATGAACTATAACTATGTAGTTATGGTAACATGTTATCACGTAGCTGCAGTGCTGTCTAAAAACAACATGGTGCATGGTGTTGGTGTTAGGCACCTGTGGTGTGAGGATACGATCCACGTCGCTGACGGTCACTCAACATCATCTCGCAAATATAACGTGTAAAGATTATTTACACGTACTACTTACATGTTTAGCATAACAATCTATACATATAGATATTAACTTTGTAGAAATTAAAACTGATATAAATAATCTTTACTATGTAAAGTAGCTACATAGCTTTCTCCTAAAACATTGGTGCATGGTGTTGGTGTTAGGCGCCCGCGGTGCTAGCGGCGGCAGCATCGCACCGGGCTTGGATGAGGGTGGCGATGTGTATGGTTGGGAGTGAGGTCGGAATCGGCGAGGAGGGGATGTGGTGAGTTTGGAAATAGATTTATGCTTATGCTCTGCGAGGGAAGAAGAACATGACTGCAGAGTTGGAGGGCTGAGGGTTATTTCTTTCACAGTAGGCCACCCATGGTTGCTAAGGTCTTTTTCCTCATATTCATCTCCTCCTTCTTGTTTGTCTCGACGGTGCTGGCGGTGGGGGAACGGGGAAGGTGCTGCGGAAGCAACTGGAGGGCGCTTCTATGGCGGCGAACTCTGGGAGAAGAAGGAGCCCGTGCTGGTGATAGACTCATGCTGCCCAGGCAGCGACATCAAATTTGGAAGAGGTTGAAGACAGATACGGCGGCGCTACAGGTTTGAGGAAAAAAAGAAGAAAAAAAAAATTGCAGTTTTTGTTGGCATTGTGTCGGACGTGTACCTAGGATTGAAGGGGATATCGCCGTCGTGGGAGAAGGAAAGGTGGTTGGCGACAGGCTCCAAGAACCTAGCCTGCACCAGCAGTACCAACATCCTCGTCTTGAGCAACGACATTCGACTACCCTCGCCACTGGCTCCTCCAACGGTGCCACTATCGCGCGCCCCGCTGAACACGCTAAGTATTTTCTTGGCCAAATGCTAATGTCCCACCCTTCTTCTCTACTACGCAGCCAGGCCGGGCCACACCTCTGCTCTGTGCGCCACGATGGGAGCATCCATGCATGCCTGCATGGAAAGCCAAGGATAACAATTCATGATAAATATGCAAAGCACTTCAACTTGGACACATCCATGTCTACGATAAGCATTCCAACATTTAAAAATTATTCATAAACATGCAAAAGTGATGGGTGATACATTCTACAACGCTAAATCTTATATTTCAGGAAAGGAACTGTGGTACCTCTTAAACTCTACACTGACAGGCCAGCGAGCAATGCGATGTCGGTGGAGGGGAGCAGAACTCAAAGATGAACTGGGTGAAGTTGATGTTACCAACAGCTAGCCGTCAAGGAGGGTGATGATCTAGTAGCCAGTCCAGGTGACGCACCGGGGCCATAGTTCATGTACGCGAGGATCAAGAAGGAGAGAATGGTGTGCAGAGGTATGGGAAAGCACTCGGAGGAGAGAGACTCAGAGAGTTTTTTTGTGTGAGAGAGAGTTGGGGGAGGCGTGATTGTAGTAGTTTTTTTTTTTAAATTCCAACATCTGAATGTTAATTGCTGGTAGTTTTTATGGGAGATAATGGGTGAGAGAATGTTGTACGGAGTTGGGAGAGACATGATTGTGTTAGCTTTTTCTTTTTTTGAATTCAAGCGCCGTAGAGTTTGAATGTTACTGGGTTTCTTATCTGCTACTTTTATATGGGAGATGAGAAGGGGTGAGAAACAGAATAGGGAACGTGATCAAGGGACGTGGCCTTTGAGCCGGTAGGTTAGGCAGTTTTCTTTTAACTTGAGAAAGCGCTTTGGATTTTTTTAAAAAAAATCTTGAGATCGTGTTTGGGAAATGAAAAGGTTAGGTAGTTTTACTTCGGTTTTCTTTGGTGCTGCCACGTCAGTTTTTTAAGACTGTGTTATATATATATACTAGTTGGACACCCGTGCGATCCACAGATTTTGGTTATAAAATATATTAATAAATATATATTATTATTTATAAAAGGGAGAATTAATTAGGGGTCCCTGTCAGAGTGTTGACTTAATTTGTAGTCCCTGTCAGAAAATCAGAAGTCATATGATCCTTACTTTTTGTGTTAGTTTAATTTCTAGTCCCTGCTTTTTGTTTCTAGTCCCTGCTTTTTGTTTCTCAGCATTTAATGAGTCTTGGAAGAGGAGCCGTCCTTTTAACATCAACTTTTTCCTATTTTGCCCTTCCTTCTTCAGTAGGTCTTTATATCTGTTACAGTAAGCCTTTGTAACTGTTACAGACTATAGCTATAAGCTTTTACAAAAGAAAAAAAAAACTTTATTTGTTTGCAAGTGGTAGGATTTGAACCCAGGTCTTCACAAAGACAACATGAGGTACCCTTACCATTAAGCTACAACTACATTTGTGTTACAATAGAACATATAATATATTTAATTAAGTATTGTAGTAAATATAATACTATATTACAACTTATGTTAAGTCTTGTTACAGTCAATATCATTCCCTATTACAGTATACATTAAGTTCTGTTACAGTAAACACTATCATTTATTATAGTAAACATAATACTCTATTACAACTTATGTTAAGTCTTGTTACAGTCAATATCATTCCCTGTTACAGTATACATTAAGTTCTGTTACAGTAAACACTATCATCTATTATAGTAAACATAATACTCTATTACAACTTATGTTAAGTCTTGTTACAGTTAATATCATTCCCTGTTACAATATACATTAAGTTCTATTACAGCAAACATTATCATCTATTATAGTAAACATAATACTCTATTACAACTTATGTTAAGTCTTGTTACAGTCAATATCATTTCCTGTTACAATATACATTAAGTTCTGTTACAGTAAACATTATCATCTATTATAGTAAACATAATACTCTATTACAACTTATGTTAAGTCTTGTTACAGTCAATATCATCTATTATAGTAAACATAATACTCTATTACAACTTATGTTAAGCTTTGTTACAATATACATTAACCTTTGTTACAATATATATTAAGCTCTATTACAACTTATGTTAAGTCTTGTTATAGTATACATTA
This sequence comes from Colocasia esculenta, assembly GCA_014218235.1. NCBI lineage: Eukaryota > Viridiplantae > Streptophyta > Magnoliopsida > Alismatales > Araceae > Colocasia > Colocasia esculenta. The sequence continues at coordinate 22,493,089 of CM024753.1, read as the reverse complement.
AGCTCTATTACAATGTACATTAAGCTTTGTTACAATATACATTAACCGTTGTTACAATATACATTAATCTTTGTTACAATGTTTAATGTTTGTTGTAACATAGTTTAATGTTTACTGTAATAGATGATAATGTTTGTTGTAACAGAACTTAATGTAAGTGATATAAAGACTTTCTGTAATAAGTATGAAGACTTTCTGTAGGAGATATAAAAGCTTACTGTAAATGATATGAAAGCTTTCTGTAATTGATATGTAGACTTAGTGTAAGTGATATAAATACTTACTGTAAACGATATAAAGCCTTTACTGTAAGTGATACAAATACTTTCTGTAAGAGATATAAAGACTTACTGTAACAAAGTTTAATGTATATTGTAATAGAGCTTAATGTATAGTTGTAATAGAGCTTAATGTATACTGTAACAAGACTTAACGCAAGTTGTAATGGAGCTTAATATATATTATAACAAAAGTTAATATATATTGTAACAAATGTTAATGTTATGTTTACTATAATAGATGACAATGTTTACTGTAACAGAACTTAATGTATATTGTAACAGGGAATGATATTAACTGTAACAAGACTTAACATAAGTTGTAATAGAGTATTATGTTTACTATAATAGATGATAGTGTTTACTGTAACAGAACTTAATGTATACTGTAACAGGGAATGATATTGACTGTAACAAGACTTAACATAAGTTGTAATAGAGTATTATGTTTACTATAATAGATGATAGTGTTTACTATAACAGAACTTAATGTATACTGTAACATGGAATGATATTGACTGTAACAAGACTTAACATAAGTTGTAATAGAGTATTATATTTACTACAATACTTAATTAAATATATTATATGTTATGTTGTAACATAAATGTAGTTGTAGCTTAGTGGTAAGGGTATCTCATGTTGTCTTTGTGAAGACCTGGGTTCGAATCCTACCACTTGCAAACAAATAAATTTTTTTTTTCTTTTGTAAAAGCTTATAGCTATAGTCTGTAACAGTTACAAAGGCTTACTGTAACAGATATAAAGACCTACTGTAACTGATACAAAGGCAACTGTAATAAATGTAATAGTGCATAAGGAAAAAAAGGCTTACTGTAACAGATATAAAAGATTACTGTAACTGACATAGAAGCTTACTGTAACTGATACAAAGGCAACTATAACGAATGTAACTAGGGAAATAGCAGAAGAAGGAAGGGCAAAATAGGAAAAAGTTGATGTTAAAAGGACGGCTCCTCTTCCAAGACTCATTAAATGCTGAGAAACAAAAAGCAGGGACTAGAAACAAAAAGCAGGGACTAGAAATTAAACTAACACAAAAAGTAAGGATCATATGACTTCTGATTTTCTGACAGGGACTACAAATTAAGTCTAACCCTCTGACAAGGACCCCTAATTAATTCTCCCTTTATAAAATTATATAATTTTATTACAAAATTTTTTGTTAACTTAAACATAATTTAAAATTGTGAAGATGAATAGAACGATTAAACAATAAATTTTATCATAAATTATCAATATTTTTTTAATAGAAATATTAGAGATATAAATGTTATCGATCATTTTGTAATCAAAATTCAATGACTTTTTAATTATTTTATTTTTTAGAACAAAAATAATTTTTATTAAAATATACTTGAACTAATATAGTATCAAAACAAAAGCAAATTTCTCACTTTTGAGGCCCTAGAATGTGAAGTACAAATCAATGAGAATTTAAATGTAGAAGATTATATGCACAAAAAAAGTCATAATAATAATATCATTTATATCTGGCTCACAATGATAGATTTCGCTTACAATCAATTGGCTCAAGCAAGAAGAATGACTCATTACGCTCCAATCAAGGAAAAAAAATTTAATTGAGAATGAGAGATACATATAATCAAGTAATTGCAATATAAATTATTTAAAACATGCTCACAAAATTTCAAGAACCTAAAATAAATTACATACCATGTTTTAATATGAAAATAGTAGCATTTCAATTAGTAAAGTACTGCTAACAAACATTTGGCCAGAAGCTGCATTATTTGATTGTGAATCTTGCTTTATTAGTGATTTAGATATAGCTTCTCGGTTGAGCAATAGTCAAGTGCTTTAATGAATAAATGAAACATTAAAACTATACATAAATCTAAATGCCTCTTTATAATTGGCATCCACTGATAAATCTATACAACAAAGATAAAATACTTATTCTATCTTTACTCACAGTGATGAATTATACTCAATGAGAATGAGAGATATATATTTTTCTCGTTCAGAAATTGAGAAAAATTATAACCAATAAATTGTAGCACAAAATGTATAACCAATAAATTGTAACAGCTAACTCATGTTTTAAAATGATGATGATAAACTATACAAATTATATATATATATATATATATATATATATATATATATATATAACTCTTATGAATCGAATTCAGTGAATGATGAATAAATCACCACAAATCATAATCTTAAAATTTATAACATTAAAAAAATAAATTGGGAGAAACAATTAATTGCCCCATTTTAAAAGATCTCAAACAATTCCACTCGATCGATTGTCTTTTTTAAAGCCCTCAATCGATTCCCTCCGGCACCATATGATTACCAACAAAAAAAAAACACAGTTGTCCCATACAAATACCTCATCCGATTTCATTCAAATATCTCATCCGATTATCCTTCAATTTTTCTCATCCGATTCCCACTACCAATATAAAACAAATTATCTCTGAACCTAACACCAACTCATTTGGTTGCTCAATGTTGAAGTACATAATAAAAAAAAATCAATTAAAGTGAAAACTCAAAAGAGCCCTTTCGGGTCAAAAATCCAACTATAACTACGCTTGTCATCATGCATGTTTTACGGATAACCAAGAACAGAGGAACATACATATCTAGATGAGCTAACTGGCCGTGGATTAATTCGCAGATGTAGGAGAGAGAATATTACCTGGCCAAAGATTAATTCCATGATAGCTTGATGATCACACATCTCTATTAAGTTAAAGACATTTTAAACAAATTATCAAAAAAAAAAGAGCACTTAAAAGTAAAATATAACTATCATTGAAGAAATGTTAGTTAGGAAAAAAAATTATAAAAAGCTTTAAATTATTTAACTACATAAGAAATGTGAATAAAAAAGAATTGTAGCCAAACAGTACTGTACTCTTCCATTGATTTTTAAATTATTTATACCTATTTTTATTTTTCATTTATTATGAGATTATTCAACAGAAAAATTATATGAATCTATAATAATATCTAAAATTATATTATTTTTAATGTTACATAATGTGTTATTTTATAAAAATTAAAACTAAGAAAATAAAAAAAAAATCTTCAAGTACAGCAATACTGTGGCGCTACATATATAGCGCTACAGTAACAGATATTAATAAAAATTATAATTTTTATATTAATTGTGTTATATTTAAAAAAACTATAAATCAAAACAATTAATATAGTCGAATCAGATTTTTTAAAAAAATCAAATAAAGAAAGAAAAATAGGAAAATTTTGAATGAACAGTCATTAGTAATGTAGCGCTGTGTGTGCGTGTGCGTGTGTGTGGAGAGAGTGGGAACGGCACCCTGTTTCTGACCTCCGCCGTGGATCTTTCAGTCGCTCCCCCAATAGTCCCGCCTCCACCGTGGATCTTCTGATGACTAACAGACATAAGTTTTAATGACAGTACTCTCGTAAATCTCCTTAAACCAACACCGATCAACGATCCATGAACTATTTTCTGAGTTTTTATACTCTGTTTAACGTATAAATTCAAAGGAAGAAAAAAAAATGAAAGTTTTATTGTTATGGAATTGTGTTCGTGTGATGAACATGCAGTTAGGGAGGTGTCATGTCTGACAATGGTTGGTCATAACAGCCACCACATGCATCGTACTACCACATTTGAAGGTAGAAATATGAACCATTGTCTCTGGGGATTCTCGGAGCAGATCGGATCCCCCAGACAGAGACACTACCCTGTCTCCACTGTAGGGGAGTCCCCGAAGCTCCCCTGCAAGCAAAGCCGACTTCCCTCGGCATCCATGCCAGCTATGCGAAACCCCGAGCTTGAGACCATCGTCCAGGCACTTTGGTCGTCACTGCAAGATGGCGACAGGACCACCGGGGAGCCATCACCGACGGTTCTCAGGCACAGAGCGGATCCCGCCAACAGGATGTGGCAGTCTCGTTGCCACCGTAGCTCCACTTGCTCCGGCTGCGGCAGTCACCCAACATGACGTTGCTGGCGTCACCGGCTAAGAGACACTGCCCGCTCAATGGGTGGTAAATAATCAGGTAAACCGGAACTTGAGAATCTGGGTCTACAACCATGCAGGTTTCAGGTTCTTAGCGACGCATAAGTTGCAGTGATCGTTCGATCAAACAAAGGATCAGTGAAAAGCCCTACCTTATAGCATGTCTTGGATGAGTCGGAACCTCTCCAAGAACCTGGGGTTTCATGTTTATACGCCGTACGTCTCCGCGAACCCGGGCTGCCCATTCCGCCAGTAGTAGCTTCCCTGCAGCACCCACATGCCCCAGTCGATGTCCCTTTCCACTGCGAAGACCAGGAAGCAACTCAGGAACCGGTCGTTGGCCCGGTTCGTCCCCCTCTCGTCCACGCGGAACTCGCTCACGAACAACGTCCAACTGTTGCCGTCGTCCCCCTGGATGACGAAGCCCTTTTGTAGCGGAACCTATAGCAACAGAAGAGGTCGTTGTGTCTGCTAGGGCTGTTCATAATACGGTTCAAACCGTAAAACCGAACCGAACCAGCCAATTCGGTTCGGTTCGGTTCGGGTTGAGAGGTCTGGCGGTTCAGTTCGGTTTTGCATTGGAAAACCGAACGAACCGAATATATATTAAATATATTAAATATATGATATATATCGAAAGGGAGCGCGTAGCCCAGTGGGCTAGCGCGTCCCCATTCCATGGGCTGACCTGAGTTCGAAACTCAGGTCCGCCCTCTGGGCTTTAAATCTGTGGTTTTTTTTTTAACGGTTCAAACCGAACCGAACCGTTCGGTTCGGTTCGGTTTGAAATTAATTTCGGTTCAGTTTCGGTTCACCCAAAAAGTGGGGTGAACCGAACCGAACCGGACCATGTTCACCCCTAGTGTCTGCTGCTGCGCCGTCCAGAAAATACTCGGCGGAGTCAGGTGGCGAGGCGTCCAGAAACTCGACTCCCAACACTTTACGGAAGACAAAACGTTGGCTTCAGGCGGAGCAAGGACATGTTGTAGGCGTCGGTGTAGGGGCCGCATCTCTCAAGCAGAGTTTCGTATCTCCGAAGGCTCTCGATGAGGTTGGGAGATGGCTTGTACGGCGACGTCCTCCACCGATTATAAGGAGGCTAACTGGTACCTGCTCCTCCAGGATTCCTCATAGAAGCCGGCGGCGAGGAGGCCGCCAAGCAGCTTGTCCTGCGCAACATCGCTGCTGCCTGGTGATGGTGGGATGGTAGGCTCTTCTGAAGCAGAACTTATAGCAGCAGAAGAGGTGGTTGTGTCTGCTGCTACGCCATCCAGAAAAAGCTCGGCGGAGTCAGGGGGCGAGGCGTCCAGAAACTCGATTACGGGAGGCAAAACGTTGGCTTTTCACCGGGAATTGAAGAGGCAGGCAGCGCGGCGAGAAAGAAGAAAAAGAAAGAGATTACGCGTAAAGAACAATAGAAAAGATACATATCTCAGTTTTGGCGGGATTTTGAAGAAGTCTGGTGCTGACATGTGTACATCTAAAACTGAGAATTATAAGTATAGTATAGATAATATAGATTATAAAAATACCATTGTAATGCTTGAAAAGTTGCAAAAAAAAAGTGATTGTTCTGTTGACAGTTCTCCACGTCCTTCTCAGCTTTATAAGGTTTCTTGCAGTACGTCCGTGTGGAACTGATGCGTGCATGGGGACGCGGAAGACCTCATTTGAAGCTTCAAAAGTTAAAGCCTACGCGTGGGAGGAGTGGGGCGGTGAAGGTATCTGGAAGCCATTGGTGGGAACTGTACGCGGTACTTAGGACGGAGGGGCCTTTCGTCGTTGGGAATTTTTAAGGGGTTTTTTTTATATATATTAGCCTTCACAAATTTAGTTAATTATAGATTAATCTCTTAAATCTAACTATTATCATATTAATATCTCAAAAACTTCTCAAATCTTGCAGAAAAGTCCCTGATCACTAATATGAAAGATTTAGAGATTTTGAAGGACTAAGATGATAACGATAGATTAATCTATAATCAGTTAAATTTGTAAGGACTAATATGTAAAAAATCATTCTCTATAGCATTATAAGAAAGAGAAAAAATTATTACATCCACGAGATGTCATTTTAATGTCACATGGTGATAGAAAGTAGTGGGCGGCGGTTGGCTGTGGTGACAGCGACCGACAATAGTGATCGACCGCAACAAATGATTGAGGTCCAAAATATAAATGTTAGGCCCCATAATATAAATTTTGGACTCCAAAACATAAATATTGGACTCTAAAATACTACCATTAAGGTTTAAAAATATCGACTGGACTCCAAAATACAGACTATGAGCTCTAAAATATAAATTTGGGCTTCAAAATATAAGCTTGGACTTCAAAATGTTAATTATATGGACTGCGCTTTTAATAATTTGCGCTCCAAAATATAGACATTAGGCTCTAAAATAATTATTTCAAATCCTTCTGTCGGCCATGACCATTCGCCTCCTTTCTGCTCCCATCTGCTAACCCACATGGCAGCTTGTGTTGCGCCTTGTTGGGTGCCACGCGAGTTGCCATCCGATGTTTATTGAGTGCAGTAAATTTTTCTCTATAAAAAATAATTGTTGTAAGTAAGCTTACGCTGAATTTAAATTATAAGAAAATAAATTTATTAGTTAAGAGAGTCTTGATAAGATTCTTGTTCTCTTTTATTTTTTCGGTCATTGAAATTATTTTTCTTGCAATTCAAATTATATTTACTGCAAGAACAATCTTACAAATACTATATCTCTAGCATCATACACCTTAGATTGTCATGTTTTGTTGACGTCTTTTGAAACAGAAATGTCTGTAGTATATGTTTTATGCCGATAGATAGGGCTGTCACCTGCAGACACAAGTGAGTGAGGTCTATGGATGAACATTATTCGACCATACAACTATGAACATATATGTAGCTGGTGGTAGATTCTATTTGCTCCCACAAAACGTGTAACAAGTGTGTCACCTTTTGAAATATGTTTTTTTTTTCCCCACTTTCTTGCGTTTGCCTGGCTAATGCTATCAGTAGACACGCCTTTGCTTTTTTTTTTGTTTTGGAGATGATCAGATATATCCAAATGGGGGATAATTGAGTAGTTTGGTAGAGGGAATAATGTAATCCGGTTAAAATGGGGGTTAAAGGGGGTTAATCTACCCTATTTTTTTTTGGATGAGTAACACTTATCCCCCTAACCCTTGACCCTACAAATCTCCTATTATTAATTTTTTTAAAAAAATAGTATTAAACTACCCCAATTATTTTAACCGAACTGTTTCTTATCCTACAAACTGATAATTACTTAATTTTTAGCGTTAAATTTTGTACATATAGTTGATTTTAAACAACCATTGTCTATAAATGATGTTCATTTTATTTTAATTGTCATTTCATCCATAAATAAAATTTTGAGCATTTCAGTTAAGATTTTGTGTAGATCACATAGTTAGATCTTCATTTAATAAAGTCAAATACTTTTTAAATAGTTTGACTAATAAAAATATTTTCTCATTTACATTGTATATAAATAAATCATTTTCTTAAGTCATCTTTTGTAAATATTAGTTCATAGATAAATCAAATTTTAAATCTTAGTTAAATAAATAAAAAGTATTTACTTAAATACCATACCCCTTCCATTACACCAATCTCTCATCCAACCTTGCCACATACCCCAACCCATTAAATAAATAAATAAATAAACTTTTAACACTCCTCTTTTAATCACATAATGCCACAACCCCCATTTAACCATTTTTTAACCATTTTTCTCACTTTATCCACAGAAGGGGAGAAGCTTCTTGAAGCAGCAGAGCTGCTGCGTGTGGGGCGGTGCGGCTGGTGCATATGGGCATGGCGGATGGCTGAGCGGGGTGTGATGGAGGAGGGCAAGGCGGCTGGAGTATGTGCGGATGTGGCAGATGGGCCAGGGAACTGGCTGCGGAGGCCAGATCTGGGTGCTGTGGAGGCGCAAGGCGGCTGGAGCTCTGGGGTCTGCTGACCATGGCGATGCAGGCTGGCGGGTGTGTTGTCTGCTGACCATGGCGATGCAGGCTGGCGGGTGTGTTGTGTGCGATGGCGGTTTGCAGCTAGATGGAGGCGGCTCGGTGTGGTGCTGGCCGGATCTGGCTGGGCTGCCAGGGTTGCCATGCGGTGTGCTGAGCGGTGCTGAGAAGGCCGGATAGAGGCCAACTGTGCAGAGATCGTGCAGAGCTGGTTCGTGCGGAGCTGGCCAGAGCAGATGCAGAGGTCTTGCTGATCTGGCGCTGTGCGTGGCCTGCTGAGGTGGCCAATACGAGATGGAGGCTTGCGCAGGAGGAGTTCGAGAGGAGGCGCCCGGCATCTATAAAAGGACCCGAGGTCCTCATCTCCGGGTTGGCTGGTAGGAGGCTTAGGAATTTTTTTTCGTTTCTTCTTCTCTGTATCTTCGTTTTGAGCAGAGCCAGAGAGGGAGTGTTCCGGAGGGTTGGCTGGGGGGTTCGGAATTTCTTAGGATTTCTAGTTCCATTCTTCTGTAATTTCTTTGTTTGAGCAGAGCAGTGAGGAGGATCGAGTGTTCCATTTTGCTTTGTTCTGATGTGAGGATTGGGCTGGAGTTCAGAATTTTGAGTTGTTAAGAATGTTCTTGTTTTCTTGTTTAGTATATGTTCTTGTTCAGAATTTTCCCATTTCTTCCTTAATTAGAGTTCAATCTAGTGAAATTTTCTATTATTTCTTCTGCATTTAGTTTCTGTTTTCTTCTGTGTTGAGAAGTCGATCCATAGTTGTAATTTGATTCTAGAATTCTTTCTTTGCATCTGCTGTGAGGCTTGAGATCTTTGTTCAGCATTTCGGGAGTTTCAAAATTTGTTTAATGTTCTTCTATACTACTGTGAACTTTTCTTTCCAGAGGTTTTGGGGTTCGGGATTTAGGTGGTTTGTTCTTGTTCTTCGTATGAGATTTCTTCTTCTCTGTTGTTGTCAACATTTCTTTCATTTCCTCTGTGTTTAGCATATAGATAGATCCAGTGCGTTGTAATTTTCAATTCTCCTGTGCATAGATGATTCAATCCAGTACATTAGTTTAATTCTATATATATATATATATATATATATATATATATATATATATTTTGTGTTTAGATAGTTCAATCCAATGCCATTTCTGTTTTCTGAATTCTTTCTTTCAGCAAAGCTTCGCAAGTGGATGTGTTAGGATTTTGATTTCTGTTTCTGTTCTTCCGGAGACCAGAGGAGTTCAGCATTCTTGGGATAATTCTGCTACTTGAGGATGGTAGTTTGAGGATTCCCAGAGATCGAGAGCTGCAGTTTAGAATTTCTGGGAAATTATCTTGTTCTTGTTCTGGTTCGATTGCAGGGTTGGGAGACAGGGTTTCTCCTTCCTCTTCCTTCTATGCTGATTAACTGGTTGGTTCGGGGTTGAGTTAGGAAGATCAGATCTAGGAAATTTTGCTTCTGCTACTTTTGGGAGTTTTAAATTCAGATTTCTGAGTTTTCGTTTCTTCTAGTCTTGCTGTTGTGAGATATAAGGAGATCAATTCAGGAAATTTGGTATTCTCATTTCTACTGAGTTCAGAGAGTGCAGATTTGGAGTTTTAATGGTGAAGTCGATGTTCCTGTTATAGCAGAGAGTTGAGCTAATTTCGCGAAGATTTCTGAGTCTGATAGATTTGATTTCCAGTCATTAATTCGGTCTTCTTCCATGTTCTTCAGTAATAGCAATAGAAATCTAATTTAGCGACTTTAAATTTCTGTTTCTTATTTTCTGTCCGAATCTTGAGCTGTGAGGATACGGTCCGGTGTTTGTGGAGGATTACAATTGTTGATTGTTCATCCCCTGTGCTCTAGGGGTACATTGATTTGAAAGTTTTCTTTTAAAGATTTCTGTTTACCAATTTGATCCCTCGAGCTGTGAGGGTACAGTGATATCATATCTCTTCCATTCTCAATTCAGCTTGTCCTTTCATTGTGTTTGATCCGTCGAGTTGTGAGGGATTTGATTGGGGATGTTTACGGAATTAATTCAGAAACAGTTTCTTAAGTCGAACTTTATTCAGCCTCCCTGTGGAAATGACCTGTTCTCACCATTGTGCTAGTTCTCTTTTTCTATTTTAAATCTGTGAGACAGTTTAGAGAAGATGGGCTTGTTGATCTGTGCAAGGAACTCTAGACAACGGAAGTGCACAAGCAACAATGCCGCGCGTTCACAAACTAGAGCGCGGATCCTCTCGGCCCCCCGCAGAAGGAGGGGGTCGGTCAGTACAAGAGGGTGGGAGGGTTTTTTTCATATACTTTCTGTGTAAAATACTAAAAAAGAGATTATTTGAAAGGTGAAATGAAAAAAAAAATCCCACCCTTTGACCCCCCCTCCCCCTCCTGCGGGGGCCGTAGAGGATCCACACTCTACAAACTATGGCATTAATTAGTGTGTTTGTACTTTTTAGTTGTGTATATCATCGGAAGAAGCATGAGTTTTGGCGGCGACCGAGCTCTTCCTCTATTATTATAGGTAGGGGTGAACATGGTCCGGTTCGGTTCGGTTCACCCCACTTTTTGGGTGAACCGAAACTGAACCGAAATTAACGGTTCGGTTCGGTTTGAACCGTTAAAAAAAAAACCACAGATTTAAAGCCCAGAGGGCGGACCTGAGCTTCGAACTCAGGTCAGCCCATGGAATGGGGACGCGCTAGCCCACTGGGCTACGCACTCCCTTTCGATATATATCATATATTTAATATATTTAATATATATTCGGTTCGTTCGGTTTTCCAATGCAAAACCGAACTGAACCGCCATACCTCTCAACCCGAACCGAACCGAACCGAATTGGCTGGTTCGGTTCGGTTTTACGGTTTGAACCGTATTATGAACAGCCTTAATTATAGGTTCTGTTTCGCCGGCGATAAGCTCTTTCAGTTTGATGGGTTAAAAATAAAAGAATTTTTTTATTGAGAATTAGTATACTGGGAGAGGCTCAAACCATTATGTACATAAACATGACATGGCCGTACGTCTACATTCCTTAGGGATGTAAAAGACATAATGTGATGATGCTCCGAGAGATATCAGGACAAATATAGACGACTAATTATATGAATGCGTACTTCTTCTTCTTGTTCAAGCTAAATCTTAATATTTGGCATGCACCAGCCTACATGCGTGGTGTACGTACAAGTACAGTGAAACGTACACGTGCATGCATGCACGGCGAACAACAGCGGGTTTTCTTTTAAAATAGCAGATGTTGAAAAGTTTTTAAGGAGAATAGCACGGTAAAAAAAATAAATTCATAATCTCGCACACTTTTGATCATGAACTGTACTTTTGCGTTTAAAAAATAATAAAATACAAAGTCGGATGCGCGCTATCCGACTTGCAAGTCGGATGGGATGCCACCGACTTGCAAGTCGGCCAAACCTTGGCCGACTTGCTCCCTGGGAGGGGCGCCCAGGGAGTCCACCATTTTTTTTTTATACTTTGGCTCTCACATTCGATATATTTAAGAGATCTAAATAGTGTCTAATTAAGATAAAATTTAAAACATAAACTAATTAAGAGATGATACAAATTATAATAATTTTAGTTTATTTTTTTGTCAAGTAAAAATTATTCTAAAAATTATTAAATCGACTTAATCTCAACATCTAAGGATCTAAATGATGTCTAATTAAGATAAAATTTTAAACATAAGCTAATTAAGAGATGATACAAATTATAGTAATTTTAGTTTAATTTTTTAAATTAATTTTTTGTCAAGTAAAAATTATCCCAAAAATCATTAGGTCGACTTAATCTCAACATCTATGCATCAATAACTTCTGATATTTATATGTTTAGAATCAATATATTTTTCTAGTAATTATGATGACTTTATTTTCGAAACCAAATGTCGTCTATGCAGTGTCTAATTATAGTAATTATGTTTAGAATCGCCGTACTGCGACAAATTTTGTGTGCATTTAAGGGGTCTAAATGGTGTCTAATTAAGATGAAATTTAAAACATAAGCTAATTAAGAGATGATACAAATTATAATAATTTTAGTTTAATTTTTTAAAAGTCTCGACATCTATGCAGTGACATGTTCTCGGTCGACTGAACACCGGACTCTCCATGTTCTCGGTCGACCGAATCTCGGAGTCTCGACATCTATGCAGTGACATCTATGCTGAAGTGCACAGAGGGTTCGCCGTACTGCGACATCTATGCAGTGACATCTATGTCACTACATAAATGTCAAGACTCCGGGGTTCGATCGACCGAGAACATGTCACTGCATAGATGGTTGTCTGATTCTTCCAAAACTTCTCAATCATCCTGACAGTAGATCTCTCCTGCCCGGTGCCACGACAAGATGGAGAAGATCCTCGGCAAGTACCACGGTAATCACCAAGCTGCAAAGAAACAAACTTTCTCAGATTTTAAGCATACTCAAAACAAGATTCTGGTCTAGAATCCTGACAATTCCTGTTGAACGGTAAATTTTCCATTTTTTCCAATCCACGGAGAGCGGTGGAGCATCCAGTCGACGGTGTGGGAAGGGAAGAAGAACAAGATCACCCTCACTGGGCCCTTTTGTCCCTACAAGCTCGCCAAGAAGCTCCGCCGTAAGGCCAGCAAAGTCATCAAGGACATCGACTTCCCCGACAAGTGCAGCTGCGACTGCGACGCCCCGCCACCTCCGCCTCCTGTTGAACGAAAAGCAGCTCCGCCGCCTCCGCCTCCTGTTGAACGAAAGGCAGCTCCGCCGCCGCCGCCGCCACCGCCGGTCTGGCTGATCTGCTGCTGCTGCCTTTGCTACAGAGGGCACGGCCCTTGCGGGTGCGGGGGGCAGCCCAACGGCGGCTACTGGCCCTGCGGTTGCGGCTGCGGTAGGGGCTGCGGCTGGGGTGCCCCCGTCGAGCCGGTGTACAGCCGGCCCCGCCACGACAGCGGCTGCCAGATCGAGTTCTTCTGCGAAGAGGAATCCCCTTGCCGGCCCATGTGAAACGGACCGGACCGGGAGAGGGCGAGGGCGAATGACCGGATCATGCATCCACAACTCAGAGATTTCCAATGACCGAATTAACATGAATTAAAATCGTTCTCCTAGAAGTCAGAAAAAAAAGACATGATGCCCTTTCTAAGTAAGCATTATGATAACACAATCTTAAGTACGGATAAACACAACATTTATATCAATCCTTCTTGATGTAAACTGAACAATATTCAAATAGGTTCTCTCTCGAGTTGACATCTAAAAATATTCTAAAGGAAACATGCAACCACCGTAGAAAAAGACTTCCCAAATCAGAGCAACGAACACCACAGAAAAAAAATAAGTAAAGAAAGCGCAAACAAAGCAAGGAGCTTTTAAACATGGAGAAATGAGAAGACCAAGGGAAGGAGGGAGACAGAGGAGGAAGCAAGCAATGTAAAAGAGAGACCAAAAACAGAAAAATTTTGGGCTAAAGGTGTGGGAAATTTTCTTTTTGAAGTCCCAAATGTGGAGGTGAGCTTTCATGCTTATCAACAGGTGAGCTTTCTGAATGCGTTAATTCTGCTCTTATTTCTAGATGAGTTGTATTGGAGATGTCTTTTGATTTTTTATCTTCTAGTTAAGATGTTTAGATACTATTCAGTGCACATACATAGTTATCCAACAATCCTAGGCTCACAATTAAAAAAAAAGGGCTGATAAACAGGGTATTTGACATCGCAGGCTGGAAAGCTGGAATGAGGGGGAAACCTTCCCATTACCTTGGTCACCGGGAGCTGAAGGGCAGTCTGCGACGACGATGCACGGAGTTTGCGTCGGCGACGGTGCGAGGGCGACGGTGAGCGGGCGACGGGATGCGGGCGACAGCGCACAGGCGATGGGCGCTTGTGCAACGGCGACACACAGAGTTTGCTTCGGCGACGACGTGAGGGCGACGGCGTGAGGTCGAAGGCGCGATGGCGAAGCTGCGAGGCTACGATGCAGAAGGCCGGGGCAAGATCAGGGCGAGGCTGCGAGGGCGAGCGAAAGGGCGAGGCTGCCTGGATGGGGAGTATGCGAGCGATGGAGAGAGTGAGGGAGAGGCTGCGAGGGAAGGGATGCGACTGGGAGGCTTTGATGGCGTAGTGCAGGGAAGGGCTGCAAGGGAAGGGGAAACACCATCTTCACCGGGAGCTGGCGGGCGGAGCTTTGGTGCAGACATGGGAAGGCGAAGGATCGTCGGCGCTTCAGCTCTTCTCTCCGGGAACTGAAACGGCAACAGATGGAGGATAGATAGAGAGAGAGAAAGGGGAGGAAGGCCGCTTCTAAGATACAAAGTCAGGAGTCCGGAGCGGCTGCCACGTGATCTGGGTTTAGTTTAGGCGGGAAACAGGGAACTTCTGTTTTAGTATTACAGTATAGATAGATGTTGTTCATCGCAGACATATATATTTAGGTTTCACTAGACCTCACATTAAAATATATAGACATATGTTTATTGACCTATAGGAGTACTGGTAGTTTTTACTCGTGCGGCAGAGTACAAAATTTTTATGGGTTTTTTTAATATATATTCTTGCAAACACCGCTATTTGTATGTATACTCTTAATCCACATAAATTGTCTGAAATGTCTCTAATTTGCTGTGATAGTTGTAATTATATTTTTTATAGAGATATATATGCAATTTTTTTTTAAAAAATATTAAATATATACCCCTATAAGAGTATAGTTGCAACTATTTTGACATATCAGAGATATTTTGGACAATTAATGTAGATTAAGAATATATAAGTAAATAATGATGATTGTAGAAATATATATGTAAAAATCCCAATTTTTATCAAAAAAATTTGAAAATTTCAGCTTGTCATATTTTCTTTCTTTATTCATGTATGCCCCTATAAATATATAGCTGTAATTATTATGACAGATCAGAGATATTTTGGTGTACATCAGAAATATACATGTAAATAACGAAGATTATAAATATATATTTGTGTGTAAAAATCTCAATTTTTATCAATTTTGTTTTTGAAAATTTCAGCTTTTCATATTTTCTTTATTTATTCATGTATGCCCCTATAAATTTATAGTTATAATTATTATGACAGTTAGATCAGAAATATATTTAATTTTGTTTTTAAAAATTTCAGTTTTTCATATATTCTTTATTTATTCATGGTTGGGTTCTGCTGCGAAGTGCTAACCCAACTCGTCTTCCTGGTGAATGGTGGTGGTGATAGAACGTCGCCGGCCACACCGAGTGGCTCCACGACGCTCTCCTCCCCTCCCCAATCCTTGTGCGGAAGCAGCTCACGGGGGAGCCCCTCCCCCTCCCCCGGCGCAAACCCCTTGCCTCTGGAACCCTGATGGCCGCAGTGGCCTCTCTCGTCCACTTCTCCCTCTGTCGCCACTCTTCCCTGTTCCACTATCACCACCGCCATCGCCACCTGCGAGCCCTCGCGCTCTCCGTGGCCATTCCGTTCTCCTCTTCTGCCGCCTCTGCTTCCTCCCCATTTTCCACTCTCTCCTCCAGCTCCCTGCGCCAGAAATCCAAGCGGTTGCCCGCCGCCGCCGCCGCCGCCCTGCTGGAAGTGGGCGGCGTGAAGATTGCCAAGGAAGGTGAGGCTATTGTTGTTGCTCGATTCTCCCTGTCTTTCCTAGTTTTGTTGGATTTTTATGGTGTTCTGATTTCTGTGTTGGGGGGCGGTCGACTGGTTGCTTGTAATGCAGATGTGGTCAGGGAAGGCGACCCCACAAACAATGTCCCGGATACGATCTTCTCGAAGCTTGGCCAGCAGCTGCACAGGAGAGATAACCATCCATTAGGGATTCTCAACAACGCTATCTATGATTATTTTGACGGGAACTACTCTGGCAAGTTTACCAAGTTTGACGACCTCTCTCCTATTGTATCCGTTAAGGAGGTACGAACGAGGAGACACTACTCTCTCTCTCTCTCTTCCTGTTCTGGCATCCAACTTGTTTCCTTTTAATATTTACTGTTGTAAGCATAAATTCTAACATTGTCTTACATACTCATTACTTGTTCCCTCAATTCATGATCAAGTTGTGTTCTTGTCTTAGCCATAGCTGAATCATCTTTTTAAAAATGTTACACCACCTTAGCTTATCCCAATTGGGTGCAGACAATCTCTATTGAACTCATTACGTACTTTTGATCATTAGGTTTAGTAGTTGTTTATTGACGTCCCCAGTAAAGGACATTCTTGTGGGTGCTTTGTGGTAATAGACATTATTAATTACAACTTTAATGACGCCTAGTGTTCTTGGATTATGCAAAAGATAGATAAACATACATGGCGGCATCTATACGTGTATGTAAATTTTTTTTTTGAAATATGGATGGTACCACAAAATATATTAATAAGAAAGAAGAACGTACAAGTGTAGAGGTAAAACCACAAAAAAAAACATGTATGTAATTATTGTGTGGCTTTCTTCGTTATGGCCTAGTTATGGACATTAATGTCTTAGTATTGTCATCATGATCCTAATCTAACATCACATGTAATCCTTCGCATAATAGTTGTCAGTAACATGTTCAGTTGTTATTAGAATTCTTAATTATGCAAATAACTAGCAACAAGAAAATAAAATCATAGTCATGTCTTCACGAACTAGGCATCATGTTGGTCATTTTACATCGTCAAATTAATCATGTTACATAGAAAGGTAATTCTAATAAGTAAACTGATGTAATCTCTCCTTAAAATATTCAACCATTCAAGGATAAATGCATAAAGATGTAATGAGAAGCCAATTTGGCTTAATTTCCATAGCATATCATTAACTTATGTTAAACTAACTCCTAACAAGAAAAAAGGAACTAAACTTAATGGGGTAGGCTATCACCCTTCTGTAAGGGAGCCCTAGATGCTTACCAAAGGTGAGAATTGCCGGACTGCCACCTTGCCACTGCCGACCTATTGCTGCTTCTGCGCAACCTTTCCTCTCTCTCCCTCCACCCCCCACCCCCCACCCCGTTCCCGTCATCTCTCTGTCCTTCCCCTCCACCTCACCCCTTATTAGGATGGTAAAGTATGCAGGAGTGGTCCCTTATTCACAAATATTAGGTGTTATCACTTCTTTTTGAAAATTCAATGTGGACTAAAATTTCTTCCTCATTTGTTATTTGTTAAGATCAGTGTTGGTCATCTTTCTTTCTAAAATCCAACACTACTAAGTTTTATCAATACTCTGTCCAGTATTGAGGTCTATCGGCTATCTTCAGATCCCACATCCGTCCAACAGCGCTGGCCAGCTACCAACTCCTCTAAGCAGCTGATGTTTTTGCCTTACCCTCTACACTTTCCTCTGACAGATGTGGAAGTCTCCTCAATGCCAGTTTCCATGCCAGGTAGAGGGGAATGCCATGAACCCTAGCCTCCTCCTGGTGCTACAAACGTGAGAAGGGGGCTGTAGGCTTGGGATGGAAAGCAGGCGATTGTAAGAAGGCTGTGATATTGAAAATGACCAATTAGTGAACGTAAATAACCTTGTAGTTAATTCTGAATTGGTTGTTGGCCGATAGACACTAGTGGCCACTGATTTTCTGTGCTTTCACATCTGCATATCCAGAAGAATTGTTCATTATGTATGGGATTACAGTGGATGCAGTTTATATGCTGGAAACCAAGTGGTATGATTGAATTTCTGAGAGGATGTAGGATGGCCAATTTAATGAAAGACGAAAGAAAGAACTGGGATGTGGTCCTGATTGCAGTACTTTGAGCAAGCTGGGGCGTAAGAAATAATTGGATCTCTAATGCTACTATTGTAGCATTTTTGATATTCTGAATAAAACTGTTAAATCAATGGAGGATCTGGTTGTGCCATCTTATATCAGTAGCGGAAAGAATCTAGCAATTCAATTCTTTTGAACTGGAAAGATTTTGTTTGTGAATCTGTAATTGATGTAGCTGGAAATTCTGTTATAATTTTTTCTTTTCCCTGTGTTTTTCATACCACGTACTCTATCCCACCATCTATCCTCCCATTAATACAGAGAGGATGATTGTAATACTGGGATTTCTCTCTCTTTTGAACAGGAGCATAGAGTGGAAGCCTTTTGTTATGTGATAGATGTTGCTTGAGAAATTGTGTTACAATTTTTCTGTGTTTCCCTACTGTATACATTATTCTTCTATCTCTCATCTTTGATTCCCAATAATGGAGAGGATGATTGTAATACTGGGATGTATGTCCATTTTCAATTTTCAAGGAAAATCCCACCAGAAGTAGGTTTTTGATAGTTGCAAAATGTTTTATTTTGACATCTTTAGTGGAATTTTGTAACTTTCTCAATTGGACGTATTGGTTGGGCTGGTACCTTGTATAATTAGTACATGATTTATTATCTCTATCTTCTGTTGTTGATAATGTTTCTCTTTCTCCATTGTTATCTTCTGTTGTTCATAATGTTCATCTTTCTCCATTGTGAATATAAAGCCCATTTTCTGGGGGTGTTATGTCAATACTTGGGAGTCAAAATTTCCTAGATTTTTTGTTCATTAAGCAGATGATGCTGCTACTTGCAGAATTTTGATGATGTCTTGGTCCCTGCTGATCATGTGAGCAGGAGTTACAATGATACATATTACATTGATGCTCACACTGTTCTAAGGTGCCACACAAGTGCTCACCAGGCTAATTTATTGCAAAAAGGACACAATCATTTTCTTGTAACCGGTGATGTCTACCGTAGGGATTCAATTGACTCTACTCATTATCCGGTATTCCATCAGGTAACAGAATATCATCCAATCATTTTTTTGTAGGTTCTTTCTTGAACATCTTTAATTTAAATCTTCCTGATGCTTGGTCACATGCAGATGGAAGGTGTTCGTGTTTTCTCTCCGGATGAATGGCTGGCTTCTGGGATGGATGCCACATCATATGCAGCTATGGATTTAAAGAAGGCTTTAGAGGGTCTAGCACGCCATTTATTTGGTATATCCTGACTTTTAATAATGGGTTCTTTTGAGGACAATTCCATTGAGCTTTTTTCACGAAGATAATGCTCTATTGAAATTGGTAGCCTAAAGCAGCAGCATTGTAAGACACAGTTGTCCACAATTTGCAGGTGCTGTTGAGATGCGCTGGGTTGATACTTATTTTCCATTTACGAATCCATCTTTTGAGTTGGAGATATATTTCCAGGTTAGTTAAGAAACATTATGGTGACACATCCTGTTTTACAGCCTAGTTTGCAGATTCTTTATATCCGTTTAGATGTTAGTACTTCATATTTTTGCTGGGTGAAGGTGAACTGTGCCATGCATTATATATTCTGTAGATGGAAGTGGTAAAATTCTGAGGAAAGCTTCCTTCATAACAGTCACAAGCTGATAAATTTTGCATGCTTTATGAAAACATTCATTCACATATGGATAACTCTTCCAACAGATATTCTACAGCCATGATCATTGACCACAAATTGCTAAATTGTTATTTTCTTAGAAGTGGGTCTGTGCGACCAATTTTATTAAACAGATAGAGAAGGTATGCCATGAAAAAGGGTGAGTAAAGGTTCGTTCCTCAACCTAAGGAAGAAGAGGAAAATAGAACTACCAGAACCAAACAAAATATAAGGAAAAGACTCTCATGACTCATATAATGTTCGCTTATGAAATAGGGAAATACAGAGAATTCTCAACTGAACTTCTCAGATAAAAGCACTCCCTGTTTGTGCCAGTGTAGAATTATCCAAAATGGACTTCTTGACATGGAGGAAATATCTCTTAAAGTTTCCTTGGATGATGATTGTAGTTTCTTCTTTGAATATGCCAATTTAAATGCTGTTCTTACCATAGATAGATGTCTCTTAACTTTAGGGCTTCACATGGTCAACTGTTGCATTCTACTTATTTCCAGTTTTCCACTCAAAACTATACCTGGATCTTTTTCTAGCCTTTCCTTCAAGTATGTGGATGAATTTCTTTATATGCATCTCTAATGCTTTTTTATTGATTTTGCACCTTCTGGTTCCCAGAGCTTTAATTCTTTCAGTGGATAGAATGTATAAGATGCCTTTCATAGCTTGTGACTTATATTATTTATGTGCCATTCCAGGAGACTTTCCATTCATTATATTGTTATATAGTTCTTAATTCTGTGTCTTAATTTGTCTCAGGAGAAGTGGATGGAAGTTTTGGGATGTGGAGTGACTGAGCAAGAGATATTGAAGAGGAGTGGAAGGATGGATAATGTTGCATGGGCATTTGGGTTAGGCTTAGAGCGGTTAGCAATGGTCCTTTTTGACATTCCGGATATTCGACTTTTCTGGTCAACTGATGAACGGTTTACCTCTCAAGTATGCCTCTATCTGTGTTGTCTATGTGTATTCCTTTGATATGCACTTCTTTGTTGTTCATGAGAGACTAAGTCCTTAGTGTGTCATCTGGTTCTCAAGGCTGTTGAAAAGTGTTTCTTTTTTGAAGGCAACTGTAACTAAATAATGCAATCCCACTCTGAAAGCTTCACTTGTGTGAAGGGAACAGGGAAGGCTAAATACAGCAAAGACAACTTATTACCCTCCACAGGACAAGATATCTGCATGTTCTTGAAACTTGAAGTCCATTGTATTAATTCCTATAACAGTGTGTTTATCATAATTTATGATCATTCCTCGGCAAGCCTCAACATTCTTCAGTAGACTAGCAAAATTCTGACATGCATTGTATCTCCTTGAAGAAAGATGAGAGTATTATCTGCTGATATTGAAGAATTCAACACTTGAATTCCACAAATCCATTGATGCCCTTCTGCGATAGAACACATTCTGCGGAACATGTTTTTTTTTTTTTCAAAAGTGGATGGTACCACTGATATATTAAAGAAAAAGGAATGTACAAGTATAGGTAAAAGTACCAAAAGACAGCTCCCCCACACCTATACAATGGATTTTACTGATCATGTTACCAATCACTGCGAAGAGCAATGGTGATAATGGGTCACCTTGTTGGAGTTCCTTGCTACTTCTAAAGAAACTGTGCACCATACGATTAAAGATAATAGAGAAGGTCGCTGAACAGACACAGTTCTGAACAATCTGAATCCACTTTGTTGGGAACCGAAACAACTTGAACATGTGCCATAAACATTCCCAGGAAACCCTGTCATAAGCTTTATTAAAAACAAGTTTGCATGCTAATCCTTGTTGGAAGCAGTTATAATTGTGCAATCATCTTGGTCTTCTCGTCCTCTGACCTGCTGTTGGACCTCACTCTGAATAAGATTGATGTCCCTCCTCTCAATATTCATGCCCCCATACCATCCTTTTCATTTCTTACAAATTGTAAACTGAATTCCTTACTAATCTATCTGAGACATTCTCTCACATCTCTTTACATCAGTTTGAACCTACTTCTGCACCATCATATGAAATTGATCAGACCTCTCATCCTTATGGTTCATCTTTATGAAGCCATGGAGACAAAACTCCCACTACATCCTCTTAATGTGCCTTATGAGAATATGATAGTTTAGATCATTCTGTTGCTTCATGAATCTTAAGATTCAGAAGATGGCACCTTTTAGAACTGTCATATCCTGCGTGGAAGAAGTGTCTTGACACCATTCTGAAAGACTTATCACTGGATCAGTGAATTTACTCTGGAGTTTGGAATCAGGTACAAGGTTCACACCCTAGCTGAGGATCTGTGCATCCATCTACATAGACTCAGGGCAGCACCAGTCTTTGATGACATTGCCTCCCACTGTAAGATCTAGGAGACAAGATGCTGTACGTTGCAGCCACCTTCTTCCATAGGATGAGCCTCAACCTAAGGTAACATACGAACCATTTGCCTACCTCTTTTAGATTTTTCCCAGATCTCCTCAAGATCACTCTCGCTTTCTAATCTTTCTCCTTCAGACAGCAATTTTTGGGAAGGTGGAAGATGGCAGGTTGTTTTGAAAACTTTAGTCTCTTTAGAACTCATATAGATCTTTACAGAATTTCCTTTTGATCTCCTGAGGTACCATCAAGAAGCATGATTGCAATTTGTAAACATTGGTATGGATTCATTTTTCATATGTTGATTTTCTTTTGCATTTATGGACATTTTGTCATATTCTTGAAGTTCAAAAATCTTTAAAATGCAACCCTTGAATCCTGAATCTGATTTTTCTTCCATGCAGTTCTCTGAAGGCCAACTTGGTGTCAAGTTCAAGCCATTTTCTAAGGTATGAGTTATACTGCAATTTAAACACTTCCTGCAAATTGTGAGAATTCCAAGATGCACTCATTCTTTGCTGCAAGGAAAGGGACCTACATATGAAACAATTGTGCTTTAGTCACCACAAAGGTTTCAGGGTTCTTTGACACTATATACAAGACATTTTGAATGTTTAAATGTGATTAATAAAATACTGATAAAGACTGTCTTTCATTTTAAAAATGTGGTTATGATGATTATGTAAATTATGAAATCCACATTTTCTCAGACCCTGAAAATCCATTGGTTAAAAGGAGTGTTTTCTTTTGTCCCTTTTATGATTCATATGATATTGGGTTACGAGTGTATAGGAAGTAGGATCATTGGGTTTAGACTTGCCTACCTTTGCTTGATCCAAAATGTGGGTTGGGAAATGTTGATTTGAAAAGTGGGATGGAGAACCTAGTGGGATAGATAGATCATGTAGTCCAATTATCAAGTCATTATGGAAATAGTAGGTTTGAAGCCAGTTATGCGTTCTGCCATAAGATGGGAGGGGTTCTGATATGTTGCTTACTTTTTTTGGTAACAATCCCTTGTATGGTGGCTGGGATCTTGGAG
The DNA here is from genome assembly GCA_014218235.1 of Colocasia esculenta. Lineage (NCBI taxonomy): Eukaryota > Viridiplantae > Streptophyta > Magnoliopsida > Alismatales > Araceae > Colocasia > Colocasia esculenta. The sequence goes on along the minus strand of CM024753.1, from coordinate 22,470,060 downwards.
GCTGCAGGCAAGTTAAGATAGAAGTGTATCATGGCAATAGGAAATGGGAGGAGTAAAAAATTCTCGATTAAGTCTTGGTTTCTTAATCATCAGATTATGGTTTTTGATATATTTCTAGCCACCAGTGAGACAGTGAGAAAGGAACTTTGTAGGCCACTTTTGATGTTACATGAAGGAATGACTGCTGATCCAGCCTTACAGGAGGTTTATTCGATAGTCTGGTTGAGCTAAGAGCATAGTTTGCAACCTCTTACCAGATCTCCAACATCTCTGTCTCTCCAAGGGTCTTGAGAAGAAAGCTCTCTTGAGACCAAGAATAATGGGAGATGGAGTTAAAGCGGGGGGGGGGGGGGGGGGGGGTGGGTTAGGGTAAAGGTGTGAGCAGGAGGAGAGAAAAGAGGAAGAAGAGGAATATGAGATTAGGATGATATAACAGGGACTTTTTAATATGTTGTTATGGCATTGAGATCCAGAAAATCAATTTTTATATATGTGTGAATATTTTTTTTTCTGTTCTTCTTATAGTATTGGGTTAATTAATCATATTGAATGGCTCAATGGCATTTTCTGGGAAGCATAAACTTATTATGATCTTTGGCTGCTCCCCCTCCAAAATCTCTTCTCTTAAGCCTTCTAAGATGATGTCCATGTCTGGTACAGCCTTCCTTGCTATTGGGCTTCTGTATGTTGTAGATGGCCGGATACCTGAAGATGAGGTTGACTATTAAGAAAAGAAATATAGAGCCATAGGTTGCTTTCTTTGATATATGCTCATATATGTTCATCGTCTGTGGTGGATGTGGATGCCTTTTCCAATTCTGTTTGAAGACTGTTTATGAAGCAAAGATTTTGTGACTGAAAAAGGATTCATTCCATCAAATCTAGGTTCACTTATGGCTTGTGTTGCTAAATCCCAGATATCTGAAGATTCTGAATAGTTGCATTCAATAAGAAATCAATCCACATGTCCAAGACCTTGACAAACCTAGTCAGCAAGCTGGATGACTGTACCTCTTAAAGTATGCTGACACTAGTTGACTGGCACTATTTTCACATATTGCAATGACAATAATACAAGAAAAATGAAATAAGTTGTATACTTTACACATTCCATGATAAAAGTCAAGCTAATACTTTTAACTAAAGCACCATCAATGTGAAAGGCATTAAAGTTGATTATTCTACATCCTTTAAAAGTTAAGGTCAGTTAGGTGAGGGTGAAGGATTACTGGGAAACATTAAAAGATGAATAGAAAAAGAGACTATCTATTTACTCAAATATAGACGAGGCTCAGTCAAGATGACTGGATGTGTTTTGCAGACTAGATATAGCACCAACTTTTTAGTAAAGGTCCAGAAAATATTATAGGTTTTATCTGTGCCAAGGTGGTGTTATGTAAAGGTTCTCCTACTTTTCAGATATTTTGTTCTCCCTGTAGAGGTAATTCTCTTTGATTCTTTGAATAAAGTATGACCATCTGTCAACTTTTCTGGGAGAGAGTGGCAAAACAGTATCTTAAGTCTCTTTAAGTCAGGCCATCCTTTATGTGCAAGTCCTTTAAACCAGCATTGAGTCTCCTATCACTGGGATATTTAGGTCTTTCTTTTGTATTTTTTATTTTCCTCCCATCCAGGTTTGTGCCTTGGTTCTCTAAATGATAATATTCTGCCAGTAAATGATAATAGGGTTTTTTTTTCCACATATTACCCCCTGAATCTGTCGATATTCCAAATATCACCTTGGAATCTTCGTAATTCCTGAAAACCCCTTCAAATCTTTGATTGTTCACAAAAAACTCCATGTCGTCTATTCCCGTTAAAGATAGTAAACTTAACCAGAGGTAAAGGTAATCACACACGTAAATGTCATTTCTACCCCTGCTTGCCATGTAAAGGGGCTAGCTGCTTGGGGCTCGGATTTGGGGGTATACAGTCACAAATGTGGGGGCAAGTCACGGGCGCTGCCGTGGAAGGCATTGTGGGTGGTTGTCACCCTACAGAAGCAGATCGCGGAGGAGTGCAAGAGTGATAGGGGGGGTGAGGGCGGTGCTGTTGGGGCTGTTGAGGGAGCTACATTCGTTGCCATGATGCCGGATGGGGGGCACAATGAGAGAGATGCAGAGAGAGTGAGAGTGAGACCTCTGGTGAGGGGTGGGGGCGGGTTCTCCGGAGGAAGAGGGAGACTGTGGGTGGAGGGAGGCATGGGGCCTGGTGCCCAGAAAGGGTTTTCCCCCGTGCAAATCGAGAGCTCGATCAAGTCCTGGAGGCACTCACCTTGCTGAAGAAAGAGATGAACTTTACGCTGTCCCTTGCAACTCTGGAATGCTGCTCTGAGGAGTTCTTTGAGAAGCAGCAGGCCTGACGTCGTTTGGCATTTCTACAACCACATAATGCAGTCTAAGTAACTGACGATGTCTCTGCGGTGGTTGTCTGAGGTGTACAGTCTTCTCCGTAGAGTTGTGAAGGATGGCATCATGCCAGATGTCATCCCTCTTATCAAATTGGTGCTTCCCCAAGAAAAATAACTATGGGATCATGCTTGAGCTTCTTCACATGATGATTGCTACAGGCCACTCACATGATGATTGCCACGGGCCACTCACCTGATATCTTCACTTACCAGGCATGAGTGAGTGCGGGATGCAGAGGGAGGGAGAGGCAGACCACAGGTGTGGGGTTTTGGGGGGGGGCAGGGGTGAGATTGCCGGAGGGGGTTTTCCCCTCTGGTGCCGGTGTGAGGGAGTGAGATGCAGAGAGGGAGAGGGAGACGAAATATTCCACTAATAGTTTTTTTTTGTTGGATGGCAACTAACCTCAGGGACTTTTTTGTGAACTTAAGAAGATTTGAAGTGGTTTTTAAGGATTATGAAGATTCTAGGGTGATAAGTGGAATATCAATAGATTTCACGGGGTAATATATAAAAATGCTATGATAATAATGTGTAATTGGCATGATGTAAACTTCTATAAGTGAATCATAATGTTATGCTATCGAGTAGTGTACATTAACCATCATCCCTTCTCAAGTGAATTTACTTCATAATAATATGTTATTGTAATGCAATATAACATTACTCTACTATGTATCCTTAGAGAAGTGCACTGTACCATCTTCGAGAGCCATTCAATCTTTTGATTGGATGGCTTTTCTTAGTAGCATTTTTAGTGGATTGAGTTAAAGCTCGTTGGCAGAGGGTTATGGATGCTTTTAAGAACCATTAAAGTGAAGATTGAATAGTTGATGATGAGTGTGGTGTAAGACACTTTTTAAGGCATATCTGTTACCATGCCTTAAAATCAAAATTTTGAATAATCATGAAATTTGCTCACATGTCATATGATCAGAATGCTTATATTTTTGTTGTCAACTTTTATGGACTTGTTAGAAGCTAATGTTGCCTCACGGAAAATTATGTTGCTTGCAGTTTCCTCCTTGCTATAAAGACATTAGCTTTTGGATCAGTGATATATTTACTGAGAACAATTTATGTGAAGTTGTCAGAGGAATTGCTGGTGACCTTGTAGAGGAGGTATTGCCAAAAGCTTTGAGTCCTCTGTTTCAATTTAATTCTTCATTTAACAGCTGTCAATTATGTATGATATTTGAAATAATTTTTAAGTATTCATGACAACACTCTTCTGTAGGAAAATAAGAGACGAGGCTTATGTGTTCATGTGGTGGATTAATTTTCTACTCTGATTGTCATTGATCATGTCATGGTGAAATGATGACATCTCACATAATTAGAAAGCAATTTTTTTTTTGATCGGTAATGTGGGGAGGGGCATTTCAACCTAGGACCACTAAGCTGTATTAACCACTAAGCCACTCCTTGTGTACAATTAGAAACAATGTTTGTTTCCATGTTCCTTTAAATTGATGAATAATGAGAGAGGGATAAGAGGAAGGAGCACAGGTTGATAGAGTGGTACGGCCAACAGCAACAGGCCTATCCTGCACACAAACCTTTTTATATTAGGTTTCTGACTTTTACAAATATGTTATGAGTTATGACTAAAATACCTCAAGAGTATGAGGTCACAGTGGCATAACGACAAACATATAATAAACAAGGATCGAGTCACATGCAAGGACAGAATTATCCCCGTCTATACTCCCCTATGTTATCAAAGGTGACTGAGGCAGTTGCCCAAGCCATGAGATCTAGGCTGCCTCGCCTTGGTGAGCCCTTGCCTCAGTTGCCACCTTCTTTGCCACTGCCCGGCCCACCACTTGGCCCACAAAGAGGCCCATCTAAGGTAGTAAATATTCACTTCTTGTTATCATTCAGCATATTTATATGTTAAGAGTGTGAATTTTTTTACTTGCAGTTTAGTTTGTTGAACTTTACATATAAGAATGAATGGATTCAGTGAGTTATACAATATTTTGGCACATAGAAATGAATAGTTATATGAAGTCCATTTGTTTTATGCATCCATTTAGGTGATATATATATATATATATCGATATTTCTGAACTACATGTATTATTTAATAATATATCATCTCAATCGCCTAGACATTTGAGGCTGAGGTGACCCTTGGGTTACCTCGGCCGCCTCTGGCCTTTGACTACATAGATACTCCTCCTCATTGAACACAGATATCAGCTATGCATAGTTTGGATAAAATAGGAACAAATTGATCACAAGCCAAGCTTTTAGCAAAGACATCAGAGACTTGATAATGAACATATGATGGACAAAGGCCAAGAGGATGAAGCTTCTCTTGTATAAAATGACGGCCAACTTCAATATGCTTGGCCAATCATGCTGAACCAGCTTATTAGCTATATTTTTAGCAACTTTATTTTCACAATAAAGCTTTATAGGAAAGTGAACTCAGGCTCCCTGGTCTTTTAGGTAGCTCCCTGTGCCACAAAATGACACTTGTCTTCTGTACCAAGAAAGGTGCAATACCTGGTGGAGATCTCTGGTCCCACAAGGTCCTGCAACTAACATCAGCCAAACCTTCAATAAATGTGCTGCTTTTGTATAGCATATTGTGGCACATTCATAAATTGTCTAGCAATGCTCACAACAGAGGAATATCAGTAAGTGACAGATAAAGTAGCTCTCCTATGTAGCCGTTGATACGCCCATTGATTTAGACAATACTTGACCCACTGTTTCAGACAGCCCATGATTGGCTTCTAGGAGTATTAGCAGTTTTGTGGCCCACGTTCCATGTCTCCTTAAGCAAATCCAAGGCATACTTCCTTTGGCATATGTAAAGACCATGCTGGAACTTAGCAACCTCAAAGCCAAGGTAGTAGCTCTGTTCCCTAAGGACCTTGATCTCAAATTCCCTTGCCAAAATCTTCCTTACCTTTGCTGGTTTCAAATGCATGATTGCCTATGATATTTATGTCATCGACATACACAAGAAGCACCAGAACTTTCCTATCTTTCCTTTTGTGGACAATGTGATGCGGGATGATGTTGTCCCAGGGCAAATGACCAAACAAACATCTGTAATGTCATGAACAAATTGAGGTGAGATACTCGTAGATTTAGGAGGCATTGTGTCGAACATCTGTCATGCAGCAGATAGGTGATGCTTGGGTGGCTGCCCTGAACTAGTTTGCTGGTAGAGCATGCTGGCATGCCAATGCGGTGCTTGGGTGGGCACTAGCTGGGGCTGCTGGTGGATTGACTGTGCAGACCAAGGAGAGAGGGACTGGAGATGAGCTGGGACCACAGTAGCAGGCAAAGATCACATGGCAGACCCGACGTCGCTAGATAAGCATCTGACGCATGGCAGTCATGTGCAGACTGTGGCAGGGCTTGGCGCGTGGTGCACACGGCCCTGGTCGGGACTGTTCTGGACGGATCTGAGCGTGGTGGCTCTGTTAACTGCGCTCACGGATGGGGAAAAACGGATGGGCGAGCATTGGGGTCGCCTCTAGTCAACCATGAGGTCCTGATGTGCATAGGGCATGTGGTTGCCTTGTGGTGCTTGGGCAGCCAAGATTGCACTGGCATCTAGGCAGCTGGGAGGTGTAGGATGGCCATGTTGCAGGGTGTACTCTGTATGGAATTGGTGGGTAGCGGGGGAGGCCGAACAGCAGCACAGCTGGAGGGGGGGGGGGGGTAGACAGTGAGGGGCAAGGAGTCTCTGTGTTGCAGGAAGGGCAGGAGCAACAACAACAAGGGAGAGGAGGTGGTCATGGGGTGGTCCAGTGGTGCTGGTTGGTCGGGGCAGCATCTATAGGGTGGAGAATATCCGAACTGTGGAAGTTCCAAATACATGTGCAGAATCCATAGTGGGCTTTTGTGCAGCCATCCTAACTCCTTGGGAGAAGACTCAGTGGTGACACTTGGTGAACCCTTAGAAGTAAACAAAGGTGTTGGGAAGGAGAGAGGCTCTGAGGAGCATACTTCTTCATGCCCTCCTTGATGAGAAACATAAGACTTTGACTTAAAAAGTTAACATCTTTAAGAATATTGTTTTTGGGTCTAAGCATTCATAACCCTTCTGGATAGGAGGGTATTCCAAAAGGATTGAACAAATTCTACAAGGATATAGCTTAAATTGTCTGAGACTCCCAGGCAATTGATAAGAGACATCGGACTTTAGGTATGAGTTAGTACATCAGAGGTGCTTTAGTCATTTGCCCCATCTTTGGTTCAGTTTAGAAAGGGCATTGGGAATATCTTTGTGTGATTACCTATTCTACATTGTTTTGCTAAAAGATAAGTTTAACAGAAGCGGATGAAACATCAACTGACTGAAAGATGGAACAAGATTGTTAAAGAGTGAAAGGAAAGATGCCCAAAACTAGAGTCCACAGTTGAATTTCTTGAACTCGACTGTCTACTTATTGAGGCGCATGTTGAGGTGCATAGGATTAAACAGTGTGTGTTTCTCCAGGTGTGAAAAGATATAAGCCACCTCACAATCAGTCCCAATCATTTGCTTGGTTTCTAGGTGCTAAAATAGACAATGAATATGAAAGGTTACTGGCAACGCCATGGTTTGGTAATACTACTCACTGAAAATAAATTAATGGAGAGAGATGGTATATGGAAGGTGGAAGACAGGTTAAGTCATCAAAGAGTTGAATTGAACTCCTGCCGGCAATAGAAGCTTGGGTACTATTAGCAATGGTGACTTTGTCTTGAGTAGAGGACAAAGAATAGGAAGTAAAAGAGGTAGATACACTCATCATGTGGCCAATGCCAGCAGAATTGATCACCCAAGAATGCTTCTAGTGCATATCTTGAGTTGGGGATGTGGCTTAAGAAAGTTTTTATCAGGGAAAACCAGTTCTTCTACTTCCCTGCTTTGGTCATTGATGTTTGTTGACAATCAGGCAATTGACAAAATTGCTGTCTAACAAATACCAACACACTTAACATGATGATTGGAGTGAATGCACTTTCAAAGATTGATTTGGGGAGTGAATACCACTAAATCTGCATTCACTCTGGTGATGAACAGAAGGTTTGTCTTCATGATGACGGATGACCTCTATGAATGGTCATACATTTTTGCTTGAGACAGGCACCTCAAACTTTTCGCATGTAATGAATCATGTGATAGAACTGTTCTTCATGGTGTTGGTGTACTCTGATGGTATCCAAATTTATAACAAACCAGAGATGAGCATGTTTTACACCTTTCTCAGGTTTATTGTAACCTTGAAAGATGTCTCTGTTGATCCTGAGAAAAGGAATGGACTGAACCTGATCATGATGCATGCTATGCTATCAAAAGTGATGCCGGCACCTCACCTCACCTCACCTCTCCCTGTTGCCAAAGCGGTCGCCTCCAAGTGTCCTTTGGGTGCCTTTGGGTGCTGGGTCAGGCTTGAACCAGGCCTGATGGGCCGGCTTATAAAAGGCCCTCTCACCCCCTTCCTTTAACTGGTAAAATAGTTATAGGCATCAGTTTTTACATAGATTTTCTTTCCATAATAGATAAAAAGGGGCACCAGAGAGAGTTTTCTGAGTCCCAATATGACACTACATTTGTGTTCGTATATTAGTGGATCCGAACTACTTATCTTAGCTCTAACTTCCCAAGCTGCCTCAGCCCAAGCACCAAGCCCCAAATGTGTCATCCAAATGAGGTCCAAAACGAGGCTAGCCCTAGGATGGGTCATCAGTTGAAGAAAGAACCTAACATGCAAGATAATGAATGGTTGGGCCTTTGAAACACAGTTCAAATCATTGCTATGCATGGCTAGAGGCGGAGAAACCCACGTAGCTGGCTCCAAGCTGGACCCCCACAAGCCCCTCTTGTCCCCCCCCACCCCTGCAGGCTATGAGAGGCAGCAGAAGCAGCTTGGCTCAGCGGCGTACAAATCTTCAGCAAGTGGCGTTTCTCTCTCTCTCTCTCTCTCTCTCTCTTATGTACAGAGGATAGTCTGCCCTTTTTCTCACTTTCTTCTCTCTCACTGTTCACTCTTTCACCGTCATGCATAGAGGGGGGCTGGAACCCCCCCCCCCCTTCTCACTATATTCTCTCTCACTCACACAGAGGGGGACCAAGATCCCATTCTCTCTCTCCTCCCTCCTCTCTCTCTCTCAGTCACACAGGGCTTTTGGCTCCCTCTTTCTCACTGTTCTCTCTCTCTCTCTCTCATTGTCACATAAATAATAACTAACAAATGTGAGTTTGTTTTAATTTGTTGTAATTTTGTTCACTAATGATTTTTGTGATATTGTTTGCATTTGTGATATCTATATATTCATCTTTCTGAAATGTATATTGTTTAATAATGATTGTGCATTCTCTTTGGTCGCATCATGCCTTTAACTATTCAGGATGCATGTTGACAATAATTTAGCCACTAAATCAGTGATTCATTAGTATTTATCAGCATGACAGCTCATACATTGCATCAAGGAAGGGGCAGTCTGGACAAATGTTGCCTCAGAGACATTTCCTGAGCTTATGCAGAGAATGATGGAAGCCCTTCATATACATTTTCCTGACTTTCTGTGTAGTCTTCTTGGTGTGCTGTGACTATGGTTTAAAAGAATTGGGTCAAGAATTGGAATCAGTTAGGGCTTGTTTTTGGTTCTAGTTCAGGATTGGAAATCCTTGTTTAGACTAGATTTAGTTATGTTCTGTTCAGTCCCAGGCTTGCTTATGATGTTTTTGATACATTAGCAATAAATATTTAGAACTTTCAAAATTTTGCAGAAAAATTGAACAATTTGCTCCAGGCGTGTTTTCTAAGACTGGTTGGCAGCTGGTTTAGTCCTGATTCAGGCCATTTAAACCCTTTTCAGACAGTTGTTGTTGTCATTTTTATTCTTTTAATCTGAAATCATCTGCTTCAACTCGAAAACCAGCTGAATTGGACCACTTCTGGCTGGTTCCTGCCTGGATGACCAGTATTTTGTAGCATGCCTATGATCCACCTGAGGCAGGGGATAGGTAGAGTCCTGAGATGTAAAGGGCATCTTGTTGCATCTTTTAGTGGGAAGTTGAATAATGCCAGACAATGGTATTTCACCTATTATGATGAGTTTTGTGTAGTTGTGCAATCACTGTGCCATTTGTCTTACATAGTTACCGTTGAGCTTTATGGTATTTGCGCTCCCCAAAGAATCTGAGCCCCTGACATGCTAAGTGAATTGAATTTGTCTAGGAGATATACCTTTTGTTCTGGGATTCAACAGTGCCCTGACATGCTAAGTGAATTGAATTTGTCTAGGAGATATACCTTTTGTTCTTGGATTCAACAGTGATGCACTGAGTCCCATGTTACCCCTTTGCACACCTGCCGATGCACTTAGTTGGCATGTTAACCTTTTTCAACGATGCATGCACACACTCATTACTACTAGTATTTTCTATCCAATTTTTGCACAAGGATGGGTATGTACATCTAAACATGGTCTTTTTTTATTTGGTCTAATATCTTGCACAATCATGATCACTACGCATGCCTAGACATGCATATACACCCACATACATGTGGAAATACACGCACACGGTTGGTGCATCTTCAGTATGTTAAGTACATGAATGGTACCACTATGTACATGCATCTAGGTGTTTCTTAGCCCCTCTAATATGCTCTTTGCTGCTTGTATTTCGCATCTGGTATCTTCAACTACCACGAATTGCATGCATGAATCGAAATGATCTGATGATCTAAACATCCAGGTTAACCTTGATTTAAATTTCCTGTCACTATGCAGCAGCTCTTCCATTTTACAGTCTCCAGTTAATCATTTGTCTGCTACTCTATGCAGCTAGTTCCCATTAACATCCATCTTTGTTCATGGCCATTATAGGTCCAGTTGATCGACAATTTTACCAACAAGAAAGGAATGACAAGCCATTGCTATAGAATTGCTTACCGTTCGACGGAACGTTCACTTACAGACGAGGAGATTAACCATTTGCAGGTACTGAAATGAAATTCCTTCTAGGTATTATTTTCAAGCGAACAGCCATTTCTGATAGGGTAAGTCTTGTTGCAAACCGCCACATGGCGGTTTGCAACAAACTCAGCTCCCCATTGGGGGGAGCTGAGGTGGGGCCAAACCCACCCCCAATGGGGGTGTGGTTTGCACCCACGTGGATGCAAACTCCCCATGGGAGTTTGCACCAAGCCCTTCTCTTTCTGATATTAGGATCGTCACTGTTGTGTTTTGTTGTGCAGTGGAGTGTCAGAGAAGCCGTGCAGAATAAGCTGAATGTTGTACTAAGATAGGACATTTGACAGCCTGATGCCATTGTGGAAGCATTATTTAAATGGTATGTCTTGTCCATATAAGAATGTGGAAGAGAGAATTTTACTCGTACCCACCGTGGGCAGATGCCATTCATTTTGTTACCAGCGAGGAGGGGACACTACGATCGGCAGATACACAAACATGTTTCAATTGTAGCATTGTCAAAATCAGACTCTGGAATAAGATGCAACAAATCGGGTTCTTCGGGCATTATTTTGCCACTTACAGAAAATCTGCAAGAAATCGTTTTTAGCACCTTGGAAGAGCTTTTGAGTGTCTTGGGTTTTAGTTTGCCCCTCCATTTTAATTTCTAATATTCATATCTGATAGGCCTCCTAGGCCAGAGCATGGGCTCGGCCCAACACCAGCCAGGCTAGGCCCTTGAAAGATGGAGAAATTATCTTGAAAGCTAACTGCGCAAAAGGAGAGTTTAGTGTATGGGTGAGAGAAGAAAGGTTGCTAAGGGATTGATCCCATTTCAGAAACCGAGACTTCTCTCATCTCATGAGCACCATCAAAAGAACAGCTGCAGCTACAGGTAAAGGGGCAGAAGAGACATGTGTCCCGACCTGATATAATCTCAAAAAAAAACCCTACTCTCCCACTTTCATTCAGAACCCTTCATTCCTTACTTTGATCGATCTCTGATTTGACCATCAAAGGGTGACCATGGGAATCTCTTCTCGGGATCGACTACTTGTAGGTCAGATTGACATCAGCATAAGTGTTGCTCCACTTTCCAATTCTTCATCAGCAATTGAGTTTTGACATCTAGTATTGAAGTTGCCTCAATTCGACCTCTCTTTTTGATCCTCACCCCACCTGGAAGAGGACCTTGGGAATATGCCTTGTGTTTCGCCTTCCTAATCTCCCACAATGCAACAGAATGTAAGGCCTTAATATCATGCCTGACAATGGCCCTCCATCTCGAGGTTGAAAGGATACATATTTATAGTGACTCTTTGCTCGTCGCTGGTTTGATCACAGGAGGGTATGAGGCCAAAGACCTTGTGTTGGATGTGTCTTATGTTGTCACTTCCAAAATTTCTCTTAAGATCGAACGTGCTCTATATTATCACCTCCAAAATCTCTTCTAAGATCAAATGTGCGTTAAGTTACCACCCTCCAACATTTCTCCTAAGGATGAACATATTTGATATTGCCACCTCCAATATCTCTTTTGAGATTAGACTTATCCCATATTTGCCATCTCCAACACCTCCCATAAAGTCCCTACCTCGGACTGAGCCACAAACCAAACTAAGACACGAAGGTGTCAGGTGCCATGCGAATCAACACACGTACGCAAAAGAGGTAGATTTCATTTCTTAAAGCAACAACTATACAAAGGGCAGCGGTCGGCTTTACAAAGGTACCGTATAGGCAATCCGATCACTTGACAAAAGAACTAATAAGGAAAATACAAGGAGCCCGAGGTCGTCAGTCTTGGCCGGTTCCTGCTGACACAGCCTAATGACTATATGTGTCATGAGGCCTTCCCCTCCAACAACACCAATGAACATGGCAAAGGAACCCACCCCTCTTTTATGACATATATAATCAAATCATGTGTTTGTTTTCAAGTACTAATGCTAGGGGTGTAAACGGAACCCGATATTCCGATAAAAATTATCGGTCTCGGAATCGGAATATGATACCGATAGCTTATCGGAATCGGTATCGGATATTCCGATAAGTTATCGGAATCGGAATTGAAAAAATAATCGGAGTCGGTATCGGTATCGGTTATTCCGATAAATTATCATAAACTCAAGGTAAAATTATGGTAAACACTTTATCTTATCGAAATTTCGGTTCCGGTAATATTATCGGAATCGAAACGGAATCGGAACTAACCATTCTTATCGGAATCGGAATCAGAATCATATTTCGGTTATCGAAATCGGAATCAGAATCTGTGTTTCCGGTTCCGAATCCGACCCGTTTGCAGTCCTAACTAATGCGGTATTCGTTCAAAGAAATATAATTCTAACATCATATATATATATATATATAATATGTTGAATGGTAAGGTAAGGGGACAGCCACCCATGTTCTCTTCCATGATCCCCGGCCTAACCATGGAGGCTTGGCATGAGAGGCAACCTTTATAGGGAATAAAGTTGGTGGAGGAAGAATTGAAGAATGCATCAGGGAATTCATTAATGAGAAAAAAAAAAACCCACAAGGTGAATTGCCGAAAGGGAGTACTGGATTCCCTCTTTCCCTCCCACCACCCACAAACTTCCAAACCCTTCCTGTTCCATCCACCAAGCTCAAGCTATTCCACCCCCACCTTTCTAAGATTTCTTTGGACTGTGACGGTGAAAGAGCTAGCTAGATGCTTTTGGGAATAAGGAGAAGAAAAAAGGGTCACGCACCAGTACCTTCCTATAAGACAAGGGGCAAAGGATGTTAATTGCAAGCATATTGAGTGATATGTAATACTAGATGTTAGCTAGTGGGCTTAACTCAAATTTCAATATTTTCGAGCCATTTTGAGAGGGAAGGGCGTTTATTATGCTCACAAGTAATATTATTTGAGCGATATAGCAAGATGGTAATTTCTTAGTCTTGAGAAAAATATATTTCGCAAGTTGGGCTTGAACCTAAGTCATTTTGACACTAAGGTTGGCCGAACTGTTAATTATAACAAGTCGAATTATATTTTGTACGGTATTAGACAGATCATATCGTATCGATTCAATTCGGCTCCAATTTGGCCTAATAAATTCTAAAATTTTATTATAAAAAATAAAGGTCAAAATAACAAAATATTATTTTTGCCGAGTCATACAGGGGTTCGAAAGGTCCCTAACATAGTACAACATGATTGTGCTACATTGATATGGTGTGGTATGGCCAATTGTGTTCCACACTGTGTGAAAAAAAAATTAATTGTCACTGCACTAAATTCTGCATCATGAAATAATAATCTTTCTTATAAACATTTAAATAGAAGAAATCATCATCTTCACATGAGTCTATCTTTAAGGGTTGACCATCTTTTACTTTTAAGTGGAGAACAACTTATTATCCCGCCACTAGTTACCCTTGCCTATCCCAAACATATATAAGAAGGTGGAGCTCTATAGTAGATTAAATATATTGTGGGACTCATCCTCTTGTACTTGATATGATAGCAAACATTTCCTTTTAAGTAAGAGAAACGCTTAGGTCCCAATTAATCGGGTAACAAACCTACTCGATTAGTCATCTCATTGATTGGAGTGCGAGCCCTAGTGTTGAGGTCGAGGAACCTTACGCGTTATTATCGTGGGACCCCCCTTCTACTAGTAGTTTGTGAGTTTTGTGTGTCATGAGATATGTTCCTGACTTGTGTACTTTTTCTTTGAGTTTTTGTTATGTATGAAACAATGTAATCTAATGTACATATTTATATCAGTGTGAGTATTTTTACTTCTTCTGTATATTTCTTAATGGACACGTGTTGATTACTCTCTAGAGATTTCGTGACTCGTGAATTGACGGAGTTGGTTACAAATTCTTATATGACCGAAACGATAAGGAGCACCACACTTGCGTCTTCTTTGACTATTTTTTAGATGCAGATCGCAACCAATAAAATGGTTGGCAGGGTCAGCTACTTTATTGACTAGAATGCGACCCCCGTGCCTTCTATGGTTGTTTTTAGACGTAGACCACACAGCCAATAAAATGGTTGACAGGATAGGCGAGAATAAAGTGGTTCTTTTTAAATAAAGAAAATGATTTAATGACACCATTTAAGAAAACGATTTAGTGATACAATTTCATAATAAATGTATTTGATATTACTCACATGACAATTTTGAAGATGATAATTTAAAATTTATTCCACATGAATAGTGTCAAATAAGTAATTCGGAGAAGAGGACATTTGAAGTTAGCTAGGACACGTGGCGGAGGCTGCCTTCTTCACACACATGCGCGTGCACGCACGAGAGAGAGAAAGAGATTACCTCGGAAGCAGGAGATTCTCTGACGAAGAGATGCCCACTGTTTGCTTGTGATTTTGGAGATTCCCAGATGCTGCTGCTGCGGTGGCGCTCTCTCTGTCCTTGATAAAAACCTAGCTAAAGGGAGTCCTCTCTCCAAACCCACCACGCCTCTGCTCCCGGCCGGCCCGCCATGGCGCTCGTGGAGAAGCTCCAGGGGAAGCTGCTGGAGTTCCGTCTCCAGGGGCTCCTCCTCGCCGTCCTCGGGGCGCTCATCCTCGCCCTCCTCCGCGTCGGCCCCAGCTTCCGCACTGTCGTCGCCTTCTTCTATCCCCTGCTACTCTCCACCTCCCTCTTCCTCGCCGTCGTTCTCGTCCTCCGCGTCATCTCCCCGTCGCCCGGGGTCGTCCTCAGCGACCGCGCGGGGGAGGAGCTCATGGACTACGTCGCCGGCCCCGCTCAGGTGGAGGCGGCACCCGGGGAGGAGGCGGGAGGCGGTCAGGAGCGCGAGGCGGTGGCGGAGGCGGCCAAGAAGTCGCAGTGAAGGTGGGGGAAGATGAGATCCGAGCCATCCGGCGGCGGGCGGGGTGGTGTCCGTCGCCAGAGTCCAGGGCGGAGTGGCAGATCGGCGCGGCTGGCAGCTGTCCCCACTCCTCTGCCGGCCGGAGTTTGGAGAGTGTTCGGGGGAGGGGTTGGCGAAAGAAAAGTTTATGGGTGGCACGTGAGACGTCTACGTACGTAAGAATGGGAAGGGGGAAAAACAAATATTTTTTTATTACATTTGTGTCCCCTCTCTCTCTCTCTCACTATGGTATAATTATGAATAATGAGAAAAGTTTATTACACTATCAAAAATATAATTTTGCCATGTCAAAATGTATTTTTACTCTTCTATTGATCCACTTCACCATAGACTATGTACTTCTTCTAAAAATTGATGATTAGGTGGACCAATGGAATAGCAAAAATACAATATGACATGATAAAATTGTACTTTGGGCATTACAATAAATCTTTCTCATGAATAATTAAATAGTGAATACATGACATTAACCTTTAATAAAAGGTACTTTTGTGTGTTACCCTTGTTTCGGAAAAATATACTTTTGCACCCTTTGACAGGGAGATACACTCTTCTGCATTCGCTTATAAATTCTTGTCATGAAAAGTAAAGAGTTGTAGTCTTCTAATGCCCTGAATCATTGCTCCACAATGTGGTCTCATGCCCGTCAAGATTGGTCGGACGGGTAAATTGAACTCGGACAAGCCAACTATATATTGATATGATATAGTATCGATTCATAACAAATTAGGATGTTTCTATCTCTCTTCCTCTCTCTTGTTCAGCCCCTCACTGGCCCACCTCCTAATGCCAATATGCCTTTCCCCTCCACCTCACCTTGCCCACAAATTGCAGCGGCACCAAGTGCCCCTTGTTAGACCCCTTTGTCCCTCAACTACAACATTGTTGATGTGCACTTGGATCTCCTTTGCTCCAGCCCCACGATCCCCCCTCACCATCCCACTGAAATTGACACTTCGACTAGGTCGGCACAAGGTTGGATTCGAAGATTTCTGTTTCGGTGCCCAAATTCCTCTCCGAGAGACTAGTCGCAAGCTCCCGATGCGATCGCATACGAACACCCTTTCGCTTAAACGGCTATAACTTTTCGTACGGTTATCAGAATTACTTATAAGACCTCAATTCTAAATTGACACTCAGAGGCGCTCGTCGATCCTAGTTGCCTTCGGAGATAAGACAACGTTTTCGAATACAAAATCCTTTGCTTCCCACTACAAAATTGTCATTCCAGCTGACGATCTCTCCGTTTCCAAGGTTTTCTAGCAGAAACGTTTCCTTCGATTATGCGAGACGGTCGACAAGAGGCTAGTTTCGCGAAATTCCGTTCCGAGGTAAAAATTACACCGCGGAGCGTGTGTACTAGTACACCGATTATCACACCTCTCTGGTAAGACGTAGATATTCCTTCGTCCGGCGATTGGAACCACCCGTGAGGCCCCAATTCGGATTCGACACTTCGACATGGCCGGTGCTAGGTTGGATTCAGAGATTTCTGCTCCAGCGCTGAAATTCTACTCAAACAGGCATAACTTTCCGCTCGGTTATCGAAATAGCTTATAAGACCCCAATTCAGAATCGGCACTCAGAGACGGTCATCGCCCCTTATAGCCTCGGGCGTTAAGACTTCGTTTCGGGGTCGAAAAACCTTTGTTTCGCACTCCAAAATTGCGATTCCATTCGACCATCTCCCTGTTTCCAAGGTTTTCTAGCAGTAACGTCTCCCTCGATTACATGAATCCCTGGCGGGGTAAACACAAGGCGTGGGACTGTCTTGGCGATCGGAAGTTGTGTTCAACTCTATGCGTGAACTCCTCCCCAAGTCGTAAATATGGGTGCACAAACATCGCCAATATAGTCACCCCTTCCGAATTATTCTCACCCCTTTCAGATTAGAACTGAGCATAACTTTCCGCCCGAGTATCGGAATCGCTTATGTGACCACAATTTGGAATCGGCACTAAGAGACGGTCGACAAAATGCTGGTTTTGTGGAATTCCGTTCCGAGGCCGAAATTCCACCGCGGAGCGTGTGTACTAGTACACCGATTGTCGCACCCCTTGGGTAAGACGATGATATTTGTTCGCCCGGCGATTGAAACCGCCCGCGAGGCCCCAATTCGGAATCGACACTTCGACTCGGTCGGTACAAGATCGAATTCGGAGATTTCCGATCCGGCGTCCAAATTCCTCTCCAGGAGCGTGGTCGCGGACTGCCGATGCGATCGCATACGGACACCCCTTCGCTCGAACAGGCATAACTTTCCACTCGGTTATTGAAATTGTTTATAATACCCCAATTCGGAATCGGCACTGATCAGAGGCGCTCGTTGCCTCCTTTAGCCTCATGCTATAAGACGTCATTTCGGGTTCAAAAAACCTTCGTTTCGCACTCCAAAATTACGATTCCATTCGACCATCTCTCCGTTTCCATGGTTTTCTAGTAGTAACGTCTTCCTCGATTCCATGAATCCTTGGTGGGGCAACCACACGGAGTCGGCCTACTACGGTGATCCAAAGTTGTGTTCAACTCGGCGCGAGAACTTCTTCCTAGGTGGTAAATATGGGTGCACAAACATCGCCAATATAGTCACCTCTTCCGGATTATTCTCACCCCATCTATGAAAGAACTGAGCATAACATTCTGCCCGGGTATCGGAATAGCTTATGTGACCACAATTCGGAATCCGCAGTCCGAGACGGTCGACAGGACGTTGGTTTCGCGGAATTTTGTTCCGGGGCTGAAATTCCACCGCGGAGCGTGTGTACTAGTACACTGATTGTCGTACCCCTTGGGTAAGACGCTGATATTTGATCGCCCGACGATCAGAACCGCCCGTGAGGTCCCAATTCGGAATCGGCACAAGGTTAGATTCGGAGATTTCCGGTCTGGCACCCAAATTCCTCTCCAGAGGCGTGGTCACGGGCTACTGATGCCATCGCATACGGACACCCCTTCGCTCGAACGGACATAACTTTCTGCTCAGTTATCAGAATCGCTTATAAGACCTCAATTCAGAATCGACACTCGGAGGCGCTCGTCGCCACATATCGTCTTGGGCGATAAGACGTCGTTTCGGGGATAAAAAACCTTCGTTTTGCACTCCAAATTTGTGATTCCATCCGTCCATCTCCCCATTTCCAAGGTTTTCTAGCAGTAACACCTCCCTCGATTATGTGAATCCCTGGCGAGGCCACCACACAGAGTCGGTCTGTCACGGCGATCGGAAGTTGTGTTCAACTTGGCGCGAGAACTCCTCCGTAGGTCGTAAATATGGGTGCACAAACATCGCCGATATAGTCAACCCTTCCGGATTATTCTCACCCCTTCAGCAAAAGAATTGGGCATAACTCCCTGCCCGGGTATCAGAATCGCTTATGTGACTACAATTTGGAATCGACACTTCGAGACAGTCTACAGAACGTCATTTTTGCGGAATTTTATTTCGGGGCTAAAATTCCACCGCGGAGCATATGTACTAGTATACCGTTTGTCGCACCCTTTGGGTAAGATGTAGATATTTGTTCGCCTGGCGATCGGAACCGCCCGAGAGGCCCCATTTCGGAATCGGCACTTCGACCCGGTCGAGACAAGGTCGGATTCTGAGATTTCAGCTCCGGGACCCAAATCCTCTCAAGGAGCGTGGTCGCGGGCTGCCAATGCTATCATATACGGACACCCCTTCGCTCGAACGTGCATAACTTTCCGTTCGGTTATCGGAATCGCTTATAAGACCCCAATTCAGAATCGACACTCAGAGGCGCTCGTCGCCCTTTATAGCCTCAGGTGATAAGATGTTGTTTCGGGGTCGAAAAATCTTCGTTTCACACTCCAAAATTGCGATTCCATCCCACCATCTCCCCGTTTCCAAGGTTTTCTAACAGTAACGTCTCCCTCGATTACGTGAATCCCTGGCAGGGCAACCACACAGAGTCGGCCTTTCACGGTGATCAGAAGTTGTGTTCAATTCGGCACGAGAACTCCTCCCCAGGTCGTAAATATGGGTGCACAACCATCGCCGATATAGTCACCCCTTCTGGATTATTCTCACCCCTTCAGCGAAAGAACTTGGCATAATTTTCTGCCAGGGTATATATCGAAATTGCTTATGTGACCACAATTTGAAATCAGTACTCTAAGACGGTTGACAGGACTCGGGTTTCGCAAAATTCCGTTCCGGGGCCGAAATTCCACCGCAGTGTGTGTACTAGTACACAGATTGTCACACCCCTAGGGTAAGACACGAATATTTGTTCGCCCGGCGATCAGAACCGCCTGCGAGGCCCCAATTCGGAATCCACACTTCGACCCGGTCGGCACAAGGTCGGATTCGGAGATTTACAGTCCGGCGCCCAAATTCCTCTCTAGGAGCATGGTCGCGGGCTGCTGATGCGATCACATACAGACACCCCTTCGCTCGAACGAGCATAACTTTTCGCTCGGTTATCGGAATCACTTATTAGACCCCAATTCAGAATCGGCATTCGGAGGTGCTCGTCGCCACTTATCGCCTTGGGCGATAAGACATCGTTTCGGGGTCTAAAACTCTTCGTTTCGCACTCCATAATTGCGATTCTATTCGACCATCTCCCCATTTCCAAGGTTTTCTAGCAGTAACGTATTCCTCGATTACGTGAATCCCTAGCGGGGCAACCACATAGAGTCGGCCTGTCACGGCGATGGGAAGTTGTGTTCAATTCGGCGCGAGAACTCTTCCTTAGGTCGTAAATATGAGTGCACAAACATCTCCGATATAGTCATCGCTTCCGGATTATTCTCACCTCTTGAGCGAAAGAACTGGGCATAACTTTCTGCCCGGGTATCAGAATCGCTTATGTGACCACAATTCGGAATCGGCACTCCGAGATGGTCAACAAAATGCTGGCTTCGTGGAATTCCGTTTCGGGGTCAAAATTCTACCGCGGAACGCGTGTACTAGTACACCGATTATCGCACCCCTTGGGTAAAACGTGGATATTTGTTCGCCAGGCGATCGGAACCGCCCGCGAAGCCCCAATTCAGAATCGGCACTTCAACCCGGTCAGCACAATGTCGGATTTAGAGATTTCTGGTCCGGCGCCCAAATTCCTCTCCGGCAGCGTGGTCACTGGCTGCCGATGCGATCGCATACGGACATCCCTTCGCTCAAACGGGCATAAGTTTTCGCTCGGTTATCGGAATCGATTATAAGACCCTAATTCGGAATCGACACTCAGAGGCGCTCGTCACCCATTATTTTCTCAGGCGGTATGACATCATTTCGGGGTCGAAAAACCTTCATTTCACACTCCAAAATTGTGATTCCAGCCGACCATCTCCCTATTTTCAAGATTTTCTAGCAGTAACGTCTCCCTTGATTACGTGAATCCCTGGCGGGGCAACCACACGGAGTCGACCTGTCACGACGATCGGAAGTTGCGTTCAACTCGGTGCGAGAACTCCTCCCCAGGTCGAAAATATGGGTGCACAAACATCGCCGATATAGTCACATCTTCCAGATTATTCTCACCCCTTTATTGAAAGAACTGAGCATAAGTTTCCGCCCAGGTATCAGAATTTCTTATGTGACCACAATTCGGAATCGGCACTCAGAGACGGACGACAAGACGCTGGTTTAGCGAAATTCCGTTCGAAGGCCAAAATTCCACTGCGGGGCGTGTGTAATAGTACACCGATTGTCGCACCCATTGGGTAAGATGCGGATATTTGTTCGCTCGGCGATCGGAACCACCTGCGAGGCCCCAATTTGGAATCGACACTACGATCCGGTTGGCAGAAGGATTCGGAGATTTCCGGTCCGGCGCCCAAATTCCTCTCCGGGAGCGTGGTCGCGGGCTATGGATGCCATCGCATACTGACACCCCTTTGCTCGAACGGGCATAACCTTCTACTCGGTTATCAGAATCGCTTATAAGACCCTAATTCAGAATCGACACTCAGAGGCGTTCGTCGCCCCGTATAGTCTCAGGCGATAAGACGTCGTTTTGGGGTCGAAAAACCTTCGTTTCGCACTCCAAAATTGTGATTACTGCCGACCATCTCCCCGTTTCCAAGATTTTCTAGCAGTAACGTCTCCCTCGATTATGTGAATCCCTGGCGCGGCAACCACACAGTGTTGACCTGTCACAACGATCGAAAGTTATGTTTAACTCGGCACGAGAACTTCTCCCCAGATCGTAAATATTGGTGCACAAATTAACTTCGCCGATATAATCACAACTTCCGAATTATTCTCCAACAAGTTGTGAGGTTAGATGTTCAAATTTCATCGGAAGCAGAATAATAAGCAACTTTGGGGATACTGTAATAGATTGATTTCCAAATATAAGTGTTCATGTTAGAAGGAGAAGTGTCTTAACATTAGGAAAAAACAGGTGAGATTAAGATAATGTAATCTTCTATATTCTCTTGTTAAGCTTGCTTTGTTTCTGAGCATGGAGGGAATGCAAACTCATGGTTTTACAACATTCGGAGGGATCTGAAATAATTTGAGAACTTTTAATCTCAAATTTGAGATTTTATTATCACTAGTTGCATCTAAGCAAGGGAGATATATAGCTAGGTAGACCACACGGGCGCACACGCACGGTACCGCACAAGGCCGGGCTGTGCTTGCGCTAGGGGCCCTGGGAGTTTGAGCTAGAGTTGGGCCTTGAACCGTGGGCTTTGGATTCTTGTGAATTTTTTTTTAAATCTCTTTTGTTATTTCTTAGCTTTAAATTTTAATTCAGATACTTTTAATGAGATGAAACAACTGATCGAGAGCAATATTATAGGTTTAAGAGCAAATCCCATTAACACTTGAGCCACCTTATTTTAAGGCCATTCGTGGTTTAGTTTGGTTCTATCTAAAATCATTTTTAGTTCAACACGAACCGAACCAAAATTTGTTGCAAATCGAATAGATTGGAACCGACCAAAATAATGAACCTAATCGAATCAAATTGAATTGTTTCAGTTTGGTTTGGACTTGTTGGATTTCTTTTTGGACTGTTTATATATAATGAGAATAAAAATCAGTGATAAAATAATGAAAATAAAAAATAGTGAGAATAAAAATCAGCGAGAAAAATAGTAAAAATAAAATTCAGTGAGAAAAACAAGGAACATAAAAACCAGTGGTAAAAATAATGAAAATAAAAAATAGTGAGAATAAAAATCAGCGAGAAAAATAGTAAAAATAAGATTCAGTGAGAAAAACAAGGAACATAAAAACCAGTGATAAAAATAATGAAAATAAAATAAGTATGAAAAATCATGAGAATAAAAATTAGTGAGAAAAACAGTGAGAATAAAAATCAGTGAAAATAGAAATCGGTGAGAAAAATAGTGAAAATAAAAATCAGTGATACAAACAGTTAAAAAAATCAGTCAAAAAATAATGAAATAAAAATCAATGAAAAATTAATAAGATTAAAAATCGGTGAGAAAAAATTAGAAAGATAGTTAAAAATTGTTATCCATGTTAGCAGAAAATATAAGCAAAACAATTATTAATAACGATACTGCAAAAATCAGTGAAAATAAAAAAATTGAAAAAATAGTAAGAATAAATCACTAAAATATGATTTGATTTATTTGATTCGCACAGTTTGGTTCGGTTTAAAAATCGATTAACGAATCATTTAAAGTTAATTTGATTTGATTTGAGTTGTTAATCTAAATTTTAGCATTTTAAATCGAAGCAAATCAAAATTTTCAGTTCATTTTTTTTCTCGATTCAACCTGAGAAATGAACACCCTTAATTTGTGATTGCATTTACGGAGATGATAATAGAGCGTCTCGAATGATAGATATTCTAACCAGTGGCGGATCTAGGAATTTAATTTAGTGGGGTCACTCTTAAAATTAGGATGCACCTATAGACTTGATTTTATAATCCAGTGGAGTCACTTCCATTGAAATTTTTTTCAACAATATTAATTTAATAAAAAATTCTAGATCTTACCTAAGTCCGCCCCTGATTCTAACGACATATCTCGCTTGATATTCTTGCATATATGGTCTCTTGGATCATGCATGCCTCTTTCTTAGCAACAATAATATGATGATTTTGTTATTTTACATATCGCAAAATTTCGTTTTTTGTGTGTAATGTGGAGATGAAAATTTGAAATTTGATCAAAGTGTGGTGAGGTTATTGGCGGAGGTGGGAGTGGATCTCAGTTACAATGCTCGACTTGGTCAAGTCCCCAGCTTGCGAGGTGATTAGTGATTACTTACCCAGCTGCATGCTCACAGTGGGACATCTCGTTTCTTACAAATCTTGTACCATTTCAAAGCCAAACGGGGGGGTGATCCACCCCGCCTTCTGTCTGATCATTCGTGTTTTGGAGGAACAGAAATATTTATTATAATAAGATCAATTTTATAACAATAATAATATCGTGGATTATAGAAAAAATAATTTCATTGGTCGAATTATAAGAGAGAGAAACATTTGTTTCTGGCTAATAAAATTATTATTATTACTATCTATATTATCGTTATTCCAATAGAGAGTTTGTGAAAGTGTAATTGTTCCAATTTCATAAATGTAATAATTATTTCTCTTACAATTAAGATCGATCTTGTAATAAATAATTCTCCATATTTTCACCCTACTGTGTCCAACCAACAGCCAACGCATGTATATATGTATGTGTAAGTTTATGGAAAGATGAAAGGGTAAACCTCTCTATATATATACTTGAACTTTGAAAGGCCTTTAACATTTTTCAAGGTAGCCAGAATGCAACTTTGAACTGAACATAAGCGATTAGATCTGAGAAGATCTCCCATCTCCATTTTGATGTAATGCTAAATTAATTGTTCTTCCTTTTTAATTTGTTTGCTTCCACAATGATCAGTGACACACAGAAATACACATAAAAAGATTTGCTATAGTTATGGACTTAATTTGACACCATATATTCTATTAATTCCTCGTAATATACACTAATTATGTTGCATGCAAGAGCTATATATGCTTTCCATAGTTACAATATATTGGTACCACGTACGTAAATATTAACAATTAATGCAGCCTTCTAAACCCCTCGGTTTAAACTAGGCCAGATGCAGATGTAGAGCTTCCATTACCCTCGCTCTCTTAACCTTCTCTATGTAGGGCAATCTGTCTAACTACACTGTCAGCTTGATGAAGTGATTGATCTCCAGTATTTGTAACTCATTTTAATAACATGGAAGGGATAGATTAGCAATATATGAACTCATTTTTGTTGGCAATATATCAACTTGACCAAATGATTGATGAATAATATTTTTTGTACATAGGACAAAATTTTTTGTGAATTTTTCTTATGCAATGGATCGAATCATGATTATCATATTTTTTTTCCTTGTGGTTGATGAGTGATGTATGTATAGGTGGATCAATGATGGATGTATGATTGGATATAATGCAGGCGAATCACATAAAATTATGTATTATCTTAAAATGTATTTTGTGAGACGGATGAAAATTGATAGTAAAAGAGAATAGATTTATCACTATAGCTATGAAATATTTATAGATATTGTTATTGCAATAAAAAATTACTACGGTTAAATTCTTACTATTTACAATTCAAAAGTGTAACAATTGCAAATCAAAAAAGAATGAATAATTACAGTTTGTTTCAGTAAGAATAATACGTCAACAGTTAAATTCTTACAATTTTAACAGTTAAATTCTTACGATTTTATTTGTAAGTGTTGTTATGTTTATACTTACAATTTATATTACATTTACTTACGATTATTTTGTGTAAATATAAATTTGTTTACACTTACGGTTTACACTTACTATTAACAAAATCGTAGCTAGATCTATAGTATCGGTTGCTACGCTATCGATTTATTATCGTAAGTAGTTCCGTAAATATAAGTCTTTACTTACGTTTTTTCATGTAACACTTATGATTTTCTGTCGTAAGTACAGTTCAAATTTGTTGTAGTGACATCACATTTCCTTCTGAATTCCTCTCCGTAGTCTGTACCACCTCTTCCTCCTCTTCTTCTTCTTGTTCTTCCTCCTCTGTTGCTGCCACCGCCACCGACTGGGGGCCCTCCCCGTCTCCCTTCTCTGCTTTATCCATCCCCATATTTGTGTCCTCTGCTCGTTCCTCACCATCAACAGCACCAACCTCGGTTATCCCAATGCCAGGCCGACCTGCACCACCGTCCACTGCATCCGTCGGCTCGACATCCAAAGCAGAGGGCGCCAACCAGACGTGGCCGAGTGGGGATCGTCTCGACCCCCCGCAGGAGGGGGCCGGTCAATACACGGGGGGGGGGGGTTGTTTATTTGTTTGTTTGTTTTTAACCCCCCGTCCACTGCGTCCGTCGGTTCAACATCCAAAGCGGAGGGCGCCAAGCAGACGTGGCCGAGTGGGGATCGTCTCGGCCCCCCGCAGGAGGGGGGCCGGTCAGTACAGGGGGGGTTGGGGTTGGGGTTGTTTGATTTTTTTTTTATTTTTAACCCCTGGGTTTTTTTTTTCATGGGAGTTTAACCAAAAACACCCGCCCATAATGTAAGTTAAACCCCTGAGTAAAAAAAAAACCAGGGGTTGAAAAAAAAAAAAAGCCCGGACAACCCCAACCCGCCGTGTACTGACCGGCCCCCCCTCCTGCGGGGGGGCCGAGACGATCCGCACTCGACGTGGCCTGCCTGGGAGACGATCTCATCCACGAACCCCGCACTAGTCCCGGAGCCGGTGATCACGAGGAAGAGCACGACGCTGCAGAAGAGGAACGTGCACTTCCTGTCGCTCAAGTAATCCGACAGGGGCGCTGACAGAGACAGGACCCCGGGCCGGATACGAGGTCCGCAGAGAAGTGGGAGAAAGCCAAGGCTACGGGCGGGATGGAGAAGAGGACGTGAAGTGTTGTTCTCAAGGTCCCAGCTCCAGCTTTACCTCCCATGGCAGACTGAGGAATTAAAGTGGACGACGGCGGCGACTGAGCTAGGGTGGTGAGGATGTGACCTGAGTGGTTGCGGTATCAGCTGGCGCTGGGTGTTAAATAAGGTGGCCATTGGAGGCACTTCCAGCTTTCCCTTTCACATCCCACTAAGTATCGCCAACGAGGGGTCACCTCGTGATACACGGCCAGTGCAGTCTGCAGTAACCGGAGAGGTAAACTTGAGAGATGAGAGAGAGAGAGAGAGAGAGAGAGAGAGAGAGAGAGGACCAAGTCCAGAAGAAGGGACAAGGAAGGTCCCCACAGGCGACCTGATCAGGCCAAGGGAGTACTGTAATGGAGTTAAGATACAGTTCGCCTGGTCAAGCTCCGAGAGTACCGTCTAGATGATTTCTTGGCACCATTGTACGTAGTCACCGTTGTGGTCTAATGCCAGCCCCTTGCAGATGCATGTGCCAACTTGTTGGCCAACCGACCCTAGATGACCATTTCAAACGGCGAGGTGATGACCGATGAGGAGAGACATGTAATGGTGTTCACACGGAGATGAGCTAAGCCATGTCCCCCCCTCTATGACTAGCTAGCTAGAGGTGCCAATTAATTTGTTGGGTCAGGTTGGTTAAGAGTCGAATTATAAGCAGAGTCTAATTAACAAGAGTTATCAGATGTTAATTTGACTTTTGAGTTTGGACTACTGTGTGAGTTCAAGTTAAAAGATACTGTATACACTATTTACCGCACACCTAGACTCTTAACAAATGTTAGTCATTATTTAAACTTTTAGGCCATTATATATATATATATATATATATATATATATATATATATAGATTGAGAAGGCTGACTTCAAATATTGATCGAGAAAGATGTTGCTCGATCGGGTGTTGATGGTGTTCTAGGGAATGAAGTTGTTGCCTCTCGATTAGATCTGCATATAAGTCGAGTTTGGAGAATGATTTTTGGAGTTGACCATCCGATAATTTAATCATTTTAGGCAAGAGGGAAGCAAGAGACGATGATTGAGAGTCGGGGTTCTTGGCCGAGGGCTGGCTGAGAGCTAGCCTTCTCACCCTTGTGTCCACTACTTTACTGTTATGGTCGGGAAGGTTGACACCGAGGATGGAAATCATTACTCTACTAGCCACTTTCCCCATCGCCAACTTCAGATGGAGCTTTGTGGACAGATTGGTGTTACGCCCCCTTAGACTTTGAAGGAGTTGGTCTTGACCTGCCATTGCAAGGAGGTGGAGAGGCTCACTTGTCGCAATTGGTCATCGTTCACCTTCGGTTAGCCTTCGCGGCGTGGGATTATAGATATATATCCTCTAGAATGTGGTTTTGTACTTTATGTTGGTTTTCTGTTTTGAATTCAAATATTTCTCCTTGTTTGATTGTGTACGTGTGTAAAATTTTATCTCATATTAGATATCTAAGAAAGTTGGAAGGCTTTAAATATGAGGTACTTTTTTTCTATGCTTAGATGTGTTAAGAGAACTTATACGCACGCGCGGGCCGAACCCAAATCAGGTGGTTCCGGAGGGATTGAGCCGGAAACTAGTTAAGCGGATGCGACGCACGTGATTATCGCTCACAGGGGGTGCAAATCCCCAGCCCGAGGGCCTCGTGCAGCCCGGTTTGATTTTGCTACTTTCTTTTGAATCTCCGATTCCCTTTCGAGTTTTTTGGCACTGTTTCGTGAGGAGGTGGGTCTCCTCGTGTTCTGCGGTTTTGGAAAAGAGAAAATCGAAGCGCCGTCTTCGTCTCTCTCTTCTTCTTCTTCGCCCTGTACGAAATCGCTCTGACTTATCTGTTGTGCTGCTTCTTCGTCTCGCTCGGTTCGCTGCTCCGCTGTATGTCCTGTGCCTTTTTCTGAGGCGATATGAGGTTGAGTTCGTGGGTGACGTCTGTGTTGAACTGTACCTACGGACGCCGCGAGTGGTTGTCGGATCTTGGAAGAATTAATCTTGCCAATGAACCTTTGCACCGTAGGGCGGCAATATATTATCTAAAGACAGTCGACACGCAGATGCTTCAACCAGATAAACTTTTTCTGATCTCTGTGAATGCATCATCATCTGTCTATTTCATACATCCCTGTTACAATTTTCTTACACTTTCGCCCTCAATTCGTGGTTGAACTATATATCTCGGGTTGACATCTCTAATCTAGTAATAGTCGAGCCGAAAAAGCAACTTGGTTAGGAACCTGTTATTGACATATCACCTTTGCCACCCCAATTTTTGAGGTATGATCGGCACGACCACATGGTATCATCAACATCCTAATTAAAATCCAATTAATCCCCCTTCCGCCAACTTATTTCGTTGACCTTCGAATGCGTTAGTCAACATATCTTATACAAACAAACTAGGCAAGCTACGAAACTTGGTGTCAATTATTAATCCTTATTTAACAAGTCATCCTCAGACATTTTATAACAACAACCCAAAACCCCACCCCCCATATAAATTAGACCCAAAAAACCCTTTCAATCATGGGAATGTTCTAGGATTAAGAGGTTCTAATCCCACAACAAAACCCAAGTCAACTCCTCAAGTAGTCGTAGGAAATCACATGCAGTATGCTCAAATTAATAATTAATGTCAAGTCATAAGATCTAGCATCGCATTGGTACAGGAACCAAGTAAGAACCTCTTAAAAAACTCCGCCATGGGGTTTGTCCATGTTGCAGTGAAATGACAGCTACCTGTTTGCTGTAGAAGAATCTTCCGCGATATTGAGGAAAGAGGAAAATTTATCACACACAACCACACCGGAGAAACAACGCGCTCCACACGCCTAGGACGTGGTCCACACGCATGTATAGCCTCTAGCTTTGGAGCCGTCGAAGGTTCTGCGCACTGCAGCAGTGTCCACATGTAAGATTTTAATTTAGCGGGGTTTTTTAATAATTAATTTATAAATTATTATTATTTAATTTAGTGAAATTATCAATAGTAAAAAATTACATCTTTAATAGAGATTTTTAAATTCAATAGTGTCACAAAAATCCACTGAACCAAATCCGTCATTGACATGCAGCGAGTCAACTATGAGTTTTTTTTTTTGACATTGTAAGATGTCTTTAGCATTCAAGTTAAAAGGGGTACAGAGAGTTCAGAGATGGCCAATTTTCTGCCAGGGAAAATGGCACAAGACACTAGAGAAAATTCAAAATACAAGTCACTCAAAAGATCGAAAGTTCAAACACAACAAAGTAAAACCCAACCCAATCGAGACCAAGTAGGATGACCATTCGACGGAAAGCTGTCGAATGTCTTTGGCTATCAGTCACCCAAAAGAACTCCGATCGAGAAAGAAAACGTACAAAGATGTACACATAGGCGCTAACAAGGAAAACACACATCTACGAACTGTCACATCATCATTATATTTACCCATACCAATGACATAGTTTTCCTCGCAACTACCCGCGGAAGTTATTAGATCCACCCTCTGAAGTACTCAACTTAATTAAATCGCTATCCCACTTGCAGTTTTTTTATTTGGTCATAAATTATAGTACATATGGGCAATAGTAGCATTTTGATCTCGCGTGATCCATTAATTCATGATATTACTTTTATCGATCCAAAGATATTTATACATCCCCAATTTACATGTGAATCCGATAAAACCTATTGGCCCCGCTTGGGATCCAGCTCGATTCCCTTCTCCATTTTTTTGTTTTTTTTTTTGGGTTATGGACCAGTGCTATTCCCACTGAGAACCCCAATGTTCACACAAGTTCAATTCATGCTTACGTATAGAAACGTCCTCTAACTTGTCCTTTTGGGCCACACCTAAGTACAGTAGACAACACCACCAAACTACTGCGTATTTATAAATTAGATCGACCCAACATGACTCCCCACTCTTTCTCACGATTTAGTAGGGGGAAAATTAATTAATAGTATTATAAATGAGAAGTTTTTATTATAAGAGGACTTAACATATATTGTAACAGAGAATAATATTTATTGTAACGAGTTATAGTTCTATCAAAGACTATATAATAAGTCAAATATTTGATAGAGACTTCTAATTAATTTATCATTTAATAAGATCAAACTTATTTGATGCTTTATCAATAATTAATATGGGAAAATAACTTCGAGGATAAGAAGTACCTTATCAAAAAATATATAAACTCCTGATAACTTATCTCATACCATAGATTTAGTAATTCTAAGTTATGTTATTAGAGGCTGGTGTCATAAGAGAAATCAGAAAAAGGAAATCTGATTTTTCCTACGTAAAATTATTCTATTTGGTTGTGGGCGCTCATGTCTTATAAAGCCACGTTCAGATTAAAAAATTGTTCAAGTTTTGCCTGCGGTTAGTCATGATCTGTTTTTCCTTTTTTTTTTTTTGACTTATCTTCATTAATTTAGCATCTTTTGTTAGATATTCTTATGTTACCTAATTTAATAATAGGTCTATCTTTATATTATTCTATTTTTATCCTTTCAATATTTTAAGTTTGAGAGGTAATTTTCTATTTGCACATAATATCATATCAGATTTCATTATTCTGATTACGAGCTCCACATCATCGATCCCGTTAAATTTTGAGTGACTTTTGCCTCATATGGGGTTGGCAAATGTGGAGACGTATTGGATAATCTCATATTTTTTAGTATTATCTTTATCCTCTCAATATGTAAGTTTTAGACACTTCTCATGGACATATCTTTCCAAACCTTCTCATTCTTCACATCCTACTTTAGTGTGCCGCCCGGGATAGATTTGAGAACTGGGTCCAACGACCGCCTGTGTACGTTTTCTATGTATGGTTGATTGGTTTCCTGTGTCCTCATGCTTCATCTTTTAATAGGTTTTTATATGCATACTTGGGGATAATGGATGATCACAAACGAGTTAGCCTCATTTCTGATCGAACCCACCAACCACCAGAAAAATTCCAAGATGCCCATAGTCCCAAGATTCCACAATCTTTTGCTAAAGCAAGTCTAACAGCAGGTAGCAATATGCTTGGGTCTTCAACATTAATGCACCAGAGGAACCCCACCGCATTGTGCGGAGAAAGCACACAACACACTCAGAAGCAGAGGAAATATTGTCGCAAAAATTGAGACTTCTAATCCTCCACAGATGTTTGTGTTACATGGATTTGAAGAGCTGTTTTAAAAGAGAAGAAGAAGAAGAAAAAAAGATAAAAAAAGAAGGGAAAAGTAGGATGTTTATGTACACAGAGCATATGGATTGCCCTGTCCTGGAGCTGGAACTCTCTGTTTCAGACCCAGACCAGCTGCAAAGCTTCCAGCTTTCTCTCCATCTTCACCTTCTCTATGAAATCTTCGAATTTCTTGTTCAGTTCATCCATATCCGGGTACAAATCTTCCTCCACCCCCTCCTCCTCTTCTTCTTCTCCTTCTTCTTCTTCTTCTTGTTGTTGTCGTTGCAGCTGCTGCTGTTGGTTTTGTAGCAGTTGGTGTTGTTGCTCTTGTTGTTGTCGTTGTTCTTCTTGTTCTTGTTCTTGTTCTTTTACTTCTTCTTCTGCTGCTGCTGCTGCTGCTTCTTCAGGCTTGCTGCCTTTCTCCACGACAGGGACTGGCAGAGGCCACCTAGAACCAGAACCCACCGCTGAGCTGACCTCTTCCTTTCTCCAGTGGCTCTTCTCCCTCACGGAGAACTCATCGCAGGGCTCCTTCTCCGGCATGAAGGAAGCAACCAAGCCCGAGTCCATGGCGAGGACGACGAGGATGAAGTTGCAGAGGAGGAACATGGCCTTCCTGTCCACCACCCAGAAGCAGTCGGGGAGGCCGGTCAGGAGCAGGGAGAGGTCCTGGTCCCAAGAAGGGAGGGAGACGAGGAGGCAGAAGAGCAGCAAGAGGAGGACGGAGAGGAAGGCGCGGCGGGACCTCCTGGAGGACGACTCCGCCCTCCTGAACTCCGCCATGGCCTGCCGCTTCTGCTGCTCGATAGAATCCATTTCTCTAAGATCTCTTTTATGATCCTTCTCCTCGCTCGCTCTCTCTCTCTCTGTGAGCCATGGCAAGGGAGGTGTCGTTTATATGAGATCGATGTGGAAGGTGGAGGATCGAACTGGAGGAGAAGTAGCATCGAAGATGGACGGAAAATTCCACCTCTGGACTGGAGTGCTAAACAAACGACGACCTGGGGTCAATGGAGATTGGTGAGGATGATCTTGACGTGGTCTCGGGACGATCACAACTGGAACTTTTTTATACTCTAAACCCCCGTAAAGATTATAATTGTGTATTTTTCCTTGTACTCAAGTTTGGAGCTCTCCAAGGATAAAGTTTGGGAATATTGATGAATGCTAAATTAATATTTTTCACCATTTATTTTCAAAACTGAATAGTGGGAAAACAATGTGGCAAAGAAGATAAGGAAAAAGAGAGAGAGAGAAAGATTGAAAAGCCTCTACAATTTGGACATTATTGCTTAATTAACCGATCGGACTATATGCATGGTTAGCTGCTGATTTTGGGGTTTCATGTAGGGTTGTTTACGGTTCCATTCAATCCGGTTTAGTCCAATTTTTTAGGTGAATTGAATTGAATCGATTTTTTTTTGTGAATCGAACAGAATCGGTTCAAATCGAAAAAAAAAACTATGTTTAAAAGGGTGTCCAGTTCTCTTTATGATATTATATATCTATTATTAAATATATTTAATATATATTTAATTTATTCAATTTTACTATAAAAAATCGAGTTGAACCGCGGAGTCCTTCAACCTGAATCGAACCGAATTGAATTGAATCGATCTATTCGGTTTGATTTTTCGGGTTGAACCATATCATGTATGTACACTCCTATAGTTTCATGTTCCATTATATATGGGTTTGCCAAAATATGATATATTGCAATTATATTGTAATACTGGTTCAGTGTTAATTAATTTATGGTAAATGTACTTCCCAAACCCCGGCCAGATGGAATCCGAGTTTTCCTAAGGAAGAATATTCTAGTGATCACTTTAAACTTTTGCGAAGGTTAAATCAAAGTCAGATTAATGGATAATATTTGTTACATACTTAAGTATTAAAAAAATGTTGACTGTGACCAGCTTCAACACGCTCTCATGTGAATGGTTTGAATGGAAATGACAAGTCATTTTGTAAAAAGTAACAAGATTTTTATAATATGGTCATTTTTTTTATAAACTAGTCGTTTAAAATTATATACCCAGCGTATTTGTTATATGTGTAAGTGTTGTCATATTACCATGGGGACATATCAACACTTATAGAGACGAATACAAAAATTTTATTTAGTGGGTTATTTAAATTATTTTTAATATTTATATAAATAATATATTATATATAATATAAATAAATATATTATACATATGGGTGACCCTGCTAAGACAATTTAGTGGGGTCACCTCTTATATAAAAACTCTTCAAATCTCCAATTTATATGGCCATTTCAGATTTTTTTTTTGAGTGGTCACATGATCCCACTCAATATACAATATATGCTGGGCCCATCTGAGCCACTTTGATAATTAAATAATCCTTTAATAAAGAAAATTTATGAGTCTTGATAAACAGAAAGTTATTTTATTAATCCGAATAGTCAGACTTTATCAACAGTTATTAACGATAAATCTTAACAACTCTATCTTCTCTGATAAAATTGTCATCTCTGGTAATTTTATTTGTCAAATTAAAGATATCATAAATTGAATTATCTTATCTATGATAATTTATTCACCAATAAGTTATCATAGAGGCCTCTTACTCCCATGCAAATACATTCCTCACTCGGGTACTACAATTTTATATTTCTCGTGAGATAGTTTTCAAAGGGTGCCATAAGTGATGTAACTATATGTTGACGTAGAGAGGCCTATCCTTAATGGAAGGCAACAAAGCGTTGGTGGCAGCAACTTGAATAAGATGTTGCTCCCTAGCACGTACGAATTAGTCTATATAACTGATCGTGATCTATCACTAAAATAATTCTAGAAACATAGGAAAAGAAACTAATTAAAGCTAATTATTTCAAAGCTTAAACACTTATGCGTTGAGACTTAACCTCAGTTTTGTAATGGGTTGGAGTTAGAGTTAACTCTAACCCATGACTAAAGTTATACATGGTTAACTCATTTTTTTAATTTATTTTCTTGTGTGTTAACCCAGTTTAACTATAGTGATCTAACCCACTTTCTCCGATTATTTTGGCTAGATAAAGTGAGTTAACTTACTTTCATATCAAAAAGTGACTTGAAAAAAAAATAACAATTAATATTGTGTTGAAAAAAGAGAAAATAGTAATTAATGTTGTGTACCACCAAGAGAAAAAGGTAGTTAACCCATTTGAGTTAACTCCAATCCACCTCTAGAAGTGAGTTGGAAAATTGTGAGTTAACTCACATCTGACCCACTTTTAATCTAACTCACTTGAGTTAACTTTTTTTTGTTACCAAACTACATTTTGAGTTAACTCCGAGTTAACTTTGAGTTAACTTTAAGTTAACTCGTTACCAAACTGAGGTTTAGTGTTCTTTTGGACTCTTGGATTTCAAATGAACGTAGAGTTCGTTTTGAGTTAAAACATGAGATTGAGCTCAAGACTAGACACAATGAGCTCATAATAAATCAAGAGGACTTAATCATAAGGTATAATTTGGGACATCATTAAAATAAATAAGAAATCTGACCAACTAATTAATTAAAGATCAGAAATGAGTGTTACAAACAAGGGCAGATCTACCATATGTTCACTGGGGTTCTGTGATTTCATAGGATAAAAAAAATTATATTGGGAGATTATTTTTCACCGTGAGTATTGATTTCACTAAATTTATATAAATATATCATTAAGATCTCACTAAAATAAAATTCTAAATCCGCGCCACTAATTACAAATTGGGTGTTGAGATATTTAATTAAACGAAGGGAAGAGCCCATCGATTTGGCTCACTTCATGGGGAAACCACAATCTCTTTGTAACTTTAATTCCCATGGATGAGATTGAGGAAGATATTTTCTTTTTGTGGATATATATCCGTACATGATCTGTGGATTGATTGAAAATTTGTCCTTTTATAAAAGAATGGCTCTTCTCAAGAAAGAGGTCAAACCCATTTTACAAACACAAAGCAACACATACGGAATTGGTAAAGCAATATTTGCTATACATTTAGGTCTGCAATATGTCTAATATATATGGTTTTCTCTACCCTCAAGCGATTAGTTTATATGGAGTGATAAGATATAGAATGAGACACATCTTTACTTGACAATATACTTGATATCTCATATCTTATCATCTCATATATTGATAACCTAAGCATAATTAGTTGAATAAGCCAGTCAATGTTACTATACATCTGACTATATATGTAATTGATAGGATCTTGGGGCGCCCACTTGGGTTTGACCTAATTGGCCCATCTAGGGCTCAACAACACTGTCGATAGCACCGCTTGAATCTCCCCCACCTCACTCTCAAAGTGATTTTATATTGAAAGTTAGGGATTCACTCCATTAAGGGGAGACATCAAAGGGAGTTCAATGGCCATAGGTAAAGGAGAGGGATAAGAGGTACAACCAGTCTGAGGTCACCCCCTCACCTTCTTTCTTTCTCTTTCTCTTTCTTTGTCTCTCTCTTTATTTGTATAAAGAGAGAGAAAGAGAAAGAGAGAGAGAGAGAGAGTTGAGTAAAAACTAATTTGATTATCAAAAGGTCATCTTCGATAACACCTATTGGGGGTTTGTACTGTCTTTGCAAGTTGGTTGTCCTCGGCCATCTACCTTGGCTTGCGCCTTCCTCGGTCAACTGAAGTTCTTAATCAGTCTCATCATAATAGTCGAGTCAAATCGACCACCTTATCCTCGATTATCTACCTCGACTCACGCCCATCTCATCCATTCAGTATCCAGATCGATAAGACCTTGACCCCACCATCATAGTCGACCAACTCAAGTCGGCCACGCTACTACGTCGGTCTAAGCTAGACCGACCACATCAGTAAGAAAGATTACTCTTTGTATAGATATAAGATAACTTGTTCGAGGACCTTTGATTCTGAAAACGTTTATTCAATGAAGACATAGCAAAGAAAATTACATATCTAAATCTATATAACTTCCGTCGTGTGGAAAGAAAATAATGGTGTAATCGGCGAGGGAGGATGTGAACTGAACTTGCAAAGGCAACCTTTATTGAAATGAGATATGACAAATTCAACCTTAAAGTTGATTACAGTACTGCATTGAATGGGATCTCATGTGGGAAAAAGGAAAATTTTGAAGAAAGCGATTGACGTACATATGCCAACTTACATAATTACAAATAAATAACCAATTGTTCGATCCACTCTTTCCCATAAAACATTTAATCTGACAGAAATCGCACTCGAACTAAAGGTGTGTTTATATCCAGAGCGACTCTTCTTGGGGATATTTATGTGGGTCACCGTCGTCTAGTGTACTCAGTTGTCCCATCACATACGCTTACATTTGAGATTGAGATGGCTACGGATCCTCTCAAAGTTAGTTCTTTCATTAAAATGTCCAAAATGTTGTTTTCGGTGTTGGAGAAAATAATTTAAAATTAGAGATGTCAATTGCGCTAAGCAGATCTGGAGGTTCGGAAGCTCGGCCGATTTTAATTAGATTTGGGTTGAAATTTTTAGTCTGTTTAAATTTTTTAACTTGATTTGGAATAGAATAGGGCCGGATTAAGATTTTGTGAGATCCGACCTAATTCGATTTGAAATGTATAAATATAAATATAATTAAATATAATATTTATATTTAGAAAGTAAATTATATTTATTTTTAATAATAAATTTAGTAAAATATATAATTTTTTATAAATTAAATATTAATATAAATATAAGTAATATATACATTGATATATTATAGTAATTAAATATATTAGAATTATATATAATATAGATAAAAATAACATTTTTCATATTTTCCAATCGGGTCGAACTTAACTAAACTTTTCTTTAAGTCCGGATCACCCACATCAGGTCTATCATCAGAACTGGGGAGAGTCCAACCCGGCCTGCTAACATCCCTATTTATTACTTTGGAAATTCTAGCTAGATTTTCTCTTTCAGAATTTGGTTGAGCTAGCTAGTCCGGTTCGAGACATATAAGGTTGGATCGTGACAAATCGAACCGAAGCAAGTAAATGTCCGTCGATTTAATTTGATTTGGTTAAATTTAATTTGATTTAACTTCTAAATCAATTCGATTTAAATTAACATAAAAATTAATAAAATTGAACTGAAACAGATCGGATCATGTTCAGTCTTTTCTTTCATAAAGTTGTATAAATTTTTACTCGATTGTTGACCAGTAACATACAGGAAACTAGGATTTAGACAAAGGGGGATTAGAGACAAGAAGTGGGCCCCAGTTCTACTCTTGTGCGGCCGGTTCCTTTTCACATGGAACTTTCCATATATCAAATGATTCAAATCATCCGACAAAAAAAAAAGAAATGGACAGGGACGTGGACTTGGAGGGGCATCAAGTGGGGCCCGCACTGGACCACAACGTCAAGTGGGGCCCGTCACATGGCCTCAGGTCGTCGAACACGGTTTGGGCCGGCAGGGACCAGATTTGATGGGGCCCAGAGCCCTGTCTGGAAGTCCCTCAAAGGATTTGCTTCTACATGTTCTGGAAGTCAGAGGAACCCTATGCTTGCATTTGACTGTGGCTGAGAACATATATATAATATGTATATAGAGAAATGCTATGGTGTGATCAGGTCTTTTGATACGGTCTCGTTGTAGTATAGTACGGATCGTTGGATTGAAATCTAACGGTGGAGCGCTATAATACATTCGTGCTCGATGTTCGGATGCTTGGATACTCGAAATACTCATTGCTCGGTGTTGTTCGATGAGCATATAAACAGACCATTAGATTTTAATCTAACGATCCACACTGATGATACGGTAGGACCGTACTTAAAAATCCCGCCGTATTATAACATTACTCCGTATATATAATAAAAACAAAATTTGTTACCCGAGTGATCGGATAAAATCAATTAAGCCCTCTCCCCGACACAATTTTAAAAGATCTACGGTACCATGATGGCACGGACCCCTCTAGAGTTATGTATGAGTCGTGTAATAAAATTATCCGGTCGGACGAACAACAAGGTTTGCTCATATAATAGGAATATTTATTAGGTTTCAACCTCTGTAAGCTTTCATATTTGCCTATTAGTGCATCCAATCTAGATAATTGTCTATAAGCCCTCAAAATCTCAAATATCATTATGAGCAGGATCCTCAAATGCCTATGGATAAATGGGTCTTACAAATAAATATCTAGATTGAAGGGGTAATCGATAAATCTAGAAGACTGAAAGGGCCGAAAGCACAAAGATCACTAGATTGATACGCAATGTTTTGGACCCCTTACCTCCAATCTAAAGCCTAATCCTTGTAATTTCACAGTGCTAATCTTGCATCGACCAATCAGGTTCGAGGGGAGGACGGGTTGGGCTCCCTAATGAGGGATCAAAGATTAACATTATTGAGTTCTCCTAATTTATTTTTGATGATCACAAAATTGATCAGTATTATGTGGGCTAACTAGTTTTTGAGAAATATCAGAGTTAGTAAATTGTAAATTGCATGTTGATAACCTTAAGAACATATTTGATATTTGAATAGATCGAGGATAGAGTGAATTTTGAGAATACTTTCAATCTTTAAAATTTTGAGAATATTTTCACTCTATCTTCGATCTATTTAAATACCAAATATATTTTAAGAGAATAAAAAAAACTTAGGAAATATTTTTTGGTGTATTATGATGATTAGACATAAAAAATAGACATCATATGGCGCAAGTTGACATATCATTGCCAAAACATGGGTCTCCAATTTTGTGCTGCAACTAAGGAAGGAAGATTATCTCTAAGATAGATATATGGTAAAAAAAGAGGAGTCTTTTCAGTATCGTAAGCCTCCAACAACAAGAAAAAATTTAGAATTTCAGGTTGCTGCAGAAAGTATGTTTGAATAGGTTAGATCTTCTCAAGAACTTGTTGATCGTCCAACCTTTGTTCATGGGAACACGGAGGAAGCATCTATCACTCGTTCTTCATCAAATTTGCTATCAAGAAACTCTATTCTTGATGTATTTCTTGCGTGGATTTCAAGATGAGGAATGTTTGAGTCTTCATTTTGTAAGGGAGAAGGACATGGTTCTTTGATGCTTTTGATTTATGGCTGTATTAAGCTAACTAAAGTCTTTATATCTAGTGGTGTTTAAGACAAACTAGTGTCATTGTGTCTAGTGTGGGTGGAGGTATCTTTGCACCTTGATGTCAAGATGTTTGTAATAAGATAAGTAGAACATTCATGTCTAGTGGTATTTAAGGTAAGCTAGCACCATTATATCTAGCTTAGGTGGAGGTGCACTTGCACCTTGACGTCAAGGAGATTGCAATAATCTAACTAGAGCCATTGGGTTTAGTGGTATAGAAGTTGCCCAAGGTCTTGGGAGTGGATGTAGAAACAACTTCATATTTAAGTTGTTTTCGAACCACTTTAAAAATCCTATGCCCCGTTTATGTGTGATTGTCATTGTCTTCTATTTATCTTCTCTCGAATAATTTGTTTTGTTATTTAATTGATTCAAGATTGTGCTGATCGAAAATATTAAAAAAAAAATCTAATTCCCCCCCCCCCCTTTGGATTCTAGTTCTGGATAACCTTCTTTCAAACATCCAGTCACCAACTAACCTAAATCTTTAGAGAATACAAGTCATCATTGGCCACCCCCAACCTCCCTTCCATCTATAATCTCACTTGCTCTATCAGAAAATACTGTAAAAAAAAATTGAGGTAGTTACAGAATTCTACAGTGTTTTATGGTGGCACAAAAAACAAACAAAAGCCTAGGCCTAGAAAGATCATGAGTGGCTTTCCTTTGTTGGCCTCACACTCAGGTCATAGAAAATGACATCTCCTTAGGCAATGCAGGTGGACTCTTTCACTCCTTTTTCCATGAAACTGCAGGCTTCTACTTGCTCTCTGACTCTCTGCCCACTGCTTTTAATGCTAATCTCAAGACTTTTTTTTTATTTGTGGCTGTTGTCATGATGTGATCTGATAGTATTTTATAATTGCTGTCACTTGTTAATGAGGATAATGTAATTTGGGGGAAGAAAGCAGCAGAAAAAGGCTTCCAAGAAAGTTAAGCAAAGATCTTGATCTATTGTTAAGTGCAAAGGAGTGTGTTTGGCACAGCTTCCCCTTGGAGCCTTGGATTCTTCATGAGTAGTCCTAGCTCAAATGCTTTTGAGGAGAGGACCTTCCCACCTGAGAAAATCACAGCCTCCAAATGACAGGTTGCTAGCTTGGGAGGAGGGAAAAGATTAAGTTTGATCTACAATTTTGTCAGGTTTGAGAAAGGTTCCACAATCTGAACTTCTCAATAAACATGATTACCCAGAAACTAGGTTCAAATTTTGCCAGGAACTTGAAGACTGCCTGAAGCAGTGCTGTATATCATGAGTAGCCTCATCTGGGCCATGTTTAGACTCCATTGCTTCTGGCTCTTCTACAACTTCTTAAAATTGTTAGCATGTGATAATCTCTCTTGCAGTGAACACGACTTAAATCCCTATTAAAAGTAAGGTTGGACGTTGTGAGAATATTTTTTAACACTTTAAAATTTTTAATTTTATCTTTGGATTTGATTTGATTTATTTGGCTTTTTATTTATTTACAAGGACATGGTCTTGTTTAGTTCATTGACCTCCCCCACTAACCGTGGTTAGTGTTAATTATATCAGTGCAAAGGGCTGAACACCCTTGATTAACCATCAGACAAACCCTTAGAAAAAGAACATAACTCACATTCGCATGAAATGAATTGTGCATGAAGGGAAACACAGTTGCAGACATGCAATCTATTTTTTTGGAATTTTTTATATTTATTTCATTTTTATTGATTTTTAAATATATTTTTCTCATTTTTTGGTATTTTAAGATTATTAATTTCATTTATTTAAGCATTTTCGTTATTTATTTATTTACATTATGATCATG
Source organism: Colocasia esculenta (assembly GCA_014218235.1). Classification (NCBI taxonomy): domain Eukaryota; kingdom Viridiplantae; phylum Streptophyta; class Magnoliopsida; order Alismatales; family Araceae; genus Colocasia; species Colocasia esculenta. The sequence goes on along the minus strand of CM024753.1, from coordinate 22,428,899 downwards.
TGAATTAAATTAACATTTTCATTTATTTATTTGATTTAAAAGGTGTTTAACTTAAGGTGGATTAAAATTGATGTGAAACATAACTTGTTTGTTGATTTTATGTTATTAAAAATTAAATAATAATGTTTGGAAAATATTTCGTTAACGCTTGTCGAAAACTTGGTTGATTTTGGTTAAGAAATTAAGTAGTACAGTACTTTAAATAAACGTGACACTACGTGAAATAATTCGTATAACGTATGATTAAATGATTAAAAATAGTCCAATAGGCCCATTAAATCACACATGAGAATTTATCAAATGCAGGCTCAATAAGCACAAAATGTCTCAATTAATTGTATGAAAATACAAGTCTGGCCCAATAAGCAGTCCCAGGCCCAATAAGAAATCTGGCCCAATAAAAGGGAAGCCCAATGGACTTTGCTTAATACTTGAGAAAATTAAATCGTGCCTTGCACGATATTCTTTAGGGCTGCCTTGCAGACCCTTTTCCCAGACCGCCTTGCAGTCTCTTCCCAGAGCCTTGCTCTGGTTTTCAGCCTTCAAAAATCCTCCCCTCTAGCTTGGCCGCCCCATGTGCTTTTATAGGGGGTGGAGAAGACCCCGTCCCGGTCATTTGAAGACCCCGTCCCGGTCATTTGCAGACCCGTCCCGGTCATTTGCACATGGCTTTTTTCATGTTTCCCCTTGTTTCCCTTTTTTCTTTTCACCCCTCTTCTTTTTCTTTTTGTGTTTATGCCCTTTAGGGCATCAGGAGAGAGACAGAGAGAGCGCGAGAGAGAGGCGATCGGGAGGGAGGAGGTGCACGGCCCCCTCCTCCTCTCTTCTGCCTCGTTTGACTGGCAGAGAGCAAGGCGTAGCAGCAGCGGCGGCGGTGGCTTGCAGCGGCGGCGGTGAGGGGAGTAGCAGCGGTGCAGTTGCAGGAGCTCAGCAGCGGCGGTGAAGAGGGAAGGCAGCGGCGGCGGTGGCCAAGGGGGCCAGCGGCGACGGCAGGCTAGGCGGCGGTGGCCAAGGGGGCCAGCGGCGGCAGCGGGAAAGGGGGGGATCCCCTGCACGGAGGAGAGGCAGCGACAGCGAGCAGGGGAGGTCCCCTGCGCAGAGGGCTCGTCCTCCTCCTCCTCTCCTACTAGCGGCGGTGACGGGGGAATGACCAGAGATAGGTAGGATCCCTTCTCTTCTTTTCTATACTTATTTGGTTTATTCTCTCTCTTTTTTTTTTCTCCTGTGAGAGGTCGACCGAAAATTTGGCACAACAAATGCCCCCCACGAGACTGGCACCTGAGAGTGAAACATAGGGTGACTGTCTCGTGTGAATCTTTCCAGTTGTATTTCAGCACATGTTACTCTTCAGAGGGTCCATTTCATTTATTTTGTCAATTTATTTCAATCATTTTGACTTTGTTGAGATCCATGTGGAGATACTATACTTGTGAATCTGATATGTCACAGCTTATGACATACTTGCAGTAAGCTTTCCATTTCTTTCAGACTTGCGATACCAGTGACCATCATCTCATGACGACAATGCCAAAGTTTTACTTCATGTATCGAGAATTTTGACTTTGCTGTACTATTTCTTTTGATAAGCTACAAAATCTGATCTTCGGTTGTTTTTGACTTGCAGAGTTGGACCAATTTGGAGACCCAGCTGGCTGTTTTGCAAGCAGAGGCTACTATAACTTCTACAAGAATCGTGCAGGCCATGAATTGACGTGAGTTGACGACCTCGCTTATGCATGACGGAGCTATTTGTACCATTCTTTTGCACATGTTAACCTTCTGAGAACATGCGACACTGGAGCATAGGCTTACTTGAGATATGTTGCTTTTAGCATCAGTACATGCTATCCATTCATTTTGACTTCTCTTTTTTGGGCTATCCCAAGAGCCTGTCTTGGGACCAAGACTTTTATTTGCTGTATACATCGTGCTTCTGTGTTTCACCATCAGTATGTGATCTTTATTGATAACCGGGGTTTTAAGGCTTCCCCAAAAGCCGTGAGGTACTTAGAGGATTAGGGCTCCTCTGGGGCCATGACATGCTTGAGTTAGAGAATTAAGGCTTCTCTAGGGCCATAATTTTAATGAGAGGATTGAGGACCCCTCGAGCACATAATTTCGGTGAGAGGATTGAGGCTCCCTCAGGCACATGATCTTGGGTGAGAGGATTGAGGCTCCCTCAGGCTCGTGACTTTGGGTGAGAGGATTGAGGCTCCCTCGGGCACATGATTTGAGTGAGAGGATTGAGGCTCTCTCAGGCACGTATTTGGGTGAGAGGATTGAGGCTCTCTCGGGCACGTGATTTGAGTGAGAGGATTGAGGCTCCCTCGGGCACGTGATTTGAGTGAGAGGATTGAGGCTCCCTCAGGCACGTATTTGGTTGAGAGGATTGAGGCTCCTTCGGGCACGTATTTTGACTTTTGGCTGGTCTTGACGACTTGTTAGCCAAAAGATGTAAATTTTGACTTGGTCGGCCATCATGGATAGGGAATGTCCATAACAGTACGGCTGGCAGATTTTACTCTTCCTTCTTTTCTTCTTCTTCTTCTTCTTCTTTTTTTTTTGTCCACATTACCAATCTCAGCGCCCTTTCGGGTTTTCGTCAAGATTGGCCCCCTCTAGCTTTTTCCAACACGCCTTTGCAGGTTTCGCGTTGAGGGGTTTACCCATTTTTGCCTGAGGCGCCCTTTCGGGTTTTCACCTCAGCCGGGCTTTAGACCTTTTTTCCCTTGATCCATCACGATGAAGTGGTAGACCAAGTCCGTCGGGGCACCTCCTTTTTAAGCCCCTATTTATTCTATTTATTTTCTTTTCTTCTTTTTTTTCTTCTTTTTTTTTGTAAGGAATTAAAGGCTTCCCTGAGAGCCGTGAGAATTTGGGTTTGGATTTTGGCTGACTTGGCCGACTTTGATGGTGTGTTGGCCAAGGGTTTGAGTTTTATGTGCGGTAGGGAATTAAAGGCTTCCCTGAAAGCCGTGGGATTTGAATTTGGATTTTAACTGGGTTGGCCAACCTTGATGGTGTATTGGCCAGAAGCTTGGGTTTATAGTCGGTAGGGAATTAGAGGCTTCCCTGAGAGCCATGGACTGAGAGTTTGGATTTGTGTATGGTAGGGAATTAGAGGCTTCCCTGAGAACCATGGATTGAGAATTTAGATTTGTGTATGGTAGGGAATTAGAGGCTTCCCTGAGAGCCGTTGGTTGAGAATTTGAGTTTATGAATGGTAGGGAATTAGAGGCTTCCCTGTGGGCCATGGATTGAGAATCTAGATTTGTGTATGGTAGAGAATTAGAGGCTTCCCTAAGAGCCGTGAATTGAGAAGTTAGATTTGTGTATGGTAGGGAATTAGAGGCTTCCCTGAGAGCCGTGAATTGAGAAGTTAGATTTGTGTATGGTAGGGAATTAGAGGCTTCCCTGAGAGTTGTGAATATGTTTAGAAGATTGAGGCTCCTCTAGGGCTCGTGATTTGACTTTTGACTGGTCTTGACGACTTGTTAGCTAAAAGCCATGGATTTCGACCTTTGACTGGCCTGGACGGCTTGTTAGCCAAGAGGTCTGGATTTTGAGCTTTTTGACTGGCCTGGATGGCTTGTTAGCCAAAGAAGCTTGGGACTTGACTTTTGACTGGCCTTGACGGCTTGTTAGCCAAAAGACATGGATTTTGACCTTTGACTGGCCTTGACGGCTTGTTAGCTAAGAGGTCTGGATTTTGAACTTTTTGACTGGTCGTGACGGCTTGTTAGCCAAAGAAGCTCAGAATTTGACTTTTGACTGGCCTTGACGGCTTGTTAGCCAAAAGATGTGGATTTCGACCTTTGACTGGCCTTGACGGCTTGTTAGCCAAGAGGTCTGGATTTTGAGCTTTTTGACTGGCCTTGACAGCTTGTTAGCCAAAGAAGCTTGGAATTTGACTTTTGACTGGCCTTGACGGCTTGTTAGCCAAAAGACGTGGATTTCGACCTTTGACTGGCCTTGACGACTTGTTAGCCAAGAGATCTGGATTTTGAGCTTTTTGACTGACCTTGACGACTTGTTAGCCAAAGAAGCTCGGGTTTTGACTTTTGACTGGCCTTGACGGCTTGTTAGCCAAAAGACATGGGTTTCGACCTTTGACTGGCCTTGACGGCTTGTTAGCCAAGAGGTCTGAATTTTGAGCTTTTTTGACTGGCCTTGACGGCTGGTTAGCCAAAGAAGCTCGAAATTTGACTTTTGACTGGCCTTGACGGCTTGTTAGCCAAAAGACGTGGATTTCGACCTTTGACTGGCCTTGACAGCTTGTTAGCCAAGAGGTCTGGATTTTGAGCTTTTTGACTGGCCTTGACGACTTGTTAGCCAAAGAAGCTCGGGCTTTGACTTTTTTCTCTTTTTTTTTGAATGAAGGCTCTTTCTTTTGCTTGGGTTCTCCTACTCTCTCCTTCTTCGAGCAGAGTTCGAGTTTCCCACACTTCTTATAAGGGCGGAAAGACACAATCATCGCTGTCTCGGTTGTAGCCCCTGAATTTGATTATTCATTTGAATGAACTTAGGGGTTGTTTCGTCATTGACAACTCTTGTGTCTTTCCTTTTATAAGGAGTGCAGGATAACTCAATATCGCCCTCAGAAAGGTCGAGAGAGTACCCCCTTTTTTCTTTTTTTTTTGATACACCAATTGTGATGCCCTTTTTTGGGTTTTCACCACAATTAGCCCCTTCTTTCTTTTGCCTGTACGCCCTTTTGGGTTTTCATGCAGTAGAGTTTCCCATTTTTGCCTGAAGCGCCCTTTCGGGTTTTCACCTCAGCAGGGTTTTAGGCCTTTTTGCCTTTGATCCATCTTAAAAGAGGGACGAATCAAGTCTGCCGGGGCACCTCGTTTTTAAGCCCCTTTCTTTCTTTCTCTCTCTTTTTTTTTCCTTTTCTCTTTTTTTTTTTTCATTCGTTTGGAAGATCTTGCGATGAGATCACTTCTGAGTCTTCAGTGTGTACCAAAGCTAGTTCCATCTGTTGCATTGTGTGGACGTACTCACACTCAAGAGTGTGGTACAGTTTCATGTGTCTGCCATTTAGAGGCGAAAACATCACATTTCTTTTTTGGTCGACTACCGTGTAGGCGCCACCTTCAAACACTTTGTCGACCACAAATGGGCCAAGCCAATTGGTTATGAATTTCCTTTTGGGTTGGGAGGCCATGACGTCCTTTTGCTTGACCATGACAAGATCTCCCCTTTTAAAAGCTCTTTTTCTTTACTATCTTGTCAAAAGCGCGGGACATCCGTGCTTGATACTCTTGAAGACGTTGGTACGCCACCAAACGCTTTTCTTTCAGATTTGACAACTCTTCCAGCCGTCTTTCAATTTAGCTTTCCTCTTCAGTAGGGAGTCCATAGTGGAGAGCTACCATATAAGATGAGAGCTCAATTTCAACAGGGATGACTGCTTTGGTCCCATAGACTAGGGAAAAGGGCGAACATCCTGTAGGAGTTTTGTAGATGGTGCGATAGGCCCATAGAGCTTCATGCATCTTTTCGTCCCAATCGCGCTTTCGGCCATTTACCAATTTGACCATGAGCTTGCATAAAGTTTCGTTGAAGGCTTCGGCTAACCCGTTGGCTTGAGGGTAATACACCGTTGATGTCCTCCACTCAATATGGAATTTTGCTATCAATTTGTATATTGTCTGATTTTTGAATGGAGTGCCATTATCAAATATGATTTGACTTGGAACCCCGAATCGATATATGATGTGGTATCGGACAAAGCGAGCCACCGCTTCTCCAGTAGTTTCTTTCAACGGTATGGCCTCAGCCCATCTTGAGAAATAATCTGTAGCAGCCAGTGTGTATTTGTATCCCTTGGATGATGTTGGGAGGGGACCCACTATGTCCATTCCCCATTCAGCAAATGGCCATGTTGGCGTTGTTGGATGGAGTTTGCTTGGCGGTTTTCTTGGCACGGGCCCATAGGCCTGGCATTGGGGGCAGGTTCGAGCAAACCGCTCGCAATCTGCAAACATGGTTGGCCAATAGAAGCCTTTGCTTTTTATGTTGATTTTCACTTTTGAGCCAGATTGGTGGGCTTCACACAGCCCTGCATGTACCTCTCGCATGACCATCTTGGCTTCTTTTAGAGATAGGCATCTCAGCAGTACTGACTTGTCCTTTTCATGTGCAAACTTATATAATGTGTCATTTATCAATTTGTAGGAAGCGGCTCTTCGCAGCAGTTGCACTTGCTCCCCTCTTTTGTTTGGTAGCCAACCATTCTTGATTTTGATGATGGGAATACGCCAATCATCTTCTTCTTGACTTTCATTTTCTTCCAGTACATTTGCCTCAAAGGTTGTCAAACCATCATGACAATTCAGAGTGCTCGGAAGCGATCTTCCATTTTTTTTATGGTAATTCCCAGTTCACCTTTCAGGGAAAGTTTCAGGGCAGATGCGAGTTCAGCCATTGCATCAGCCTGAGAGTTTTGACTTCTTCTGACATGTTCTATTTTGAAGTGGTAGAACTTGTCGCTGAGTCTTGTGGCTGCCTCAAAATGGGCTTTCAATTCTTCTTTTCGGACTTCAAAAATGCCCAACATTTGTCTGACGAACAGCAATGAATCGCCAAACATTTCAATGCATCTTATGCCCATTTCCAAAGCGATTTCCAAGCCAACTATGAGGGCTTCATATTATGCTTCATTATTTGTCAGGGATTCTGTAAGAGCACATGAATAGTGCAATATCCCTTTTTCTGGGGTCACGAAGACAATTCCTGCCCCTGCCATATTTGTTGATGTGCCCTTAGCCTTCAGAGAAGCTCGTGCAGCCCCACCAAAATATAATTGTCAATATTCAACTTGAGTTTCTTGTGCTTCATAAGTTTCTTGAGCAGGGAGCACCTCCTCATCAATCAATTCTGTATTTAGAGGGGATTCTTTTGGCACTGGATAGGTTGTTAAGCACTCCGCCATGCGTTGCCCTCTTTTTTTTTCTCTCTTCATTTCTTTTTTTCTTTTCTTTCTTCTCACTTTTTTTCTCTTTTTTTTTTAAAGCTGGTAATACCCCCAGTGATGCACACATGGCCGCAATTAAAGGCTTGCCCTTGATAGGTGCCCCCAGCATAGGAGGATTGAGCAAATATTGATTTTGTCAAGGACTTTCTGACATCCGTCGTCCCATATGAATGATGCTCCTTTCTTTGTTAGTTTATGTAAGGTGATACCTTCCATTCTTGCTCTCGGAAGGATAAGCCTTTTTTTGAATTTTCTTTGGGGTTTTGAACAACCCTTATTTCATTTGTGGAGATGTCCTCGTCCATCTGGGTGTCATTCTCACCCATCTTTGTTTCAATTATTGGAAACTTTATGCTGACCATATTATAACATAGTGAGCTGCGGGACCTTCCCGTGTCTCCTATCCGAGACCTCTTTTGTCGTTGTGGGGGAAAGGTGGTTGCCCCCTGACATTGGTAGGGTACCACATTGCTTGATATAGCTTGGCTTTCATTTGACTTTGAACTTGAATATTTTGCTTCTGAGATTTTGTCTTTATATGCTCTGGCATGTCTTTCAGATCTTTGACCATTTCCATTAACTTAGTGGCATCTTTTAGCCAAAATCATTTAGAGGCTGTCTGGATACAGGCTTTCCTTTATAGAACACTATTGGCTATCCTTCAGCATGGTAGGCCAAACAGAATTTTAGAGGCTCCAGTGTGTGGACCTCATAAGGGATTGTCATTTGTATATGATTCAATGGCAGTGGTATGCCAGCTTCTATCATTTGGCTGATGACATTAGTTCCAAGCTTCACAATGGGCCTATGCGGCTATAATGGCCTTTGCTCAGGATCCTCCAACTGTATGCTGAGCTTTAATGTTGTCGTTGTTTCTTTGTTGACGGTGATTTTTCCTTTTTTTGGAGATGCCCCCACTATTTCTTTGCCTTTGTTTGTCCTGTGACGGGGGCATCATTTTTGCTAAACCCTTGTAGGGCTGTGGTGGAGGATTGCGGCATTGTTGCCCATTTCCAGCTCTCGTTCTTATTCTAGAGGCAGTTGTTCAGCTCCAAGGGGTACCCAACTTTTTGCCCCCTCTTCAATTGGTGTTTGAGATGGTTTCTCATTTATTGCCACTGCGGGCATTGGCTTATTTATTTCTGCAACAGATCCTTCCTCTTCTCATTCTTCTTTTGATTTGATTTGATTGATTGATTTTTTTTTTTTAAGACTGCCAATTCTTGGAGGATTGCTTCTTTTGCTATTTCCTTAGGTGGGGCGACGCCACCTAGGTATGACTTTCTGGGTCATTCTTTCTTTTGGAGCTTCTTAGGGCCTGGCCTCTTGCTTGTATTCACCAGGGTCCAGCTAGCTTCTTCTTGCTTATGGTGGAATGTTGTCTGAATAGCACCTTCCACTACCTCCCTCGGGAGTGATATGCAGCGACTTTAGACAGCTCATCTAGCTATCCTGCCTGCGCCATTTGTGCTTGGTTTTCATTGGGACCTAGCCTTGGCCATAACATGGATCACGTTGGCAGAGAACATAAGTTTTGGTTGTTGATGTGGCTTTGGTGGATTTACCAAGTGCTCAGCCATGTCAATAATTCCTGCTTGAATTAGCTTTTCTGCCCAATTTTTGAACAGATAGCAATTTTCTAGAGCGTGACCCAGCACGCGATGATATGGGCAATAATTGGGCTTGTCCACCATTGCTGCTTCTTCTGGGCGCTTGGGCTCTGGGAGTGTTATGAGATTTTCTTGGAGACATATGTCCAACAATTCTCTTGTGTGCTCCCTGGCAAATGAATAAGGAGTGTTGAGTCTCTCACTTAGGGTGGGGGCTGATCTCCTTTCTTCTTTCTTTGAATTTGAAGAGGCGGGGGTATCTCCCTTGCCCCCAGCTTTCTTCAGGGCTGCCGAAAAGTCCACGGTATTTACTTCTCGTGACCCGGTGTTTTCGTCTTTAGGAGATTTACCCCTTCCATATGAAGAAGTGGGATTTTCGGCAAAGAAGATTTCTATCTCTGCCACTATGCTGTTGAGATGTTCAAATGTCCGGATATTGGCCCCTAGGAGCTTTTCCTTGATTTCTGGCTTCAGACTTCTTTGGCATAGTTTCACCGCATCTTCATGTGCCGGTGGTTGTTCACATTTCCTGCTCATGTCACGCCATCTTTTGATGAAGTCCAGAGCAGACTCATTTTTATTTTGTTTTAAGGATATGAGTTCTGCTAAAGTGACTCTTCTTTCTGTCACTCTAAAGCGTTCAAAGAATTTCTTTTGCATATCTTCCCAACCGACTATTGAGTTGGGCTTCAATCGGGCATACCATTGAAAGGCCGACCCAGTAAGTGATGTTGAAAAGTACCTCAAAAGGTATGACTCTTCAGTTGCCAGTTCATGAGGGGACCCATCCCATGATGCTGGGAGCTTTTTAAAGAGATGGTGTACAGGGTATGGTACCCTATACAGGTCATAGGTGGCAGACCCCTCATTCTGCTCAACCATCTTTTCTTCAATTATTTGTTCAATCATGGCCCTCTGAGAGACTATTGTTCCTTCAAATACAGTATTTAATTGTGGCGCATCGTGTCTTTGCTCTGTAACATGCACCTCTTGATTTTCTTCATGGCTTGAATTTGGATTCATGAATTCTACCCGGGGTGTGCTTGGTGGCATGTTCCCAGGCTGGGGTGCCACTGTAGGCAATGTTGGCTGGCTTATTTGTTGAACTTGCTGAGGCTGCAATAGTTGTTGTGCCTGCTGTGGAGACTGTATTGATGGTGATTGTTGTGGTGGCAATGGTGCCGCCATCCCCAATTGTTGCATGAGGCTTTCCAGCATAGCCTTTAACTTTTGATTTTCTTGCATTACCATTTCTAAATTTGGCAATGAGGGCACCCTGATATTAGGGTTTTCAACAGATTGACTCTGACTCAGAGGGTGGTTTGATGTGGTAGCCATGTCGGTAGCCCCCATGCCTTCTTCATTTTGAGGTGATAAATCCACTTCCCCATTTACCCGGTCAAACCAGGCTCGAGCTTGCTCCTTTCTGCGGCTAGATATTGCCGGATGCTGCTCCATATTTGAAGTTTCTGCCTGGTCAGCTGTTACATGCAAATTGATGTTAGAGGCATAGCATGTGTATATCCGCATGCCTTCTTTAGTGATTTGTACTGTTCTTCTCTTCTTCTGCCTAGGGCGTACAGTGGTACCCAGGCGTTCGAAAACTGATCTTCTGGGGATACCATCATCCCCTTTATGTTCTTCAGACTTGAAGTTTTGCCCCGTCTCCGGGCTTGCTTGTCTTCTTTCTTTATATACCCTTTTTCTTTTAGATCATCTTTGCAGATCAGCCGGTACAGAGGGGGTGCATTCTTTGGTCCGAGATTCTTGGGAAGACTCCCTTTGTCTTTCTGGGACTTTTCTTCTTCTAAAATTCTGCCACATGGCTGGGTCTTGCTTCATAACCCCTCTCGCATTCTTTCGCCCCATAAGGGATTCCAGGGCCCTTGTTCTTCGGAGCTCCTGAGCTTCTTCTTTGGTAACCCACATTTGTTTAACTCGAGATGGGTTATACACTTCTTCTTTTTCAACATTAGCTTTGTATTTCCTAAAGCCAAATTTGTCAGGTTTAGGGTTCTGGGTTTCAGCTTTCACCCATTGTTTTTTCATCTCCTTCACTTTAAAGCTCGGCTTATCTTGCTGCACTTTAGGCAGTATGCCAAATTTGTTCCTTACCGGAATGGTAGCTACATGTCGTTCCGGTATCATCATAGTTTCACTACCGTCCAGGCGGATTCGGAGCTCGCCAATGCGGACAGTCTTTCCAGAGCTTGACATGCCACGAGTCGTGGGCTTCTTGTCAGACTTGTGCTTTCTATTCTTTTTCGTGGTTGGAGTGTTGGTGAGGTTGAGGGCATAGGTCGTGAACATCTGCACCAAATTAGCCTCCTGAGCTTGAGGCTCTTCCTTTGACTTGTTTGTTTCATGGGCCTTGGCGGCAGGTAGCACGGCTGGTATCACGCCCAAGAAGTATGGAGACTCCACCACTGGGGGAAAGGCTCCAAATCTGGTTGGTGTTGTGAGGTAGCCATTTCTTATGTGGTCCTGGGCCACAAGTGGGCCGAAGACCACGCCCGGAGTATGCGCAAGAGCCGCCATTGCAAAACCTGCACAGAAAAGGTATGATGTGAGTACATCTTATTGTTAGGGTATTGTCTGATAGAGAGATGAAGGGAAGGGAGGTCCCCAGCGGAGTCGCCATCTTTGTGAGAATATTTTTTAACACTTTAAAAATTTTAATTTTATCTTTGGATTTGATTTGATTTATTTGGCCTTTTATTTATTTACAAGGACATGGTCTTGTTTAGTTCATTGACCTCCCCCACTAACCGCGGTTAGTGTTAATTATATCAGCGCAAAAGGGCTGAACACCCTTGATTAACCATCAGACAAACCCTTAGAAAAAGAACATAACTCACATTCACATGAAATGAATTGTGCATGAAGGGAAACACAGTTGCAGACATGCAATCTATTTTTTTTTTTGGAATTTTTTGATATTTATTTCATTTTTATTGATTTTTAAATATATTTTCTCATTTTTGGTATTTTAGGATTATTAATTTCATTTATTTAAGCATTTTCGTTATTTATTTATTTACATTATGATCATGTGAATTAAATTAACATTTTCATTTATTTATTTGATTTAAAAGGTGTTTAAATTAAGGTGGATTAAAATTGATGTGAAACATAACTTGTTTGTTGATTTTATGTTATTAAAAATTAAATAATAATGTTTGGAAAATATTTCGTTAACGCTTGTCGAAAACTTGGTTGATTTTGGTTAAGAAATTAAGTAGTACAGTGCTTTAAATAAACGTGACACTACGTGAAATAATTCGTATAACGTATGATTAAATGATTAAAAATAGTCCAATAGGCCCATTAAATCACACATGAGAATTTATCAAATGCAGGCCCAATAAGCACAAAATGTCTCAATTAATTGTATGAAAATACAAGTCTGGCCCAATAAGCAGTCCCAGACCCAATAAGAAATCTGGCCCAATAAAATGGAAGCCCAATGGACTTTGCTTAATACTTGAGAAAATTAAATCGTGCCTTGCACGATATTCTTTAGGGCTGCCTTGCAGACCCTTTTCCCAGACTGCCTTGCAGTCTCTTCCCAGAGCCTTGCTCTGGTTTTCAACCTTCAAAAATCCTCCCATCTAGCTTGGCCGCCCCATGTGCTTTTATAGGGGGTGGAGAAGACACCGTCCCGGTCATTTGAAGACCCCGTCCTGGTCATTTGAAGACCCGTCCCGGTCATTTGCAGACCCATCCCGGTCATTTGCACATGGCTTTTTTCATGTTTCCCCTTGTTTCCCTTTTTTCTTTTCACCCCTCTTCTTTTTCTTTTTGTGTTTATGCCCTTTAGGGCATCGGGAGAGAGACAGAGAGAGCGCGAGAGAGAGGCGATCGGGAGGGAGGAGGTGCACGGCCCCCTCCTCCTCTCTTCTGCCTCGTTTGACCGGCAGAGAGCAAGGCGTAGCAGCAGCGGCGGCGGCGGCTTGCAGCGGCGGCGGCGGCTTGCAGCGGCGGCGGTGAGGGGAGTAGCAGCGGCGCAGTTGCAGGAGCTCAGCAGCGGCGGTGTAGAGGGAAGGCAGCGGCGGCGGTGGCCAAGGGGGCCAGCGGCGACGGCAGGCAAGGCGGCGGTGGCCAAGGGGGCCAGCGGCGGCAGCGGGAAAGGGGGGGATCCCCTGCACGGAGGAGAGGCAGCGACAGCGAGCAGGGGAGGTCCCCTGCGCAGAGGGCTCGTCCTCCTCCTCCTCTCCTACTAGCGGCGGCGAGGGGGGAATGACCAGAGACAGGTAGGATCCCTTCTCTTCTTTTCTGTACTTATTTGGTTTATTCTCTCTCTTTTTTTTTTCTCCTGTGAGAGGTCGACCGAAAATTTGGCACAACAGACGTACTGCACAATCTGGTCATACTAACTAGTTTCTATTGGTGTGATACGATACCGTACTGTACTATATTGAACTGCACTGATATGCCTAAAAACCTCAATCAAGCTTTTGAAAAAAAAATAAAAAAATAAAGATAGCACTGTTCATGTGTATAGTGCCGAACTGCACCGAGGACCGATAAGTCCCTGGCATGGTACGATCCGCACCGCATTGCTTAGATTGGCCAATCATAGTTGGCAGAACCCAATAACCTATGCAATCTTCACTTCAGATATGCCTTTAAATAGTATGCATTTTCCCTTGAGCAGCTTAGCCCCAAGTAGGTAAATCGGTTGAGCTAAGGCGGCTCCATGTGTTTATAATTTTTTAAAAAATAATTAAGAAAAATGAAATCACATGTTTGCACTTGTATATGGAGAGGTGGAGACTGGAGAGAAATGATATGTTGGCATGAGGCAGGTGGAAGATTTTTTTCAAAAAATAAGAAATATTTATGGAATCTGTAAATATTTTATCAGAAGATGAAGTTATGTAGGAGAAACGAGACACCCAATGGGGAAAAGTTAGATTCATGTCCTAAACTTTTTTCCAAAACTTATTGGCAAGTAATCCCTGTTAAAGCAAATAGGATGCAAATGCCTGTTCAAGGAATCCAGCATTCAAAGTCTCTCTCCCTAAAGAACAATTCCTACTGCAAAGTGACTTTCTTGTGCAAAATTGGAAATTTTCTTTTCACTTAGAAATTGAGCTGGGTTCTTGGGCAAAGAAGGAAACATGGAACTCACATAGATTTGCACATAGCAAGATTGTTTTGAAGCCTCAAGAAAGTTTCATTTGTTGAAGGGCAAAAATTGTGAGGAGAAGAGCTAGGAATTGGCATTGGTGCATACATGTGATGTGGAGAAAACGGAGGCATCAATAACTCATGAATCATCACTTTCCCTCCAAGGGGTTCAGGATAATGGTGGAAGCAAACACAGTGGATTTTGTAAACATCCCACATCTCAATCACTGTACACACACAAAAAAGAGAGCTGTTATTTGAAAACTCAAAACAGGTGAACCATGGTAGCTTCATCTCTGAAAGGACTTGTACAGCACCACAGTGACATATTTTGACAGGAACCTGTGGGTCACGCCAAGTGCAACCACAGGAGTATGTTTGCTTTTCTGAATGTACAGATGATTCAGCACTACGTGCGGGGGTCTTGGGAGAGAGGATGAGCTGCTGCCCACAATGGTTGGTGTGTTGAGGTGTGTCAGATGCAGCTGTGGAGGGACAAGTGGCGGCTCCTTTGAGAAATCTTCTGAACCAATGGGCCAGTTGTTGTAGCTTGACTCTGGGGACTGAGGAGGCTCAAAACCAGCAACGTTCTCAATATCATCAGGGACAAAATCCTGCGCAGAGTAAGCTTCACTTTTTTTCACAGAACAAGATAGATTCAATAAGGTTGACAAGTGCTGGTTTTTTTCATCACCGTACAGATCCCATGAAGTAGACATATAAAGAAGATTTTCTAAGAGACTTTCATAAATTATGCTACATTTATGTAAAACTTCCAGATTTGGAATGCAATAAGCTATACTAATTAGAAGAAGAACTCTACTCTAAACTTGATTAAAATAAAATTGAAAAAGAACTGGTGATCCAGTCATGAATTAGAGTTACAATTGAAATATGATATTGATTTTACTGCATCATTTTCTACTTATACAGATAAAGAAAATACCCACATTATGCAAGGAATATTTTGAATAGCTTTAAAATAAGGCAAAACAGAGAGAGACTGTAATACTCACATCATTTGTAGTCATTTTAGTAGCTTGAAGCAACAAATGATAACCTAAAAGAAGTAGAAAGACATACCTGCAAATCCAGTATGTTATATGCATTCCCCATTTCATCATGCGTCCACGGTAGATCAGGAGAGTACCTCCAATCTCCATCAACGACAAACCTGTACTGATAAACACCAGAAGGAAGCACTTTCATAATATTGAAGTCTTTGCCTGATCTCTGCAATGGCTGCCTGCAATGGTCATTGAGCCATTTGTTTGATTTTGAGAATCTAGGAAGTAGATAACTATAGAGCTTGGGAGTAATGATCTAGGAAGGAAAGGCTACTACAAGAAAGTGGAAAAGGAAATAATTAAAATATCTAATAGTTCCTTCTTACTTTGTCTGCCAGTTATCCCATGATCCCTGCACAGCTACTTCCTCACCACCGTGGCTCCATGTAATCATGGTGGGTATGCATTGATCAGAGACTGCAGTTTCATATTCTGTAGAGATATGGCTTGATCCATGATTAAGGAAGTCAACCTCATCAAGTCGCTGCAATGGTGCCATGGGTGCCTGCAGAAGTATTTAACACACTAAAAGCTTTGAACTATGGATAGTAGAAGAAAGAAAGATTATTCAAGGAAATGAACAATATTAAAGCAGCAGAGCATGAAACCTACACTTAGGTCCATGAATAACATGCCTTGAAAATTTTAAGATTTTTATTTGAACCTAATAATAGAGTAATTAAATGTTTGAATTAACTTATTTCTTAAGAACGTCCACAGCTTTCCAACTGGGAAGATTAACATACGGTAAGTAATTTCACCCCTATCATATCCATATCACCCCAGTCATCAATCATATGCTCTGTCTATTATGTTCGCATCATCACTGAAAAGGGTGAATGAAGCAATTCAACCAAGACTTCCCAGGAGGGTAGGAAAGGAACACGTAATTTGGAATATATATGGTTCTATGCCAGCCCCGGTGGTTCAACCTGCATGCTACATTCGAATCAACATTCAATATATACAACTATAGATACTTAGTGAAAAAGTGACTGTTTCCAAATGAGACTAGGTACAAAAGTGGTGATATAATTGACAATATACACATACACTAAATACATACAGACATAGATTACTCTATCCCATTGTCTCTATGTCGGCATCATAAAAGAAGGCACAAAATCTAGTTCCTATCAACTGGATTGCTTCATTTGCATCTGCAAAGACAAAAAGAAAGCACAATAGGCAACAACCACCAAGCCAAAACACATCAGGATCTGTATCTCCATTGAAATTGCCACTCAAGTGTGATGATAAAAGAAACTGAAAAATTATTTCTCCTCCACCTCTACCAAAATAAAGAAAACAGGAAGAGAGCACCAGGGATCCAAAAAAATAACTGAAAAATTATTTTCCTTATGCAATCCGAATCAGCAAAGTGATTCTAGGAATCCTTAGGCTAAGGAAAATAAAAAATCAAGCAAGTAGATAAAAGAAAGGTTCACCACT
The DNA here is from genome assembly GCA_014218235.1 of Colocasia esculenta. Taxonomy (NCBI): domain Eukaryota; kingdom Viridiplantae; phylum Streptophyta; class Magnoliopsida; order Alismatales; family Araceae; genus Colocasia; species Colocasia esculenta. The sequence goes on along the minus strand of CM024753.1, from coordinate 22,412,658 downwards.
TGTTCAATTTTCTGCAAGATAAATCACTTGCAGTCCGGAAGATGGCTATATAGAAGTTCTTTATAAATAAACAGGAAATCATGAAGCTCTGCAAATAAGTTTTTCATGCTTTAATTGTTTAATAATGTGCTGCAGATTAAATTTTTTATTATCAGCATGTAGAGGATTATGAAAGTAATTGATTGTGGACTATATAGTGATACAGTCTGCTGCTGTTGTTTTGGGTGATTAAAACAATGCAATCTTGATTTCTATCACATCTTGTGCAGGCTAGACAAAGCATGATACTCAGTGTACAATTCTAGTTGTCAATAGAGTGCCACTTAAGCTGGCATTTGCGATGCCCTGAATTGTTTCTCCATGCTTAGAGACTTAGATTGTCTACTTATGGAATATGCACCATTTGGGAACATGCTCTATATTAACTTTCCTATGTGCAACTGGGTGGAAGACATCAGTTGGAAGCCCTGTTCCACATGAGCTTTGGACAGTGAGGTTGCATCTCCTTTTATTTGGACAGTGGGGTTGCATCTCCTTTTAGTGATGGCACATGAAAAATATGGAACGAAAAGAAAAGTTTCATCCTTGCAAAAAGAACATGCTAGTTGGAACAAAAAACACCACATGACATAGGCATTCCTTGTGCCATCATTGCTTGCCAGTACCATTTCCTCCTACTTTCTCAAACCAGCTTGGTTGAAACCTCAGGCAGCACCCTGTTCAGCCTGGCAGTCTTGGTCTACTAATAATTTATTTTATTACACGACATGTGCAATTATCCTGTAGTCTTTTGTCTGTTCCTAGTTCTCTTTTACACCCCCCCTCCCTCGTTTCCTGTTCAGTCCTCTTCATTATGATGAGTGTACAACATGTTTCTTCAGACCGTGAGACTAGTCTTCAATATTGAATTAGATCCTTCTTCTGGTATTCTACTTTTCATTGGAAATGCACATTATTCTCTTAAATCTTGAATTGGATCCAATTACCCAAGAGTTGTATATTTTTGTACAAAGACTCTAATGATTTATCCTTATTTGCACACTAAACTTGTAAATCACATAACTTTGTTCGTCAAGTGTTAAAGATCTACATCCTCTTCATTTATAATCTTACTACCACAATGTTTGTCATGCATCATAGACCATTGTCAACCTAATTGCAGAGGTAGATAGCATTAGGTATTTCTGTAAAAAATTTATGAGAAGCAGACAGTTATGCCTATTTTCATGTAAACAAACTGCTTGAGCTACTGAGTAGGGGTACTTCTGTGAGAAGTACTTCAGAAAGAGTTCCCAGGTCTTTCTATGACAATGTTGATTTTGGGCCTCTCCACCCACCACCCATTCTTAAGTTTTGCTTGGTTGTTGGATTCAGTAGAATGGAGAACATTGTGGTCCTGGAAATGTTATGACATACTTCATTCATAGAAAAAAAGCAGTTGCAGTTGTGACATATGTTCCATCACATAGCAATCAACAAAAAAAATTGCTCAAAAGAATTACTTTCTAAGGTAACAAAGACATCAAGGGAATTACCAGAGACTTAGCCATACTAAATTTCCTCAGGAGAAATAACAAGATAGAATATCAGAAAAAAGGCATATGAGTACTTTAACAAAAGAAAAATAATGAAGTCTCCAAGACAAGCAGATAAGTCATCTGGAATCAGAGCTCCAGTCCCACTGATAATAACTTTGCAAAAAAAATCTGCATTGCAGGCAATGAAAGATACATCATGTTGAGAAACCTAGGCAATCAAAAACACAAAGTTCGAAGGCGCCTCTAAGCTTACCACAGACAGTGGGGCACACGTCTGGTGGACATACACCTTACACTGTGTGCCACGGTAATCGCAGAAGAAAGATCACCAACAATTGATAACGAGAAATAAACACAATTCATCCACACGGTGACTAAGCAACTGAGAAGTGACGGAAACAAATAGTTTGGTCACTAAAGAAAAATTCAGAGAAAGCCTTTAATCTAAAGTTCTGAACTAGAAGAAACACACCACGGTAGGAATTTCACAAGAAGCAAACCCTCCCAGTTGAAGAACCATCTTTACAACAAAGAGACCCCACGTAAGTGTCCAACAGTGTCGTCGGGGACATAGATAAACCATAGTACCAATGTCAAGATCCTTACCCTAGTTCTAGCCAGGGAACAGAAAAGTTTATTTATGCCTCACTAATCATCTGCAATATACAAAACTAGAGAGCAATGACCTCTTCCGCATACAGAGAGAGAGAGAGAGAGAGAGAGAGAGAGAGAGAGAGAGAGAGGTGCAATGGAAGGAAGATGGGAATCTGAAAACCTACAAATCTTTAAACAGAAAGGGAGGAGGAAATTGGAGAAAAGCAAACGGGGAAGCTCCAGAGCAACTCAAGAAAGCAAAAAAGAAAAGAATTTGATGTTATAACCACCAAGCATCAACCTGCAGGCCAGAGCCAAACCTCTCATGTTGGAACTCAAAAGGGAGCATCACCCAGAACGAGAGCAGAACATGAGAAAACAAGCCAACCTGAGGAGTGAAAAGCAGAGGCGTTCGTGGTGGCCCTGCTGACCCCCTGGGGCTCGGTGGAGGGCTCTGCTCCCCCATCCACTCCCGGGCATCAACCCCTCCTTCCTGTTCATAACAAGAGTTGCCACCCTGCTCCTCCCCGCTGCTCCCCCTCACACTACTAACATTACCCATTTCAGACACCCCACGGAATCGACCAGAAAGCGAAGCAAGGATAGGAGAGACGCCGCCCTACAACCTACCCATGGCTCCGCAACCACCAGGGAAGGACATATAACGGGGCAAGAACCTCCATTTCCAATGCAGACGGCTCCAAAAAGCGAACCCAGAAGGCCAGAGCCCGTCCTTTCCCACAGGAGAACATTCCTACGACGCAGCTCGGTGGCCTTAACGTTACTATTCCCCGTTAAAATTTTGAATAAAGAATGGGGAAAGGAGGCTCCTTTACGGAAGCCGAGAGGGAGATGGGGTAGTGGGAATCGCCGGGAGATGCGTGCCCACATCGCAGGAACCGCATTTCCAGGGAATTGGAGGGGAAAAGGGGGGGAAAAAGGAATTTTGATTTCTTGATGATGGTGATGGACGACGGAAGAAGCAAGACAGTGGCGTTTTATTCTCTTATTTTTTTAATATTTTTTTTGTAGTTCTTCTCATTTTCTTACTTTTACATTTCTATTTCATCTTTGGAATCTGTATTTTTTGATGCTATATTTTTAAGTTGTTGGCTGTACTGGTCCATATTATTTGGAATCTTCATCGTTCTGGTCAGCTGCCCTTGAGAATTGAGAATATTCTCGATACCATTGATAAAGATCATGAATTATGATTTTAATTATTCAAATATTATATATTTCTTCTGCCCTCTTAATTTCTCTTCGAGAAATAATTGCATTTCATGGTTGAGCTAAACACTGCAATAAGAATATACAAAAGAAAAGGAAAAAAAAACCTTTTTTTGGTACATAATACCTGAAAAAATATTTTTGATAATAAAATAAATAAATAAATCACGAACACTAATCTTTGAATCTACAAAAATCACACCGGGTGGAGCTTCCTCATTATATATAAAAAAAGAATAATTAAATCAGTAAATAAATACAGACATATTCTTAGGAGCCCGAGATCAGTCCAATGGGCCGAGGCTCCTCCTTTGGGTCTCCAGCAGGGTACTGCCAATGGGCCCAATTAATTTCGGCTTGGCCCATCAACAGTTTTGAACCACATTACATGAGAATAATATTAGACAAAAATATTTATTTAAAATTAATTAAAAAAACAGAATTATTATTTGTCATAATAACTAGCTACCAAACCCTTTCTCTCTTCTGTGTGCTCATCATTCCTTCCTTCTGAAGTGGATGGAACCTTGTGGTGTAGTGGCCATCGCTTTCACAGCATACGTGGTTTCTTCCAAATGTTTCCACAAGGGAAGAAACTAGAGGAGAATGGGTAGGGGTGGTCACATCTGAACTGTTCAGATCAGATGACGTGGCTTTTGGCTCGACGGTATAAAAGTGTTGGTGGCCACTAAAATCTATAAACTGGTTATGAAAGATTAACAATGCATGCACTGAATTGACATCACTTTCTCCATTCTCTTAGTAAAGAAATGAGTGACATTTTGTCTTCAACTTCACGGCAGTCTTATATCTGTTAAGACAACGATTTCAGATATGAAGGCAACTTTTTTCTTTCTTTTTCTTTTTGGATCTTGTTAAGAGGTCATTCATATGCTTCTAGTCTACAGTTTCTTTGTGGTATCAGGTCACATCTGATCGTATCACATCAAAACTCTGAGTCAGAAAAGAATCTGGCGCTGAGGAGCTGGCGAGTGCTGTGATTCCAAAGAGTGATGTTTACGTGTTCTTCTCTGGGTTATTGCTTGGCATGCAGCAGCATATAATTCAGAGGAAGAAAAGGTCTGAACTCTGAAGGTGGGGGGGGGGGCATGGAATCAGAAGATGTGAAACGGTAGTTAGATGTCAACGTCGAGGATGAGACAAATGAGGGATCAACTTGTTGCAATGGTGCCACTCACTCTCTGAGTGCACACACACTGAGTGCCACAAAACACATCTCAGACTCATTTGAGCCCCTAGCAAGCTTGATAGAATCACACATCTTTCATCAATAATTTATGCTACAAAACACACGTTGGGACTCTCATATAAATTGATAGAATCACACATCTTTCATCAATAATTTATGCTACAAAACACACGTTGGGACTCTCATATATGTGATCATCCCCTAGGAAGATCACACATCTCTTGTCAACAGCATTCACAATTAGATACAAGACAGCTGTAATTAAAAGGCCATTAATCAACTAAGGTAATTGCTACATATGACTATGTTAATTAGTAGGCCTATGATATCTGCTCCTCATATGAATCCTATCAACATGATACATAATTGATCACTTTGGCCTAGACCAATATCACCAGTCAACAAATTAAGAGGAATCATTAGAACACCCAATATATATAAAGATCTCATCCTACGGCAGATTGGGCTTGTCACATAGTTTTTATTTTTTAATTTTTTTGTGTGTGTGTGAAAAAGACTCGGCCACTTAGCCTCTGTTTGGCAATGGGTTGGGGTTAGAAATAACTCCAACCTATGACTAAAATTATGCAGGGTTAACTTACTTTTTAGTTTACTTTCTTATATGTTAATCCAGTTTAACTACAGTGAGTTAACTCACTTTCTCTTGATTGTTTTGGCAAGGTAAAGTGAGTTAACCCACTTTCATATCAAAAAGTGACTTGAAAAGAGAAAGTAGTAATTAATGTTGTGTTGGGAAAAGAGAAAGTAGCAATTAATATTGTGTACCGCCAAGGTAAAAAGATAGTTAACTCAATAGATTAACTCCAATCCATCTCGAGGTAGATTGAAAAATTGTGAGTTAACTCACATCTGACCTATCTTTAGTCTAACCCACTTGAGTTAACTTTTTTTTGTTACCAAATTATATTTTGAGTTAACTCTGAATTAATTTTGAGTTAACTTTACGTTAACTCGTTACTAAACGGAAGCTTAGCCGTCCGTGTCAACTAAAAATGGCCAGTTCCACCAGCTGGTGGCCATCTACTGGAAAGATATATATTACTGCTTGTTTAATTACGACAGTGTTGGTACTTAAATTCATATGATGGTTATCCTTTTATATTATTGCTTATTGTATGCACTATGGAAGAGTACATCATTACCCATAAGAAAAAGGAACAAAAAAGGTGCAGGAATAGGTGAATATATATGCATATAGATATATATTTCAAAATGTTATGATCGACGCATTAAAATATAAGATTTTGAGGATGGGCATATAGTAGAGTAAGCAAGAGTACTTTGAAGGTACGTGTGTAACCACATGATCTTAGTTACAAGGGATTTAAACAAATTAAAGCCAAGTCAGCTTTTTCCCGGCCATCTCTATAACCCAACAATGTTATATTGCAGACTAATTAATTAAGAAAAGTGGATTCTTATTTACACCAGCATGAAAGAAACATCTATAACATACAAACATCTGACTCATCATCAAAGTGTTCAGAACATGCACATCAACCTCACATCAAAGAGACGAGATCATGCATGAGTGTGGAGGGGGGGAGGGGAGACATTCTGTGAATTTTTTTTTCAAATTTATTACAGAGACCCAAACGCAAAATGCCAACCTCCCCTACCCTGTACTAATGGGAGGAGGAGATCCCGTTCTATACATCAAAAGAGAGCCACCATTACTTGCAGGAAAACAGTAGTTTCGACTCACACACCTTCTTCACCACATGCTCTCTGATCCATCTGATCTCCTCCTCATGCACAGGCCAGCAGTACTGCTACTGGTGCTGTAGCTCTCAAGTCTTATAATCCCTGCACTGTACACACGGATGCTGTTCCCAACTGACGACAGCTTCACTGTACTTTTTGATCTTAATCTGACACCACGGCAGGGTGAGGCCCTTGGTGCACGTACAACCCTAACCATGCAGGCACTCTCTAAGTTGGGGGTCGCATGGAGCTGTGAAGGGAGGTCTACTGTGAAGTCCCCATACTCATCTGTTCTCCCATGGGCCCAGCTGAAGTTCTTCTTCATGTCTTCAGTTTTACATCTGACAGCCACCTTGGCACCTTCAAAGAATTAACTAAAATCTGTGTCAGCTAAAAATGGCTCCAAAATCAATTAATATTATACCCAGAGCTTGCCGTGTATTCTAGATTCTAGTAGTCAGAAATCATAAGCAAACGCAAGTCCATAATTGGATCTCTAACAACTTTAAGTACTTGTGGAGTTCCTGACATATATATTAGAAGGAAGCTAGATGAAGAACGAAAGATGCATCCAGGTTTAATTAGCTAGCATGGAAGCACATGTAACCCAGAAGCAAATCCCTCTTGCAGATATGAACTGATCAGCTGGAATCAGATCCATCTCTTATTCAAAATTTTAAGCATCATATTAAAACTTTGTGCACATTAATTAATGTCTTTTGTATTTCAATGATATGTGTAGACACAATAGAGGTCATAAAAGTCGTGTGCATGGGGCATCTTCCACAACGCTAGCTTTTTTTTTAATTAAAAGCCCAAAAGAGCCGATTTATTAAATATATGAGGAGTAATTCTGAAATCAGAGATAGTTAACAACTACAAGACCCAACTAAAATAGGAGCTAACTAGAATTCTATTGAAGATTTATCCCAAGAATAAATACGTCGAAGGACTGCCCGAGATCGTAGCCCTGATCTTCGGGAGTCTTCGGAAACAACGTTCCATGTTATCTTCCACAACGCTAGCTATTACCACTCTCATGATCACAAGAGTTATCAGAACAGGAAGCACCCCATAGCAACAGGAATAAAGTCAGACGTCTCACATAGTGAAAACATGCTCGTTGATAAAATACTGTCTGAGTATGGGATACTTTTATGAAATATATATATAGTTTTCACATATATACTCCTATAGAAATATTAATTAAATAAGAATCTCTTCAGAATTTGTATTTGTATGTATGCTCTCTTTTGGATATAAAATGTCCTCAAAACCCCGCCATAACTTGCTGGAAGTCAAGAATATACTTAGAATATTTTACTATTATTTTTTAAGGATATACATTTATATAAAGTAAAATAAATATTTCAAACATATTTTTGACTTCCGTCATGACAAAGTGGTATTTTGTATCTAAAAGAGAAATATATGTGTAAATATAAATCTAGGAAGAATTTTCATATAATTAATCCTTCAACAGGGGTATATATATATATGCCAAAAATTTTTGTTGAAAAACATACTATGTGCAAACAAGAAAACTATTATGTTACAATTAAACATATAGAAATAATGAATGGTCTAATAAATCGATCTTGGGCCCCTCCATCTATTTTGGATCCCTCCCATGCACAGTGGAACTGGGCCGGGCCTGAGCAATTCCATGATCCAATGATATCCTTGGGCAGCTCCAGTTCAGATCTAGCGGGCCACATCTAATGGGCCTCCGACCTGTATGAACACTTTGGACGTCCAATTTACACAGGAGGGAGGGATAGAGAGAGAGAGAGAGAGAGAGAGAGAGAGAGAGAGAGAGAGAGAGAGAGAGAGAGAGAGAGAGAGATCATCTACATGCAATCAAGTCATTTAGCCCCTGTAGTACTCTATCATATTTTATGAATTAGACCCTCTAATCCAGATAGTTATATAGAAACCCCACAAATTATCCATTAATTTTTTTGGTAAGCACCCGAGCATATTAGGAATAATAAAGCCTTCAAAAATAGAGTGGTAAAAAAAATGAATGCATTATCCTAGGATTAAATGGCCCTAGGAAGTATATTGTTAGCCCTAAAAGTTGGTGCTGGTTGTTAATTACGTACACGCCAACTCACTGCAAATAGAAAATGATCCCATTAATTATAAGTATTTCAGACGGGATATTCCGTACATGTCATGCTAGAAAAACTCATACACCAATTAGTTTTAGCCTTGTTCTATCAGACTTGTGTTGAGATGAATGTTGTAGTACCAAAACAGTACTTAAACCAATCTTATAAGTCTGGCAATTAACAGGAGAAGATTGCAAGTTGCTACAGCTCCCTCTAATCTTACTGTCATTTCAATTATTTGTAATTGAAGTCTAGATTGCCTTCAACTTGTCATGTTAGACAATCTAAAACCTAACCCCCATAGGTGATTCTATTAGTCTCCTAAGCTCAAGACTCAGGATTAAGATACGTTTGGTACATGGTTTTGTTAGATATCAAGTTAAGACATGCTGTCTGATTTGTTTTTGGGTAATTGGTAAGACTACTAAAGAACACTTTCACTTTCTGAAACCTATTGAAGGGTCATCTTAATTAGTTTTTAGCAAACATTTTGAAGTGTCAATCAAGAAAAGAGAAGTAGAGGAATTGAACTCCCATACATTAAGATTGGTGATTGATAGATCATGCTGTTGCTTTAATTTGCACCAAGCTTAATTTTGTTATGTACCACAAACACTTTTCTTGACGAGTCTGTAGGTAAATAACTTGCAACCAAACTGTTCTTGTAATTGTCGTGGAGTAACACTGTTGTTATCTGAGATGGGTGTTTGTTCACTCAAGTGGTTTAAAGACCTTGAATAACCCCAAGTCTTCAAGTTCTCGAGGTAATTTCTTTTATATAATGTACAGCCTAGGCTTACTTCTAATTAACCTCAATTTCTATGTAGGCCTTTACAAGAACGTTACATATATATCTCCACGTTGAAACCCTAAAGTTTTCTTTTGTTTTAAACATTGCGTTGTGTCTTTATATGAAATAAAATTGGTGAAATATTATCTATAATCCTCACTATAAACTCTGTTCCTTCAACTCTAACCTGGCTACACCTTATATACATAGGAGTGAAGCTGTTTATATCTGTGTTATCCTTCAAGAAAACAACAGCTCACTATCTTTGTGATCTGTTAATTTCTTGCCAAAATCACTAATCTTTAACAGCTCACTTTGTAGACCAGCCAAAAGTATGTTAGTTTGAGAAATAAAACTTTTAGTGTACACTTTGGAGATTTAATATTTAAGGTGTGCTATTTTAGAGAAAAGCCCGTAATTTACTCTATTGATCGAACCCTCAGGTGAAGGAAGGGTGTACTGATAAGTCACGTCTATGTCTTCAGTTTCATATGAGCTAGAACAAATTGTTGTGACATGTAGAAGAAGTCTATTATAACTATATTCTCATATGAATTATAATTTTATTGTTATTAGGATATATCCTAAATCAGATAGTTTCAAATTAAATGAGTCATTAATCCTTATAGTCTCTATCCTTTCAATATCGAAATTTTGGGATGACTTGTACATGTTATCATGCTAAGTCTCATTCTTCGATGGTAAATCTCAGTCGTAGTAAAACGTGTTAGAATATATCTCAGAAGATTTCAAAATGAGTCAATCTTTATAATTAAAGTGTAATTTCTATCTCTCAAACCCTAGGACACTTCACTCTAACAACACAATTCCTTAGTCCAATCACTTTTAATTTCCTCCTCTTCATCCATCCGAAACCATATATCTAGAGACCTTCTTCCTGATGCCACAAGACGATCACTTCGTAGGAGAGGCGATCAATACGCAAGGCCATGCATGCTGAACTGAATTGAAACGGCGGAGAAAAGAAATTAAGAAGAGAGAGGAGTTCTAATGTGGAGGACGACTTAGAACTCACCCTGCACGTAGCTGGTGCGGAACTCGGTCTCTCCCTGAAGGCAGACGTCGCAGACGACGGTGCCGGCGACGAGCACCGAGGACAGCGGCTCCTCTCCGTACCCGGCCACCCGGGAGAGCTCCTCGCGGCTGTACTGCAAGGGCATGGCCCAACCCTCCGCCGATGTCTGGCAGCGGCAGGGGAAGAAGAAGACACAGGAGAAGAAGAAGAGAAAGCGTTTGCCTTGGTGTAAGTGCATCTTTCTTGGCCTTCCTCTTCAGTAACTCCCCCGTGTATTCCTGTGTGTTCTTCCAAAATATATGTGAGAGAGAGAGAGAGGAGTTTGGAAAATGGATGGGTTGGCCACCTGCCCCAGCTCCCACAGATATGAAGTCCCATTTGGGAGGCTTCATGTGACGACATGTGTATCGACAGGAAGATTAGAACGCTTAGATAAGACCACATATGAAGCAATATAACTATTCCAGTATTCCTCACATTCTTCTTTATTTGTTCCTTCGTATGCTCCAAGCTTTTCTTACGACGCTATAGCTCTTCTTTTTATAGATCTACTTGCTTGTTCCCATGATTTTCTTATAGGACATCAGTCGCAAAGACAAGAAGGATCCACCCAAGTCAAAACGACTATCAAATAAAGCAGCGTAGTGATCAAAGAGAGAGGCCAGACTTGGTGGAGTCGTATGCCGAGCAATTTCATGTAATTTAATGGGCTTGATGACGGCGTACGTACACGAAGTTCTAAAGCAGCTTCTTTTCATAATTTACATCTATATATCCATGCATACGTACATACCTACGCAATTCCGAGTTGACCCTGTTTCACAATTGAACTAATTAAATCCTTATCAAAACAGAAATAGAGCATTAATATGTGCATGTTATAGAACGGGGGCTAAAGTGATGAGCCATAACTCAAATTTAATCAAGTGCCAGATGGGTTTAATGTTAATTATGACAAGACTATAGAGGTGCGGGTACGTCTTTAATTATTCACAGAATTAACATTGCAAGAGTGTGTGTTTGTACAAAGCTAAACGTCTACGTACTCCCAACAAGGCAGGATGTTAGGACACACGGGGGTTGTGATTCTTAGGTGGATGGTTCTCACAGAAACTTGATGACCTATTAGTAAGAGCTATATAACCCCCGGCCAGAGGTTTGTGGGAAATCAAGGAAGTAGGTGAACCCCCCAACTCACCAAGCTATGGCCAATCCGGCTTTGTTCTGGATGCCCACATAGGGTCTTCTTCTGAAGTTGGATAACAACCCTTCTCATGAGAGGTTGGTATGATGTTGGTGTGTGTTAAGCCTTCACATTAGATAGACCCTGATCAACTTATAATTCCCTTTCTTGTGCCGATCAAGCTTATATCTGAATGAACATTAGGTTTGCTTTCTATCTATACGAAGAGACCAAGAAGCCAATAACACAGCTCCGTTAATTGTTTGCCCTGCGACAAGAGAACTGATGACTCTCTCTCTCTCTCTCTCTCTCTCTCTCTCTCTCTCTCTCCTCTCTCTCTCTCTCTCTCTCTCTCTCTCTCTCTCTCTCTCTCTCTCTCTCTCTCTCTCTCTCTCTCTCTCTCTCTCCTCTCTCTCTCTCTCTCTCTCTCTCTCTCTCTCTCTCTCTCTCTCTCTCTCTCTCTCTCTCTCTCTCTCTCTCTCTCTCTCTCTCTCTCTCTCTCTCTCTCTCTCTCTCTCTCTCTCTCTCTCTCTCTCTCCTCTCTCTCTCTCTCTCTCCTCTCTCTCTCTCTCTCTCTCTCTCTCTCTCTCTCTCTCTCTCTCTCTCTCTCTCTCTCTCTCTCTCTCTCTCTGTGTGTGTGGTGTGTGAGGGAAAGCAAGTCTTCTTTTAGGTTGGAATATGCACGGTCTACAAGACCATTAGAGAAATGTGACTTTAGGGTTCGATAGTCTTGGAAAAAGGGAGGCATGAGTGAGGTATGAGATTTGAACTCAAATCTGTCAATCTCTGCATACGTATAAGTACTAGGGCTGTCAATGGACCTCCGAATTCCGTTTAGCCGACCCGTTTTCACATTTTTTATAGGATGTAAAATTTCGAAAAGAATTTTCTGATAGCTTAGCAGAAGCAAAAATAGATATCTGAATTCTTATAGGATGCGGAAAAGTGGAAACACCCAATTCCGCATCCGCTTTTCCGTTTTCGTTTTCGATAACTTTTAATATATATTATATAATATTTTTATAATAAAATCTACTCAAACTTGAAGCTTTGGCTCTTAATTTTTTAACTCATTGTCTCTCACCACCCATCTATATGTAAATGTCATCTATTCTAGTCCCAATTATTGGCAGCTTTTTTCTCTAATGATATTTATATCTACATATATTGATTATCTATTACTCAACCATTATATATCACTATATGATTTTACCATACTAATTTGATCTTGTTATACTTCATGTAGTAAGGGTCATTATAATGTACATGATGAAGAAGATATGGTAGAAAAGATTATTAAATTTATATTTAAAATTATTCATAAATTTAATAATTAATATACTTGTAAATTTATAAATTAATTCTAATTGTACAAATGTTGTTACATCCGAAGATTCCGTTTTGTTTCCGTTTCCGATTTTCCGATAGAAAGAGGAAATAGATGTGGAAGCGGAAACACCCTTTTCTGTTTCCGTTTCCAACTCCGAAATTTTTTATAAGAAGTGGAAGCGAAAACACCCATTTCTGATTCCGACTCCGACCCGTTGGCAGCCCTAATGAGTACCATTATGCGACGTACGTTCCTCATCATCATTAAGAAGAAAAAAAAATTTCTTCCCATGCCCGCTGCAACTTAAGAGCAAGTCTTGGCACCAGGAGGATTAACATGACCTTCATGATATATGAACAAGATTGTTCTACCTGCTCTAAATGAGCAACATCGATCTTGCTCCATCTTTTGCGTTCTTCATGTTTCCTTCCTCCTTTGCAGGTGGGAAACAAAAAAGGAAATAGAAAAAGAAATTATAGGTCTTCCTTTAAAAGCACTGTTATGTCTTAGGTTTGGGCCGAGCCTAACAAACCCCGATTAAGTACTCTGACGCTACTTGTTTTTGGGCCGAAATATTCTTCTCCTGGTCCGGGCCCTCTTCGCCCCTTAAACTAGGCCGGGCCAACGAGCTCTCTGGTCGAGTTGGGCCGGAGGACACCTCTACTCGGAATTTTCTTTTGGAAAATATTGACTAACATCACATAAAAAAAAACAGTGTTGTCAATGTGAACAAACAAATATATGCTAATTAAGGTCAATTTTATTTGTGACCACACAAATGGTTTAGAAATCGCAGTTTGCCGCACGATCTGTGGCAGGAATTGGTATAGTCATTGTAGACATCTATACATGCTCTAGGGCAGAGTTTGGACATTGGAATGGAATTTTGTGAAATTAGCTTCATGTCGACCATCTCAGAGTACTGATTTTAAATTGTAGTTTTATAAGCGATTCTGATAGTTGAGCAGAAAGTTATGCTCTATTTTTTTTTACTGAAGGGATGAGAATAAGTCAGAAGAGGTGAATATATTGACGATAGTCATGTACCTATATTTATGACATCGGGAGGAATTCTCGCACTGAGATGACTACAATTTTTTATCGTCATGATAGGTCTACTCTAAATTGTGGTTTCATAAATGATTCGCATAATCAAAGGAAATGTTATGAATATTTTTTTGTTAGAAAAACTTCGAAACACGGAGAATATCGATTAGATATGTAAATTTAGAGTGGGAAATGAAAGATTTTTTAGTCGGAAATGACGTCGTATGGCCAAAGGCAATAAGAGGCATTGAGTGTTTTGGAGTGCCAATTCTGAATTGTGGTCCTATAAGCGTTTCCGATAACCAAATGGAAAGTTATACATGTTTGTTCGAATGTGTGTCATATTCTATCAGATCATGTACCTACAATTACTCTCCCAAAGATAAATTTGAAATATTCGAATCCAACCTAGTGTCGACTGACTCGAAGTTTCGAGTTCGAATTGAGATCTCGCAAGCAATTTTGATCATCAAGTGAAAAAATATTCACGTTTTATGGAACAAGTGTGATAATCAATCGAATTGTATACTTATACATGCTCTGGGATGGAATTTGGGTCTCGAAATAGAATTTCGTAAAACTAACCTCATGTTGATCGACTCGGAGTGCTAATTTCGAATTGTGGTCTTATAAACGATTCTGATAACGGAGCAAAAAGTTATGTTCATTTTTTTTACTGAATGGGTAAGAATAAGCCATGAGGGGTGAATATATCACTGATGGCGTGTACTCATATTTATGACATCGGGAGAATTCTCAAACTGAGATTACTATATTTTTTGGCCATCATAATAGGTCGACTCTGAATTGTGGCTTCACAAATGATTCGCATAATCGAGGGATACATTACATAAATTTTCCGGCTAGAAGGCCTTCGAAACAAGAAGAATGTCGACTAGAATTGTAATTTTCGAGTGGGAAATGAAGGATTTTTAAGTTGAAAACAATGTCTTATGGCCAAAGGTGATAAGAGGCATTGAGCGCCTCAAAGTGTCGATTTCTAATTATGGTCTTATAAACGATTTCGATAGTCGAGCAAAAAGTTATGTCTGTTTGATGAAAGGGGTGTCATATTCAATCAAATCATGTGCCTGCAATCTCACTCCCAGAGTGGAACTTGGGCTCCGAAGCATAAATCTCTGAATCTGACTTAGTATCAATTGGCTCGAAGTGTCGATTCCGAATTGGGTTCTCGCAAGCAGTTTCGATCGTCGAGCACAGAATTAATCACATTTTATGAAAGGGGTGTGATAGTTGATTGAATCGCGTACTTATATACATGCTCTAGGGCGGAATTTAGGCCTCGAAATGGAATTTTGTGAAACTAGCCTCAAGTCAACCGTCTCGGAGTCTCGACTCTAAATTGTGGTTTTATAAGTGATTCTGATAATCAAGCGGAAAGTTATGCCTATTTTTTTTTACTGAAGGGTGAGAATAAGCTAGAATGGGTGAATATATCGTCGATGACCGTGTACTCATATTTACGACTTGGAAGAAATTCTCACTCCAAGATGACTATAATATTTGACCATCATGATAGGCCGACTGCGAATTGTGGCTTCACAAGTGATTTGCATAATCGAGGAAAATGTTACACACATTTTCTTGCTAGAAAACCTTCGAAACACGGAGAACATCGATTATAATTGTAATTTTAGAGTGGAAATGAAGAAATTTTAAGTCAAAAATCACATCTTATGGCTTTAGGCTGAGGCGTCGAGTATGCCTCAGAGTCTGATTTTGATAATCGAGTAGAAAATTATGCCCATTTGACCGAAGGAGTGTCATATTCGATCAGATTGTATGGCTGCAATAACCCTCCCGGAGAGAAATTTGGGAGTTGAAGTAGAAATCTCTGAATCCGACCTAGTGTTGACTGGCTCGAAGTGCCAATTTTGAATCAGGTCTCACAAGTGGTTTTGATCATCGGGCGAAGAAATATTTACATTTTACGAAAGAGGTATGATAAGCGATCGAATTGTATACTTATATACATGCTCCGAGGATGAATTTGGGCCTCAAAATGGAATTTAGTAAAAATAGCCTCATGTAGACTATCTCAAAGTGTTGATTCTGAATTGTGATCTTATAAGCAATTCTAACAACTTAGTGGAAAGGTATGCCCATTTTTTACTGAAGGGGGGAGAATAAGCCAGAATGGGTGAATGTATTGCTTATGGTCGTGTATTCATATTTACAATCTCGGGAGAAATTCTGGCACTGAGATGACTACAATATTTTTCCATCATGATAGCTTGACTCCAAATTGCATGTGGCTTTATAAGTGATTTGCATAATCGAGGGAAATGTTACATACATGTTCCTACTAGAAAACCTTTGGAACATCGACTAAAATTGTAATTTTAGGCCGTGTTTGAAAATGTTGGCCAAAAGTAGAAAATTGGCAAAAGCTGATTTCCATCCACAATCGCGTCATGGACGCGATTTCACCGATGCGGACGACGAGGGATTGTGTCCCACCTACAAAAGGTGTCAAAAAAAAATACAGCGCCTTCTCTATCTCTCTCTTCGCCATATCTCAGAATCCGCAAAAGTCAAAAAAACCAACTTTTCGACAGAGGGGAGAGAAGAGAGAGAAGCTTCTCTCTATCCCTCTCTTACGCTCAAATTTCGCTGCGCACGTAAGCCAATGGCGCCAAGGGACATTTGGAAACACGATTAACTTTTTATTGATTTTACAGTCAAAAATCAACTCCAACTTCTGTTCCAAATGCGGCCTTAGAGTGGGAAATGAAGGAATTTTGAGTTAGAAATGACATCTTAGGGCCAGAGGCAATAAGATGCGTTGAGTACCTCAGAGTGCTGATTCCTAATTGTGGTGCCTTAAACAATTCCAATAATTGGGCAAAAAGTTTTGCCTATTTGATCAAAAGGTATCATATTCGATTAGATCATATGCTTGTAATCACACTCCCAAAGAGGAATTAGGGCGCCAAAGTAGAAATATTTGAATCCTACCTAGTGCCGACCGACTCGAAGTGCTAATTCCAAATTAGGGTCTTGCATGCGAGTCTGATCACCGGGCAAAGAAATATTTGCATTTTACGGAGGGGGTGTGATAATCTATCAAATCATGTACTTATATACATGCTCTAGAGTGGAATTTGTACCTCAGAATGAAATTTCATGAAACTAGCCTTATGTCAAACGTCCCAGAGTGCCGATTCTGAATTATGATTTTATAAGAGATTCTGATAAACGAGCAAAAGGTTATGTCCGATTTTTTACTAAAGGGGCAGAATAAGTTAGAAGGAGTGAATATATCGCTGATGGCTGTGTACTCATATTTACGACATTGGGAGGAATTCTTGTTTCGAGATGACTACAATTTTCAGCCGTTGTGATAGGTTGACTCTGAATTGTGGCTTTACAAGTGATTCGCATATTCGAGGGAAATGATACGCACATTTTTCTGCTAGAAAACCTTTGAAATATGGAGAATGTCGACTAGAATTGTAATTTTATAGTGAAAATGAAGAATTTTTTAGTCTTAAAAGGCGTCTTATGGAGGGATGCAGTAAGAGACATCAAGAACCTCAGAGTGCCAATTCCAAATTGTGATCTTATAAATGATTTCGATAACCAAGCAAAAAGTTATACATGTTTGACTGAAGGGGTGTCATATTCAATCAGATTGTGTGCCTACAATCACGCTATTAGAGAAAAATTTGCTTGTTAGAGTAGAAATCTCCGAATCTGACCTAGTGCGACCGACTCGAAGTGTTGATTCCAAATTAGGGTCTCATAAGAAATTCTGATTGTCAGGTGTAGAAATATTCGCATTTTATGGAAGGGGCATGATAATCGATCGAATCATATGCTGATATTTATGCTCAGGGGAGGAATTTAGGTCTCGGAAGGAATTTCGTAAAAATAGTCTCATGTCAACTATCTTGGAGTGCCGATTCTGAATTGTAGCCTTATAAGTAATTTTGATAACCGAGTGAAAAGTTATACCCATTTTTTTATGGACGGGGTGAGAATAAGCCAGAAGAGGTGAATATATTGTCGATGATCTTGTACTCATATTTATGACTTCAAGAGGAATTCTTGCGCTGAGATAATTACAATTTTTTTTACCATCGTGATAGGTCGACTCTGAATTTGTGGCTTCATAAGTGATTCGCATAATTAAGGGAAATGTTATGCACATTTTCCTATCAGAAAACCTTCAAAATGCAAAGAACGTCGACTAGAATAGTAAATTTAGAGTGGAAAATGAAAGATTTTTGAGTTGTAAATGATGTTTTATGGCCAAAGGCAATAATTGGCATTCAACATCTTGAAGTGCCGATTCCGAATTGTGGTTCTATATGCAATTCCGATAACTGAGTGGAAAGTTAAACTCATTTGATCTAAGGGGTGTCATATTCGATCAGATAGTGTGCTTACAATCATGCTCCCAGAGATAAATTTGGCACCGAAGTAGAATCTTCAAATCCGAAACTAGTGTCGATTGACTCAAAATGTCAATTCTAAATTGAGATTTCGCAAGCAGTTTCGATTGTGAGACGAAGAAATATTCACGTTTTATGGAACAAGTGTAATAATTGATCGAATCGTATACATATACACACTTCGAGATGGAAATTGGGTCTCAGAATAGAATTTTGTGAAACTAGCCTCATGTCGACTAACTAGAAGTGTTGATTTTGAATTGTGATCTTATAATTATTTCGATAACCAATCAGAAAGTTATGTCCATTATTTTATTAAAGGGGTGAGATAAGTCAGAAAGGGGGTGAATATATCGTTGATGATCATATACTTATATTTACGACATCAGGAGGAATTATCGCACCAAGATGACTATAATTTTTGGATGCTGAGATAGCCCAACTCCTAATTGTGGCTTTACAACTAATTCACATAATAAAGGGAAACGTTATACACATTGTTCTGCTAGAAAATCTTCGAAACATGGAGAACGTCAACTAGAATTATAATTCTATAGGGGAAAATGATGGATTTTTAAGATGAAAATGATACTTATGGCTGAAAGAGATAAGAGGCATCGAGTGAGTCAGAGTGTCAATTTCGAATTGTGATCCTATAAGCGATTTCGATAACCAAGCAGAAAGTTATATATGTTTGACCGATCCATCAGATCGTATACCTACAATCACATTCCCAGAGAGGAATTTGGGCACTGGAGTAGAAATCTTTAAATTTGACCTAGTGCCGACCAGCTTGAAGTGTTGATTCCAAATTGGGGTCTCACAAGCGATTCTCATCGTCAGGTGAAGAAGTATTCATATTTTATGGAACATATGTGATAACTGATCGAATCGTATACTTATATACACACTCCAGGAAAACATTTGAACCTCAAATTGGAATTTTATGAAATTGGCCTCATGTCGACCAACTCGGAGTGCGAATTTTGAATTCTGGCCTTATATGTGATTCCGATAATTGGGGAATAGTTATGCACATTTTTTTTCTTCTAAAGGGGTGAGAATAAGAGCCAGAAGGAGTGAATATATAGCCGATAGTTGTGTTCTCGTATTTAGGACCTCGGAAAGAATTCTCGAATTGAAATGACTACAATTTTTGGTCTATCACTTTGAATTGTGGCTTCATCAGTGATTCACATAATCAAGAGAAACGTTGCACGTATTTTCCAACTAGAAAACATTCGAAACATGGAGAATGTCATATAGAATTGTAATTTTAAGGTGGAAAATGAAGGATTTTTGTGATGGAAATGATGCCTTATGGCCAGAGGCTATAAGGGGCATCAAGTGGCTCAGAGTGCCAATTCCGATTTGTGGTCCTATAAACTATTCTGATAACTGAGCAAAAAGTTATGCCCATTTGACTGAAGGGGTGTCATATTCGATCAAATCGTGTACCTTTAGTCACACTCTCGGAGAGGAATTTTGGCATCGGAGTAGAAATATGGGAATCTGACCTAGTGTCGACCAGCTTGAAGTGTCGATTCTGAATTGGGGTATCGCAAAGTGTTCCGATTATTAGGTGAAGAAATATTCAGGATTTATAGAATGGGTGTGATAATCGATTGAATCATGCAATTATATACATGCACTGGAAGTGAATTTGGGCCTCATAATGAAATTTCGTAAAACTAGCCTCATGTCGACTGACTCGGAGTGCCGATTTCGAACTGTGGCCTGAGAAGCCTTTTTAATAATCGAGCGAAAAATTATGCCATTTTCTTACTTAAGAGGTGAGAATAAACCAGAAGGGGGTTAATATATTGCCGATGGTCATATACTCATATTTACGACCTCAATAGGAATTCTCGCACCAAGGTGACTAAAATTTCCTGCCGTGGAGATAGACCAATTTCGAATTGTGGCTTCAAAATTGATTCGTATAATCGAGAGAAAAATTACGCACGTTTCCTTGCTAGAAAATCTTTGAAACCCAAACGTCAACTAGAGTTATAATTCTAGAGTGGAAAATGAAAGGTTTTAAGAAAAAAATAATGCTTATGGTCGAAAGATATAAGAGGCATTGAGTACCTCAGAGTGTCGATTTTGAATTGTGATCCTATAAGTAATTTTGATAACCGAGTGGAAAGTTATGTCCGTTTGACTAATCAATTAGATCATGTGCCTACAATCACATTTTCAAAGAGGAATTTGGGTGCCATAGTAGAAATCTTTGAATCAAACCTAGTACCAACCGGCTCGAAGTGCAGATTTTGAATTACGATTTTGCAAGTAGTTTCAATCATTGAGTGAAGAAATATTCACGTTTTAAGGAACTAGTGTGATAATCGAGCGAATCATGCACTTATATGCATACTCTGGGGTGAAATTTGAACCTCGAAATGAAATTTAGTGAAACTAGCCTCATGTCAACTGACTAGGAGTACTGATTTCAAATTCTAGTCATATACACGATTACAATAACTAAGCGAAGAGATATGCCCATTTTTTTTTCTAAAGGGGAGAGAATAAGAGTGAGGAGTGAACATATCGTAGATGGCCGTGTACTCATATTTATGACCTCATAAGGAATCCTTGCACTAAGATGACTACAATTTTTGACATACCACTCTGAATTGTGGCTTCACAAGTGATTTGCATAATTGAGGGAAATGTTATACACATTTTTCAGCTAGAGAACATTCAAAACACAAAGAATTTCAAACAAAATTGTATTTTAGAATGGAAAATGAAGGATTTCTTGTCACGCCCCGATATTTAGCAGCGGAATAAATACCGGGGGACGTGATCGATACAGATAGACGTATCACAGTTGAATAGCGCAGAGTCACAATTACATATAACCACACATTTCATACCATAATAATGTCATCAAAAGTACTCTTTATTCCATTCCAATTCACTAGTTACAACCTTTCATAAGAAGGACTCACTGAAAAGAGTTCATTATTCAAATGAAAATGTTTCTCTAATACATCGACTACTCATATGTCTATTTCTAAACTGTCAACTACTCATATGGCAGGTGCTCATCACTCTTGCCCTGCCCCATCGGACTCCACTGGTTCCTCATCACTACCTGAAAAGGGCAGGTTGATAGGGGTGAGCGAACTAGCTCAGTAGGATTTACATCTCAATATTGTGCGGGCACTAATATACATGATTAACATTTTTAAATAGGCAGATATGCACATGAATATGATGACAATGCATGCTTTTCTAACAAGTTGAATAGAGGAATAGAACGGATGACATATCAAATCAAATATTGAATTGCATATACAATGGACAGATATTTCAAGAGTAGAATCATATCAAAAGAGATTGGCCATATTCATACAGATATCATGTATTCGCATGAACAGACGTATCATATCAAATCTTATCATATCAGATCAAATCAAACTTATCATATCAAATGAAGGCACATTTCCACTAATCTTGCTTATTCGTTGTGCTATGCCAAGCACCAGAAGTCCATACTCCCGCGGTTAATAAGTACGTTGGGGCGCTCCTCCCCAGGACCGAACCGGGCCCCTTTTGCACAGATATTGGTCAAATGGACCGAAGTCCCATATTGTGCCGAACAAACATATTCATATTATGGCCACAGAGTTTCAATGACAAATAGCTCAAGAGAACAAAAGACAGTATAATGACGTATCATGTTTCATAATCCATTAATGTCTTGACATGAGGATGACTAATGACAGATCATATGCAGAACATGTGCTCTCTATCTCCAGGGTACTTCATGGTACAACCAGCTCGGCCTCTATATGGAAATCTATAGAGAGCGGAGACTTATGGAGGTCTTAAGGAAAAGGTCGCTAGTCTACCAATTCAGAATAACCAGCAGAGAGCTCCCAATTCCCCAAGGAGGGTGTGCCTAGTCGTACAAATGTGTAAGTGACGAGTCACGGATCTTTCCTAGCATGTATGCATATGGACAATTAATTAATTGAACACCGAAAAACATGTAACTATTGAAACTCATATGCAAATCATGACATTAACTCCACTAACAAGTCCATACTAACATGTATTCATACCCACATTCATATCATATTCTTATCATATCAGTTGAAAATAGGAAAGATCACAAGATAATCCAATAAACATAAGGACAATCACAATTACACATTAGAATCATATTCGTATCATTACCATTTTTCTTCAATGGGTTGATTTCTTTTAGGTCCATGCATACTATATAACATCATGCACATGCTAGTAGACACCATGCAATGATCAAACCCAAAACATGCAATATTTTTGCAAAGGTAGTGTCAACACACCTCTTACTGGTGTTGACACAATGCTTCAAACACAAGGCAAAATAATGCAGAACTGGTCAAGTAGTGTCGACACTAGATCAAGTAGTGTCGACACTAGAGACAATTCCCAGAAAACCCAGTCAACAGGTCTATACAGGGTGTCGACACTAGATCAAGTAGTGTCGACACTAGAGACCTTCCCAGAAAACCTGTTGTGCCAGTATGGGACAGTGTGTCGACACTAGATCAAGTAGTGTCGACACTAGAGGCCTTCCCAGAACACCTTTTGGGCTGATTTGGGACAGTGTGTCGACACTAGTTCAAGTAGTGTCGACACTAGAGACCTTCCCAGAAAACCTGTTGTGTCAGTATGGGACAGTGTGTCGACACTAGATCAAGTAGTGTCGACACTAGAGGCCTTCCCAGAACACCTTTTGGGCTGATTTGGGACAGTGTGTCGACACTAGTTCAAGTAGTGTCGACACTAGAGGCCCTCCCAGAAAAAACATACAGGTCAAGTGTAACCCGAAAACACATCTCATGTAGCGATTTACTTACCCTACTTATAACTCTCTAACAAATGACATGTAGACAAAACGTTCAACACGAAATATGACGAGGACAACTAGTAGAAGAACTTTGATGTTGGGGGTTTGATCTAATTCGGTCTCGAATCCCAAGAAAACATATGAAGAACATAAAGCTAAGTTCAGCCCGAAATCGCAGTATCATGCAGCGACTCTCTTACCACGCTTATAACTCTCTAACAAAAGACTTTTGGACAAAACGTCCAACATAAAAGATGATCGTGACTAGAAGAACTTTCATGAATGAAGTTTAGTCTAATTCGGTCTTGAATCGTGTGCATGATATGAAGAACGAGAAAAGCCCTAACTGTGCGCGACTTAGGGAAAACTACGAATACACAATGTGTACTCCATGAAAATTAGTCAAACCAAGTGCAAATGAACCTAGACTCAAAGATCTACATGATGGTGTTGGTTTTCTTTAATCTTGGCCCAAGAACACCTACCTTTGAATGCTAATAACTCTCTGCAGATTTCTGGGTTGATGCAGAGCGAGGTTGAGGAAGAGCACGTTTTCCCCAGCCGTCCTCCTCTTCCCCAGCGCTCCAAACTTGCTGCTCACGACCCCAACTTATTGCTAAACCTTCCCAAAGAGTTTAATGATGAGTTCTTATAGATTTAGGGTGTATTTAAAAGTCCTAACGGGACTAGGAAAGGGGCTGCGAATTCTGTTTCCTACTTTCCATAAAATCTGGGATTCTCTCACCCAAAAGAGGTAGCAAAGGTTAGGAAACCACCTCTTAGGGTTGGGTTCAGTTTTGGCTTACCTTACATGACTAATCATCCTAATTTTAACCCTAAATTGCCCTCCCTAATTATTGCATAATTACATACACGAATTTCTGGGTATTTTCTTGTCCCAATTTATTTTATCCTTAGGCCAAATGTACTCCATTGGCCCAATCTTGTTAATGGGTTATTAATACATAATGTTGTAAGTCTCTCCAACATGTTTATTTAATTTATGGTTGGGTTATTCTTCCGTGTTACAATTTCCCCGATGTGTTTTCTCTCGTACGATAATGGTACGTAAGTTTTATCGTTCTAATAATTATGGAATTTATTTATTCTCCTTTAATTCTAAATCACTAAATTTTCGGGGTGTTACATTTCTAATGCTAAAATGATGTCTCATGGCCAAAGGCAATAAGAGGGGTCGAGCAGCTCAGAGTGTCGAGTCTGAATTGTCATCCTATAAGCGAATGTGATAATTGAGCACAAAGTTATACTCGTCTGATTAAATGGGTGTCATATTCAATCAGATTGTGTGCCTACAGTCATGCTCTTGGAGTGAAATTTGGGCGTCGGAGTAGAAATCTGCTAATCTGACCTAGCATCATGACTAACTCGAAGTGTCGATTCTGAATTGGGGTCTTGTAAGTGGTTTCAATCGCCGAGCATAGAATTATTTGCATTTTATGGAACTGGTTTATTATCTATAGGATTGTGAAAATATATACACACTCTAGGATGTAATTTGGGCCTTGGAATGGAATTTCATAAAACTGAAGCCTCAAGTCGATCGAACCAGAGTGTCGATTTAGAATTGTGATCTTATAAGCTATTCTGATAACCAAGGGAAAAGTTATGCCCTCTTTTTTACTAAAGGGGTGAGAATATGTCAGAAGGGGCAAATTTATCGCCGATGGTCGTGTACTCATTTTTTGGGCCTCGGGAGGAATTTTCGTACGGAGATGACTATAATTTTTTGCCATCGTGATAGGTCGACTCTGAATTCTAGCTTTACAAGTGATTTTCATAATCGAGGGAAATGTTACACATATTTTTCTGCTAGAAAACCTTTGAAATACATAGAACATTGACTAGAATTATATGTCTAGAGTGATAAATGAAGTATTTTTTAGTCTTAAACAATGTCTTACGGCCAGAGGCCATAAGAGATGTCGAGCGGCTCAGAGTGTTGATTCTGAATTATGGTCCTATAAGCGATTCTGATAATCAAGTGGAAAGTTATGCCTATTTGACCGAACAGGTGCCATATTTGATCAAATTGTGTTTTTGCAATCACGCTCCCGAAAAAGAATTTGGACGTCGAAGTAGAAATATCTAGATCTGACTAGTGTCGACCAAGTCAAAGTGTCGGTTTCAAATTGGGATCTCGCAAGCGATGTCGAACGTCGAGCGAAGAAATATTTATGTTTTGCAGGACGGGTGTGGCAATCAATCGAATCGTGTGCTTATATACATGCTCTGGGACAGAATTTGGGCCTCATAATGAAATTTCATAAAACTAGGCTCATGTCGACCGACTCAGAGTGTCAATTTTGATTGTGGTATTATAAGTGATTTCGATGATCGAGCGGAAACTTATGCCCATTTTATTACCCAAAGGGGTGAATATATCGTGATGGTCGTGTACTCAAATTTACGTTCTCCGAAGGAATTCTTGCACCTATATGACTACAATATTTTGGCCATAGTGATAGGTCGACTCTGAATTATGGCTTCACAGGTGATTCACATAATTGAGGGAAACGAGGTATGCACATTTTCCCACTAGAAAACCTTCAAAAGACAGAGAGTTTTGACTAGAATTATACTTTTGGAGTGGGAAATGAAGAATTTTTTAGTTGAAATCAAGGTCTTATGGCTGGAGGAAATAATAAGCGTCGAGCATCTTAGAATGTCAATTCTAAATTGTGGTCCTATAAGCGATTTTGATAACCGAGTGAAAAGTTATGCATGTATGACCGAAAGGGTGTCATATATTTGATCAGATTGTACAATCACACCCTCGGAGAGGAATTTAGGGGCCGGAGTTGAAATCTCCTAATCCAACCTACTACTATCCAGCTTGAAACGTCTATTCTGAATTGGCGCAAGTGGTTCCGATCATCGGGCAAAGAAATATTCATGTTTTACGGAATGGATGTGATAATCGATTGAATCATGTACTTATGTACACGCTCCGGGGTGAAATTTGGACCTCGAAATTGAATTTCATGAAACTAGCCTCATGTTGAATAACTAGGAGTGTTGATTTTGAAATGTGGTCTTATAAGCGATTCCGATAACCGATCGAAAAGTTATTTCCTTTTTTTACTGAAGGGGTGAGAATAAGCCAGAATGGGGTGAATATATTTTTGATGGTCGTGTACTCATATTTACGATCTTGGAAGAAATTCTCACACCTAGATGACTACAATTTTCTGCCTAGATAGGCCAACTCCGAATTGCGGCTTCAAAATTGATTCACATAATTAAGGAAAGTGTTATGCATATTTTTCTACTAGAAAACCATCGAAACACAAAGAACGTCGACTAGAATTATAATTCTAGAGTGGGAAATGAAGGATTTTTTAGACGAAAATGACGGCTTATAGCTAAAGGTAATAAGAGGCCTCGAGCACCTTAGAGTGTCGATTTCAAATTATGGTCTTATAAGTAATTTCGATAATTGAGTAGACAATTATGTCCGTTTGACTGAACTGATGTCATCTTTGATCTGATTGTGTTCCTACAATCACACTCCCA
This sequence comes from Colocasia esculenta, assembly GCA_014218235.1. Lineage (NCBI taxonomy): Eukaryota > Viridiplantae > Streptophyta > Magnoliopsida > Alismatales > Araceae > Colocasia > Colocasia esculenta. The sequence continues at coordinate 22,386,063 of CM024753.1, read as the reverse complement.
GAGAGGAATTTGGGCGCCGGAATATAAATATTTGAATCTGACCTAGTACCAACCGGCTCGAAGTGCCAATTCCAAATTGGGGTCTAGCAAATGGTTCCAATCGTCGGAAGAAGAAATATTTACATTTTACGAAACAGATGTGATAAATGATCGAATCATTTACTTATATACACGCTCCGAGGCAAAATTTGGACCTTGGAATGGAATTTTGTGAAAGTAACCTCACGTCGACTGACTCAGACTGTCGATTTCAAATTCTGGTCTTATAAGTGATTTTGATAAATGAACAAAAATTTATGCCCATTTTTTTCTCAAGGGGTGAGAGTAAGAGCCAGAAGGAGTGAATATATTGCCGATGATCTTGTACATATATTTACAACCTCAGGAGGAATTCTCACTTCGACATGACTAGAATTTTTGACCTATCACTCTGAATTGTGACTTCACAAGTGATTTAGATAATCAAGAGAAATGTTACGCATATTTTCTAGCTAGAAAACCTTCAAAACATGGATAATGTCATATATAATTGTAATTTTAGAGTTGGAAAGGACGGATTTCTGAGACAGAAATGATGTCTTATGGTCGAAGGTGACAAGAGGAATCTAGTGGCTTGGAGTGCCAATTTTAAATTGTGGTCCTATAAGCAATTATGAGTGGAAAGTTATGTTTGTTTGACTGAAGGAATGTCATATTCGATCAGATTATGTGTCTGCAATCATACTCTTGGAGAGGAATTTGGGCTCCATAGTAGAAATCACTGAATCTGACCTAGTGCAGGCCAGCTCGAAATGTCGATTCCAAATTGGGGTCTCATAAGTGGTTGGTGAAGAAATATTCATGTTTTATGGAACGAGTGTGATAATTGATCGAATCGTGTAATTATATACATGATCCGGGGTGGAATTTGGGACTTAGAATGGAATTTTGTATAACTAGTCTCATGTCGACTGATGGAATTTCGTATAACTAGCCTCATGTCGACTGACTAACAGTGTCGATTTCAAATTGTGGTCTTATAAGCTATTCCAATAACAGAGAGGAATGTTATACCCAATTTTTTTACTGAAGAGGTAAGAATAAGCCAAGAGGAGTGAATATACCGTTGATAGTTATGTGCTCATGTTTACGACCTCAGGGACTATAATTTTTCACCATTATGATAAGCTAACTTCGAATTGTGGCTTTACAGGTGATTCGCATAATCGAGGGAATCATTACGCACATTTTCCTGCTAGTAAACATTCAAAGCACGATGAACGTCTACTAGAATTATAATTCTAAAGTGGGAAATGAAGGATTTTTTAGTTAAAAACAATGTCATATGGTCGGAGGCAATACAAGGCATCGAGCGGCTTGGAGTGTTGATTCCAAATTGTGGTCCTATAAGCAATTTTGATAACCGAGTGGAAAGTTATGCCCGTTTGAACAAAGATCAGATCATGTTCCTGCAATCACGCTCCTGGAGAGGAATTTCGGCACCAAAGTAGAAATATTCGAATCCAATATAATGCTGACCAACTCAAAGTGTTAGTTCTGAATTAGGGCTTTACAAGCAGTTCCAATTGTTGGGTGAAGAAATATTCACGATTTAAAGAAAGGGTGTGATAATCAATCGTATCGAATACTTATATACCCACTCTAGAGTGAAATTTGGGGCTTGGAATGGAATTTCATAAAACTAGTCTCATGTCAACCGACTAGGAGGTACCGATTTCAAATTGTGATCTTATAAGTAATTCTGATAACCGAGTGGAAAGTTATGTCCATTTTTTTACTAAAGAGGTGTGAATAAGTTAGAATGGGTGAATATACCTCGAGAGGAATCTTCACACCGAGATGACTACAATGTTCAACTGTCGGGATAGGCCTACTCCAAATTGTAGCTTCACAAGTGATTCACATAACCTAGGGACACGTTACACACATTTTTTTGCTAGAGAACCTTAGAAACACGAAGAATGTTGTCTAGAATTGTAATTTTAAAATGGGAAATGAAGGATTTTTTAGACAAAAATGACCTCCTATGGACAAAGGATATAAGAAGCGTCGAGTTTCTTGGAGTGCCAATTCTGAATTGTGGTCCTGTAAGCGATTTCTATAACTAAGTAAAAAGTTATACCCGTTTGATCGAACGAGTGTCATATTCGATCAAATCGTGTGCCTACACTCACGCTTATGGAGAGGAATTTAGGTATCGGAGTAGAAATCTCCAAATCTGGCCTATTTCGGACTAGCTCAAAGTGTTTATTCTGAATTAGGGTCTCGTAAGCGATTCTGATCATCAAGCGCATAAATACATATTATGGGATGGAATTTGGGCCGTAGAATGGAATTTCATAAAACTAGCCTCATGTCGACTGAATCAGAGTGCTGATTTTGAGTTGTGGTCTTATAAGCATTTTCGATAACTAAGTAGTGAGTTATACCTATTTTTTTTACTAAAGGGATGAGAATAAGAGCTAGAAGGGGTGAATATATAGTCGTTGGTCATGTACTCATATTTACGACCTCAAGAGGGTTTCTCACCCCGGGATGACTATAATTTTCAGTTGTTGTGATAAGCTAAATCTGAATTGTGGCTTCACAAGTTATTTGCATAATCAGAGGAAATGTTTTGCACATTTTCCAACTAGAAAACCTTTGAATTGTAATTTTAGAGCAGGAAATGAAGAATTTTTTAGTAAAAAACAATGTCTTATGGTCGGAGGCAATAAGAGGCGTCGAGCGGTGAGAGCGATGATTCAGAATTTTAGTCATATAAGTGATCCAATAACTGAGTAAAAAGTTTTACCCGTTTGACCGAAGTGGTGTCATATTCGATTAGATCATGTGCATGCAATCACACTCCCGAAGAGCAATTTGGGTGCTAGAGTAGAAATCCCTAAATCTGACCTAGCGTCGACTGGCTTGAAGTGTTAATTCCAAATTGGGATCTTGCAAGCGGTTTTGATCATTAAGCAAAGGAATATTTGTGTTTTATGGAACGAGTGTGATAATTGATTGATTCGTGCACTTATATACATGCTCTAGGGATGAATTTTAGCCTCGTAGTGAAATTTTCTAAAACTAGCCTTACGTTGATTGACTTGAAGTGTTGATTTCAAATTGTAGTCTTATAAGTGATTCTGATAAATGAATGGAAAGGTATGCCCACTTTTTTTACTGAAGGGGTGAGAATAAGCTAGAGGGGACGAATATTTCACGATGGTTGTATACTCATATTTACGAGCACGGGAGGAATTCTTGCACCGAGATGACTACAAATTTTTATCGTTGTGATAGGCTGACTTCAAATTGTGACTTTACAAGTGATTCACATAATCGATGGAAACGTTACACACATATTTTCCTGCTAGAAAACCTTCGAAACATGGAGAATGTCAACTAGAATTGTAATTTTAGAGTGGGAAATGAAGGGTTTTTATGTGGGAAGCGACGTCTTATGGCCAGAGGTGATAAGAGGCATCGAACTCCTTATAGTGTCGATTTCGAATTGCAGTCCTATAAGCAATTCCAATAACCAAAAGGAAAGTTATGTTCGTTTGATTGAAGAGATGTCATATTCGATCAGATCATGTGCCTGCAATCACACTCCTAGAGAGAAATTTGGGACCCAAAGTAGAAATCTTTGACTCTAACCTAAAGTGAACCGGCTCAAAGTGTTGATTCCGAATTGGGGTCTCACAAGCAGTTTCGATCACTAGACAAAGAAATATTCATGTTTTATAGAAGGGGTGCGATAATCAATGGAATCGTGTACTTATGTACACACTCCGGGGTGAAATTTGGGCCTCATAATGGAAATTCATAAAACTATCCTGTTGTCAATAAGTTTGGATGTCGATTTCAAATTGTGACCTTATAAATGATTCCGATTATTGATCGGAAACTTATGTCCTTTTTTTACTGAAGGGATGAGAATAAGAGCTTGAAGAGGTGAATATATCGCCAATGGTTGTGTACTCATATTTACTATCTCTGGAAGAATTCTCACGCGAGATGACTATAATTTTCAACCATCAAGATAGGTCGACTAGATCTGAATTGTGGCTTCATAGGTGATTCACATAATCGAGAGAAATGCTATGCATATTTTCCTACTAGAAAGCCTACGAAGCATGGATAATGTCGATTAGAATTGTAATTTTAGAGTAGGAAATGAAGGATATTTAAGTAAAAAATGACGTCTTATGGCCGGAGGTGATAAGATGCGTTGAGCGCCTCAGAGTGCCGATTCCGAACTATGATCCTATATTCGATTCTGATAACCAAGTGAAAAGTTATACTAGTTTAATCAAAGTGGTGTCATATTCGATCACATCATGTGCCTACAATCACACTATCAGAGAGGAATTTGGGGGACAGAGTAAAAATCTCCAAATCTGACCTAGTATAGACCGACTCAAAGTGTCAATTCCAAATTGGGGTCTCACAAGCGGTTCTAATCGCCAGGCAAAAAAGATTTCATATTTTACAGAATGGGTGTGGTAAACGGTCAAATCGTGTACTTATATACACGCTCCAGGATGAAATTTGGGCCTCATAGTTGAATTTCGTGAAACTAGTCTCATATCGACTGACTCAGAGTGTCGATTTCAATTTGTGGTTGACTCCCTCGATTACGCGAATCGCTGGCGGAGCCCACACGCGGAGCCGACCAGTCACAGTGATCGGAAGTCGTGTTCAACTCGATGCGAGATCTCCTCCCCAGGTCGTGGATATGGGTGCCCGAACATCGCCGATATAGTCACCCCCTCCGGTTTATTCCCACCCCTTCAGCGAAAGAATTGGGCATAACTTTCTGCACGGCCATCGGAATCGCTAATGTGACCACAATTCGGAATCGGCACTCCGAGACGGTCGACAGGGCGCCGGTTTCGCGGAATTCCGTTCCGGGGCCAAAATTCCCCCCGGAGCGTGTGTAGTGTACACCGACTGCCGTACCCTCCGGTCGGACATGGATATTTATTCGTCCGGGGGTCGGAACCGCCAGCGAGGCCTCAATTCAGAATCGGCACTTCAACCCGGTCGGTAAATGGCCGCATTCGGAGATTTCCGGTCCGGTGCCCAAATTCCTCTCCGGGAGCGCGGTCGCAGGCTGCCGATGCGATCGCATACGGACACCGCTTCGCTCAAACAGGCATAACTTTTCGCTCGGTTATCGGAATCGCTTATAAGACCCCAATTCGGAATCGGCACTCAGAGGCGCTCGACGCCCACTTATAGCCTCAGGCCATAAGACGTCGTTTCGGGGTAAAAAATCCTTCGTTTCGCACTCCGAAATTGCGATTCTAGCCGACGATCTCCCATATTCCATGGTTTTTTGGCAGTAGCGACTCCCTCGGTTACGCGAATCACTGGCGGAGCCCACACACGGAGCCGCCCAGTCACAGCGATCGGAAGTCGTGTTCAACTCGACGCGAGATCTCCTCCCCAGGTCGTGGATATGGGTTCCCGAACATTGCCGATATAGTCACCCCCTCCGGTTTATTCCCACCCCTTCAGTGAAAGAATTGGGCATAACTTTCCGCACGGGCATCAGAATCGCTTATGTGACCACAATTCGGAATCGGCACTCCGAGACGGTCGACAGGGGGCTGGTTTCACGGAATTCCGTTCCGGGGCCCAAATTCCCTCCGGAGCGTGTGTACTAGTACACCGACTGCCGTACCCTCCGGTCGGACGTGGATATTTATTCGCCCGGGGGTCGGAACCGCCCGCGAGGCCCCAATTCAGAATCGGCACTTCGACCCGGTCGGTAAATGGTCGCATTAGGAGATTTCCGGTCCGGTGCCCAAATTCCTCTCCGGGAGCGCGGTCGCAGGCTGCCGATGCGATCGCATACGGACACCGCTTCGCTCAAACATGCATAACTTTTTGCTCGGTTATCGGAATCGCTTATAAGACCCCAATTCGGAATCGGCACTCAGAGGCGCTCGATGCCCACTTATTGCCTCAGGCCATAAGACGTCATTTCGGGGTCGAAAATCCTTCGTTTCGCTCTCCGAAATTGCGATTCTAGCCGACGATCTCCCCTATTCCATGGTTTTTTGGTAGTAGCGACTCCCTCGATTACGCGAATCGCTGGCGGAGCCCACACGCGGAGCCGCCCAGTCACAGCGATCGGAAGTCGTGTTCAACTCGATGCGAGATCTCCTCCCCAGGTCGTGGATATGGGTGCCCGAACATCGCCGATATAGTCACCCCCTCCGGTTTATTCCCACCTCTTCAGCGAAAGAATTGGGCATAACATTCCGCACGGGCATCGGAATCGCTTATGTGACCACAATTCGGAATCGGCACTCCGAGACGGTCGATAGGACGCTAGTTTCGTGGAATTCTGATCCGGGGCCAAAATTCCCCCCGGAGCGTGTGTACTAGTACACCGACTGCCGTACCCTCCTGTCGGACGGGGATATTTATTCGCCCGGGGGTCGGAACCGCCCGCGAGGCCCCAATTCAGAATCGGCACTTCGACCCGGCCGGTAAATGGTCGCATTCGGAGATTTTCGGTCCGGTGCCCAAATTCCTCTCAGGGAGCGCGGTCGCAGGATGCCGATGCGATCGCATACGGACACCGCTTCGCTCAAACATGCATAACTTTTCGCTCGGTTATCGGAATCGCTTATAAGACCCCAATTCGGAATCGGCACTCAGAGGCTCTCAACACCCACTTATAGCCTCAGGCCATAAGACGTCCTTTCGGGGTAAAAAATCCTTCGTTTCGCACTCCGAAAATGGGATTCTAGCCGACGATCTCCCCTATTCCATTGTTTTTTGGCAGTAGCGACTCCCTCGGTTATGCGAATCACTGGCGGAGCCCACACGCGGAGCCGCCCAGTCACAGCGATCGGAAGTCGTGTTCAACGCGACGCGAGATCTCCTCCCCAGGTCGTGGATATGGGTGCCCGAACATCGCCGATATAGTCACCCCCTCCGGTTTATTCCCACCCCTTCAGCGAAAGAATTGGGCATAAATTTCCGCACGGGCATCGGAATCGCTTATGTGACCACAATTTGGAATCGGCACTCCGAGACGGTCGACAGGGCACTAGTTTCTCAGAATTCCGTTCCGGGGCCAAAATTCCCCCCGGAGCGTGTGTACTAGTACACCGACTGCCGTACCCTCCGAACGGACGTTGATATTTATTCGCCCAGGGGTTGGAACCTCCTGCGAGGCCCCAATTCAGAATCGGCACTTCGACCCGGTCGGTAAATGGTCGCATTTGGAGATTTCCGGTCTGGCGCCCAACTTCCTCTCCGGGAGCGCGGTCGCAGGCTGCCGATGCGATCGCATACGGACACCGCTTCACTCAAACAGGCATAACTTTTTGCTCGGTTATCGGAATCACTTATAAGACCCCAATTCGGAATCGGCACTCAGAGGCGCTCGACGTCCACTTATAGCCTCAGGCCATAAGACGTCGTTTCGGGGTAAAAAATCCTTCGTTTCGCACTCCGAAATTGCGATTCTAGCCGACGATCTCCCCTATTCCATGGTTTTTTGGCAGTAGCGACTCCCTGGATTACGCGAATCACTGGCGGAGCCCACACGCGGAGCCGCCCAGTCACAGCGATCGGAAATTGTGTTCAACTCGATGCGAGATCTCCTCCCCAGGTCATGGATATGGTTGCCCGAACATTGCCGATATAGTCACCCCCTCCGGTTTATTCCCACCCCTTCAGTGAAAGAATTGGGCATAACTTTCCGCACGGGCATCGGAATCGCTTATGTGACCACAATTCAGAATCGGAACCCCGAGACGGTCGACAGGGGGCTGGTTTCGCGGACTTCTGTTCCGGGGCCAAAATTCCCCGCGGAGCGTGTGTACTAGTACACCGACTGCTGTACCCTCCGGTCGGACGTGGATATTTGTTCGTCCGGGGGTCGGAACCGCCCGCGAGGCCCCAATTCAGAATCGTCACTTCGACTCGGTCGGTAAATGGTCGCATTCAGAGATTTCCGGTCCAGTGCCCAAATTCCTCTCCGGGAGCGCGGTCGCAGGCTGTCGATGCGATCGCATACGGACACCGCTTCGCTCAAACAGGTATAACTTTTCGCTCGGTTATCGGAATCGCTTATAAGACCCCAATTCGGAATCGGCACTCAGAGGCGCTCAACGCCCACTTATAGCCTCAGACCATGAGACATCGTTTTGGGGTAAAAAAGCCTTCGTTTCGCACTCCGAAATTGCGATTCTAGCGGACGATCTCCCCTATTCCATGGTTTTTTGGCAGTAGCGACTCCCTCGATTACGCGAATCACTGGCGGAGCCCACACGCGGAGCCGCCCAGTCACAGCGATCGGAAATCGTGTTCAACTCGACGCGAGATCTCCTCCCCAGGTCATGGATATGGGTGCCCGAACATCGCCGATATAGTCACCCCCTCCGGTTTATTCCCACCCCCTCAGTGAAAGAATTGGGCATAACTTTCCGCACGGGCATCAGAATCGCTTATGTGACCAAAATTCAGAATAGGCACTCCGAGACGGTCGACAGGGGGCTGGTTTCGCAGAATTCCGTTCCGGGGCCAAAATTCCCCCCGGAGCGTGTGTACTAGTACACTTACTGCCGTATCCACCGGTCGGACGTGGATATTTGTTCGCCCGGGGGTCGGAACCGCCCGCGAGGCCCCAATTCAGAATCGTCACTTCGACCCGGTCGCTAAATGGTCGCATTCAGATATTTCCGGTCCAGTGCCCAAATTCCTCTCCGGGAGCGCGGTCGCAGGCTGCCGATGCGATCGCATACGGACACAGCTTCGCTCAAACAGGTATACCTTTTCGCTCGGTTATCGGAATCACTTATAAGACCCCAATTCGGAATCGGCACTCAGAGGCGCTCGACGCCGACTTATTGCCTCAGGCCATAAGACGTCATTTTGAGGTAAAAAATCCTTCGTTTCGCACTCCGAAATTGCGATTCTAGCCGACGATCTCCCATATTCCATGGTTTTTTGGCAGTAGCGACTCCCTCGGTTACGCGAATCACTGGCGAAGCCCACACGCGGGGCCGTCCAGTCACTGCGATCGGAAGTCGTGTTCAACTCGACGCGAGATCTCCTCCCCAGGTCGTGGATATGGGTTCCCGAACATCGCCGATAGTCACCCTCTCCGGTTTATTCCCACCCCTTCAGTGAAAGAATTGGGCATAACTTTCCGCACGGGCATCAGAATCGCTTATGTGACCACAATTCGGAATCGTCACTCCGAGACAGTCGACATGGGGCTGGTTTCGCAGAATTCCATTCCGGGGCCAAAATTCCCTTCGGAGCGTGTGTACTAGTACACCGAGTGCCGTACGCTCCGGTCGGACGTGGATATTTATTCGCCCGGGGGTCGGAACCGCCCGCGAGGCCCCAATTCAGAATCGGCACTTCGACCCGGTCGATAAATGGCCGCGTTCGGAAATTTTCGGTCCGGTGCCCAAATTCCTCTCCGGGAGCGCGGTCGCAGGCTGCCGATACGATCGCATACGGACACCGCTTCGCTCAAACAGGCATAACGTTTCGCTCGGTTATCGGAATCGCTTATAAGAACCCAATTCGGAATCGGCACTCAGAGGCGCTCGATGCCCACTTATTGCCTCAGGCCATAAGATGTCATTTCGGGGTCGAAAATCCTTCGTTTCGCTCTCCGAAATTGCGATTCTAGCCGACGATCTCCCCTATGCCATGGTTTTTTGGCAGTAGCGACTCCCTCGATTACGCGAATCGCTGGCAGAGCCCACACGCGAAGCCGCCCAGTCACAGCGATCGGAAGTCATGTTCAACTCGATGCGAGATCTCCTCCCCAGGTCATGGATATGGGTGCCCGAACATCGCCGATATAGTCACCCCTCTGGTTTATTCCCACCCCTTTAGCGAAAGAATTGAGCATAACTTTCCGCACGGGCATCGGAATCGCTTATGTGACCACAATTCGGAATCGGCACTCCGAGACGGTCGACAGGGTGCCAGTTTCGTGGAATTCTGTTACAGGGACAAAATTCCCCCCAGAGCGTGTGTACTAGTACACCGACTGCCGTACCCTCCTGTCGGACGGGGATATTTATTCGCCCGGGGGTCGGAACTGCCCGCGAGGCCCCAATTCAGAATCGGCACTTCGACCCGGTCGGTAAATGGTCGCATTCGGAGATTTCCGGTCCGGTGCCCAAATTCCTCTCCGGGAGCGCGGTCGCAGGCTGCCGATGCAATCGCATACGGACACCGCTTCGCTCAAACATGCATAACTTTTCGCTCGGTTATCGGAATCGCTTATAAGACCCCAATTCGGAATCGGCACTCAGAGGCGCTCAACGCCCACTTATAGCCTGAGGCCATAAGACGTCGTTTCGGGGTAAAAAATCCTTCGTTTCGCACTCCGAAATTGCGATTCTAGCCGACGATCTCCCCTATTCCATGGTTTTTTGGCAGTAGCGACTCCCTCGGTTATGCGAATCACTGGCGGAGCCCACACGCGGAGCCGCCCAGTCACAGCGATCGGAAGTCGTGTTCAACTCGACGCGAGATCTCCTCCCCAGGTCGTGGATATGGGTGCCCGAACATCGCCGATATAGTCACCCCCTCCGGTTTATTCCAACCCCTTCAGTGAAAGAATTGGGCATAAATTTCTGCACGGGCATCGGAATCGCTTATGTGACCACAATTCGGAATCGGCACTCCGAGACGGTCGACAGGGCACTGGTTTCTCGGAATTCCGTTCCGGGGCCAAAATTCCCCCCGGAGCGTGTGTACTAGTACACCGACTGCCGTACCCTCCGAACGGACATGGATATTTATTCGCCCGGTGGTCGGAACCGCCCGCGAGGCCCCATTTCAGAATCGGCACTTCGACCCGGTCGGTAAATGGTCGCATTTGGAGATTTCCGGTCCGGCGCCCAACTTCCTCTCCGGGAGCGCGGTTGCAGGCTGCCGATGCGATCGCATACGGACACCGCTTCGCTCAAACATGCATAACTTTTTGCTCGGTTATCAGAATCGCTTATAAGACCCCAATTCGGAATCGGCACTAAGAGGCGCTCGACGCCCACTTATAGCCCTAGGCCATAAGACGTCGATTCGGGGTAAAAAATCCTTCGTTTCGCGCTCCGAAATTGCGATTCTAGCCGACGATCTCCCCTATTCCATGGTTTTTTGGCAGTAGCGACTCCCTCGATTACGCGAATCACTGGCGGAGCCCACACGCGGAGCCGCCTAGTCACAGAGATCGGAAGTCGTGTTGAACTCGACGCGAGATCTCCTCCCTAGGTCATGGATATGGGTGCCCGAACATCGCCGGTATAGTCACCCCCTCCGGTTTATTCCCACCCCTTCAGTGAAAGAATTGGGCATAACTTTCCGCACGGGCATCATAATCGCTTATGTGACCACAATTCGGAATCGGCACTCCGAGACGGTCGACAGGGGGCTGGTTTCGCGGAATTCCATTCCGGGGCCAAAATTCCCCCCGGAGCGTGTGTACTAGTACACCGACTGCCGTACCCTCCGGTCGGACGTGGATATTTATTCGCCCGGGGGTCGGAACCGCCCGCGAGGCCCCAATTCAGAATCGGCACTTCGACCCGGTCGGTAAATGGTCGCATTCGGAGATTTCCGGTCCGGTGCCCAAATTCCTCTCCGGGAGCGCGGTCGCAGGCTGCCGATGCGATCGCATACGGACACCGCTTCGCTCAAACAGGCATAACTTTTCGCTCGGTTATCGGAATCGCTTATAAGACCCCAATTCGGAATCGGCACTCAGAGGCGCTCGACACCTACTTATTGCCTCAGGCCATAAGACGTCATTTCCGGGTAAAAAATCCTTCGTTTCGCACTCCGAAATTGCGATTCTAGCCGACGATCTCCCCTATTCCATGGTTTTTTGGCAGTAGTGACTCGCTCAATTACGCGAATCACTGGCGGAGCCCACATGCAGAGCCGCCCAGTCACAGCGATCGGAAGTCGTGTTCAACTCGACGCGAGATCTCCTCCCCAGGTCGTGGATATGGGTGCCCGAACATTGCCGATATAGTCACCCCCTCTGGTTTATTCCCACCCCTTCAGCGAAAGAATTGGGCATAACTTTCCGCACGGGCATCGGAATCGCTTATGTGACCACAATTCGGAATCGGCACTCCGAGACGGTCGACAGGGTGCTGGTTTCGCGGAATTCCATTACGGGGCCAAAATCCCCCCCGGAGCGTGTGTACTAGTACACCGACTGCCGTACCCTCCGGTCGGACATGGATATTTATACGCCGGTGGGTCGGAACCGCCCGCAAGGCCCCAATTCAGAATCGGCACTTCGACCCGGTCGGTAAATGGTCGCATTTGGAGATTTCCGGTCCGGCGCCAAATTCCTCTCCGGTTGCGCGGTCGCAGGCTGCCGATGCGATCGCATACGGACACCGCTTCGCTCAAACATGCATAACTTTTCGCTCGGTTATCGGAATCACTTATAAGACCCCAATCCGGAATCGGTACTCAGAGGCGCTCGACGCCCACTTATAGCCTCAGGCCATAAGATGTCAGTTCGGGGTAAAACATTCTTCGTTTCGCACTCCGAAATTATGATTCTAGCCGACGATCTCCCCTATTTCATGGTTTTTTGGCAGTAGCGACTCCCTAGATTACGCGAATGACTGGCAGAGCCCACACGCGGAGCCGCCCAGTCACAGCGATCGGAAGTCGTGTTCAACTCGATGCGAGATCTCCTCGCCAGGTCGTGGATATCGGTGCCCGAACATCGCCGATATAGTCACCCCTCCTGTTTATTCCCACCCCTTCAGCGAAAGAATTGGGCATAACCTTCCGCACGGGCATCGGAATCGCTTATGTGACCACAATTCGGAATCGACACTCTTAGACAGTCGACAGGGCACTGGTTTCTCGGAATTCCGTTTTGGGGCCAAAATCCCCCTCGGAGCGTGTGTACTAGTACACCGACTGCCGTACCCTCCGGTCGGACGTGTATATTTATTCGCCCAAGGGTCGGAACCGACCGCGAGGCCCCAATTCAGAATCGGAACTTCGACCCGGTCGGTAAATGGTCGCATTCGGAGATTTCCGGTCCGGCGCCAAAATTCCTCTCCGGGAGTGCGGTCGCAGGCTGCTGATGCGATCGCATACGGACGCCGCTTCGCTCAAACAGGCATAACTTTTCGCTCGGTTATCGGATTCGCTTCTAAGACCCAAATTCGGAATCGGCACTCAGAGCCGCTCGACGCCAACATATTGCCTCAGGCCTTAAGACGTCATTTCGGGGTCGAAAATCCTTCGTTTCGCTTTCTGATATTGCGATTCTAGCCGATGATCTCCCCTATTCCATGATTTTTTGGCAGTAGCGACTCGCTCAATTACGCGAATCGCTGGCGGAGCCCACATGCAGAGCCGCCCAGTCACAGCGATCGGAAGTCGTGTTCAACTCGACGCGAGATCTCCTCCCCAGGTCGTGGATATGGGTGCCCGAACATCGCCGATATAATCACCCCCTCCGATTTATTCCCACCCCTTCAGCGAAAGAATTGGGCATAACTTTCCGCACGGGCATCAGAATTGCTTATGTGACCACAATTCGGAATCGGCACTCCGAGACGGTCGACAGGGCGCTGGTTTCTCAGAATTCCGTTCCGGGGCCAAAATTCCCCCCGGAGCGTGTGTACTAGTACACCGACTGCCGTACCCTCCGGTCAGACGTGGATATTTATTCGCCCGGGGGTCGGAACCGCCCGCGATGCACCAATTCAGAAACGGCACTTCGACCCGGTTGGTAAATGGTCGCATTCGGAGATTTCCGGTCCGGCGCCCAAATTCCTCTCCGAGAGCGCGGTCGCAGGCTGCCGATGCGATCGCATACGGACACCGCTTCGCTCAAACAGGCATAACTTTTCGCTCGGTTATCGGATTCGCTTTTAAGACCCAAATTCGGAATCGGCACTCAGAGGCGCTCGACGCCAACATATTGCCTCAGGCCATAAGACGTCATTTCGGGGTCGAAAATCCTTCGTTTCGCTTTCTGATATTGCGATTCTAGCCGACGATCTCCCCTATTCCATGATTTTTTGGCAGTAGCGACTCGCTCAATTACGCGAATCGCTGGCGGAGCCCACACGCAGAGCCGCCCAGTCACAGCGATCGGAAGTCGTGTTCAACTCGACGCTAGATCTCCTCCCCAGGTTGTGGATATGGGTGCCCGAACATCGCCGATATAATCACCCCCTCCGATTTATTCCCACCCCTTCAGCGAAAGAATTGGGCATAACTTTCCGCATGGGCATCGGAATTGCTTATGTGACCACAATTCGGAATCGGCACTCCGAGACGGTCGACAGGGCGCTGGTTTCTCGGAATTCCGTTCCGGGGCCAAAATTCCCCCCGGAGCGTGTGTACTAGTACACCGACTGCCGTACCCTCCGAACGGATGTGGATATTTATTCGCCCGGGGGTCGGAACCGCCCGCGAGGCCCCAATTCAGAATCGGCACTTCGACCCGGTCAGTAAATGGTTGCATTCGGAGATTTTCGGTCCGGCTCCCAAATTCCTCACCGGCAGCGCGGTCGCAGGCTGCCGATGCGATCGCATACGGACACCGCTTCCCACAAACAGGCATAACTTTTCGCTCGGTTATCGGAATCGCTTATAAGACCCCAATTTGGAATCGGCACTCAGAGGCGCTCGACGCCCACTTATGGCCATAGGCCATAAGACGTCATTTCGGGGTAAAAAATCCTTCATTTCGCACTCCGAAATTGCGATTCTAGCCGACGATCTCCCCTATTCCATCGTTTTTTGGCAGTAGCGACTCCCTCGGTTACGCGAATCACTGGAAGAGCCCACACGCGGAGCCGCCCAGTCACAGCGATCGGAAGTCGTGTTCAACTCGACGTGAGATCTCCTCCCCAGGTTGTGGATATGGGTGCCCGAACATCGCCGATATAGTTACCCCCTCCGGTTTATTCCCACCCCTTCAGCGAAAGAATTGGGCATAACTTTCCGCACGGGCATCGGAATTGCTTATGTGACCACAATTCGGAATCGGCACTCCGAGACGGTCGACAGGGCGCTGGTTTCTCGGAATTCCGTTCTGGGGCCAAAATTCCCCCCGGAGCGTGTGTACTAGTACACCGACTGCCGTACCCTCCGAACAGATGTGGATATTTATTCGCCCGGGGGTCGGAACCGCCCGTGAGGCCCCAATTCAGAATCGGCACTTCGACCCGGTCGGTAAATGGTTGCATTCGGAGATGATCAGCCAAACGAGGTAACCTCTTAGGATTTTGGGATCTGTTACGAGATTTGAGAGCCTTGATTATAGATAATCATGAGCGAATCTACCCTTCTGTGTTTACGACCCCACTTCTGTAGGCTTAAGGGGATCTTGCTAACTTTAGAATCATCTAGGACTTTCAGTTGCTTGGATGTCACAACCTTGATTTTTAGCAATGGAATGAATTGGGAGACGCAATAAATAAACAAGTAATCAGAAGCTATAGACAAATAGATATTACAAATAAGGCCCATAATGGAATAATTAAATTATTTTCCTTTATTTATCAAAATGAACATTACAACCTCTAACGTCAAATGAAACACTCTTTGCCCAAATTCCTCACCGGCAGCGCGGTCGCAGGCTGCCGATGCGATCGCATATGGACACCGCTTCGCTCAAACAGGCATAACTTTTTGCTCGGTTATCGGAATCGCTTATAAGACCCCAATTTGGAATCGGCACTCAGAGGCGCTCGACGCCCACTTATGGCCATAGGCCATAAGACGTCGTTTCGGGGTAAAAAATCCTTCATTTCGCACTCCGAAATTGTGATTCTTGCCAACGATCTCCCCTATTCCATGGTTTTTTGGCAGTAGCGACTCCCTCGGTTACGCGAATCACTGGAAGATCCCACACGCGGAGCCGCCCAGTCACAGCGATCGGAAATCGTGTTCAACTCGACGTGAGATCTCCTCCCTAGGTCGTGGATATGGGTGCCCGAACATCGCCGATATAGTCACCCCCTCCGGTTTATTCCCACCCCTTCAGCGAAAGAATTGGGCATAACATTTCGCACGGGCATCATAATCGCTGTGTGACCACAATTCAGAATCGGCACTCCGAGACGGTCGACAGGGGGCTGGTTTCGCGGAATTCCGTTCCGGGGCCAAAATCCCCCCCGGAGCCTGTGTACTTGTACACCGACTGCCGTACACTCCGGTCGGACGTGGATATTTATTCGCCCGGGGGTCGGAACCGCCCGCGAGGCCCCAATTCAGAATCGGCACTTCGACCCGTTCGGTAAATGGTCGCATTCGGAGATTTCCGGTCCGGTGCCCAAATTCCTCTCCGGGAGCGTGGTCGTAGGCTGCCGATGTGATCACATACGGACACCGCTTCGCTCAAACAGGCATAACTTTTCGCTCGGTTATCGGAATCGCTTATAAGACCCCAATTCGGAATCGGCACTCAGAGGCGCTCGACAACCACTTATTGCCTCAGGCCATAAGACGTCAGTTTGGGGTCGAAAATCCTTCGTTTCGCTCTCCGAAATTGCGATTCTAGCTGACGATCTCCCCTATTCCATGGTTTTTTGGCAATAGCGACTCCCTCGATTACGCGAATCGCCGGCGGAACCCACACGCAAAGCCGCCCAGTCACAGCGATCGGAAGTCGTGTTCAACTCGACGCTAGATCTCCTCCCCAGGTCGTGGATATGGGTGCCCGAACATCGCCGATATAGTCACCCCCTCCGATTTCTTCCCACCCCTTCAGCGAAAGAATTGGGCATAACTTTCCGCATGGGCATCGGAATTGCTTATGTGACCACAATTCGGAATCGGCACTCCGAGACGGTCGACAGGGTGCTGGTTTCGCGGAATTCCGTTCCGGGGCCAAAATCCCCCCCCGGAGCATGTGTACTAGTACACCGACTGCCGTACCCTCCGGTCGGACGTGGATATTTATTCGCCCGAGGGTCGGAACCGCCCGCGTGGCCCCAATTCAGAATCGGCACTTCGACCCGGTCGGTAAATGGTCGCATTTGGAGATTTCCGGTCCGGCGCCCAAATTCCTCTCCGAGAGCGCGGTCGCAGGCTGCCGATGCAATCGCATACGGACACCGCTTCGCTCAAACATGCATAACTTTTCGCTCGGTTATCGGAATCGCTTATAAGACCCCAATTCGGAATCGGCACTCAGAGGCGCTCGACGGCCACTTATTGCCTCAGGCCATAAGACGTCATTTCGGGGTAAAAAATCCTTCGTTTCGCACTCCGAAATTGCGATTCTAGCCGACGATCTCCCCTATTCCATGGTTTTTTGGCAGTAGTGACTCGCTCAATTACGCGAATCACTGGCGGAGCCCACACGCGGAGCAGCCCAGTCACAGCGATCGGAAGTCATGTTCAACTCGACGCGAGATCTCCTCGCCAGGTCGTGGATATGGGTGCCCGAACATCGTCGATATAGTCACTCCCTCTAGTTTATTCCCACCCTTCACCGAAAGAATTGGGCATAACTTTCCGCACCGGCATCGGAATCGCTTATGTGACCACAATTCGGAATCGGCACTCCGAGACGGTCGACAGGGTGCTGGTTTCGCGAAATTCCATTCCGGGGTCAAAATCCCCCCCTGAGCGTGTGTACTAGTAGACCGACTGCCGTACCCTCCGGTCGGACGTGGATATTTATTCGCCCGGGGGTCGGAACCGCCCGCGAGGCCCCAATTCAGAATCGGCACTTCGACCCGGTCGGTAAATGGTCGCATTTGGAGATTTCCGGTCCGGCGCCAAATTCCTCTCTGGGAGCGCGGTCGCAGGCTGCCGATGCGATCGCATACGGACACCGCTTCGCTCAAACAGACATAACTTTTCGCTCGGTTATCGGAATCGCTTATAAGACCCCAATTCGGAATCGGCACTCAGAGGCGCTCGACGCCAACATATTGCCTCAGGCCATAAGACGTCATTTCGGGGTCAAAAATCCTTCGTTTCGCTTTCTGATATTGCGATTCTAGCCGACGATCTCCCCTATTCCATGATTTTTTGGCAGTAGCGACTCGCTCAATTACGCGAATCGCTGGCCGAGCCCACACGTATAGCCGCCCAGCCACAGAGATCGGAAGTCGTGTTCAACTCGACGCGAGATCTCCTCCCCAGGTCGTGGATATGGGTGCCCGAACATCGCCGATATAGTCACCCCCTCCGGTTTATTCCCACACCTTCAACGAAAGAATTGGGCATAACTTTCCGCAAGGGCATCGGAATCGCTTATGTGACCACAATTCGGAATCGACACTCCGAGATGGTCGACAGGGCGCTGTTTTCGCGGAATTCCGTTCCGGGGCCAAAATTCCCCCCGGAGTGTGTGTACAAGTACACCGACTGCCGTACCCTCCGGTCGGACGTGGATATTTATTTGTCCGGGGGTCGGAACCGCCCGCGAGGCCCCAATTCAGAATCGACACTTTGACCCAGTCGGTAAATGGTCGCATTCAGAGATTTCCGGTCTGGCGCCAAATTCCTCTCTGGCAGCGCTGTCGAAGGCTGCCGATGCGATCGCATACGGACACCGCTTCGCTCAAACATGCATAACTTTTCGCTCGGTTATCGGAATCGCTTATAAGACCCCAATTCGGAATCAGCACTCAGAGACGCTTGACGCCCACTTATAGCCTCAGGCCATAAGATGTCATTTCTGGGTAAAACATTCTTCGTTTCACACTCTGAAATTATGATTCTAGCCGACGAGCTCCCCTATTTCATGGTTTTTTGGCAGTAGCGACTCCCTCGATTATGCGAATCACTGGCAGAGCCCACACGCGGAGCCGCCCAGTCACAGCGATCGGAAGTCGTGTTCAACTCGATGTGAGATCTCCTCCCCAGGTCGTGGATATGGGTGCCCGAACATCGCCGATATAGTCACCCCCTCCGGTTTATTCCCACCCCTTCAGCGAAAGAGTTGGGCATAACCTTCCGCACGGACATCGGAATTGTTTATGTGACCACAATTCGGAATCGGCACTCTGAGACAGTCGATAGGGCACTGGTTTCTCGGAATTCCGTTTTGGAGCCAAAATTCCCCCCGGAGTGTGTGTACTAGTACACCGACTGTCGTACCCTCCGGTCGGACGTGGATATTTATTCGCCGGGGGGTCGGAACCGCCCGCGAGGCCCCAATTCAGAATCGGCACTTCGACCCGGTCGGTAAATGGTCGCGTTCGGAGATTTCCGGTCCAGCGCCCAAATTCCTCTCCGGGAGCGCGGTCGCAGGCTGCCGATGCGATCGCATACGGACACCGCTTCGCTCAAACAGGCATAACTTTTCGCTCGGCTATCGGAATCGCTTATAAGACCCCAATTCGAAATCGGCACTCAGAGGCGCTCGACCCCAAGATATTGCCTCGGGCTATAAGACGTCATTTCGGGGTCGAAAATCCTTCGTTTCGCTTTCCAAAATTGCGATTCTAGCCGATGATCTCCCCTATTCCAGGGTTTTTTGGAAGTAACGACTCGCTCAATTACGCGAATTGCTGGCAGAGCCCACACGCGGAGCCGCCCAGTCACAACGATCGGAAGTCGTGTTCAACTCGACGCGAGATCTCCTCCCCAGGTCGTGGATATGGGTGCCCGAACATCGCCGATATAGTGACCCCCTCCGGTATATTCCCACCCCTTCAGCGAAAGAATTGGGCATAACTTTCCGCACGGGCATCGGAATCGCTTATGTGACCACAATTCGGAATCGACACTCCGAGACGGTCGACAGGGCGCTGGTTTCACGGAATTCCGTTCCGGGGCCAAAATCCCCCGCGGAGCGTGTGTACTAGTACACCGACTACCGTACCCTCCGGTCGGACGTGGATATTTATTCACCCGGGGGTCGGAACTGCCCGCGAGGCCCCAATTCAGAATCGGCACTTCGACCCGGTCGCTAAATGGTCGCATTCGGAAATTTCCGGTCCGGCGCCAAAATTCCTCTCCGGGAGCGCGGTCGCAGGCTGCCGATGCGATCGCATACGGACACCGCTTCGCTCAAACAGGCATAACTTTTCGCTCGGTTATCGAAATCGCTTATAAGACCCCAATTCGGAATCGGCACTCAGATGCGCTCGACGCCCACATTCGCCTCAGGCCATAAGACGTCATTTCGGGGTATAAAATCCTTCGTTTTGCTCTCCGAAATTGCGATTCAAGCCGACGATCTCCCCTATTCCATGGTTTTCTGGCAATAGTGACTCCCTCAATTACGCGAATCGCTGGCGGAGCCCACACACAGAGCCGCCCAGCACAGCGATCGGAAGTCGTGTTCAACTCGACGCGAGATCTCCTCCCCAGGTCGTGGATATGGGTGCCGGAACATCGCCGATATAGTCATCCCCTCCGGTTTATTCCCACCCCTTCAGCGAAAGAATTGGGCATAACTTTCCGCACGGGCATCGGAATCGCTTATGTGACCTCAATTAGGAATCAGCACTCCGAGACGGTCGAAAGGGCGCTGGTTTCGCGGAATTCCATTCTGGGGCCAAAATCCCGCCCGGAGCGTGTGTACTAGTACACCGACTGCCGTACCCTCCGGTCGGACGTGGATATTTATTCGCCCGGGGGTCGGAACCGCCCGCGAAGCCCCAATCCAGAATCGACACTTCGACCGGGTCGGTAAATGGTCGCATTCGGAGATTTCCGGTCCGGCGCCAAATTCCTCTCCAGGAGCGCGGTCGCAGGCTGCCGATGCGATCACATACGGACACCGCTTTGCTCAAACAGGCATAACTTTTCGCTCGGTTATCGGAATCACTTATAAGACCCCAATTCGGAATCGGCACTCAGAGGCGCTCGATGCCCACATATTTCCTCAGGTCATAAGACATCATTTCGGGGTAAAAAATCTTTCGTTTCGCACTTCGAAATTGCGATTCTAGCCGACGATCTCCCCTATTTCATGGTTTTTTGGCAGTAGTGACTCGCTCAATTACGCGAATCACTGGCGGAGCCCACACGCGGAGCCGCCCAGTCACAGCGATCAGAGGTCGTGTTCAACTCGAGGCGAGATCTTCTCCCCAGGTCGTGGATATGGGTGCCCGAACATCGCCGATATAGTCACCCCCTCCGGTTTATTCCCACCCCTTCAGCGAAAGAATTGGGCATAACTTTCCGCACAGGCATCGGAATCGCTTATGTGAACACAATTCGGAATCGGCACTCCGAGACGGTCGACAGGGCGCTGGTTTCGCGGAATTCCGTTCCGGGGCCAAAATTCCCCCCGGAGTGTGTGTACTAGTACACCGACTACCGTACCCTCCGATCGGACGTGGATATTTATTCGCCCGGGGGTCGGAACTGCCCGCGAGGCCCCAATTCAGAATCGACACTTCGAACCGGTCGGTAAATGGTCGTATTCAGAGATTTCCAATCCGGCGCCGAAATTCCTCTCCGGGATCGCGGTCGCAGGCTGCCGATGCGATCGCATACGGACACCGCTTCGCTCAAACTGGCATAACTTTTCTCTCGGTTATCGGAATCGCTTATAAGACCCCAATTCGGAATCGGCACTCAGAGGCGCTCGACGCCAACTAATTGCCCCAGGCCATAAGACGTCACTTCGGGGTCGAAAATCCTTCGTTTCGCTCTCCAAAATTGTGATTCTAGCCGACGATCTCCCCTATTCCATAGTTTTTTGGCAGTAGCGACTCCCTCGATTACGCGAATCGCTGGCGGAGCCCACACGCGGAGCCGCCCAGTCACAGCGATTGGAAGTCGGGTTCAACTTGACGCGAGATCTCCTCCCCAGGTCGTGGATATGGGTGCCCGAACATCGCCGATATAGTCACCCCCTCCGGTTTATTCCCACCCCTTCAGCGAAAGAATTGGGCATAACTTTCCGCACGGGCATCGGAATCGCTTATGTGACCACAATTCGGAATCGACACTCCGAGACGGTCGACAGGGCGCTGGTTTCACGGAATTCCGTTCTGGGCCAAAATTCCCCCCGGAGCGTGTGTACTAGTACACCGACTGCCGTACCCTCAGGTCGGACGTGGATATTTATTCGCCCAAGGGTCGGAACCGCCCGCGAGGCCCCAATTCAGAATCGGCACTTCGACCCGGTCGGTAAATGGTCGCAATCGGAGATTTCCGGTCCGGCGCCCAAATTCCTCTCAGGGAGCGTGGTCGCAGGCTGCCGATGCGATCGCATATGGACACCGCTTCGCTCAAACAGACATAACTTTTCGCTCGATTATCGGAATCGCTTATAAGACCCCAATTCGAAATCGGCACTCAGAGGCGATCGACACCAAAATATTGCCTCGGGCCATAAGACGTCATTTCGGGGTCGAAAATCCTTCGTTTCGCTCTCCAAAATTGCGATTCTAGCCGATGATCTCTCCTATTCCATGGTTTTTTGGCAGTAGCGACTCGCTCAATTACGCGAATCGCTGGCGGAGCCCACACGCAGAGCCGTCCAATCACACCGATCGGAAGTCGTGTTCAACTCGACGCGAGATCTCCTCCCCAGGTCATGGATATGGGTGACCGAACATCGCCGATATAGTCACCCCCTCCGGTTTATTCCCACCCCTTCAGCGAAAGAATTGGCATAACTTTCCGTACGGGCATCGGAATCGCTTATGTGACCACAATTCGGAATCGACACTCCAAGACGGTCGACAGGGTGCTGTTTTCTCGGAATTCCGTTCCGGGGCAAAAATTCCCCCCGGAGCGTGTGTACTAGTACACCGACTGCCGTACCCTCCGGTCGGACGTGGATATTTATTCGCCCGGGGGTCGGAACTGTCCGCGAGGCCCCAATTCAGAATCGGCACTTCGACCCGGTCTCTAAATGGTCGCATTCGAAGATTTCCGGTCCGGCACCAAAATTCCTCTCCGGGAGCGCGGTCGCAGGCTGCCGATGCGATCGCATATGGACACCGCTTCGCTCAAACAGGCATAACTTTTCGCTCGGTTATCGGAATCGCTTAAAAGACCCCAATTCGGAATCGGCACTCAGAGGCGCTCGACGCAAACTTATTGCCTTAGGCCATAAGACGTCACTTCGGGGTCAAAAATCCTTCGTTTCGCTCTCTGAAATTGCGATTCTAGCCGACGATCTCCCCTATTCCATGGTTTTTTGGCAGTAGCGACTCCCTCGATTACGCGAATCGCTGGCGGAGCCCACACGCGGAGCCGCCCAGTCTCCGCAATCGGAAGTCGTGTTCAACTCGACGCGAGATCTCCTCCCCAGGTCGTGGATATGGGTGCCCGAACATCGCCGATATAGTCACCCCCTCCGGTTTATTCCCACCCCTTCAGCGAAAGAATTGGGCATAACTTTCCGCACGGGCATCGGAATCGCTTATGTGACCACAATTCGGAATCGGCACTCCGAGATGGTCGACAGGGCGCTGGTTTCCTGGAATTCCATTCCGAGTCCAAAATTCCCCCCGGTGCGTGTGTACTAGTACACCGACTGCCGTACCCTCCGGTCGGACGTGGATATTTATTCGCTCGGGGGTCGAAACCGCCCGCGAGGCCCCAATTCAGAATCGACACTTCGACCCGCTCGGTAAATGGGCGCATTCGGAGATTTCCGGTCCGGCGCCCAAATTCCTCTCCGGGAGCGCGGTCGCAGGCTGCCGATGCGATCGCATACGGACACCGCTTCGCTCAAACAGGCATAACTTTTCGCTCGGTTATCGAAATCGCTTATAAGACCCCAATTCGGAATCGGCACTCAGATGCGCTCGACGCCCACATATCGCCTCAGCCATAAGACGTCATTTCGGGGTATAAAATCCTTCGTTTTGCTCTCCGAAATTGCGATTCTAGCCGACGATCTCCCCTATTCCATGGTTTTCTGGCAATAGCGACTCCCTCAATTACGCGAATCGCTGGCGGAGCCCACACACAGAGCCGCCCAGTCACAGCGATCGGAAGTCGTGTTCAACTCGACGCGAGATCTCCTCCCCAGGTCGTGGATATGGGTGCCGGAACATCGCCGATATAGTCACCCCCTCCGGTTTATTCCCACCCCTTCAGTGAAAGAATTGGGCATAACTTTCCGCACGGGCATCGGAATCGCTTATGTGACCTCAATTAGGAATCAGCACTCCGAGACGGTCGACAGGGCGCTGGTTTCGCGGAATTCCATTCCGGGGCCAAAATCCCGCCCGGAGCGTGTGTTACACCGACTGCCGTACCCTCCGGTCAGACGTGGATATTTATTCGCCCGGGGGTCGGAACCGCCCGCGAGGCCCCAATTCAGAATCGACACTTCGACCCGGTCGATAAATGGTCGCATTCGGAGATTTCCGGTCCGGCGCCAAATTCCTCTCCAGGAGCGCGGTCGCAGGCTGCCGATGCGATCGCATACGGACACCGTTTCGCTCAAACAGGCATAACTTTTCGCTCGGTTATCGGAATCACTTATAAGACCCCAATTCGGAATCGGCACTCAGAGGCGCTCGACGCCCACATATTTCCTCAGGCCATAAGACGTCATTTCAGGGTAAAAAATCCTTCGTTTCGCACTTCGAAATTGCGATTCTAGCCGACGATCTACCCTATTTCATGGTTTTTTGGCAGTAGTGACTCGCTCAATTACGCGAATCACTGCCGGAGCCCACTCGCGGAGCCGCCCAGTCACAGCGATCAGAGGTCGTGTTCAACTCGACGCGAGATCTTCTCCCCAGGTCGTGGATATGGGTGCCCGAACATCGCCGATATAGTCACCCCCTCCGGTTTATTCCCACCCCTTCAGCGAAAGAATTGGGCATAACTTTCCGCACAGGCATCGGAATCGCTTATGTGAACACAATTCGGAATCGGCACTCCGAGACGGTCGACAGGGCGCTGGTTTCGCGGAATTCCGTTCCGGGGCCAAAATTCCCCCCGGAGCGTGTGTTTACACCGACTACCGTACCCTCCGATCGGACGTGGATATTTATTCGCCCGGGGGTCGGAACTACCCGCGAGGCCCCAATTCAGAATCGACACTTCGAACCGGTCGGTAAATGGTCGCATTCGGAGATTTCCAATCCGGCGCCCAAATTCCTCTCCGGGAGCGCGGTCGCAGGCTGCCGATGCGATCGCATACGGACACCGCTTCGCTCAAACAGGCATAACTTTTCTCTCGGTTATCGGAATCGCTTATAAGACCCCAATTCGGAATCGGCACTCAGAGGCGCTCGACGCTAACTAATTGCCCCAGGCCATAAGACGTCACTTCGGGGTCGAAAATCCTTCGTTTCGCTCTCCAAAATTGCGATTCTAGCCGACGATCTCCCCTATTCCATGGTTTTTTGGCAGTAGCGACTCCCTCGATTACGCGAATCGCTGGCGGAGCCCACACGCGGAGCCGCCCAGTCACAGCGATCGGAAGTCGTGTTCAACTTGATGCAAGATCTCCTCCCCAGGTCGTGGATATGGGAGCCCGAACATCGCCGATATAGTCACCCCCTCCGGTTTATTCCCACCCCTTCAGCGAAAGAATTGGGCATAACTTTCCGCACGGGCATCGGAATCGCTTATGTGACCACAATTCGGAATCGACACTCCGAGACGGTCGACAGGGCGCTGGTTTCACGGAATTCCGTTCCGGGGCAAAAATTCCCCCCGGAGCGTGTGTACTAGTACACCGACTGCCGTACCCTCAGGTCGGACGTGGATATTTATTCGCCCAAGGGTCAGAACCGCCCGCGAGGCCCCAATTCAGAATCGGCACTTCGACCCGGTCGGTAAATGGTCGCATTCGGAGATTTCCGGTCCGGCGCCCAAATTCCTCTCAGGGAGCGCGGTCGCAGGCTGCCGATGCGATCGCATATGGACACCGCTTCGCTCAAACAGACATAACTTTTCGCTCGATTATCGGAATCGCTTATAAGACCCCAATTCGAAATCGGCACTCAGAGGCGATCGACACTAAAATATTGCCTCGGGCCATAAGACGTCATTTCGGGGTCGAAAATCCTTCGTTTCGCTCTCCAAAATTGCGATTCTAGCCGATGATCTCTCCTATTCCATGGTTTTTTGGCAGTAGCGACTCGCTCAATTACGCGAATCGCTGGCGGAGCCCACACACAGAGCCGTCCAATCACAGTGATCGGAAGTCGTGTTCAACTCGACGCGAGATCTCCTCCCCAGGTCGTGGATATGGGTGACCGAACATCGCCGATATAGTCACCCCTCCGGTTTATTCCCACCCCTTCAGCGAAAGAATTGGGCATAACTTTCCGTACGGGCATCGGAATCGCTTATGTGACCACAATTCAGAATCGACACTCCGAGACGGTCGACAGGGCGCTGGTTTCTCGGAATTCCGTTCCGGGGCCAAAATTCCCCCCGGAGCGTGTGTACTAGTACACCGACTGCCGTACCCTCCGGTCGGACGTGGATATTTATTCGCCCGGGGGTCGGAACCGCCCGCGAGGCCCCAATTCAGAATCGGCACTTCGACCCGGTCGGTAAATGGTCGGATTCGGAGATTTCCGGTCCGGCGCCAAAATTCTTCTCCGGGAGCGCGGTCGCAGGCTGCCGATGCGATCGTATACGGACACCGCTTCGCTCAAACAGGCATAACTTTTCGCTCGGTTATCGGAATCATTTATAAGACCCCAATTCAGAATCGGTAGTCAGAGGCGCTCGACGCCCACATATTGCCTCAGGCCATAAGATGTCGTTTCGGGGTAAAAAAGCCTTCGTTTCGCACTCCGAAATTGCGATTCCATCCGACGATCTCCCCTATTTCATGGTTTTTTGGCAGTAGTGACTCGCTCAATTACGCGAATCACTGGTGGAGCCTGCACGCGGAGCAGCCCAGTCACAGCGATCGGAAGTCGTGTTCAACTCGACGCGAGATCTCCTCCCCAGGTCGTGGATATGGGTTCCCGAACATCGCCGATATAGTCACCCCCTCCGGTTTATTCCCACCCCTTCAGCGAAAGAATTGGGCATAACTTCCCGCACGGGCATCGGAATCGCTTATGTGACCACAATTCGGAATCGGCACTCCGAGATGGTCGATAGGGCGCTGGTTTCGCGGAATTCCGTTCTGGGGCCAAAATCCCCCCCGGAGCGTGTGTACTAGTACACCGACTGCCGTACCCTCCGGTCGGACGTGGATATTTATTCGCCCAGGGGTCGGAACCACCCGCGAGGCCCCAATTCAGAATCGGCACTTCGACCCGGTTTGTAAATGGTCGCATTCGGAGATTTCCGGTCCGGCGTCAAAATTCCTCTCAAGGAGCGCGGTCGCAGGCTGCCGATGCGATCGCATACGGACACCGCTTCGCTCAAACAGGCATAACTTTTAGCTCGGTTATCAGAATCGCTCATAAGACCCCAATTCGGAATCAGCGCTCAGAGGCGCTCGACACCTACATATTGCCTCAGGCCATAAGACATCATTTTGGGGTAAAAAATCCTTCGTTTCGCACTCCGAAATTGCGATTCTAGCCGACGATCTCCCCTATTTCATGGTTTTTTAGTAGTAGTGACTCGCTCAATTACGCGAATCACTGGAGGAGCCCACACGCGGAGCCGCCCAGTCACAGCGATCGGAAGTCGTGTTCAACTCAACGCGAGATCTCCTCCCCAGGTCGTGGATATGGGTGCCCGAAGATCGCCGATATAGTCACCCCCTCCGGTTTATTCCCACCCCTTCAGCGAACGAATTGGGCATAACTTTCCGCACGGGCATCGGAATCGCTTATGTGACCACAATTCGGAATCGGCACTCCGAGACGGTTGACAGGGCGCTGGTTTTGTGGAATTCCGTTCCGAGTCCAAAATTCCCCCCGTGCGTGTGTACTAGTACACCGACTGCCGTACCCTCCGGTCGGACGTGGATATTTATTCGCTCGGGGGTCGGAACCGCCCGCGTGGCCCCAATTCAGAATCGACACTTCGACCCGCTCGGTAAATGGTCGCATTCGGAGATTTCCGCTCCGGCGCCCAAATTCCTCTCCGGGAGCGCGGTCGCAGGCTGCCGATGCGATCGCATACGGACACCGCTTCGCTCAAACAGGCATAACTTTTCGCTCGGTTATCGGAATCGCTTATAAGACCCCAATTCAGAATCAGCACTCAGAGGCGCTCGACGCCCACATATTGCCTCAGGCCATAAGACGTCATTTCGGGGTAAAAAATCGTTCGTTTCGCACTCCGAAATTGCGATTCTAGCCGACGATCTCCCCTATTTCATGGTTTTTTGGCAGTAGTGACTCGCTCAATTACGCGAATCACTGGCGGAGCCCACACGCGGAGCCGCCCAGTCACAGCGATCGGAAGTCGTGTTCAACTCGACGCGAGATCTCCTCCCCAGGTCGTGGATATGGGTGCCCGAACATCGCCGATATAGTCATCCCCTCCGGTTTATTCCCACCCCTTCAGCGAAAGAATTGGGCATAACTTTTCGCACGGGCATCGGAATCGCTTATGTGACCACAATTCGGAATCGGCACTCCGAGACGGTCGACAAGGCGCTGGTTTCGCGGAATTCCGTTCCGGGGCCAAAATTCCCCCCGGAGCGTGTGTACTAGTACACCGACTGCCATACCCTCCGGTCGAACGTGGATATTTATTCGCCTGGGGGTCGGAACCGCCCGCGAGTCCTCAATTCAGAATCGGCACTTCGACCCGGTCGGTAAATGGTCGCATTCGGAGATTTCCGGTCCGGCGCCAAAATTCCTCTCCGGGAGCGCGGTCGCAGGCTGCCGATGTGATCGCATACGGACACCGCTTCGCTCAAACATGCATAACTTTTCGCTCGGTTTTCGGAATCGCTTATAAGACCCCAATTCGGAATCGGCAGTCAGAGGCGCTCGACGATGAAGCATTCCTCTGTTCAATTACCTGCCAAAGGTCGTTGTCTGTTGCTCTGATGAAGCATTCCATCCTCATCTTCCAGTATTTATAATCTTCACCATCGAAGAATGGTGGTCTTGAAACTGATTGGCCTTCATAGTTGTGAGCTTCAGATGCCATTTCTTCTCAAATCTTTAGATTCTTCTGAGAGACCTTGCTCTGATACCACTTGTTGGATCGAAATGGCAAATACACAGTCCTAGAGGGGGGGGGGGGTGAATAGGACTTTTCTAGCTTTTAGAAAATTCTTCTGAAAAATCACAACACTAAATAAATATGTTAGTGCTTAGTGTGATGTGTGTGATTCAAGTGAAAGAACTTGGCGGAAACAATCATACAGAAGATTGCACAAGAGATTTATCCTGGTTCGGCCCTTCCTACATGGAAGTCCTACATCCAGTCCTCAAGCCAACCACTTGAGTTTTTCACTAAACTGCCAAAAGGATTTGGCCTTCTCTCACCCTTGAGAGGTAATTACAACACCCACTTGCTCCACAGCAAGTCTTCCCTAAACAGGGGTAAAACACAACTGCCTTATACCAAAGGCCTTCCCTTCACAAGAGGGGTAAAGCAGAAAAACTTCTGCAGAAATAACAGAAAAGGAAACCTTGTGTGTTTGCCTCAAAGATGAGCACAGAGCACACACTTTCCAGTAGGATTGAATGAAGAGAAGTGTAGTCTAAATCCTAGCTGAAGCTACTTGGGTGGACTTCAAACGAAGGAGCAATTACAATTGCCACCCAACAGACAGATCTTCAGAATAGAAATTCCTGAAGATGAGCTCTCACACAGAGGCTGAACAGGAAGACTTAGAGAGCTTGCAAGATGAGCTTTTCAGAGAGATAGCTTGAAGGAATTTCTCTTTGTGCACACTTCAAAAATTATATTTCTTCATGAGCTTTTCTCCATCTCTTTATAATCTTCAAAAGAACTAGCCGTTGAGGAAGATAGCCGTTGGAGTAAGATGGTTGTTGCATACTATCCGTTTGAGGAGAGTTTTGGGGATCCTTTGGATCTTGGGACTTATATCCATAGAGTCTTGAATTTTTGCCTCTTTCCAAAGTCTTTTAAAAGCAGGAGCCGTTGTCACAGCTAGAAGATAAGCTCTTTGAGACTTGAGCTGAGCAACCCATGCTAAAAACATGCGCTCTAATAAATGCCTGTTTGAAAGGACAAGACAAAGACAAAAGCAAATCCATACCTTTGTGGTAGGTGAGTCAGTGAAGTACAACAAATAGTATGGAACCTAGTATTCTTAGTCCTTTCGGAAAATAAGGCAGACAGACAAAAAGTTGAGGTATGGGTCTGTCAGTGGTAGGTGAGATGGTCAGATACCATGCGTCTGATTTTTACATAAATGCTTTGAGTCTTTTTAGAAGAATAGATTGAGGCAACGGACATCAAAACCAGAAGTATATTTCAGAGAAATATTTTTTTTTTACAGGAATGTAAATATGTGAATATACTGAATTTTTTGTCAGAAAATATATTAAAATAACAGTCTTGTACGATCTTAAGTGTATATGATAAGCAACAAGAAATATGTCATAGATTTTATACTTGAGAAGAATTTACGAACAGGAATGACAATTTAGAACTGACAAAGGTACTATAGCTGACAGTGTAGTCGAATTCAGTAGAACAGGTAATTCGACTCAGAAAGTGAATATGATTCGATTTAGGAAGAATAGTGTAATTCGACTCAAGAAGGAAATCGTCAGTCGAATGAGGTGTAAAGTTATGAGTCGAATACAGTATAAAGACGTTCGACTGTATGAGTTGAGGTCATGAGTCGAATACAGTATAAAGACGTTCGACTGTATGAGTCGATGTCATGAGTCGAATACAGTATAAAGACGTTCGACTGTATGAGTCGAAGTCATGAGTCGAATACAGTACAAAGACGTTCGACTGTATGAGTCGAAGTCATGAGTCGAATACAGTACAAAGACGTTCGACTGTATGAGTCGAAGTCATGAGTCGAATATAGTACAAAGTTGTATACTTAGAAAAATTTGGTCTTTCAGGATATTGAAGCTGTCTAGAAATTTTTGTAGTATATCTATATTTTTGGAAGAAATATATAACTGAGAATTTATCATGGTAGACGCAAAATATTCATTTAAAGATTTGTCTTATAAAAAATACTTAATTTTCTGAAGACTTGGAGGAAGTTGCTTCAACAATTCTCCCCCTTTTTGTTAATGACAAAAATCTTTAAATGGTAGCTAGCTGATAGCCTGAATAGCATATAAAATTTGATAAAATTTTTGATACAAGAAACTGAGTAGCTACCTTGTCTTTCTTTTCTCCCCCTTTGTGGCATTAACATAAAGGATATTAATGTAGGTAATGCAAAAGACAGGAGAAGATAGTAAATGCGTTGACCAAAAAGATAAGTGTTGGAGTTACAACTTTCAGAAATAAGAAAAAAAAAACAATACAATGTTTTCAGTTGTTGCCAGAGCTAGGAAGATAGAGAGCTGGGGGAATTTTAGCCAAGAATGGCTCTATAAGATTCCAAAGCTTTAGCTCATTGGATGGGAAAATGTGGTCAAACTTTGAAGGAACCACATTGTAGGTAGGACCGGTGAAGGGTAATTTCTTCAGAGATTTGATGTGGCGTCTTCTGTAAAAGGCGCGCTTGAGGTTAGCCTTGTCTGGATCCATTACATATCGGATTTGAAGGGGAGTGAACTTCTTAGTGACTGCCAGTGATAAGAACTCATGCAGAGTGATGTTCCAGTGGAGACCAGACGAGAGGGCTGCATCCTTGGCCTGATAATAGTATAAATATCTGTGTGCCCATTTAAGGCCTATGTGCTTTCTTAGGTCAAGGAGGCTCTTGGAGTGATACTCATTCAGAGTGAGTTTCATTTTCTGGCACTTAAGATGATGATCTGGATAAGCTTTCTCCCATTGATCATGAGTGAACCGTTCGGATTCAGCGAAGCTTAGTTGGAGGTCAAGAAGGTTCTTCTGAAATTTGTGTAAGTGAAGAAAGATGAACCTCTGAAAGCTGATCTTAGACTTGTACTTGATCTTGAACCTTGTGGAGATCCGAAGGAATCTGTTGTAGAGGGTATTAGCAAAGGCACCTCTATAGAGAACTGCTCCTACAAGGGGTGGATGGAGATCAGGTAATAAAGCTGCTGTCATTGATGGAACCACTGGCCTTTGACCTCTGATGAGCATTTCATATTGTCCTCGAGAGACATCATGCAGACCAAGTTTGAACCTCTCAAAATTAAAGGCTTTCATGGCAGTGAATTTGGCCTGAGATTCTCTGAGAAGAGTGGCAAAGAGGTCATGAAACCGGAGAGAGATGTGAGTATAGATTTTGAGATGGTGGTTTCGTGATTGGGCTTCTTGAAATCTCATGGCTTCTTCAGGGTAGAGATCAACAAACTCTTGAGGAGTCAGACAGTGGCTCTTCTGAGAAACCACCTGAAGTTCAGAGATTGAAACCTGGGAGGTGTTGATCAAAGATGGAAGCCAGTGTTCAAAAGTGAATCCTGGCATGTTGTGGATTTCAAGAAAGGCTCTAATTTGAAGATATTCTCTGAATAGAGCCATGAACTGAGAAGAATGGTAGACAAAGGCATACCAAAAAGGAGGAAGGAGTAAAGCTGCTTTGTCTCCCAAATTAGGACCACGGGAAGCTGGTAATTGGAGACTGGGAACCATTTCAATGATTTGTAAATGGGTTTGCTGAGAGCCAGGTTTGGGAATAGTGGGCAGAGATGAATAAAACTGAGGAGGTTGGGTAGACAGGGTTATTGCTACCTCCTTGAGTGGCTTCGGCTGGTATTGCAAAGGGTAGATAGAAAATTTGATATCTTTGAAGTGTGGATCTACTGGGATGCTTGGCGAAGGCATATTGGAGAGGATACCTCAAGAATTGAGGTGGAGGGAGCAGAGGATGAGGGTGCTGTAGGAGTGATTTCTGGAGGGTTAACGACAGGAGGGGCCGGAGAGGTAGGTCTGGAAGAAGGAGAAGGACGGATAGGATGGCCATCTTTCACTAGCCTTCTCTTAACCTTTCTCTTAAAAGTGAGAGATTCAGAGGCCTGAAGAGGTCTTTTTCCTAGGGGTCCCTTTTTCTCAACTGCTGCCACACCTGGCTGCTGATCAGCCACCGACTCCTGCTGCTGCTCTTGATGCTGCTCCTCAGGAGGTTGATAAACAACTATTGCTAGAGGAGGCTTGGGAGCTTGCTCATGCTTCTGCTGGATTTCATCGGATATGGGCTGCTGGTCAGCCTGGATCTCTTGATCCTCTTCTACTACTTGCTCAAGCACTTGATCTTCAGAATCTTTTTCTTGAGTTGACTCTTGGTGCTGTGGCTCTTGAGCAGTAGCTGCTGCTTCTTCTTGCTGCTGTGAGGGTGAAGGCCCGGTTGGCTTGGGAGTGCCCTGCTGGCACACTAGCTGAAGCATAAGCTCTTTTATCTGCTTCACCTCATCAGCTAAACTGTCAAACTTGACATCGATCAGTTCAACTTGCATATGAAGAAGAGATAGATTTTCTTGTTGGGATTTAACAAGCTCCAGAATTGAGCCAAGATTGCTGCTACTCTCCCCCTGAGACCTTGGCCGGGTCTCAAATTGAGAAGGGGAGTATGAAGGATCTCTCTCTTCAAACATTTGTTCCATAGGTGGGACAGGAACATCCTCAGACAGAATTCCCTTACCTCTGAGATCTTTCAAAACTTCATGTACAGTTTCAGAGGGAGCATCTTGCTCATTAAGAGAGGAGGAGGCAGGAAACTAAACTTCTTCATTTTGGACTGGAGGAGGGATAGTTGGAGAAGGAGGCTGAACAAACATATCTGAGATTTCTGGATCTGCTGGGGCTTCAATTTGAATACTTGCGATAGGAATGTCTTGGGTGAGCACAGAGACTAACTTTTCATCTGGATACACTTCATGTTCACACTCCGGAACAGAGTCTTTATACCACAAGTTCTGCTTCTTTCCAACTAAGGAGTAATGACTCCTTCTAAGAGTGATGAGTCCAATTTTCTCTCTGGTGCTCACAGGCACTTCTTCAGACAAATCCACAGAAAATTTCTTAAAGATTAAGGTAAGCAAAGACCCATACGGTAGAGACTCTTGTAGGTCCTTTGCTGCTATCATTTTTTCCAAGATGACTGCTGGAAGATTGACTCTGTGCCTCTGAATAGCCCAAAAGAGTAGATTCCCATCTCTGGTTGTGATGGAGGAATGAGTACCTGCTCTAGGAGTTATAATATTGGTAATGATACTGTGAATCAACCTCTTCTCTACAGATAGCTCATTTACTTGCAGACCTCTCTTGCACAGAGTCCCCAGATTCCCAATAATCCCTAGCTTCTGTTTCTCTAAGGAAATGAACTCACTGAGACAGTGTCCGATATTAGGACAATCCAATAGCTCCACAAGATATTCCTCAGAGATGGTGATTCTGGTTCCTTTAACATACCCTACAATGGTGTTTCCAGTTGAAATCTTCAGGGAGGCATAGAAAGACCTTACTGCACTGGCCACAAAAGGTTCTGAAATCTGACAGAGCTTGGTCCACCCCATTTCTACGAGGGTTTCCTCTACCCATGCTAGACTGCCATTCAGATGAGAAAACTCAACGAACTTCCTGGAACATATGGGAATCTTGGCTAGTCGTTGGAGTTGGTCAGAGGTGAGTTGGACGGTGTCTTGAGCCCTAGAAGATGCCATCTAGACAAACGGACGAAAGGGAAACTTAGGAGACCTTCAGAGGAGAAGGAGATATACTCGAAAAGAGTTAAAGATCCTACCTTTTTCTCGAAAGGATGAGGTCTAGCAGAGGGCTTCTGAAGTTTTGTCGCCGGAGAGCAAGAAGGCGCGAAGAAGAAGACAGAGCAGTCGAGGAGAGATTTCAAATGGGTGTTTCCTTAAGGAAACGAGGGGATATTTATATAAGAGTCGGATGACGACTGTCTCTTCATGAAAGGTCGTGATTTTGAGTTACGAAGAGACAAGCCTTGATTGAGTGTTAATTAAGGAATTTTAAATGATAAGACGTTTCAGGAACTTAAGTAAGTCGATTTAAGAATTCGACTGCATCAGTCGAATGACAATTTTTAACATGAGTCGAATGCCTTGACTCTTCATGAATCGAATGTATCAGTCGATCTTTTACTTAAAAAAAATCAGGATACATTTTCACAGAAAACAGAATATTCTTCAAGCATGATAATTTAGGAAAACTTTAATCAGGATTGCACATACCAATTTCTCTTCTAATAGATGTAAATCTATCTTCTGGTAGGGGCTTTGTAAAAATATCTGCTAATTGATTTTCTGTAGAAACAAATTCAAGAGAGATGTTTCCATTACTTACATGATCCCTGATGAAGTGATGTCTAACCTCAATGTGCTTTGTCCTTGAGTGCTGAATTGGATTTTTGGTTAAATTGATTGCACTTGTATTATCACACAACATTGGAATTTCTTGAAGTTGATGACCATAGTCTTCCAGTTGGTGCTTAATCCATAGTAGTTGAGTACAGCAACTTCCAGCTGCAATGTATTCAGCTTCTATAGTGGATAAGGCTACTGAGTTTTATTTTCTGGAGGACCAAGATATCAAACATCCTGCAAGGAGTTGACAAGTACCACTGGTGCTTTTTCTATCTAATTTGCATCCAGCGTAGTCAGCATCACTATATCCAATTAACTTAAATTCTGAGCATCTAGGAAACCATAAACCTAATTCACTTGTATTAATAAGATAT
Source organism: Colocasia esculenta (assembly GCA_014218235.1). Classification (NCBI taxonomy): domain Eukaryota; kingdom Viridiplantae; phylum Streptophyta; class Magnoliopsida; order Alismatales; family Araceae; genus Colocasia; species Colocasia esculenta. Next base: position 22,350,476 of record CM024753.1, on the reverse strand, counting down.
CTAAAAATTCTTTTAACAGCAAGAACATGTGATTCTTTTGGATCAGCTTGAAATCTTGCACATAAACAAACACTGAACATTATGTCTGGCCTACTTGCAGTGAGATAGAGTAGTGATCCTATCATTCCTCTATAGATTTTTTAATCTACCTTTTTACCAAGGGGATCACTATCTAGCTTAATGCCTGAGCTCATAGGTGTACCTAAAGGCTTACATTTGTCAAATCCCTACTTGATCAGTAGATCTGAGATGTATTTGGTTTGACATATGTGAGTCCCTTCTTTGGTTTGCTTGATTTGTAATCCAAGGAAATAATTTAGTTCACCCATCATGCTCATTTCAAATTCACTTTGCATCAGTTCTTCAAAGAATTTGCAGAGTGATTCATTAGTAGAGCCAAAGATAATGTCATCAACATAAATTTGTACAATTAGAATTTCATCTGAAAATTTTTTGATAAACAGAGTACTATCTACTTTTCCTCTTACAAAATCATGTGATATAAGATAAGCACTTAGTCTTTCATACCAAGCCCTTGGAGCTTGTTTCAAGCCATACAGTGCCTTCTTTAATCGAAAAACATGATCAGGATTTTTAGTATCTTCAAATCCGGGAGGTTGCTCAACATACACTTCTTCTTTTATAAAACCATTCAGAAAAGCACTTTTAACATCCATCTGAAATAAGTTAATATTAAGAGAGCAAGCATATGCTAATAGAATCCTGATCGCCTCTAATCTAGCAACTGGAGCATAGGTTTCATCAAAGTCTATGCCTTCCTCTTGGGAGTATCCTTGAGCCACAAGTCTGGCCTTGTTCCTGGTGATTACTTCTGATTCATCCATTTTGTTTCTAAAAACCCATATGGTTCCAATAACAGGATGGTCAGAAGGTCTAGGCACAAGTGTCCAAACTTTACTGCGTTGGAACTGATTTAGTTTCTCTTGCATAGCAAGGATCCAAGATTCATCATTTAGTGCATCATTGATTGTCTTAGGCTCAATTTGTGAAACTAAAGCAGAGAAATCACTTGGAATTTGCATACCTCTTGTTCTTAACCTAGATTGAGGATCACCAATTATGTTTTCTTTAGGATGATCCCGGTGGTACCTCAATTCTTTAGGTAGTCCTTCTTGTGATTCTTCTTGTTGTTGAAGATCTTCTAGTGGAGGATCTTCTGATTCTTCATCTTTGTTTTGTTCTTCTTCAAGAGAAGTCTTTTCAAGATCCCTGCAAAGATTATCAACACCATCTTCCTCTTCTTCTATCCTTTTGATAGAGGGGTTAGTTTCATCAAACAAAACATGCACAGTTTGTTCTATCGTTAATGTCTTTCTATTGAACACTCTATATCCTCTAGGTTTGGAGACATATCCTAGCAGAAAACCTTCATCACTTTTAGCATCTAATTTTCCTAAGTTATCTTTACCATTGTTTAAATAAAACACTTACAGCCAAAAGGTCGAAGATGACTGATGTTGGGCTTCTTATCCTTATAATTCATAAGGAGTCTTCTTCAGGATGGGTCTGATCATACATCTGTTGATAATGTAGCAAGCTATATTTACTGCTTCTGCCCAGAAGTATCTTGGTAAATTATACTCATTTATCATAGTTCTGGCCATATCCAGTAATGTTCTGTTCTTTCTTTTGCTACACCATTTTGTTGAGGTGTTCTGGGAGCTGAGAAATTGTGTTCAATACCATTTTCTTCACAAAATTCCAGAAACTCTTCATTTTTGAATTCTCCTCCATGATCAGATCTAATACTGGTAATCTGAAATTTTGATTCTTCTGAACAATTTTGCTGAATTTCAGAAAGGCTTGAAAAGCTTCAGATTTGGCTTCTAGAAAAGACACCCAAGTATATCTTGAGTAATCATCAACTAATACATAGCCATAGATTTTTCCTCCAAGGCTGACTGTCCTCATAGGTCCAAATAGGTCCATGTGAATCAATTCCAGAGGTTTGGAAGTTGTAACAATTGTCTTGGACTGAAATGAGGTCTTGGTCTGTTTTCCTTTTGCACATGCTGAGCATATTCCAGATTTTTTAATTTTCATCTTGGGAAGACCCTCAACCAGATCATGCTTTAATAATTTCTTGATTACTGAAGTGCTTGCATGACCAAGTCTTCTGTGCCACAAATCAGCTTCTTCGCTTTTGGTAGTAGCCAAACAAAGATTTACTTCTTTTAATTCTGCTAGTTGCAAAGTGTACAGGTTCTTTACTCTTTGTGCTTCAAACACCTTTTTGCTGTCCTTCAGAATTACACACTTATCATTCTGAAAACTTACTAAATGACCCTTATCACATAACTGACTGATACTGATTAGGTTGTGCTTGAGACCTTCTACATACATGACATCCTCAATTAAGTCTCTTCCTTTAGTACCAATAGTTCCACACCCTAGCACCTTTCCTTTTCCATTGTCACCATAGGTAACTTGACCAGATTCTTCTCTAAAACTTGTAAATAGCTTCTTGTCACCTGTCATATGCCTTGAGCATCCACTATCCAAATACCATTTGGATGCCCTCAGCCGACCCTGCAAATAAAGCTAAGTTTTTACTTTTGGTACCCAAATTTTCTTGGGTCCTTGATGGTTAGTTTTAGGAATCCATCTTAAGTTTCTAGTAGTGCACGTGCTAACTGTGTGACCTAGTTGGTTGCAGTGTGTACAACATAAATCGAAAGAATTCTTCTTGTGTATATTTCTGTTGTATTTCTGTTTTTATGCATAAGCATGTTGATTTACCCTTTTGGTACTTTTTATATCATCCTCTTTTACAAATTTAGGAGTTGGATATATTTAGGATAAATAATATGTTCTTCATTTTGTGGGGTGTGTATCCTACTCCATGTTTCCTTTTTCCTTTTCTTGCACCTTTCAGATTTACAAATAATGAAGTTTTGCAGGTAGTTATTTTATCTAAAGTGGCTCTTAGATAACTATTTTCTTCTTGCAATTTTTCTTCATTCTTCAGTTCTCTTAGATTTGATTCTAATTCTAATATCTTGTTATTCTTATTTTTCAAATCTTCACATAATAGTTCATTAGCTCTTTTGGTTTCAGTTGAATTTTTCTTTAACCTTTCAACCTCATTTTTAAGAAAGGTATTGCTCTTTTCTTGGTTTAACAAATTTAGCTTAATTATTTTTGTTTGTTTTACAACGGACTTATATTTTTCATAAAGTTCATTGAAGGCATCCTCTAGACTATCTGAATCAGATTCTGAGCAGGAAGTAAAAGATGTTTCAGAATTTACCTGTTCTAGTCCTGCCATGAGGGCTAGATTTGCCTTTTCTTCTTCAGATTCTGAGCTGGAGGAGTCTGAGCTGGTAGCATCTTCGTTGTCCCATGTTGCTGCCATAGCTTTCTTTTTGAACTTTTTGAATCTCTTTTCTTTTCCCTTCTTCTTTTCAGATTTTTCTGCTTGGTCCTTCTTTTTGAGTTTGGGACACTCAGATTTGTAATGCCCCGGCTGGTTGCACTCATAACAGGTTGGCTCTTTCTTTTTATCTTTCTTGAAGAACTTTCTTGAGCCAAACTTCTTTTTCTTAGCTAATATTCTTTGTAATTTCCTTGAGAGCATAGCCTCATCATCACTGTCATCTGATTTTTCTTTGGAGTCTTCAGATGAAGAAGAATCTGCAATCTTTAGAGCATTTGAAATTTTCTTCTTTGAAGAGCTTTCAGAAAATCTTTCCATGTTTATTTCATGTGCCATGAGGGAGCCTATTAACTTATCAATGGACAATTCAGTGAGATCATGGGCTTCCTCTATGGCTGTAACTTTAGGGGTCCATACATTGGTTAGAGATCGTAGTATTTTTCTAACAGTTTCTTCATTGGTTAGGATTTTCCCTAAGGCACTTAACCCTACAATTATGTTTGAGAATCTGTTGTACATTTGTGTTATATTTTCACTTGGAAGCATTTTGAATTGTTCATATTGAGATACTATATATCTATTCTGGTTTGTTTAACCCTATCAGTTCCTTCATAGGTTACCTGTAATTTATCCCACATTTCTTTTGCTATCTTACAAGCTGAGAGTCTATTGAATTCTCTTTTAGATAAGGCACAGCAAAGATAATTTTTGGCTTTATAATTTAAGGACATATTTCTCTTATCAGCAATAGATAAACCAGCAGAGGTGGAAGTTACTCCAACTATTTCATAATCACCTTGTTCAATTACCTGCCAAAGGTCGTAGTCTGTTCCTCTGATGAAGCATTCCATCCTCATCTTCCAGTATTGATAATCTTCACCATCGAAGAATGGTGGTCTTGAAACTGATTGGCCTTCATAGTTGTGAGCTTCAGATGCCATTTCTTCTCAAATCTTTAGATTCTTCTGAGAAGACCTTGCTCTGATACCACTTGTTGGATCGAAATGGCAAATACACAGTCCTAGAGGGGGGGGGGGGTGAATAGGACTTTTCTAGCTTTTAGAAAATTCTTCTGAAAATCACAACACTAAATAAATATGTTAGTGCTTGGTGTGATGTGTGTGATTCAAGTGAAAGAACTTGGCGGAAACAATCATACAGAAGATTGCACAAGAGATTTATCCTGGTTCGGCCCTTCCTACATGGAAGTCCTACATCCAGTCCTCAAGCCAACCACTTGAGTTTTTCACTAAACTGCCAAAAGGATTTGGCCTTCTCTCACCCTTGAGAGGTAATTACAACACCCACTTGCTCCACAGCAAGTCTTCCCTAAACAGGGGTAAAACACAACTGCCTTATACCAAAGGCCTTCCCTTCACAAGAGGGGTAAAGCAGAAAAACTTCTGCAGATATAACAGAAAATTAAACCTTGTGTGTTTGCCTTAAAGATGAGCACATAGCAGACACTTTCCAGCAGGATTGAATGAAGAGAAGTGTAGTCTAAATCCTAGCTGAAGCTACTTGGGTGGACTTCAAACGAAGGAGCAATTACAATTGCCACCCAACAGACAGATCTTCAGAACAGAAATTCCTGAAGATGAGCTCTCACACAGAGGCTGAACAGGAAGACTTAGAGAGCTTGCAAGATGAGCTTTTCAGAGAGATAGCTTGAAGGAATTTCTCTTTGTGCACACTTCAAAATTGTATTTCTTCATGAGCTTTTTCCATCTCTTTATAATCTTCAAAAGAACTAGCCGTTGAGGAAGATAGCCGTTGGAGTAAGATGGTTGTTGCATACTATCCGTTTGAGGAGAGTTTTGGGGATCCTTTGGATCTTGGGACTTATATCCATAGAGTCTTGAATTTTTGCCTCTTTCCAAAGTCTTTTAAAAGCAGGAGCCGTTGTCACAGCTAGAAGATAAGCTCTTTGAGACTTGAGCTGAGCAACCCATGCTAAAAACATGCGCTCTAATAAATGCCTGTTTGAAAGGACAAGACAAAGACAAAAGAAAATCCATACCTTTGTGGTAGGTGAGTCAGTGAAGTACAACAAATAGTATGGAACCTAGTATTCTTAGTCCTTTCGGAAAATAAGGCAGACAGACAAAAAGTTGAGGTATGGGTCTGTCAGTGGTAGGTGAGATGGTCAGATACCATGCGTCTGATTTTTACATAAATGCTTTGAGTCTTTTTAGAAGGAATAGATTGAGGCAACGGACATCAAAACCAGAAGTATATTTCAGAGAAATATTTTTTTTTTACAGGAATGTAAATATGTGAATGTACTGAATTTTTTGTCAGAAAATATATTAAAATAATAGTCTTGTACGATCTTAAGTGTATATGATAAGCAACAAGAAATATGTCATAGATTTTATACTTGAGAAGAATTTACGAACTGAATGACAATTTAGAACTGACAAAGGTACTATAGCTGACAGTGTAGTCGAATTCAGTAGAACAGGTAATTCGACTCAGAAAGTGAATATGATTCGATTTAGGAAGAATAGTGTAATTCGACTCAAGAAGGAAATCGTCAGTCGAATGAGGTGTAAAGTTATGAGTCGAATACAGTATAAAGACGTTCGACTGTATGAGTTGAGGTCATGAGTCGAATACAGTATAAAGACGTTCGACTGTATGAGTCGAAGTCATGAGTCGAATACAGTATAAAGACGTTCGACTGTATGAGTCGAAGTCATGAGTCGAATACAGTACAAAGACGTTCGACTGTATGAGTCGAAGTCATGAGTCGAATACAGTACAAAGACGTTCGACTGTATGAGTCGAAGTCATGAGTCAATATAGTACAAAGTTGTATACTTAGAAAAAAATTTGGTCTTTCAGGATATTGAAGCTGTCTAGAAATTTTTGTAGTATATCTATATTTTTGGAAGAAATATATAACTGAGAATTTATCATGGTAGACGTAAAATATTCATTTAAAGATTTGTCTTATCAAAAATACTTAATTTTCTGAAGACTTGGAGGAAGTTGCTTCAACATTCCGGTCCGGCGCCCAAATTCCTCTCCTGGAGCGCGATCGCAGGCTGTCGATGCGATCGCATACGGACACCGCTTCGCTCAAACAGACAACTTTTCGCTCGGTTATCGGAATCGCTTATAAGACCCCAATTCGGAATCGGCACTCAGAGGCGCTCGAGCACATATATTGCCTCAGGCCATAGGACGTCATTTCGGGGTCTAAAATCCTTCGTTTCGCTTTCCGAAATTGAGATTCTAGCCGACGATCTCCCCTATTCCATGGTTTTTTGACAGTAGCGACTCCCTCAATTACGCGAATCGCTGGAGGAGCCCACACGCGGAGCCGCCCAGTCACAGCGATCGGAAGTCGTGTTCAACTCGACGTGAGATCTCCTCCCTAGGTCGTGGATATGGGTGCCTGAACATCGCCGATATAGTCACCCCCTCCGGTTTATTCCCACCCCTTCAGCGAAAGAATTGGGCATAACTTTCCGCACGGGCATCGGAATCGCTTATGTGACCACAATTTGGAATCGGCACTCTGAGACGGTCGACAGGGTGATGGTTTTGCGAAATTCCATTCCGGGGCCAAAATTCCCCACGGAGCGTGTGTACTAGTACACCGACTACCGTACCCTCCGGTCGGACGTGGATATTTATTCGCCCGAGGGTCGGAATCTTCCGCGAGGCCCCAATTCAGAATCGGCACTTCGACCCGGTCAGTAAATGATTGCATTCGTAGATTTCCAGTCCGGTGCCAAAATTCCTCTCAGGGAGCGCGGTCGCAGGCTGTCGATGCGATGGCATACGGACACCGCTTCGCTCAAACATGCATAACTTTTCGCTCAGTTATCGGAATCGCTTATAAGACCCCAATTCGGAATCGGCACTCAGAGGCGCTCGACGCCCAATTGTTGCCTCAGCCCATAAGACATCATTTCAGGGTCGAAAATCCTTCGTTTCGCACTCCGAAATTGCGATTCTAGCCGACGATCTCCCCTATTCCATGGTTTTTTGGCAGTAGCTACTCCCTCGATTACGCGAATCGCTGGCGGAGCCCACACACAGAGCCGCCCAGTCACAGCGATCGGAAGTCGTGTTCAACTCGACGCGAGATCTCCTCCCCAGGTCGTGGATATGGGTGCCGGAACATCGCCGATATAGTCACCCCCTCCGGTTTATTCCCACCCCTTCAGCGAAAGAATTGGGCATACCCTTCCGCACGGGCATCAGAATCGCTTATGTGACCACAATTTGGAATCGGTACTCCAAGACGGTCGACAGGGCGCTGGTTTTGCGGAATTCCGTTCCGGGGCCAAAATTCCCCCCGGAGCGTGTCTACTAGTACACCGACTGCCGTACCCTCCAGTCGGACGTGGATATGTATTCGCCCGGGGGTCGGAACCGCCCGCGAGGCCCCAATTCAGAATCGGCACTTCGACCCGGTCGGTAAATGGTCATATTCGGAGATTTCCGGTATGGCGCCCAAATTCCTCTCCGGGAGTGCGGTCGCAGGCTGCTGATGCGTTCGCATACGGACGCCGCTTCGCTCAAACAGGCATAACTTTTCGCTCGGTTATCGGAATCGCTTCTAAGACCCAAATTCGGAATCGGCACTCAGAGGCGCTCGACGCCCACTTGTTGCCTCAGGCCATAAGATGTCATTTCGGGGTCAAAAATCCTTCGTTTCGCACTCCGAAATTGCGATTCTAGCCGACGATCTCCCCTATTCAAGGGTTTTTTGGCAGTAGCGACTCCCTCGATTACGCGAATCGCTGGCGGAGCCCACACGCGGAGCCGCCCAGTCACAGCGATCGGAAGTCGTGTTCAACTCGACGCGAGATCTCCTCCCCAGGTCGTGGATATGGGTGCCCGAACATCGCCGATATAGTCACCCCCTCCGGGTTATTCCCACCCCTTCAGCGAAAGAATTGGGCATACCTTTCCGCACGGGCATCAGAATCGCTTATGTGACCAGAATTTGGAATCGGCACTCCGAGACGGTCGACAGGGCGCAGGTTTTGCGGAATTCCGTTCCGGGGCCAAAATTCCCCCCGGAGCGTGTGTACTAGTACACCGACTGCCGTACCCTCCAGTCGGACGTGGATATTTATTCGCCCGGGGGTCGGAACCGCCCGCGAGTCCCCAATTCAGAATCGGCACATCGACCCGGTCGGTAAATGGTCGCATTCGGAGATTTCCGGTCCGGCGCCAAAGTTCCTCTCCGGGAGCGCGGTCGCAGGCTGCCGATGTGATCGCAAACGGACACCGCTTCACTCAAATAGGCATAACTTTTCGCTCGGTTATAAGAATCGCTTATAAAACCCCAATTCGGAATCGACACTCAGAGGCGCTCGATGCCCACTTTTTGCCTCAGGCCATAAGACGTCATTTCGGGGTCGAAAATCATTCGTTTCGCACTCTGAAATTGCGATTCTAGCCGACGATCTCCCCTATTCCATGGTTTTTTGGCAGTAGCGACTCCCTCGATTACGCGAATCGCTGGCGGTGCCCACACGCGGAGCCGCCCAGTCACAGCGATCGGAAGTCGTGTTCAACTCGACGCGAGATCTCCTCCCCAGGTTGTGGATATGGGTGCCCGAACATCGCCGATATAGTCACCCCCTCCGGTTTATTCCCACCCCTTCAGCGAAATAATTGGGCATAACTTTCCGCACGGGCATCGGAATCGCTTATGTGACCACAATTTGGAATCGGCTCTCCGAGACGGTCGACAGGGCACTGGTTACTCGGAATTCTGTTCCGGGGTCAAAATTCCCCTCGGAGCGTGTGTACTAGTACACTGACTGCCGTACCCTCCAGTCGGACGTGGATATTTATTCGCCCGGGGGTCGGAACCGCCCGCGAGGCCCCAATTCAGAATCGGCACTTCGACCCGGTCAGTAAATGGTCGCATTCGGAGATTCCCGGTCCGGCCCCCAAATTCCTCTCCTGGAGCGCGGTCGCAGGCTACCGATGCGATCGCATACGGACACCGCTTCTCTCAAACAGGCATAACTTTTCGCTCGATTATCGGAATCGCTTATAAGACCGGAATCGGCACTCAGAGGCGCTCGACGACTACTTATTGCCTCAGGCCATAAGACGTCGTTTCGGGGTCGAAAATCCTTCGTTTCGCAATCTGAAATTGCGATTCTAGCTGACGATCTCCCCAATTCCATGGTTTTTTGGCAGTAGCGACTCGCTCGATTACGTGAATCGCTGGCGGAGCCCACACGCGGAGCCGCCCAGTCACAGCGATCGGAAGTCATGTTCAACTCGACGCGAGATCTCCTCCCCAGGTCGTGGATATGGGTGCCCAAACATCGCCGATATAGTCACCCCCTCCGGTTTATTCCCACCCCTTCAGCGAAAGAATTGGGCATAACTTTCCGCACGGGCATCGGAATCGCTTATGTGACCACAATTCGGAATCGGCACTCCGAGACGGTTGACAGGGAGCTGGTTTCTCAGAATTCCGTTCCGGGCCAAAATTTCCCCCGTAGCGTGTGTACTAGTACACCGACTGCCGTACCCTATGGTCGGACGTGGATATTTATTCGCCCGGGGGTCGGAACCGCCCGCGAGGCCCCAATTCAGAATCGGCACTTCGACCCGGTCGGTAAATGGTCGCATTCGGAGATTTCCGGCCCGGCGCCCAAATTCCTCTCCGGGAGCACGGTCGCAGGCTGCCGATGCGATCGCATACGGACATCGCTTCGCTCAAACAGGCATAACTTTTCACTCGGTTATCGGAATCGCTTATAAGACCGGAATCGGCACTCAGAGTCACTCGACGACTACTTATTGCCTCAGGCCTTAAGACGTCGTTTCGGGGTCGAAAATCCTTCGTTTCGCACTCTGAAATTGCGATTCTAGCCGACGATCTCCCCTATTCCATTGTTTTTTGGCAGTAGCGACTCCCTCGATTATGCGAATCTCTGGCGGAGCCCTCACGCGGAGCCGCCCAGTCACAGTGATCGGAAGTCGTGTTCAACTCGACGCGAGATCTCCTCCCCAGGTCGTGGATATGGGTGCCCGAACATCGCCGATATAGTCACCCCTTACGGGTTATTCCAACCCCTTCAGCGAAAGAATTGGGCATAACTTTCCGTATGGGCATCAGAATCGCATATGTGACCACAATTCGGAATCGGCACTCCGAGACGGTTGACAGGGCGCTGGTTTCTCGGAATTCCGTTCCGGGGCCAAAATTTCCCTCGTAGCGTGTGTACCAGTACACCGACTGCCGTACCCTACGGTCGGATGTGGATATTTATTCGCCCGGGGGTCGGAACCGCCCGAGAGGCCCCAAATCAGAATCGGCACTTCGACCCGGTCGGTAAATGGTCGAATTCGGAGATTTCCGGTCCGGCGCCCAAATTCCTCTCCGGTAGCGCGGTCGCAGGCTGCCGATGCGATTGCATACGGACACCACTTCTCTCAAATTGGCATAACTTTTCGCTCGATTATCAGAATCGCTTATAAGACCCAATTCGGAATCGGCACTCAGAGGCGCTTGATGCCCACTTATTGCCTTAGGCCATAAGACGTCATTTCGGGGTCGAAAATCCTTCGTTTCGCACTCTGAAATTGCGATTCTAGCCGACGATCTCCCCTATTCCATAGTTTTTTGGCAGTAGCGACTCCCTCGATTACGCGAATCGCTGGCGGAGCCCACACGCAGAGCCGCCCAGTCACAGCGATCGGAAGTCGTGTTCAACTCGACGCGAGATCTCCTCCCCAGGTCGTGGATATGGGTGCCCGAACATCGCCGATATAGTCACCCCCTCCGGTTTATTCCCACCCCTTCAGCGAAAGAATTGGGCATACCTTTCCGCACGGGCATCAGAATCGCTTATGTGACCACAATTCGGAATCGGCACACCGAGACGGTTGACAGGGCGCTGGTTTCTCGGAATTCCGTTCCGGGGCCAAAATTCCCCCTGGAGCGTGTGTACTAGTACACCGACTGCCGTACCCTCCGAACAGACGTGGATATTTATTGGCACGGGGGTCGGAACCGCCCGTGAGGCCCCAATTCAGAATCGGCACTTCGACCCGGTCGGTAAATGGTCGCATTCGGAGATTTCCGGTCCGGCGCCCAAATTCCTCTCCGGGAGCGCGGTCGCAGGCTGCCGATGCGATCGCATACGGACACCGCTTCTCTCAAATAGGCATAACTTTTCGCTCGGTTATCGGAATTGCTTATAAGACCCCAATTCGGAATCGGCACTCAGAGGCGCTCGACGCCCCCTTACAGCCTCAGGCCATGACACGTTGTTTCAGGATCGAAAATCCTTCGTTTCGCACTCTGAAATTGCGATTCTAGCCAACGATCTCCCCAATTCCATGGTTCTTTGGCAGTAGCGACTCCCTCCATTACGCGAATCGCTGGCGGAGCCCACATGCGGAGCCGCCCAGTCACAGCGATCGGAAGTCGTGTTCAACTCGACGCGAGATCTCCTCCCCAGGTCGTGGATATGGGTGCCCGAACATCGCCGATATAGTCACCCCCTCCGGTTTATTCCCACCCCTTCAGCGAAAGAATTGGGCATAACTTTCCACACGGGTATCGGAATCGCTTATATGACCACAATTCGGAATCGGCACTCCGAGACGGTCGACAGGGCGCTGGTTTCTCGGAATTCCGTTCCGGCGCCAAAATTTTCCTTGGAGCGTGTGTACTAGTACACCGACTGTCGTACCCTCCGGTCGGACGTGGATATTTATTCGCCCGGGGGTCGGAACCGCCCGCGAGGCCCCAATTCAGAATCGGCACTTCGACCCGGTCGGTAAATGGTCGCATTCGGAGATTTCCAGTCCGGCGCCCAAATTCCTCTCCGGGAGCGCGGTCGCAGGCTGCCAATGCGATCGCATACGGACACCGCTTCGCTCAAACAGGCATAACCTTTCGCTCGGTTATCGGAATCGCTTATAAGACCCCAATTCGGAATCGGCACTTAGAGGCGCTCGACGCCCAGTTGTTGCCTCAGGCCATAAGACGTCATTTCGGGGTCGAAAATCTTCGTTTCGCACTCCGAAATTGTGATTCTAGCCGACGATCTCCCCTATTCCATGGTTTTTTGGCAGTAGCGACTCACTCGATTACGCGAATCGCTGGCGGAGCCCACACGCGGAGCCACCCTGTCACAGCGATCGGAAGTCGTGTTCAACTCGACACGAGATCTCCTCCCCAGGTCGTGGATATGGGTGCCCGAACATCGCCGATATAGTCACCCCTCCGGTTTATTCCCACCCCTTCAGCGAAAGAATTGGGCATAACTTTCCGCACGGGCATCGAAATCGCTTATGTGACCACAATTCAGAATCGGCACTCCGAGATGGTGACAGGGCGCGGGTTTCTCGAAATTCTGTTCCGGGGCCAAAATTTTCCCCGGAGCGTGTGTATTAGTACACCGCCCGCGAGGCCCCAATTGAGAATCGGCACTTCGACCCGGTCGGTAAATGGTCGCATTCGGAGATTTCCGGTCCGGCGCCCAAATTCCTCTCCGGGAGCGCGGTCGCAGGCTGCCGATGCGATCGCATACGGACACCGCTTCTCTCAAATAGGCATAACTTTTCGCTCGGTTATCGGAATCGCTTATAAGACCCCAATTCGGAATCGGCACTCAGAGGCGCTCGACGCCCACTTATAGCCTCAGGCCATGAGTCGTCGTTTCAGGATCGAAAATCCTTCGTTTCGCACTCTGAAATTGTTATTCTAGCCGACGATCTCCCCTATTCCATGGTTTTTTGGTAGTAGCGACTCCCTCCATTACGCGAATCGCTGGCGGAGCCCACATGCGGAGCCGCCCAGTCACAGCGATCGGAAGTCGTGTTCAACTCGACGCGAGATCTCCTCCCCAGGTCGTGGATATGGGTGCCCAAACATCGCCGATATAGTCACCCCCTCCGGTTTATTCCCACCCCTTCAGCGAAAGAATTGGGCATACCTTTCCGCACGGGCATCAGAATCGCTTATGTGACCACAATTTGGAATCGGCACTCTGAGACGGTCGACAGGGCGCTAGTTTTGCGGAATTCCATTCCGGGGCCAAAATTCCCCCCGGAGCGTGTGTACTAGTACACCGACTGTCGTACCCTCCAGTCGGACGTGGATATTTATTCGCCCGGGGGTCGGAACCGCTCGCGAGGCCCCAATTCAGAATTGGCACTTCGACCCGGTCGATAAATGGTCGTATTCAGAGATTTCCGGTCCGGCGCCAAAATTCCTCTCCGGGAGCGCGGTCGCAGGCTGCTGATGCGATCGCATACGGACACCGCTTCGCTCAAACAGGCATAACTTTTCGCTCGGTTATCGGTATTGCTTCGAAGACCCAAATTCGGAATCGGCACTCAGAGGCGCTCAACGCCCACTTGTTGCCTCAGGCCATAAGACGTCATTTCGGGGTCGAAAATCCTTCGTTTCGCACTCCGAATTTGCGATTCTAGCCGACGATCTCCCCTATTCCATGGTTTTTTGGAAGTAGCGACTCCCTCGATTACGCGAATCGCTGGCGGAGCCCACACGCGGAGTCGCCCAGTCACAGCGATCGGAAGTCGTGTTCAACTCGACACGAGATCTCCTCCCCAGGTCGTGGATATGGGTGTCCGAACATCGCCGATATAGTCACCTCCTTCGGTTTATTCCCACCCCTTCAGCGAAAGAATTGGGCATACCTTTCCGCACGGGCATCAGAATCGCTTATGTGACCACAATTTGGAATCGGCACTCCGAGACGGTCGACAGGGCACTGGTTTCGTGGAATTCCGTTCCGGTGCCAAAATTCCCCCCAGAGCGTGTGTACTAGTACACCGACTGCCGTACCCTCCAGTCGGAGGTGGATATTTATTTGCCCGGGGGTCGGAACCGCCCGCGAGGCCCCAATTCAGAATCGGCACTTCGACCCGGTCGGTAAATGGTCGCATTCGGAGATTCCCGGTCCGGCGCCCAAATTCCTCTCCGGGAGCGCGGTCGCAGGCTGCCGATGCGATCGCATACGGACACCGCTTCGCTCAAACAGGCATAACTTTTCGCTCGATTATCGGAATCACTTATAAGACCCCAATTCGGAATCGGCACTCAAAGGCGCTCGACTCCCACTTATAGCCCTAGGCCATAAGTCGTCGTTTCAGGGTCGAAAAACCTTCGTTTCGCACTCCGAAATTGCGATTCTTGCTGACGATCTCCCCTATTCCATGGTTTTTTGCAGTAGCGACTCCCTCCATTACGCGAATCGCTGGCGGAGCCCACATGCGGAGCCGCCCAGTCACAGCGATCGGAAGTCATGTTCAACTCGACGCGAGATCTCCCCCCCAGGTTGTGGATATGTGTGCCCGAACATCGTCGATATAGTCACCCCCTCCGGTTTATTCCCACCCCTTCAGCGAAAGAATTGGGCATAAATTTCCGTACGGGCATCGAAATCGCTTATGTGACCACAATTCGGAATCGGCACTCCGAGACGGTCGACAGGGCGCTGGTTTCGTGGAATTCCGTTCCGGGGCCAAAATTCCCCCCGGAGCGTGTGTACTAGTACACCGAATGCCATACCCTCCGGTCGGACGTGGATATTTATTCACCTGGGGGTCAGAACCGCCCGCGAGGCCCCAATTCAGAATCGGCACTTCGACCCGGTCGGTAAATGGTCGCATTCGGAGATTTCCGGTCCGGCGCCCAAATTCCTCTCCGGGAGCGCGGTCGCAGGCTGCCGATGCGATCGCATACGGACACCACTTCGCTCAAACATGCATAACGTTTCGCTCGGTTATCGGAATCGCTTATAAGACCCCAATTCGGAATCGGCACTCAGAGGCGCTCGACGCCCACTTATTGCTCAGGCCATAAGACGTCGTTTCGGGTTCGAAAATCCTTCGTTTCGCACTCCAAAATTGCGATTCTAGCCGACGATCTTCCCTATTCCATGGTTTTTTGGAAGTAGCGACTCCCTCGATTACGCAAATCCCTGGCGGAGCCCACATGCGGAGCCGCCCAATCACAGCGATCGGAAGTCTTGTTCAACTCGACGCGAAATCTCCTCCCTAGGTCGTGGATATGGCTGCCCGAACATCGTCGATATAGTCACCCCCTCCGGTTTATTCCTACCCCTTCAGCGAAAGAATTGGGCATAAATTTCCGCACGGACATCGGAATCGCTTATGTGACAACAATTCGGAATCGGCACTCCGAGACGGTCGACAGGGCGCTGGTTTCGTAGAATTCCGTTCCGGGGCCAAAATTCCCCCCGGAGTGTGTGTACTAGTACACCGAATGCCGTACCCTCCGGTCGAACGTAGATATTTATTCGCCCGGGGGTCGGAACCGCCCGCGAGGCCCCATTTCAGAATCGGCACTTCGACCCGGTTGGTAAATGGTCGCATTCGGAGATTTCCGGTCCGGCGCCCAAATTCCTCTGCGGGAGCGCGGTCGCAGGCTGCCATGCGATCGCATACGGACACCGCTTCGCTCAAACAGGCATAACTTTTCGCTCGGTTATCGGAATCGCTTATAAGACCCCAATTCGAAATCGGCACTCAGAGGCGCTCGACGCCCTCTTATTGCCTTAGGCCATAAGACGTCGTTTCGGGGTCGAAAATCCGTCGTTTCGCACTCTGAAATTGTGATTCTAACCGACGATCTCCCCTATTCCATGGTTTTTTGGCAGTAGCGACTCCCTCGATTATGCGAATCCCTGGCGGAGCCCACATGCGGAGCCGCCCAGTCACAGCAATCGGAAGTCGTGTTCAACTCGACGCGAGATCTCCTCCCCAGGTCGTGGATATGGGTGCCCGAACATCGCCGATATATTCACCCCCTCCGGTTTATTCCCACCCCTTCAGCGAAAGAATTGGGCATAAATTTCCGCACGGGCATCGGAATCGCTTATGTGACCACAATTTGGAATCGGCACTCCGAGACGTTCGACAGGGCGCTGATTTTGTGAAATTCCGTTATGGGGCCAAAATCCCCCCCGGAGCGTGTGTACTAGTACACCGAATGTCGTACCCTCCGTTCGGACGTGGATATTTATTCGCCCAGGGGTCGGAACCACCCGCGAGGCCCCAATTCAGAATCGGCACTTCGACCCGGTCGGTAAATGGTCGCATTCGGAGATTTCCGGTCCGGCGCCCAAATTCCTCTCCAGGAGCGCGGTCGCAGGCTGCCGATGCGATCGCATACGGACGCCGCTTCGCTCAAACAGGCATAACTTTTCGCTCGGTTATCGGAATAGCTTATAAGACCCCAATTCGAAATCGGCACTCAGAGGCGCTCGATGCCCTCTTATTGCCTTAGGCCATAAGACGTCGTTTCGGGGTCGAAAATCCTTCGTTTCGCACTCCGAAATTGTGATTCTAGCCGACGATCTCCCCTATTCCATGGTCTTTTGGCAGTAGCGACTCCCTCGATTATGCGAATCCCTGGCGGAGCCCACATGCGGAGCCGCCCAGTCACAGCGATCGGAAGTCGTGTTCAACTCGACGTGAGATCTCCTCCCCAGGTCGTGGATATGGGTGCCCGAACATCGCGGATATAGTCACCCCCTCCGGTTTATTCCCACCCCTTCAGCGAAAGAATTGGGCATAAATTTCCGCACGGGCATCGGAATCGCTTATGTGACCACAATTCGGAATCGGCACTCCGAGACGGTCGACAGGGCGCTGGTTTCGTGGAATTCCGTTATGGGGCCAAAATCCCCCCCGGAGCGTGTGTACTAGTACACCGAATGCCGTACCCTTCGGTCGGATGTGGATATTTATTCGCCCAGGGGTCGGAACCATTCGCGAGGCCCCAATTCAGAATCGACACTTCGACCCGGTCGGTAAATGGTCGCATTCGGAGATTTCCGGTCCGGCGCCCAAATTCCTCTCCAGGAGCGCGGTCGCAGGCTGCCGATGCGATCGCATACGGACACCGCTTCGCTCAAACAGGCATAACTTTTCGCTCGGTTATCGGAATCGCTTATAAGACCCCAATTCGGAATCGGCACTCAGAGGCGCTCGATGGCCACTTATTGCTCAAGCCATAAGACGTCATTTCGGGGTCGAAAATCCTTCGTTTCGCACTCCGAAATTGCGATTCTAGCCGACGATCTCCCCTATTCCATGGTTTTTTGGCAGTAGCGACTCCCTCGATTACGCGAATCCCTGGAGGAGCCCACATGCGGAGCCGCCCAGTCACAGCGATCAGAAGTCGTGTTCAACTCGACGCGAGATCTCCTCCCCAGGTCGTGGATATGGTTGCTCGAACATCGCCGATATAGTCACCCCCTCCGGTTTATTCCCACCCCTTCAGCGAAAGAATTGGGCATAAATTTCCGCACGGGCATCGGAATCGCTTATGTGACCACAATTCGGAATCGGCACTCCGAGACGGTCGACAGGGCGCTAGTTTCGTGGAATTCCGTTCCGGGGCCAAAATTCCCCCAGAGCGTGTGTTAGTATTGTCTGTTTTTCTCTCCACAAGGATCAAGATCAAATAAATGTTCATTCTTTTTGGACTAAATTCCCATTTCAAATATATATTCTTGTATTTAAAGTGAGTGGTGTATCCACTCCAATAATACTATTGTTCCGGACCATTATCAACGAAGATCCAGGTAAGACATGCACTTCCTCGGGAATGAAAAAAAATCGATCTACTTTCATTTGGTATTTTGGACTAAATTCTTTTGCTCCTCGATATTCAATCAAATCTTCTTTTTTGACGATTGAATCGACCTCTACAGTCCCATATTTAGTAATCCCTGAACTGTTTCTTCGGTATCGGGGATCGTCGAAATAAGCAAGAATACTATTTCTACGTAAAATACCATTTATGGGTATTTCAATCGAAACACCAAAACGGGGTATTAGTTCTTTCTCGCGCTCTTGATCATATTGTAATGGAATGATCAATCTATTTCTTCGCCTCTTCGCCAAAAAATCAGAATATTCGTGGAGAATAGAAGGATATTTTAAATTCCGATGACCATTGGATATGCTTCGATCAGGTCTTGAATAATCAAGAGCCCCCTCCTTTTTTTTACTAGAAGAATCCAAACTAAACAATTTATGTCTCGTTGGATCATTAGTTACTGATAGGTCAGAGATATATCTTTCTTCGAGAGAAAAAGAATGAACATTTATTTGATCTTGATCCTTGTGGAGAGAAAAACAGACAATACTAGATCTGCACGTACCTACTGCTAATATCCATAAATGACTTGTTTTTGGTAATAGATGAACATTACCATAAGTATATTCAGGTGCATGGTAGACATCGGTACTCCAGTGCATTTCTCCCTCTGATTCAGAATAAATATGTTTTCGAACCTTCTCTTTAAAAGTTAAAGTGGTCCCTCTGATTCAGAATAATATGTTTTCGAACCTTCTCTTTAAAAGTTAAAGTGGATGCTCCGGCACGAATCTCAGCAATCACTTGTTCTGATTCTACGTATTGATCATTTTGAACTAAAATCAAACTTTTTGGGGGAATATTTACATTATGGATAATATCCTGACTTTCAATAGTTACATACAGGTCTATAGAACATAGAAAAGCAGGATGCCCATGACGGGTACGTGTGGGATGAACCAAATCCTCATTGAATTTGATTTTTCCATTAAAGGGAGCTCGTACGTGTTCTGCAGTACCGCCCGTGAATACTCCGCCAGTATGAAAAGTTCTTAATGTTAGTTGAGTCCCTGGTTCCCCAATTGACTGGCCCGCAATAATACCTACAGCTTCTCCCAATTCGACCAGGTCACCGTGAGTGGGACTCCGACCATAACATAATTGACAGATCCAAGATGTACTCCTGCAAGTAAATGGAGTTCGAATATATATTGGTTGTGCTGATTTTCAAGAACGGGAATCTTATGATATGTTAGGAATTTCTTATGATAATCATCCACGCCTTAAACGTATCTTGATGCCTGAAAGTTGGATAGGCTGGCCTTTACGTAAGGACTATATTACCCCCAATTTCTATGAAATACAAGATGCTCATTGAATGATAAGAAACTAATGTTCACGTATATGACACGATTCCAGATTTCAAGTCAAGGAATACTTTTACGTTCTGTTCTAGATGAAACAGAGTAGCTTGATTCTGCTTCGTATTTTAGATGAGTTGATTTATAGGAGGTTCATTTATATTATTCCCCGACCTAATTTTAAAGATATCCGTTTTTAATAAGCAGAGGCAATAGAATGAATCAAAAGGGTTCTGTACCATGAACTTTGTACCGCGCGTATCACGTAGATAAATCCCCAAAAGTAAGATAATTAAGAGTGAAGAAATAGGATATGAAGGAAAATTCGAAATTTAACAATCAAAAAAGATCAGATAAAGTGAGTACGGGATTTCCCTTTTCTTGTGTCGAGATACGAGATAATAATGATTCTTTCTTCTGTTCGTCAAAGATAAGATTACTATTTTGGGGGGTCTATCAGAACTTATTTTTTTAGATTTATAAGAAGTAGTGAACAAACAAAAAGGGGCAGATAGTTGGTAATAATTCATTGAGCAAATGAAATTTCTTCAATTATTCACTTAAAAAATTTAGTAAGAAAAATTCAACCAAATTCTTTTTTTGCTTCGTCAGAGTTAAGTTAATAAATATTATGTAGTAATAACAGAGAGAGACTTTGAATTGAATTTATTAACAGATTTAATTCTTCAAAAACATCACCAGAAACAAAGGAATATAGTATTGAAACATTAAGCAAGAGATTCATTATGTCATTTATTTTGACAAGTAATAATATTTTTTTATTATGTTGACTAGGTCACTTTCCCGCTTTTAGGTTATGGAGTGAATCAAAGCTTCGCTATAGCTATAAAAGTAAGAACTCAGCGGGACCATACCCCCTGTTTTGTCTGATTCGAGGGGTATGGTCCCGCTGAGTTCTTACCTTTTCATGTCTACAATCAAGTTCATCTTATTACTACAGAGATGAGCCTAATCCGGAATATGAACCGTAAAAGAAAATACCAATTGAACCGATCACAGGAATACCAGTTACAGTACCTATTAGCCAAAGAGGAATCCTTCCAGTAGTATCGGCCATTTATCCCACCTTCCTCCACATTTCATCAAGTGGTCATGCTAGAGACAAAAACAGTCATGGATAATTATGAAGATAGTATCCTTCCGAATGGGATAAAAGAATTTCTACTATTTTTGTTCTTTCCCTCAATTGAAGAAATAATTGGAAAATAAAACAGCAAGTACAAAAATGAGTAATAATCCCCAGTATAGACTGGTACGATTCAATTCAACATTTTGTTCATTTGGATTTGATTGTGTCATAGCTCTATAATTCAGATTAGGTTTATCGTTGGATGAACTGCATTGCTGATATTGACCCCAAAAAAGAAACGGTAGGTACAGGTAGTCC
The DNA here is from genome assembly GCA_014218235.1 of Colocasia esculenta. Lineage (NCBI taxonomy): Eukaryota > Viridiplantae > Streptophyta > Magnoliopsida > Alismatales > Araceae > Colocasia > Colocasia esculenta. Next base: position 22,329,708 of record CM024753.1, on the reverse strand, counting down.
ATGAACAGCCAACCATTGCACTGTAAAAATTGGATAGTTCGATCTATAGTCATTGGGGACCTCCTAAAAGGATCTACTGAATTCATCGAGTTGTACCAAAGAATCAAAACGGCCAGTTATTAAAGGAATTCCTTGTCGGTTCTCTGTGAAATATTCGTTTGGCCGAGGGCTTCCAAACACATCGTAAGCTAAACCCGTACTGACGAATAACCAACCTGCAATAAATAGGGAAGGTATAGTAATGCTATGAATGACCCAGTATCGAATACTGGTAATAATATCAGCAAAAGAACGTTCTCCCGTGCTTCCAGACATGCTGAGCTCCACATATTCTTGTACAGTCAAAAAGGGGAATCGATTCTGTAAAAGATGGGATCAGTAAATAGAAAACTACTGATATTTCATCTTTGTAAGATCGTCAATATTGTACCGAAGGTGTATTTAGAGTATACCGAATCAGTATAGCTATCCTTCCTCTGACACAGCAACGCGGTTTTGATCAGTATCAAAACGAAATCCAACATAATTCCTTTCTTCTTTTATTGTTTCTTGTATATGTATAACTGTGTGTTATTCAACAGAATATTATTCAACTTCCTGTGTTTGGTAATATTTCCTGTGTTTGGTAATATAAAGTTTTCATTACTGGCTTCATAATAGAAAGTTATCATCTTGGTAAAGTACGAATCAGTGGGTTCTAATAATTCATGAAAGATTTTTATCCTATTCATATAATAAAATCGATTGGTTACTATATCCATTCGTGGGCTGAGATTCGTGCCGGGGCATTGGGTTTAGGGATAATCAGGCTCGAACTGATGACTTTATATCCTATTTGATTGGTTTGAGCGCTGAGAATTTCTTGTGAATTTGGAGACAGAGTATCTCTATTCATTCCTTTACACAACTTCTAAATTGATTTCTCATCACCTATCCAATCCAATTCTATACTGAATCAGTAGACACTAACTACCTTAGTAGTGTAGAGTAAGTAATTAAATTAGGAAGATTTGATAGTCTTTCCTACCATCCATTTTGAATCCTAGAAGCAAAAATAGAGAGTCCTTTCTAGAACCTATGGATCATTCTTAAAATCAAGTATTGACAAGGCCTAGGCCTTTACCTCTGTTTCTGTCGGATTCACCGATTTGGTTTAGATCAGCAGATAAGAATCTCGAGTTTTTTGATCAGGCGACACCCAGATTTGAACTGGGGAGTTACATTGGGTTTAGGGATAATCAGGCTCGAACTGATGACTTCCACCACGTCAAGGTGACACTCTACCGCTGAGTTATATCCCTTCCCGGCCCCTATCGAGAAATAGAACTGACTAATCCTAAGTCAAAGGGTAGAGAAACTCAACGCCACTATTCCTAAACAACTTAACTTGTAGCCGGGCCTTCTTTTCGCACTATTACGGATAGTCAAATAATGGGAAAAATTGGATTCAATTGTCAACTGCTCCTATCGGAAATAGGATTGACTACAGATTCGAGCCATAGCACATGGTTTCATAAAATCCGTATGATTTTCCGATCTAAATCGAGCAGGTTTTACATGAAGAAGATTTTGTTCAGCATGTTCTATTCGATACTGGTAGGAGAAGAACCTGACTCGGTATTGTTAATAAAAGGATAGGAAGCAGAACCAAGTCAAGATGATACGGATCACCCCGTTCTTCTTGCGCCAAAGATCTTACCAGTTCCGAAGGAACTGTAGCTACATCTCTTTTCAATTTCCATTCAAGAGTTCTATGTGTTTCCACGCCCTTTTTTTGAAACCTCGAAAAATGAAATGGACAAATTCCTTTTCTTAGGAACACATACAAGATTCGTCACTACAAAAAGGATAATGCCCACCATTAACTACTTCATTTATTAAATAGTAATAGAAATACATGTCTTACCGAGACAGAATTTGTAACTTGTTATCCTCTTGCCTAGCAGGCAAGAATAGACTTCCGTGGAAAGACTGATTCATTCGGATCGACATGAGGGTCCAACTACATTGCATTGCTAGAATCCATGTTGTATATTTGAAACAGGTTGACCTCCTTGCTTCTCTTCATGGTACAGCCCTCTTCCCGCGGAGCCCCCTTTCTCCTCGGTCCACAGAGAAAAAATATAGGACTGGTACCAACAGTTCATCACGGAAGAAAGGACTCACCGAGCCGGGGCAACTAACTAATACTAATATAATAGAAAAGAATAGAAAAGAACTGTCTTTTCTGTAAACTTTCCCCAGTTCCGTTGCTACCGTATCGCGGGCCTTACGCAATGGATCGGATCATATAGATATCCCTTCAACACAACATAGGTCATCGAAAAGATCTCAGATGACTCACCAAAGCACGAAAGCCAGAATCTTTCAGAAAATGGATTCCTATTTGATTTGAAGAGTGCAGAACCGCATGGATAAGCTCACACCAACCCGTTAATTTTTTTTGGATCCAATTTGGGATTTTCCTTGGAAGGTATCGGGAAAGAATTGGAATGTAATAATATCGATTCATACAGAACAGAAAAAAAGGTTCTCTATTGATTCAAACGCTGTACCTATGGGATAGGGATAGAGGAGAGGAAAAAAACTGAAGATTTCACATATTAATTTTGATCGAAAAATCAATCTGATTTATTTCGTACCCTTCGCTCGATGAGAAAATGGGTCAGATTCTACAGGATCAAAACTATGGGACTTAAGGAATGATGGAAGGGAATAAAAAAAAGAGAGGGAAAGACAAAAAATCAAAATGAAATAAAGAATAAAATAAAATCAAAATGAAAATCAATAAGTAAATAAATAAGTATAAGTAGAAGAACCCAGATTCCAAATGAACAAATTCAAACTCGAAAAGGATCTTTCTTATTCTCGAAGAATGAGGGACAGAGGGATTGATCGAGAAAGATCTCTTGTTCTTATTATATGTGATTTGATCCGCATATGTTTGCTAAAAGAATAATCTTCTCCTTTGATCATAATTAAAAATGGAAAGTGTTCAATTGGAACATAAAAACGTGACTGAATTGGTGTTAGTTACTCTTCGGGACGGAGTGGAAGAGGGAGGAGATTCTCGAATGAGGAAAGGATCCAATTACTTCGAAAGAATTGAACGAGGAGCCGTATGAGGTGAAAATCTCATGTACGGTTCTAGAGTGACAGTAAGGGTGACTTATCTGTCAACTTTTCCACTATCACCCCCAAAAAAACCAAACTCTGCCTTACGTAAAGTTGCCAGAGTACGATTAACCTCTGGATTTGAAATCACTGCTTATATACTTGGTATTGGCCATAATTCACAAGAACATTCTGTAGTATTAGTAAGAGGAGGAAGGGTTAAGGATTTACCCGGTGTGATATATCACATTGTTCGAGGAACCCTAGATGCTGTCGGAGTAAAGGATCATCAACAAGGGCGTTCTAGTGCGTTGTAGATTCTTATCCAAGACTTGTATCATTTGATGATGCCATGTAAATCGCTAGAAACATGTGAAGTGTATGGCTAACTCAATAACGAAAGTTTCGTAGTCTAGTCCATAGGCTGTCAAAATGTACTTCAATGTCAAAAAAACATATTCGTAAAAGTATTTGGAAGAAAAAAAGATATTTGGCTACGCTAAAGGCTTTTTCTTTAGCTAAATCAGTATCCACAGGACATTCAAAAAGTTTTTTTGTGCGACAAACAAGTAATAAGGCTTGGACTAATCTGAATTGACATAGTTCAAATAATTAAATTATATTAAAACTTTCATTTATTTTATAAGACGAGTGGGTCGCATTAAATTAATTTGTGTTTTGTTTAAAATTCTTCAATTCAATATGACTAGACTAACTGTTGTGATATGTAGAAGAAGATTTTCTCTGTCTATTATAACTATACTAGATTTCACTATTATTATTTTTCTCTTTTTTTCTTTTTTCATTTAAATGAAAAAAAGAAAAATAATACGAGGTTTCATTTTCTTTTTTCATTATACTATAATTGCGCGAGATGGTAATTTTGACTTACGACACTAACTTTTACAAAAAGTTCATTTATTTTGAAATATATATTTTTTGTGAAAATGAAAAGTAAATTACAATAAGATTGCAACTCTTTTTGTTATATGTCTAGTCCAATACCTAAGATTTGTTTGGGTAAATCTTCCCATAAATGTTATACACAACAAGGAATAAATTAGTAATACAATTTATGATACCGAGTTAGATAATATGTAAATATAAAAAAATTAATGGAAATTTAACAAATACAAATAATCAATTTCATTTAAACAATATTTATTAAATCTTGAGTCTCGACGATTCAAGATGAACAGCTATTATTATTTCAAGCAAGCTGCCATGGTGAAATCGGTAGACACGCTGCTCTTAGAAGCATGCTAGAGCATCTCGTTCGAATCCGAGTGGCGGCATCTCTAAAAACATTATAAATCCTATATAGATTTTTTTAATTTCGATTTGAATTCTGATATGTAATGTAATTGGACTCCTTCTTTTATGATATTTGTAACTTTACACATATATTAAATCATTCTCTTTACGATCATTCATTGTAATTACAATTCATTTTGATGACCTTTTTAAGTCCACGAAAAGGTAGGATTATATGATTCATCCGAAAAGGGGATGATAGCTACTTTTTTGTCGATAACAGGATTATTAGCTATTCGTTGGATTTATTCGGGACATTTCCCATTAAGTATTTATATGAATCATTATGTTTCCTTTCGTGGAGTTTCGCTATAATCATATGATCCTAAAATATGGATCATAAAATAAAAACGATTTAAGCGCATAACCACACCAAGTGCTATTTTTACTCAAGGCTTTGCCACTTCGGGTCTTTCAACTGAATGCATCAATCTGCAATATTAGTACCTGCTTTTACGGTCCCATTGGTTAATGATGCATGTAATATGATGTTATTGAGTTATGCAGCTCTCTTAGTTGGATCCTTATTTTCAATTGCTCTTCTCGTCATTACATTTCGAAAAATATCGAAAGTTTTTGTAAAAACAATAATTTTTAATTAGGTCATTTTTCTTTAGTGGAGATCAAATGCTTGAATGAAACAGAAATGTTTTACAAAATACTTCTTTTCCTTCTTTAATTTTAAAAATTATTACAACAATTGGTACAAAGATTGGATTATTGGAGTTCTCGTGTCTTAGTCTAGGGTTTACTTTTTTAACTGTGGGTATTCTCTCTAGAGCAGTATGGGCTAATGAGGCATGGGGATCCTATGGAATTGGGACCCAAATAAACTTGGCATTTATTACTTGGACCATATACGTGATTATTTACATACTAGAACAACCAAAAGTTGGCAAGGTGCGAATTCGGCAATTGTGGCTTCTATGATTTCTGATAATTTGGATATGCTATTTTGGGTTAATTTATTAGGAATAGGACTGCATAGTTATGGTTCTTCAATTAACTTAGATACTAATTTTATTTAGTATCTAAGTTAATAAACTTATTGAAAATAAATAAAAAAATCGTCCCACAGATAAAGAAGTTTGTGTAAGTTTTTTTTGAGAACCATTCACTTTTTGAGTGAAACGGTTCTAAAAAACGTGAGATGTAATGTATCCCATTACAATTCCACTCACTTCCCATAAAGACTTTCTGTTTTATTCATGAAGACTACCTATCGTAATAATTAGATAGAATAGCTTGTACCTTGTCAACTGATAAGAATAAACCAAATCAGGATACAAACCATCGCTATTACGGGGAAAAGATACAAATCAAAATAAATAGTTTCCGTGGTCCAGAATCCCAAGAAAGAGTTTGGAAGATTGAATAACTTGTATCCATAGAACATCTGGCGTGACATAGATATGATAAATAGGAGTATTCGTAAAATGTAAAGACTACCATTAAGTACCCAAGCGAGACTTACTATATCCATGTGATTATGTCTCCTATCCTTATGAAATGAAAGAATTATTCCATTATTGATCACTAATCATAGTGGAATCAATGGGGAGAGTCAAAATGGAATCATGACTTAGGCTGTTGATGAAGCATCCCCAAAATCCATCGTAACAAGTTCCTATATTTGGTATTTCTGGCTGGGCTGGTAGAATCATAAAGATTAGGCACAAATACGATATACATGCTTTGGGAATATCAAGTGAATGCTCCTATCCTATAAAATAAACATGTAGGATAGTAAGACTCACTGTTGTTGACTTTTTTTCATGACATAAAAAAAACATACATAAAAATATACTATCAAGGTGGATAACTATCTATTCTATACCTATATTCTCTCTAAGCCTTAACGGTTTCTCTTTTTCTTTCTGTGAAAGAATTTGAAATGCCATGCGATATTACATTTTTTTTGTAATCTCCTGAAAGAAAAATTTGAACCTTTATTCTATCTCTATAAGGCCAACCAACCAATCAATATGGATTGGTTGATTGAGCGCTGAGAATTTCTTGTGAATTTGGAGACAGAGTATCTCTATTCATTCCTTTACACAACTTCTAAATTGATTTCTCATCAGCCTATCCATCCAATTCTATACTGATCAGTAGACCTAACTACCTTAGTAGGTAGAGTAAGTAATTAAATTAGGAAGATTTGATAGTCTTTCCTACCATCCATTTTGAATCCTAGAAGCAAAAATAGAGAGTCCTTTCTAGAACCTATGGATCATTCTTAAAATCAAGTATTGACAAGGCCTAGCCTTTACCTCTGTTTCTGTCGGATTCGCCGTTGGTTTAGATCAGCATGATAAGAAATCTCGAGTTTTTGATCAGGCGACACCCAGATTTGAACTGGGATAAGGTAAGATATAAGCGATACAAAGTTCATGGTACAGAACCCTGTTTTTTCTCCCCACAAGATCAGATCAAATAATAGATCACAGGATAAGGAAAATTCCTTTACTGTTATTGCTTCGGTGAATAATGTACACCGAATGCCGTACCTTCCGGTCGAACGTGATATTTATTCCCCGGGGTCGGAACCGCCCGCGAGGCCCCAATTCAGAATCGGCACTTCGACCCGGTCGGTAAATGGTCACATTCGGAGATTTCCGGTCCGGCGCCCAAATTCCTCTCCGGGAGCGCGGTCGCAGGCTGCCGATGCGATCGCATACGGACAACGCTCTCGCTCAAACAGCATAACTTTTCGCTCGGTTATCGAATCGCTTATAAGACCCCATTCGGAATCGGTACTCAAGGCGCTCGACGCGGACTAAGTGCCTCAGGCCATAGACGTCGTTTTCGGGTCGAAAATCCTTCGTTTCGCACACTAAAATTGCGATTCTAGCCGACGATCTCTCCTATTCCATGGTTTTTTTGACAGTAGCGACTCCCTCGATTACGCGAATCCCTGGCGGAGCCCACAAGCGGAGCTACCCAGTCACAGTGATCGGAAGTCGTGTTCAACTCGACGCGAGATCTCCTCCCTAGTCGTGGATATGGGTGCCCGAACATCGCCGATATAGTCACCCCCTCCAGTTTATTCCCACCCCTTCAGCGAAAGAATTGGGCATAAATTTCCGCACGGGCAACGGAATCGCTTATGTGACCACAATTCGGAATCGGCACTCCGAGACGGTCGACAGGGCGCTGGTTTCATGGAACTGCGTTCCGGGGCCAAAATTCCCCCCCCCCCCCCCCGCAGCGTGTGTACTAGTACACCGAATGCCGTACCCTCCGTCGGACGTGGATATTTATTCGCCCCCGGGGGTCGGACCGCCCGCGAGGCCCCAATTCAGAATCGGCACTTCGACCTGGTCGGTAAATGCGCATTCGGAGATTTCCGTCCGGCACCCAAATTCCTCTCCGGAGCGCGGTCGCAGGCTGCCGATGCGATCGCATACGGACACCGATTCGCTCAAACAGGCATAACTTTTTGCTCGATTATCGGAATCGCTTATAAGACCCCAATTCGAAATCGGCACTATGAGGCGCTCGACTCCTACTAATTGCCTCAGGCCATTAGACGTCGTTTCGGGGTCGAAAATCCTTCATTTCGCACTCCGAAATTGCGATTCAAGCCGACGATCTCCCCTATTCCATGGTTTTTTGGCAGTAGCGACTCCCTCGATTACGCGAATCACTGGCGAATCCCACACGCGGAGCCGCCCAGTCACAGCGATCGAAGTCGTGTTCAACTCGACACGAGATCTCCTCCCCAGGTCGAGGATATGGTGCCCGAACATCGCTAATATAGTCACCCCCTCCAGTTTATTCCCACCCCTTCAGCGAAGAATTTGCATAAATTTCCGCACGGGCATCGGAAACGCTTATTGACCACAATTCGGAATCGGCACTCCGAGACGGTCGACAGGGCGCTGGTTTCGCAGAATTCCATTCCGGGCCAAATTTCCCCCGAGCGTGTGTACTAGTACACCGACTGCCGTACCCTCCGATCGAACATGGATATTTATTCGCACAGTGGTCGAACCGCCCGCGAGGCCCTAATTCAAATCGGCACTTCGACCGGTCGTAAATGGTCGCATTCGGAGATTTCCGGTCCGTCGCCCAAATTCCTCTCCGGGAGCGCGGTCGCAGGCTGCCGATGCATCGCATACGGACACCGCTTTCGCTCAAACATGCATAACTTTTCGCTCGGTTATCAGAATCGCTTATAAGACCCCAATTCGGATCGGCACTCAGGGGGCTCGATGCCCACTTATAGTCTCAGGCCATAAGACGTTGTTTCACGGTCGAAAATCCTTTGTTTCGCACTCTGAAATTGCAATTCAATCAGACGATCTCCCCTATTTCATGGTTATTTGGCAGTAGCAACTCCCTCGATTACGCGAATCACTAGCGGAGCCCACACGCGGAGCCGCCCAGTCACAGCGATCGGAAGTCGTGTTCAACTCGACGCGAGATCTCCTCCCCAGGTCGTGGATATGGGTGCCCGTACGTCGCCAATATAGTCACCCCCTCCGGTTTATTCCCACCCCTTCAGCGAAAGAATTGGGCATAAATTTCCACACGGGCATCGGAATCGCTTATGTGACCACAATTCGGAATCGGCACTCCGAGATGTCGACAGGGCGCTGGTTTCGCGGAATTCCGTTCTGGGGCCAAAATTTACCCCGGAGTGTGTGTACTAGTACACCGACTACCGTACCCTTCGGTCGACGTAGATATTTATTGGCACGGGGGTAGGAACCGCCCGCGAGGCCCCAATTCAGAATCGCACTTCGACCCCGTCGGTAAATGGTCGCATTCGGAGATTTCCGGTCCGGTGCCCAAATTCCTCTCCGGGAGCGCAGTCGCAGGCTGCCGATGCGATCGCATACGGACACCGCTTCGCTCAAACAAGCATAACTTTTCGCTCGATTATCGGAATCGCTTATAAGACCCCAATTTGGAATCGACACTCAGAGGCGCTCGACACCCACTTATTGCCTCAGGCCATAAGACATCGTTTCGGGGTCGAAAATCCTTCGTTTCGCACTCCAAAATTGTGATTCTAGCCGACGATCTCCCCTATTCCATGGTTTTTCTGCAGTAGCGACTCTCTCGATTACGCGAATTGCTGGCGGAGCCCACACGCGGAGCCGCCCAGTCACAGTGATTGGAAGTCGTGTTCAACTCGATGCGAGATCTCCTCCCCAGGTCGTGGATATGGGGTGCCCGAACATGGCCGATATAGTCACCCCCTCCGGTTTATTCCCACCCCTTCAGCGAAAGAATTGGGCATAACTTTCCGCACGGGCATCGGAATCGCTTATGTGACCACAATTTGGATCGGCACTCCGAGACAGTCGACAGGCCGCTGGTTTCGTGAAATTCCATTCCGGGGCCAAAATTCCCCCGAGCGTGTGTACTAGTACACCGACTGCCGTCCCCTCCGGTCGGACGTGATTTTATTCACCCGGGGTCGAAACCGCCCGCGAGGCCCAATTCAGAATCGGCACTTCGACCCGGTCGGTAAATGGTCGCATTCGGAGATTTCTGGTCCGGCCCCCAAATTCCTCTCCGGGAGCGCGGTCGCAGGCTGCCGATGCGATCGCATACGGACACCGCTTCGCTCAAACATGCATAACTTTTAGCTCGGTTATCGGATCACTTATCAACCCCAATTCGGAATCGGCACTCAGAGGCGCTCGACGCCCACTTATTGCCTCAGCCATAAGACATCGTTTCGGGTCGAAATCCTTCTTTCGCACTCCGAAATTGCGATTCTAGCCGATGATCTCCCCTATTCCATGGTTTTTTTGGCAGTAGCGTCTCCTTCGATACGCGAATCCCTGGCGGAGCCCACACGCGGAGCCGCCCAGTCACAGCGATCGGAAGTCATGTTCAACTCGACGCGAGATCTCCTCCCCAGTCGTGGAAATGGGTGCCCGAACATCGCCGATATAGTCACCCCTCTAGTTTATTCCCGCCCCTTCAGCAAAAGAATTGGACATAAATTTCGCCACGGGCATCGGAATCGCTTAGTGACCACAATTCGGAATCGGCAGTACGCACGGTCGACAGGGCGCTGGTTTCGTGGAATTCCGTTCCGGGGCCAAAATTTCCCCCGAGCGTGTGTACTAGTACACCGAATGTCGTACCCTCCGGTCGGACGTGGATATTTATTCGCCCGGGGGTCAGAACCGCCCGCGAGGCCGCAATTTAGAATCGGCACTTCGACCCGGTCGGTAAATGGTCGCATTCGGAGATTTCCTGTCCGGCGTCAAAATTCCTCTCCCGGTGCGCGGTCCCAGGCTGCCGATTCGATCCATACGACACCGCTTCGCTCAAACAGGCATAACTTTTCGCTCGTTATCGGAATCGCTTATAAGACCACCCAATTCGGAATCGGAACGCAGAGGAGCTCGACGTCTACTTATTGCCTCATGCCATAAGACATCTTTTCGAGGTCGAAAATCCTTCGTTTCGCACTTCGAAATTGCGATTCAAGCCGACGATCTCCCCTATTCCATGGTTTTTTGGAAGTAGCGACTCCCTCGATTACGCGAATCACTGGCGGAGCCCACACGCGGAGCCGCCCAGTCACAGCGATCGGAAGTCGTGTTCAACTCGACGCGAGATCTCCTCCCCAGGTCGTGGATATGGTGCCCGAACATCGCTAATATAGTCACCCCCTCCGGTTTATATCCCACCCCTTCAGCGAAAGAATTGGGCATAAATTTCCGCACGGGCATCGAATCGCTTATGTGACCACAATTCGGAATCGCACTCCGAGACGGTCGACAGGGCGCTGGTTTTTGCGGAATTCCGTTCCGGGGCCAAAATTTCGCCCAGAGCGTGGGTACTAGTACACACCGACTGCCATACCCTTCGGTCGGACGTGGATATTTATTCGCACGGGGTCGGAACCGCCCGCGAGGCCCCAATTCAGAATCGGCACTTCGACCCGGTCGGTAATGGTCGCATTCGGAGATTTCCGGTCCGGCGCCCAAATTCCTCTTCGGGAGCGCGGTCGCAGGCTGCCGATGCGATCGCATACGGAAACCGCTTCGCTCAAATAGGCATAACTTTTCGCTCGGTTATTGGAATCGCTTATAAACCCCAATTCGGAATCGGCTCTCAGAGGCGCTCGACACCCACTTATTGCCTCAGGCCATAAGACGTCATTTCGGGGTCGAAAACCTTCCTTCGTTTCGCACTCCGAAATTGTGATTCTAGGTGACGATCTCCCCTATTCCATGGTTTTTTGGCAGTAGCGACTCCTCGATTACGCGAATTACTGGCGAAGCCCACACGCGAGCCGCCCAGTCATAGCTAGGGCTGTTCAAATTTTGGTTCAAACCGAAAAAACCCAACCGAACCGACCGGTTCGGTTCGGTTCGGGTTGGGTCCCTTTGTAGTTCAGTTCGGTTTCATTTCCTGAAACTGAATAAACCGATTATATATATATTATATACAATATTTACACAAACAAAAGATAGCACAGTTTTGTTCCTGCATGGCGGGAGGTTTGGGTTGGCGCGGGTTCGAAACCGCTGGCCTACGAAGGATTTTTTTTCAAATAGTTAAATTTTGGCTAAAAACAATGGGAAAACTTCGTTTCGAACCCAGAACCTTTCGGTGAAAGAGGTCAGCGCCTTGGCCATTGCGGCAAGCGCGCGTTTGCGTTATAGGATTTATTAGAATTCGGTTTAAACCGAACCGAACAAGTTCGGTTCGGTTCAGGTTGACCTTGGGATTCGGTTCGGTTCCGTTTGGCCAAAAAATGGACCACCAGGATCGAACCGAACCGTGTTCGCCCTAGTCACAGTGATCGGAAGTCGTGTTCAACTCGACGCGAGATATCCTCCCCAGGTCGTGGATATGGGTGCCCGTACATCGCCAATATAGTCACCCCCTCCGGTTTATTCCCACCCCTTCAGCGAAAGAATTGGGCATAATTTCCGCAAGGGCATCGGAATCGCTTATGTGACCACAATTCGGAATCGGCACTCCGAGACGGTCGACAGGGCGCTGGTTTCGCAGAATTCCGTTCCGGGCAAAAATTTCCCCCGGAGTGTGTGTACTAGTACACCGACTGTCGTACCCTCCGATCGGACGTAGATATTTATTGGCACGGGGTAGGAACCGCCCGCAAGGCCCCAATTCAGAATCGGCACTTCGACCCGTCGGTAAATGGTCGCATTCGGAGATTTCCGGTCCGGCGCCAAAATTCCTCTCCGGGAGCGCGGTCGCAGGCTGCCGATGCGATCGCATACGGACACCGCTTCGCTCAAACAGGCATAACTTTTCGCTCGGTTATCGGAATCGCTTATAAGACCCAATTCGGATCGAACTCAGAGGCGCTCGACACCCACTTATTGCCTTAGGCATAAGACGTCATTTCGGGGTCGAAAATCCTTCGTTTCGCACTCCGAATTGTGATTCTAGCCGATGATCTCCCCTATTCCATGGTTTTTTTGGCAGTAGCGACTCCCTCGATTATGCGAATTGCTGGCGGAGCCCACATGCGGAGCCGCCCAGTCACAGCGATCGGAAGTCGTCTTCAACTCGACGCGAGATCTCCTCCCCAGGTCGGGAAATGGGTGCCCGAACATCGCCGATATAGTCACCCCCTCCGGTTTATTCCCCCCCCCTTCAGCAAAAGAATTGGGCATAAATTTCCGCACGGGCATCGGAATCGCTTATGTGACCACAATTCGGAATCAGCACTCCGAGACGGTCGACAGGGCGCTGGTTCCTAGAATTCCGTTCCGGGGCCAAAATTTCCCCGGGAGCGTGTGTACTAGTACACCGAATGCCGTACCCTCCGGTCAGACGGTGATATTTATTCGCCCGGGGGTCGGAACCGCCCGCAAGGCCCCAATTCAGAATCGGCACTTCGACCCGGTCGGTAAATGGTCGCATTCGGAGATTTCCGGTCCGGCGCCCAAATTCCTCTCCGGGGGCGCAGTCGCAGGCTGCCGATGCGATCGCATACGGACACTGCTTCGCTCAAACAGGCATAACTTTTCGCTCGGTTATCGGAATCGCTTATAAGACACCAATTCGGAATCGGCACTCAGAGGCGCTCGATGCCTACTTATAGCCTCAGGCCTTAAGACATCGTTTCAGGGTCGAAAATCCTTCATTTCGCACTCCAAAATTGCGATTCAAGGCGACGATCTCCCCTATTTCATGGTTTTTTGGCAGTAGCGACTCCCTCGATTACGCGAATCACTGGTGGAGCCCACACGCGGAGCCGCCCAGTCACAGCGATCGGAAGTCGTGTTCAACTCGACGCGAGATCTCCTCCCCAGGTCATGGATAAGGGTGTCAAACATCGCTAATATAGTCACCCCCTCCGGCTTATTTCCACCCCTTCAGCGAAAGAATTGGGCATAACTTTCCGCACGGGCATCGAATCGCTTATGTGACCACAATTCGGAATCAGCACTCCGAGACGGTCGACAGGCCACTGGTTTCATGGAATTCCATTCCGGAGCCAAAATTCCCCCCGAGCATGTGTACTAGTACACCGACTGCCGTACCGTCCGGTCGGACGTGGATATTATTCGCCCGGGGGTCGAACCGCCCGCGAGGCCCCAATTCAGAATCGGCACTTCGACCTGGTCGGTAATGGTCGCATTCGGAGATTTCTGGTCCGGCGCCCAAATTCCTCTCCGGGGGTGCGGTCGCATGCTGCCGATGCGATCGCATACGGACACCGCTTCGCTCAAACAGGCATAACTTTTCGCTCGGTTATCGGAATCGCTTATAAACCACAATTCGGAATCAGCACTCAGAGGCGCTCGACACCTAGTTATAGCCTCAGGCCATAAGACGTCGTTTCGGGTCGAAAATCCTTCGTTTCGTTTCGCACTCCGAAATTGCGATTCTAGCCGACGATCTCCCCTATTCCATGGTTTTTTGGCAGTAGCGACTCCTCGATTACGCGAATCCCTAGCGGCCAACACGCGGAGCCGCCCAGTCACAGCGATCGTATCGTGTTCAACTCGACGCGAGATCTCCTCCCCAGGTCGTGGAAATGGGTGCCCGAACATCGCCGATATAATCACCCTCTCTGGTTTATTCCCACCCCTTCAGCGAAAGAATTGGGCATAAATTTCCGCACGGCATCGGAATCGCTTATGTGACAACAATTCGGAATCGGCACTCTGAGACGGTCGACAAGGCGCTGGTTTCGTGGAATTCCATTTCGGGACCAAAATTTCCCCCGGAGCGTGTGTACTAGTACACCGAATGTCGTACCCTCCGGTCGGACGTGGATATTTATTCGCCCGGGGGTCGGAACTGCCCGCGAGGCCCCAATTCAGAATCGGCACTTCGACCCGGTCGGTAAATGGTCGCATTCGGAGATTTCCGGTCCGGCGCCCAAATTCCTCTCCGGGGGCGCGGTCGCAGGCTGCCGATGCGATCGCATACGGATACCGCTTCGCTCAAACAAGCATAACTTTTTGCTCGGTTATCGGAATCGTTTATAAGACCCCAATTCGGAATCGGCACTCAGAGGCGCTCGACGCCCCCTTATTGCCTCAGGCCATAAGACGTCGTTTCGGGGTCGAAAATCCTTCGTTTCGCACTCCAAAATTGCGATTCTAGCCGACGATCTCCCCTATTCCATGGTTTTTTGGCAACAGCAATCAGAAGTCGTGTTCAACTCGACGCGAGATCTCCTCCCCAGGTCGTGGATATGGGTGCCCGAACATCGCCGATATAGTCACCCCCTCCGGTTTATTCCCACCCCTTTAGCGAAAGAATTGGGCATAAATTTCCGCACGGGCATCGGAATCGCTTATGTGACCACAATTCGGAATCGGCACTCCGAGACGGTCGACAAGGCGCTGGTTTTGTGGAATTCCGTTCTGGGGACAAAATTTCCCCCGGAGCGTGTGTACTAGTACACCGAATGCCGTACCCACCGGTCGGACGTGGATATTTATTCGCCCGGGGGTCGGAACCGCCCGCGAGGCCCTAATTCAGAATCGGAACTTCGACTCGGTCGGTAAATGGTCACATTCGGAGATTTCCGATCCGGCGCCCAAATTCCTCTCCGGGAGCGCGGACGCAGGCTTCCGATGCGATCGCATACGGACACCGCTTCGCTCAAACAGGTATAACTTTTCGCTCGGTTATCGGAATCGCTTATAAGACCCCAATTCTTAATCGGCACTCAGAGGCGTTCGACGCCCAATTATTGCCTCAGGCCATAAGACATTGTTTCGAGGTCGAAAATCCTTCGTTTTGCACTCCGAAATTGCTATTCAAGCCGACGATCTCCCCTATTCCATGGTTTTTTGACAGTAGCGACTCCCTCGATTACGCGAATCACTGGCAAAGCCCACACACGGAGCCGCCCAGTCACGGCGATCGGAAGTCGTGTTCAACTCGATGCGAGATCTCCTCCCCAGGTCGTGGATATGGGTGCCCGAACATCGCCGATATAGTCACCCCCTCCGGTTTATTCCCACCCCTTCAGCGAAAGAATTGGGCATAAATTTCCGCACGGGCATCGGAATCGCTTATGTGACCACAATTCGGAATCGGCACTCCGTGGATTCTGTTCCGGGGGGAGCGTGTGTAGTAGTACACCGAATGTCGTACCCTCCGGTCGGACGTGGATATTTATTCGCCCAGGGGTCGGAACCGCTCGCGAGGCACCAATTCAGAATCGGAACTTCGACCCGGTCGGTAAATGGTCGCATTCGGAGATTTCCGGTCCGGCGCCCAAATTCCTCTCCGGGGGCGCGGTCGCAGGCTGCCGATGCGATCGCATACGGACACCGCTTCGCTCAAACAGGCATAACTTTTCGCTCGGTTATCGGAATCCCTTATAAGACCCCAATTCGGAATCGGCCCTCAGAGCCGCTCGACGCTCACTTATTGCCTTAGGCCATAAGACGTCGTTTCAGGGTCGAAAATCCTTCGTTTCGCACTCCGAAATTGCGATTCTAGCCGACGATCTACCCTATTCCATGGTTTTTGGCAGTAGCGACTCCCTCGATTACGCGAATTGCTGGCGGAGCCCACACGCGGAGCCGACCAGTCACAGCGATCGGAAGTCGTGTTCAACTCGACGCGAGATCTCCTCCCCAGGTCGTGGATATGGGTGCCCGAACATTGCCGATATAGTCACCCCCTCCGGTTTATTCCCACCCCTTCAGCGAAAGAATTGGCCATAAATTTCCGCACGGGCATCGGAATCGCTTATGTGACCACAATTCGGAATCGGCACTCCAAGACGGTCTACAGGGCGCTAGTTTCGTGGAATTCCCTTCCGGGGCCAAAATTCCCCCCGGAGCGTATGTACTAGTACACCGAATGTCGTATCCTCCGGTCAGACGTGGATATTTATTCGCCCGGGGCTCGGAACCGCCCGCGAGGCCCCAATTCAGAATCGGCACTTCGACCCGGTCGGTAAATGGTCGCATTCAGAGATTTCCGGTCCGGCGCCCAGATTCCTCTCCGGGAGCGTGGTTGCAGGCTGCCGATGCGATCGCATACGGACACCGCTTCGCTCAAACAGGCGGTGTCCCGGAGACACCGCTTCAACTCGACGCGAGATCTCCTCCCCAGGTCGTGGATATGGGGTGCCCGAACATGGCCGATATAGTCACCCCCTCCGGTTTATTCCCACCCCTTCAGCGAAAGAATTGGGCATAACTTTCCGCACGGGCATCGGAATCGCTTATGTGACCACAATTTGGAATCGGCACTCCGAGACAGTCGACAGGCCGCTGGTTTCGTGAAATTCCATTCCGGGGCCAAAATTCCCCCCGGAGCGTGTGTACTAGTACACCGACTGCCGTCCCCTCCGGTCGGACGTGGATATTTATTCACCCGGGGGTCGAAACCGCCCGCGAGGCCCCAATTCAGAATCGGCACTTCGACCCGGTCGGTAAATGGTCGCATTCGGAGATTTCTGGTCCGGCCCCCAAATTCCTCTCCGGGAGCGCGGTCGCAGGCTGCCGATGCGATCGCATACGGACACCGCTTCGCTCAAACATGCATAACTTTTAGCTCGGTTATCGGAATCACTTATCAGACCCCAATTCGGAATCGGCACTCAGAGGCGCTCGACGCCCACTTATTGCCTCAGGCCATAAGACATCGTTTCGGGGTCGAAAATCCTTCATTTCGCACTCCGAAATTGCGATTCTAGCCGATGATCTCCCCTATTCCATGGTTTTTTGGCAGTAGCGTCTCCTTCGATTACGCGAATCCCTGGCGGAGCCCACACGCGGAGCCGCCCAGTCACAGCGATCGGAAGTCATGTTCAACTCGACGCGAGATCTCCTCCCCAGGTCGTGGAAATGGGTGCCCGAACATCGCCGATATAGTCACCCCTCTAGTTTATTCCCGCCCCTTCAGCAAAAGAATTGGACATAAAGTTTCGCACGGGCATCGGAATCGCTTATGTGACCACAATTCGGAATCGGCAGTACGACACGGTCGACAGGGCGCTGGTTTCGTGGAATTCCGTTCCGGGGCCAAAATTTCCCCCGGAGCGTGTGTACTAGTACACCGAATGTCGTACCCTCCGGTCGGACGTGGATATTTATTCGCCCGGGGGTCAGAACCGCCCGCGAGGCCGCAATTTAGAATCGGCACTTCGACCCGGTCGGTAAATGGTCGCATTCGGAGATTTCCGGTCCGGCGTCAAAATTCCTCTCCCGGGGCGCGGTCCCAGGCTGCCGATTCGATCGCATACGGACACCGCTTCGCTCAAACAGGCATAACTTTTCGCTCGGTTATCGGAATCGCTTATAAGACCCCAATTCGGAATCGGAACGCAGAGGAGCTCGACGTCTACTTATTGCCTCATGCCATAAGACATCTTTTCGAGGTCGAAAATCCTTCGTTTCGCACTTCAAAATTACGATTCAAGCCGACGATCTCCCCTATTCCATGGTTTTTTGGAAGTAGCGACTCCCTCGATTACGCGAATCACTGGCGGAGCCCACACGCGGAGCCGCCCAGTCACAGCGATCGGAAGTCGTGTTCAACTCGACGCGAGATCTCCTCCCCAGGTCGTGGATATGGGTGCCCGAACATCGCTAATATAGTCACCCCCTCCGGTTTATTCCCACCCCTTCAGCGAAAGAATTGGGCATAAATTTCCGCACAGGCATCGGAATCGCTTATGTGACCACAATTCGGAATCGGCACTCCGAGACGGTCGACAGGGCGCTGGTTTTGCGGAATTCCGTTCCGGGGCCAAAATTTCGCCCAGAGCGTGGGTACTAGTACACCGACTGCCATACCCTTCGGTCGGACGTGGATATTTATTCGCACGGGGGTCGGAACCGCCCGCGAGGCCCCAATTCAGAATCGGCACTTCGACCCGGTCGGTAAATGGTCGCATTCGGAGATTTCCGGTCCGGCGCCCAAATTCCTCTTCGGGAGCGCGGTCGCAGGCTGCCGATGCGATCGCATACGGAAACCGCTTCGCTCAAATAGGCATAACTTTTCGCTCGGTTATTGGAATCGCTTATAAGACCCCAATTCGGAATCGGCTCTCAGAGGCGCTCGACACCCACTTATTGCCTCAGGCCATAAGACGTCATTTCGGGGTCGAAAATCCTTCGTTTCGCACTCCGAAATTGTGATTCTAGGTGACGATCTCCCCTATTCCATGGTTTTTTGGCAGTAGCGACTCCCTCGATTACGCGAATTACTGGCGAAGCCCACACGCGGAGCCGCCCAGTCATAGCTAGGGCTGTTCAAATTTTGGTTCAAACCGAAAAACCCAACCGAACCGACCGGTTCGGTTCGGTTCGGGTTGGGTCCCTTTGTAGTTCAGTTCGGTTTCATTTCCTGAAACTGAATAAACCGATTATATATATATTATATACAATATTTACACAAAACAAAAGATAGCACAGTTGGTTCCTGCATGGGCGGGAGGTTTGGGTTGGCGCGGGTTCGAAACCGCTGGCCTACGAAGGGATTTTTTTCAAAATAGTTAAATTTTGGCTAAAAAACAATGGGAAAACTTCGTTTCGAACCCAGAACCTTTCGGTGAAAGAGGTCAGCGCCTTGGCCATTGCGGCAAGCGCGCGTTTGCGTTATAGGATTTATTAGAATTCGGTTTAAACCGAACCGAACAAGTTCGGTTCGGTTCAGGTTGACCTTGGGATTCGGTTCGGTTCAGTTTGGCCAAAAAATGGACCAACCAGGATCGAACCGAACCGTGTTCAGCCCTAGTCACAGTGATCGGAAGTCGTGTTCAACTCGACGCGAGATATCCTCCCCAGGTCGTGGATATGGGTGCCCGTACATCGCCAATATAGTCACCCCTCCGGTTTATTCCCACCCCTTCAGCGAAAGAATTGGGCATAATTTTCCGCAAGGGCATCGGAATCGCTTATGTGACCACAATTCGGAATCGGCACTCCGAGACGGTCGACAGGGCGCTGGTTTCGCAGAATTCCGTTCCGGGGCAAAAATTTCCCCCGGAGTGTGTGTACTAGTACACCGACTGTCGTACCCTCCGATCGGACGTAGATATTTATTGGCACGGGGGTAGGAACCGCCCGCGAGGCCCCAATTCAGAATCGGCACTTCGACCCGGTCGGTAAATGGTCGCATTCGGAGATTTCCGGTCCGGCGCCAAAATTCCTCTCCGGGAGCGCGGTCGCAGGCTGCCGATGCGATCGCATACGGACACCGCTTCGCTCAAACAGGCATAACTTTTCGCTCGGTTATCGGAATCGCTTATAAGACCCCAATTCGGAATCGGAACTCAGAGGCGCTCGACACCCACTTATTGCCTTAGGCCATAAGACGTCATTTCGGGGTCGAAAATCCTTCGTTTCGCACTCCGAAATTGTGATTCTAGCCGATGATCTCCCCTATTCCATGGTTTTTTGGCAGTAGCGACTCCCTCGATTATGCGAATTGCTGGCGGAGCCCACATGCGGAGCCGCCCAGTCACAGCGATCGGAAGTCGTCTTCAACTCGACGCGAGATCTCCTCCCCAGGTCGTGGAAATGGGTGCCCGAACATCGCCGATATAGTCACCCCCTCCGGTTTATTCCCACCCCTTCAGCAAAAGAATTGGGCATAAATTTCCGCACGGGCATCGGAATCGCTTATGTGACCACAATTCGGAATCAGCACTCCGAGACGGTCGACAGGGCGCTGGTTTCCTAGAATTCCGTTCTGGGGCCAAAATTTCCCCGGGAGCGTGTGTACTAGTACACCGAATGTCGTACCCTCCGGTCAGACGTGGATATTTATTCGCCCGGGGGTCGGAACCGCCCGCAAGGCCCCAATTCAGAATCGGCACTTCGACCCGGTCGGTAAATGGTCGCATTCGGAGATTTCCGGTCCGGCGCCCAAATTCCTCTCCGGGGGCGCAGTCGCAGGCTGCCGATGCGATCGCATACGGACACTGCTTCGCTCAAACAGGCATAACTTTTCGCTCGGTTATCGGAATCGCTTATAGACACCATTCGGAATCGGCACTCAGAGGCGCTCGATGCCCACTTATAGCCTCAGGCCTTAAGACATCGTTTCAGGGTCGAAAATCCTTCATTTCGCACTCCAAAATTGCGATTCAAGGCGACGATCTCCCCTATTTCATGGTTTTTTGGCAGTAGCGACTCCCTCGATTACGCGAATCACTGGTGGAGCCCACACGCGGAGCCGCCCAGTCACAGCGATCGGAAGTCGTGTTCAACTCAACGCGAGATCTCCTCCCCAGGTCATGGATAAGGGTGTCCAAACATCGCTAATATAGTCACCCCCTCCGGCTTATTTCCACCCCTTCAGCGAAAGAATTGGGCATAACTTTCCGCACGGGCATCAGAATCGCTTATGTGACCACAATTCGGAATCAGCACTCCGAGACGGTCGACAGGCCACTGGTTTCATGGAATTCCATTCCGGAGCCAAAATTCCCCCCGGAGCATGTGTACTAGTACACCGACTGCCGTACCGTCCGGTCGGACGTGGATATTTATTCGCCCGGGGGTCGGAACCGCCCGCGAGGCCCCAATTCAGAATCGGCACTTCGACCTGGTCGGTAAATGGTCGCATTCGGAGATTTCTGGTCCGGCGCCCAAATTCCTCTCCGGGGGTGCGGTCGCATGCTGCCGATGCGATCGCATACGGACACCGCTTCGCTCAAACAGGCATAACTTTTCGCTCGGTTATCGGAATCGCTTATAAGACCACAATTCGGAATCAGCACTCAGAGGCGCTCGACAACTAGTTATAGCCTCAGGCCATAAGACGTCGTTTCGGGGTCGAAAATCCTTCGTTTCGCACTCCGAAATTGCGATTCTAGCCGACGATCTCCCCTATTCCATGGTTTTTTGGCAGTAGCGACTCCCTCGATTACGCGAATCCCTGGCGGAGCCAACACGCGGAGCCGCCCAGTCACAGCGATCGGAAGTCGTGTTCAACTCGACGCGAGATCTCCTCCCCAGGTCGTGGAAATGGGTGCCCGAACATCGCCGATATAATCACCCTCTCTGGTTTATTCCCACCCCTTCAGCGAAAGAATTGGGCATAAATTTCCGCACGGGCATCGGAATCGCTTATGTGACCACAATTCGGAATCGGCACTCTGAGACGGTCGACAAGGCGCTGGTTTCGTGGAATTCCATTTCGGGACCAAAAATTCCCCCGGAGCGTGTGTACTAGTACACCGAATGTCGTACCCTCCGGTCGGACGTGGATATTTATTCGCCCGGGGGTCGGAACTGCCCGCGAGGC
Organism: Colocasia esculenta; assembly: GCA_014218235.1. NCBI lineage: Eukaryota > Viridiplantae > Streptophyta > Magnoliopsida > Alismatales > Araceae > Colocasia > Colocasia esculenta. The sequence continues at coordinate 22,307,586 of CM024753.1, read as the reverse complement.
CCCAATTCAGAATCGGCACTTCGACCCGGTCGGTAAATGGTCGCATTCGGAGATTTCCGGTCCGGCGCCCAAATTCCTCTCCGGGGGCGCGGTCGCAGGCTGCCGATGCGATCGCATACGGATACCGCTTCGCTCAAACAAGCATAACTTTTTGCTCGGTTATCGGAATCGTTTATAAGACCCCAATTCGGAATCGGCACTCAGAGGCGCTCGACGCACCCTTATTGCCTCAGGCCATAAGACGTCGTTTCGGGGTCGAAAATCCTTCGTTTCGCACTCCAAAATTGCGATTCTAGCCGACGATCTCCCCTATTCCATGGTTTTTTTGGCAACAGCAATCGAAGTCGTGTTCAACTCGACGCGAGATCTCCTCCCCAGGTCGTGGATATGGGTGCCGAACATCGCCGATATAGTCACCCCCTCCGTTTATTCCCACCCTTTAGCGAAAGAATTGGGCATAAATTTCCGCACGGCATCGGAATCGCTTATGTGACCACAATTCGGAATCGGCACTCCGAGACGGTCGACAAGGCACTGGTTTTGTGGGAATTCCGTTCTGGGGACAAAATTTCCCCGGAGCGTGTGTACTAGTACACCGAATGCCGTAACCCACGGTCGGACGTGGATATTTATTCGCCCGGGGGTCGGAACCGCCCGCGAGGCCCTAATTCAGAATCGGAACTTCGACCGGGCGGTAAATGGTCACATTCGGGGGAGATTTCCGGTCGGCGCCCAAATTCCTCTCCGGGAGCGCGGACGCAGGCTTCCGATGCGATCGCATACGGACACCGCTTCGCTCAAACAGGTATAACTTTTCGCTCGGTTATCGGAATCGCTTATAAGACCCCAATTCTTAATCGGCACTCAGAGGCGTTCGACGCCCAATTATTGCTCAGGCCATAAGACATTGTTTCGAGGTCGAAAATCCTTCGTTTTGCACTCCGAAATTGCTATTCAAGCCGACGATCTCCCCTATTCCATGGTTTTTTGACAGTAGCGACTCCCTCGATTACGCGAATCACTGGCAAAGCCCACACACGGAGCCGCCCAGTCACGGCGATCGGAAGTCGTGTTCAACTCGATGCGAGATCTCCTCCCCAGGTCGTGGATATGGGTGCCCGAACATCGCCGATATAGTCACCCCCTCCGGTTTATTCCCACCCCTTCAGCGAAAGAATTGGGCATAAATTTCCGCACGGGCATCGGAATCGCTTATATGACCACAATTCGGAATCGGCACTCCGAGACGGTCGACAGGGCGCTGGTTTCGTGGAATTCTGTTCCGGGGCCAAAATTCCCCCCGGAGCGTGTGTAGTAGTACACCGAATGTCGTACCCTCCGGTCGGACGTGGATATTTATTCGCCCAGGGGTCGGAACCGCTCGCGAGGCACCAATTCAGAATCGGAACTTCGACCCGGTCGGTAAATGGTCGCATTCGGAGATTTCCGGTTCGGCGCCCAAATTCCTCTCCGGGGGCGCGGTCGCAGGCTGCCGATGCGATCGCATACGGACACCGCTTCGCTCAAACAGGCATAACTTTTCGCTCGGTTATCGGAATCCCTTATAAGACCCCAATTCGGAATCGGCCCTCAGAGCCGCTCGACGCTCACTTATTGCCTTAGGCCATAAGACGTCGTTTCAGGGTCGAAAATCCTTCGTTTCGCACTCCGAAATTGCGATTCTAGCCGACGATCTACCCTATTCCATGGTTTTTTGGCAGTAGCGACTCCCTCGATTACGCGAATTGCTGGCGGAGCCCACACGCGGAGCCGACCAGTCACAGCGATCGGAAGTCGTGTTCAACTCGACGCGAGATCTTCTCCCCAGGTCGTGGATATGGGTGCCCGAACATTGCCGATATAGTCACCCCCTCCGGTTTATTCCCACCCCTTCAGCGAAAGAATTGGCCATAAATTTCCGCACGGGCATCGTAATCGCTTATGTGACCACAATTCGGAATCGGCACTCCAAGACGGTCTACAGGGCGCTAGTTTCGTGGAATTCCCTTCCGGGGCCAAATTCCCCCCGGAGCGTATGTACTAGTACACCGAATGTCGTATCCTCCGGTCAGACGTGGATATTTATTCGCCCGGGGCTCGGAACCGCCCGCGAGGCCCCAATTCAGAATCGGCACTTCGACCCGGTCGGTAAATGGTCGCATTCAGAGATTTCCGGTCCGGCGCCCAGATTCCTCTCCGGGAGCGTGGTTGCAGGCTGCCGATGCGATCACATACGGACACCGCTTCGCTCAAACAGGCGGTGTCCCGGAGACACCGCTTCAACTCGACGCGAGATCTCCTCCCCAGGTCGTGGATATGGGTACCCGAACATCGCTAATATTGTCACCCCCTCCGGTTTATTCCCACCCCTCCAGCGAATGAATTAGGCATAAAGTTCCGCACGGGCATCGGAATCGCTTATGTGACCACAATTCGGAATCGGCACTCCGAGACGGTCGACAGGGCGCTGGTTTGGCGGAATTCCGTTCTGGGGCCAAAATTTCCCCCGGAGCGTGTGTACTAGTACACCGACTGCCGTACCCACCGGTCGGACGTGGATATTTATTCGCACGGGGGTCGGAACCGCCCGCGAGGCACCAATTCAGAATAGGCACTTCGACCCGGTCGGTAAATGGTCCAAATTCCTCTCTTGGAGCGCGGTCGCAGGCTGCCGATGCGATCGCATACGGACACCGCCTCGCTCAAATAGGCATATCTTTTCGCTCGGTAATCGGAATCGCTTATAAGACCCCAATTCGGAATCGGCACTCAGAGGCGCTCGACGCCCAGTTATTACCTCAGGCCATAAGACATCGTTTTGGGGTCGAAAATCTTTCGTTTCGCACTCCGAAATTGCGATTCAAGCCGACGATCTCCCCTATTCCATGTTCTTTTGGCAGTAGCGACTCCCTCGATTACGCGAATCACTGGCGGAGCCCACACGCGGAGCCGCCCAGTCACAGCGATCGGAAGTCGTGTTCAACTCGACGCGAGATCTCCTCCTCAAGTCGTGTATATGGGTGCCCGAACATCGCCAATATAGTCACCCCCTCCGGTTTATTCCCACTCCTTCAGCGAAAGAATTGGGCATAAATTTCCGCACGGGCTTCGGAATCGCTTATGTGACCACAATTCGGAATCGGAACTCCGAGACGGTCGACAGGGTGCTGGTTTCGTGGAATTCCGTTCCGGGTTCAAAATTCCCCCCCGGAGCGTGTGTACAAGTACATCGAATGTCGTACCCTCCGGTCGGACGGGGAAATTTATTCGCCCAGGGGTCGGAACCGCCCGCGAGGCCCCAATTCAGAATCGGCACTTCGACCCGGTCGGTAAATGGTCGCATTCGGAGATTTTCGGTCCGGCGCACAAATTCCTCTCCGGGAGCGCGGTCGCAGGCTGCCGATGCGATCCCATACGGACACCGCTTCGCTCAAACAGGCATAACGTTTCGCTCTGTTATTGGATTCGCTGATAAGACCCCAATTCGGAATCGGCACTCAGGGGCGCTCGACAACCACTTAGCGCCTCAGACCATAAGACGTCATTTCGGGGTAAAAAATTCTTCATTTCGCACTCCGAAATTGTGATTCTAGCCGACGATCTCCCCTATTCCATGGTTTTTTGGCAGTAGCGACTCCCTTGATTACGCGAATTGCTGGCGGAGCCCACACGGAGCCGCCCAGTCACAGCGATCAGAAGTCGTGTTCAACTCGACGCGAGATCTCCTCCCCAGGTCGTGGATATCGGTGCCCGAACATCGCCAATATAGTCACCCCCTCCGGTTTATTTCCACCCCTTCAGCGAATGAATTGGGCATAAAGTTCCGCAGGGGCATCGGAATCGCTTATGTGACCACAATTCGGAATCGGCACTCCGAGACGGTCGATAGGGCACTGGTTTCGCGGAATTCCGTTTCGGGGCCAAAATTTCCCCGGAGCGTGTGTACTAGTACACCGACTGCCGTACCCTCCGGTCGGACGTGGATATTTATTCGCACGGGGGTCGGAACCGCCCACGAGACCCCAATTCAGAATCGACACTTCGACCCGGTCGGTACATGGTCGCATTCAGAGATTTCCGGTCCGGCGCCCAAATTCCTCTTCGGGAGCGCGGTCGCAGGCTGCCGATGCGATCGCATACGGACACTACTTCGCTCAAATAGGCATAACTTTTCGCTCGGTTATTGGAATCGCTTATAAGACCCCAATTCGAAATCGCCACTCAGAGGCGCTCGACGCCCACATATCTCCTCAGGCCATAAGACGTCATTTCGGGGTCGAAAATCCTTCGTTTCGCACTCCAAAATTGTGATTCTAGCGGACGATCTCCCCTATTCCATGGTTTTTTGGCAGAAGCGACTCCCTCGATTACGCGAATCTCTGGCGGAGCTCACACGTGGAGCCGCCCAGTCATAGCGATCAGCAGTCTTGTTCAACTCGATGCGAGATCTCCTCCCCAGGTCGTGGATATGGGTGCCCGAGCATCGCCGATATAGTCACCCCCTCCGGTTTATTCCCACCCCTTCAGCGAAAGAATTGGGCATAAATTTCCGCACGGGCATCGGAATGGATTATGTGACCACAATTAGGAATCGGCACTCCGAGACGGTCGACAAGGCGCTGGTTTCGTGGAATTCCGTTCGGGGGCCAAAATTTCCCCCGGAGGGTGTGTACTAGTACACCGAATGCCGTACCCTCCGGTCGGACGTGGATATTTATTCGCCCGGGGGTCGGAACCGCCCGCGAGGCCCCAATTCAGAATCGGCACTTCGGCCCGGTCAGTAAATGCTCGCATTCGGAGATTTCCGGTCCGGCGCCCAAATTCCTCTCCAGGGGCGCGGTCGCAGGCTGGCGATGCGATCGCATACGGACACCGCTTCGCTCAAACAGGCATAACTTTTCGCTCGGTTATCGGAATCGCTTATAAGAACCCAATTCAGAATCGGCACTCAAAGGCGCTCGACGCCCAGTTATTGCCTCAGGCCATAGGATGTCGTTTCGGGGTCGAAAATCCTTCGTTTCGCACTCTGAAATTGCGATTCAAGCCGACGATCTCCCCTATTCCCATGGTTTTTTAGCATGCGACTCCCTCGATTACGCGAATCACTGGCGGAGCCCACACGCAGGGCCGCCCAGTCACAGCGATTGGAAGTCGTGTTCAACTTGACGTGAGATCTCCTCCCCAGGTCGTGGATATCGGTGCCCGAACATCGCCAATATAGTCACCCCTCCGGTTTATTTCCACCCCTTCAGCGAAAGAATTGGGTATAAATTTCCGCACGGGCATCGGAATCGCTTATGTGACCACAATTCGGAATCGGCACTCCGAGAAGGTCGATAGGGCGCTGGTTTCGTGGAATTCCATTCCGGGGCCAAAATTCCCCCCGGAGCGTGTGTACTAGTACACCGAATGTCGTACCCTCCGGTCGGACGTGGATATTTATTCGCCCGGGGGTCGGAACCGCCCGCGAGGCCCCAATTCAGAATCGGCACTTCGGCCCGGTCAGTAAATGCTCGCATTCGGAGATTTCCGGTCCGGCGCCCAAATTCCTCTCCAGGGGCGCGGTCGCAGGCTGGCGATGCGATCGCATACGGACACCGCTTCGCTCAAACAGGCATAACTTTTCGCTCGGTTATCGGAATCGCTTATAAGAACCCAATTCGGAATCGGCACTCAGAGGCGCTCGACGCCCAGTTATTGCCTCAGGCCATAGGATGTCATTTTGGGGTCGAAAATCCTTCGTTTCGCACTCTGAAATTGCGATTCAAGCCGACGATCTCCCCTATTCCATGGTTTTTTAGCAGTTGCGACTCCCTCGATTACGCGAATCACTGGCGGAGCCCACACGCAGGGCCGCCCAGTCACAGCGATTGGAAGTCGTGTTCAACTTGACGTGAGATCTCCTCCCCAGGTCGTGGATATCGGTGCCCGAACATCGCCAATATAGTCACCCCCTCCGGTTTATTTCCACCCCTTCAGCGAAAGAATTGGGTATAAATTTCCGCACGGGCATCGGAATCGCTTATGTGACCACAATTCGGAATCGGCACTCCGAGAAGGTCGATAGGGCGCTGGTTTCGTGGAATTCCATTCCGGGGCCAAAATTCCCCCCGGAGCGTGTGTACTAGTACACCGAATGTCGTACCCTCCGGTCGGACGTGGATATTTATTCGCCCGGGGGTCGGAACCGCCCGCGAGGACCCAATTCAGAATCGGCACTTCGACCAGGTCGGTAAATGGTCGCATTTGATATTTCCGGTCCGGCGCCTAAATTCCTCTTCGGGAGCGCGGTCGCAGGCTGCCAATGCGATCGCATACGGACACCGCTTCGCTCAAACAGGCATAACTTTTCGCTCGGTTATCGGAATAGCTTATAAGACACCAATTCGGAATCGGCACTCAGAGGCGCTCGACGCCCACTTAATGTCTCAGGCCATAAGACGTCGTTTCGGGGTCGAAAATCCTTCGTTTCGCACTCCAAAATTGCGATTCAAGCCGACAATCTCCCCTATTCCATGGTTTTTTGGCAGTAGCGACTACCTCGATTACGCGAATCACTGGCGGAGCCCACACGCAGGGCCGCCCAGTCACAGCGATTGGAAGTCGTGTTCAACTTGACGCGAGATCTCCTCCCCAGGTCGTGGATATGGGTGCCCGAACATCGCCAATATAGTCACCCCCTCCGGTTTATTCCCACCCCTTCAGCGAAAGAATTGGGCATAAATTTCCGCACGGGCATCAGAATCGCTTATGTGACCACAATTCGGAATCGGCACTCCGAGACGGTCGACAGGGCACTGGATGCGTGGAATTCCGTTCTGCGGTCAAAATTCCCCCCGGAGCGTGTGTACTAGTACACCGAATGTCGTACCCTCCGGTCAGACGTGGATATTTATTCGCCCGGGGGTCAGAACCGCCCGTGAGGACCCAATTCAGAATCGGCACTTCGACCCGGTCGGTAAATGGTCGCATTCGGAGATTTCCGGTCCGGCGCCCAAATTCCCCTCCGGGAGCGCGGCGCAGGCTGCCGATGCGATCGCATACGGACACCGCTTCGCTCAAACAGGCATAACTTTTCGCTCGGTTATCGGAATCGCTTATAAGACCCCAATTCCGAATCGGCACTTAGAGGCGCTCGACGCCCATTTATTGCCTTAGGCCATAAGACGTCGTTTCGGGGTCGAAAATCCTTCATTTCGCACTCTGAAATTGCGATTCTAGCCGACGATCTCCCCTATTCCATGGTTTTTTGGCAGTAGCGACTCCCTCGATTACGCGAATCCCTGGCGGAGCCCACACGCGGAGCCGCCCAGTCACAGCGATCAGCAGTCGTGTTCAACTCGACGAGAGATCTCCTCCCCAGGTCGTGGATATGGGTGCCCGAACATCGCCGATATAGTCACCCCCTCCGGTTTATTCTCACCCCTTCAGCGAAAGAATTGGGCATAAATTTCCGCACGGGCATCGGAATCGCTTATGTGACCACAATTCGGAATCGGCACTCCGAGACGGTCGATAGGGCGCTGGTTTCGTGGAATTCTGTTCCGGGGCCAAAATTCCTCCCGGAGCGTGTGTACTAGTACACCGAATGTCGTACCCTCCGGTCGGACGTGGATATTTATTCGCCCGGGGGTCGGAACCGCCCGCGAGGACCCAATTCAGAATCGGCACTTCGACCAGGTCGGTAAATGGTCGCATTTGTATATTTCCGGTCCGGCGCCTAAATTCCTCTTCGGGAGCGCGGTCGCAGGCTGCCGATGCGATCGCATACGGACACCGCTTCGCTCAAACAGGCATAACTTTTCTCTCGGTTATCGGAATCGCTTATAAGACCCAATTCGGAATCGGCACTCAGAGGCGCTCGACGCCCACTAAATGCCTTAGGCCATAAGACGTCGTTTCGGGGTCGAAAATCCTTCATTTCGCACTCCGAAATTGCTGGTCTAGCCGACGATCTCCCCTATTCCATGGTTTTTTGGCAGTAGCGACTCCCTCGATTACGCAAATCCCTGGCAGAGCCCACACGCGGAGCCGCCCAATCACAGCGATCAGCAGTCGTGTTCAACTCGACGCGAGATCTCCTCCCCAGGTCGTGGATATGGGTGCCCGAACATCGCCGATATAGTCACCCCCTCCGGTTTATTCCCACCCCTTCAGCGAAAGAATTGGGCATAAATTTCCGCACGGGCATCAGAATCGCTTGTGTGACCACAATTCGGAATCGGCACTCTGAGACGGTCAACGGGGCGCTGGTTTCGTGGAATTCCGTTTTGGGGCCAATATAACCCCTGGAGCGTGTGTACTAGTACACCCAATGCCGTACCCTCCGGTCGGATGTGGATATTAATTCGCCCTGGGGTCGGAACCGGCCGCGAGGCCCCAATTAATAATCGGCACTTCGACCCGGTCGGTAAATGGTCGCATTCGGAGATTTCCGGTCCGGCGCCCAAATTCCTCTCCGGGAGCGCGGTCGCAGGCTGCCGATGCGATCGCATACGGACACCGCTTCGCTCAAACAGGCATAACTTTTTGCTCGGTTATCGGAATCGCTTATAAGACCCCAATTCAAAATCGACACTCAGAGGCGCTTGACTCCTACTAATTGACTCAGGCCATAAGATGTCATTTCGGGGTCGAAAATCCTTCGTTTCGCACTCCGAAATTGCGATTCAAGCCAACGATCTCCCCTATTCCATGGTTTTTTGGCAGTAGCGACTCCCTCGATTGCGCGAATCACTGGAGGAGCCCACACGTGGAGTCGCCCAGTCACAGCGATCGGAAGTCGTGTTCAACTCGACGTGAGATCTCCTCCCGAGGTTGTGGATATGGGTGCCCGAACATCGCCAATATAGTCACCCCCTCCAGTTTATTCCCACCCCTTCAACGAAAGAATTGGGCATAAATTTCTGCACGGGCATCGGAATCGCTTATGTGACCACAATTCGGAATCGGCACTCCGAGACGGTCGACAGGGCGCTGGTTTTGTGGAATTCCGTTTCAAGGCCAAAATCCCCCCCCCCCGAAGCGTGTGTACTAGTACACCGAATGCCGTACCCTCCGGTCGGACGTGGATATTTATTCGACCAGGGGTCGGAACCGCCCGCGAGGCCCCAATTCAGAATCGGCACTTCGACCCGGTCGGTAAATGGTCGCATTCGGAGATTTCCGGTCCGGCGCCCAAATTCCTCTCCGAGAGCGCGGTCGCAGGCTGCCGATGCGATCGCATACGGACACCGCTTCGCTCAAACAAGCATAACTTTTCGCTCGGTTATCGGAATCACTTATAAGATCCCAATTCGGAATCGGCACTCAGAGGCGCTCGACACCCACTTATTGCCTCAGGCAATAAGACGTCATTTCGGGGTCGAAAATCCTTCGTTTCGCACTCCGAAATTGTGATTCTAGCCGACGATCTCCCCTATTCCATGGTTTTTTTGCAGTAGCGACTCCCTCGATTACGTGAATTGCTGGCGGAGCCCACACGCGGAGCCGCCCAGTCACAGTGATCGGAAGTCGTGTTCAACTCGATGAGAGATCTCCACCCCAGGTCATGGATATGGGTGCCCGAACATCGCTGATATAGTCACCCCCTCCGGTTTATTCCCACCCCTTCAGCGAAAGAATTGGGCATAAATTTCCGCACGGGCATCAGAATCGCTTATGTGACCACAATTCGGAATCGGCACTCCGAGACGGTCGACAGGGCACTGGTTTCGTGGAATTCTGTTCCGGGGCCAAAATTCCCCCCGGAGCGTGTGTACTAGTACACCGACTGCCGTACCCTCCTGTTGGACGTGGATATTTATTCGCCCGGGGGTAGGAACTGCCCTCGAGGCCCAAATTCAGAATCGGCACTTCGACCCGGTTGGTAAATGGTCGCATTCGGTGATTTCCGGTCTGGCCCCCAAATTACTCTACGGGAGCGCGGTCGCAAGCTGCCGATGCGATCGCATACGGACACCGCTTCGCTCAAACAGGCATAACTTTTCGCTCGGTTATCGGAATCGCTTATAAGACCCCATTTCGGAATCGTCACTCAGAGGCGCTCGATAACCACTTATCGCCTTAGGGCATAAGACGTCGTTTCGGGGTCGAAAATCCTTCGTTTCGCACTCCGAAATTGCGATTCTAACCGACGATCTCCCCTATTCCATGGTTTTTTGGCAGTAGCGGCTCCCTCGATTACCCGAATCCCCGGCGGAGCCCACACGCGGAGCCACCCAGTCACAGCGATCGAAAGTCGTGTTCAACTCGATGTGAGATCTCCTCCCCAGGTCGTGGATATGGGTGCCCGAACATCGCCGATATAGTCACCCCCTCCGGTTTATTCCCACCCCTTCAGCGAAAGAATTGGGCATAAATTTCCGCACGGGTATCGGAATCGCTTTATGACCACAATTCGGAATCGGCACTCCAAGACGGTCGACAGGGCGCTGGTTTCGTGGAATTCCTTTCCGGGGCGAAAATTCCCCCCGTAGCTTGTGTACTAGTACACCGACTGTCGTACCCTCCGGTCGGACGTGGATATTTATTCGCCCGGGGGTCGGAACCGCCCGCGAGGCCCCAATTCAGAATCGGCACTTCGACCCGGTCGGTAAATGGTCGCATTCGGAGATTTCCGGTCCGGCGCCCAAATTCCTCTCCGGGAGCGCGGTCGCAGGCTGCCGATGCGATCGCATACGGACACCGCTTCGCTCAAACAAGCATAACTTTTTGCTCGGTTATCGGAATCACTTATAAGATCCCAATTCGGAATCGGCACTCAGAGGCGCTCGACGCCCACTTATTGCCTCAGTCCATAAGACGTCGTTTTGGGGTCGAAAATCCTTCGTTTCGCACTCCGAAATTGTGATTCTAGCTGACGATCTCCCCTATTCCATGGTTTTTTGGCAGTAGCGACTCCCTCGATTACGCGAATCGCTGGCGGAACCCACACGCAGAGCCACCCAGTCACAGCGATCGGAAGCCGTGTTCAACTTGACGCGAGATCTTCTCCCAGGTCGTGGATATGGGTGCCCGAACATCGCTGATATAGTCACCCCCTCCGGTTTATTCCCACCCCTTCAGCGAAAGATTTGGGTATAAATTTCCGCACGGGCATCGGAATCGCTTATGTGGCCACAATTCGGGATCGGCACTCCGAGACGTCGACAGGGCGCTGGTTTCGTGGAATTCCGTTCCGGGGCCAAAATTCCCCCCGGAGCGTGTGTACTAGTACACCGACTGCCGTACCCTCCTGTCGGACGTGGATATTTATTCGCCCGGGGGTCGGAACCGACCGCGAGGCCCCAATTCAGAATCGGCACTTCGACCCCGTTGGTAAATGGTCGCATTTGGGGATTTCCGGTCCGGCGCCCAAATTCCTCTACGGGAGCGCGGTCGCAGGCTGCCGATGCGATCGCATACGGACAGCGCTTCGCTCAAACAGGCATAACTTTTCGCTCGGTTATCGGAATCGCTTATAAGAACCCCATTCGGAATCGGCACTCAGAGGCGCTCGACGCACACTTATTGCCTAAAGAAATACGACATCGTTTCGGGGTTGAAAATCCTTCGTTTCGCACACCGAAATTGTGATTCAAGCCAACGATCTCCCCTATTCCATGGTTTTTTGGCAGTAGCGACTCCCTCCATTACGCGAATCGCTGGCGGAGCCCACACGCAGAGCCGCCCAGTCACAGCGATCGGAAGTCATGTTCAACTCGACGCGAGATCTCTTCCCCAGGTCATGGATATGGGTGCCCGAACATCGCCGATATAGTCACCCCCTCCGGTTTATTCCCACCCCTTCAGCGAAAGAATTGGGCATAAATTTCCGCACGGGCATCGGAATCGCTTATGTGACCACAATTCGGAATCGGCACTCCAAGACGGTCGACAGGGCATTGGTTTCGTGGAATTCCTTTCCGGGGCCAAAATTCCCACCGTAGCGTGTGTACTAGTACACCGACTGTCGTACCCTCCGGTCGGACGTGGATATTTATTCGCCCGGGGGTCGAAACCGCCCGCGAGTCCCCAATTCAGAATCGGCACTTCGACCCGGTTGGTAAATGGTTGCATTTGGAGATTTTCGGTCCGGCGCCCAAATTCCTCTCCGGGAGCGCGGTCGCAGAATGCCGATGCGATCGCATACGGACACCGCTTCGCTCAAACAGGCATAACTTTTCGCTCGGTTATCGGACTCGCTTATAAGACCCCAATTCAGAATCGGCACTCAGAGGCGCTCGACGCCCACTTATTGCCTAAAGAAATACGACATCGTTTCGGGGTTGAAAATCCTTCGTTTCGCACACCGAAATTGTGATTCAAGCCAACGATCTCCCCTATTCCATGGTTTTTTGGCAGTAGCGACTCCCTCCATTACGCGAATCGCTGGCGGAGCCCACACGCAGAGCCGCCCAGTCACAGCGATCGGAAGTCATGTTCAACTCGACGCGAGATCTCTTCCCCAGGTCATGGATATGGGTGCCCGAACATCGCCGATATAGTCACCCCCTCCGGTTTATTCCCACCCCTTCAGCGAAAGAATTGGGCATAACTTTCCGCACGGGCATCGGAATCACTTATGTGACCACAATTCGGAATCGGCACTCCGAGGCGGTCGACAGGGCGCTGGTTTCGTGGAATTCCGTTCCGGGGCCAAAATTCCCCCCCGGAGCGTGTGTACTAGTACACCGAATGTCGTACCTTCCGGTCGGACGTGGATATTTATTCGCCCGGGGGTCGGAACCGCCCGCGAGGCCCCAATTCAGAATCGGCACTTCGACCCGGTCAGTAAATGGTCGCATTCGGAGATTTCCGGTCCGGCGCCCAAATTCCTCTCCGGGAGCGCGATCGCAGGCTGCCGATGCGATCACATACGGACACCGCTTCGCTCAAACAGGCATAACCTTTTGCTCGGTTATCGGAATCACTTATAAGACCCCAATTCAGAATCGGCACTCAGAGGCTCTCGACGTCCACTTATAGCCTCAGGCCATAAGATGTCAATTCGGGGTCAAAAATCCTTCGTTTCGCATTCCGAAATTGTGATTCAAGCTGATGATCTCCCCGATTCCATGGTTTTTTGGCAGTAGCGACTCCCTCGATTACGCGAATCGCTGGCGGAGCCCACACACGGAGCCGCCCAGTCACAGCGATCGGAAGTCGTGTTCAACTCGACGCGAGATCTCCTCCCGTGGTCGTGGATATGGGTGCCCGAACATCGCCGATATAGTCACCCCCTCCGGTTTATTCCCACCCTTTAGCGAAAGAATTAGGTATAACTTTCCGCACGGGCATCGGAATCGCTTATGTGACCACAATTCGGAATTGGCACTCCGAGACGGTCGACAGGGCGCTGGTTTCATGGAATTCCGTTCCGGGGCAAAAATTCCCCCCGGACCGTGTGTACTAGTACAACGACTGCCGTACCCTCCGGTCGGACGTGCATATTTATTCACCCGGGGGTCGGAACCGCCCGCGAGGCCCCAATTCAGAATCGGCACTTCGACCCGGTTGGTAAATGGTTGCATTCGGAGATTTCCGGTCCGGCGCCCAAATTCCTCTTCGGGAGCGCGGTCGCAGGCTGCCGATGCGATCGCATACGGACACCGCTTCGCTCAAACAGGCATAACTTTTCGCTCGGTTATCAGAATCGCTTATAAGACCCCAATTCAGAATCGGCACTCGACGCCCACTGATTGCCTCAGGAAATAAGACGTCGTTTCGGGGTCGAAAATCCTTCGTTTCGCTCACCGAAATTGTGATTCAAGCCGACGATCTCCCTATTCCATGGTTTTTTTGGCAGTAGCGACTCCCTCCATTACGCAAATCGCTGGCAGAGCCCACACGCGCAGCCGCCCAGTCACAGCGATCGGAAGTCGTGTTCAACTCGACACGAGATCTCCTCCCCAGGTCATGGATATGGGTGCCCGAACATCGCCGATATAGTCACCCCCTCCGGTTTATTCCCACCCCTTCAGCGAAAGAATTGGGCATAACTTTCCGCATGGGCATCGGAATCGCTTTTGTGACCACAATTCGGAATCGGCACTCCGAGACGGTCGACAGGGCGCTGGTTTCGTGGAATTCCGTTTCGGGGCCAAAATTCCCCCCGGAGCGTGTGTACTAGTACACCGACTGTCGTACCCTCCAGTCGGACGTGGATATTTATTTGCCCGGGGGTCGGAACCGCCCGCGAGGCCCCAATTCAGAATCGACACTTCGACCCGGTCGGAAAATGGTCGCATTCGGAGATTTCCGGTCCGGCGCCCAAATTCCTCTCCGGGAGCGCGGTCGCAGGCTGCCGATGCGATCGCATACGGACACCGCTTAGCTCAAACAGGCATAACTTTTCGCTCGATTATCGGAATCGCTTATAAGACCCCAATTCAGAATCGGCACTCAGAGTTGCTCGACGCCCATTTATTGCCTCAGGACATAAGACGTCGTTTTGGGGTCGAAAATCCTTCGTTTCGCACTCCAAAATTGCGATTCAAGCCGACGATCTCCCCTATTCCATGGTTTTTTGGCAGTAGCGACTCCCTCCATTACGCGAATCGCTGGCGGAGCCCACACGCGGAGCCGCCCAGTCACAACGATCGGAAGTCGTGTTCAACTCAACGCGAGATCTCCTCCCCAGGTCATGGATATGGGTGCCCGAACATCGCCGATATAGTCACCCCCTCCGGTTTATTCCCACCCCTTCAGCGAAAGAATTGGGCTTAACTTTCCGCACGGGCATCGGAATTGCTTATGTGACCACAATTCGGAATCGGCACTCCGAGACGGTCAACAGGGCGCTGGTTTCGTGGAATTCCGTTTCGGGGACAAAATCCCCCCCGGAGCGTGTGTACTAGTACACCGACTGCCGTATCCTCCGGTCGGACGTGGATATTTATTCGCCTGGGGGTCGGAACCGCCCGCGAGGTCCCAATTCAGAATCGGCACTTCGACCCGGTCGGTAAATGGTCTCATTTGGAGATTTCCAGTCCGGCGCCCAAATTCCTCTCCGGGAGCGCGGTCGCAGGCTGCCGATGCGATCACATACGGACATCGCTTCGCTCAAACAGGCATAACTTTTCGCTCGGTTATCCGAATCGCTTATAAGACCCCAATTCGGAATCGGCACTCAGAGGCGCTCGACGCCCGCTATTGCCTCAGGCCATAAGACGTTATTTCGCAGTCGAAAATCCTTCATTACGCACTCCGAAATTGTGATTCTAGCCGACGATCTCCCCCATTCCATGGTTTTTTGGCAGTAGCGACTCCCTCGATTACGCGAATCCCTGGCGGAGCCCACACGCGGAGCCGGCCAGTCACAGCGATCGGAGGTCGTGTTCAACTCGACGCGAGATCTCCTCCCCAGGTCGTGGATATGGGTGCCCAAACATCGCCGATATAGTCACCCCCTCTGGTTTATTCCCACCCCTTCAGCGAAAGAATTGGGCATAAATTTCCGCACGGGCATCGGAATCGCTTATGTGACCACAATTCGGAATTGGCACTCCGAGACGGTCGACAGGGCGCTGGTTTCGTGGAATTCCGTTCCGGGGGCAAAATTCCCCCCGGGAGCGTGTGTACTAGTACACCGAATGTCGTACCCTCCGGTCGGACGTGGATATTTATTCGCCGGGGGGTCGGAACCGCCCGCGAGGCCCCAATTCAGAATCGGCACTTCGACCCGGTCGGTAAATGGTTGCATTCGGAGATTTCCTGTTCGGCGCCCAAATTCCTCTCCGGGAGCGCGGTCGCAGGCTGCTGATGCGATCGCATACGGACACCGCTTCGCTCAAACAGGCATAACGTTTCGCTCGGTTATCGGAATCGCTTATAAGACCCCAATTCGGAATCGGCACTCAGAGGCGCTCGACGTCCACTTATAGCCTCAGGCCATAAGATGTCAATTCGGGGTTGAAAATCCTTCGTTTCACTCTCCGAAATTGTGATTCAAGCCGACGATCTCCTCTATCCCATGGTTTTTTGGCAGTAGCGACTCCCTCGATTACGCGAATCGTTGGCGGAGCCCACACGTGGAGCCGCCCAGTCACAACGATCGGAAGTCGTGTTCAACTCGACGCGACATCTCCTCCCCAGGTCGTGGATATGGGTGCCCGAACATCGCCGATATAGTCACCCCCTCCGGTTTATTCCCACCCCTTCAGCGAAAGAATTGGGCATAACTTTCCGCACGGGCATCGGAATCGCTTATGTGACCACAATTCGGAATCGGCACTCCGAGACGGTCGACAGGGCGCTGGTTTCGCGAAATTCCGTTCCGGGGCCAAAATTCCCCCCGGAGCGTGTGTACTAGTACACCGACTGGCGTACCCTCCGGTCGGACGTGGATATTTATTCGCCCGGGGGTCGGAACCGCCCGCGAGGCCCCAATTCAGAATCGGCACTTCGACGCGGTCGGTAAATGGTCGCATTCTGAGATTTTCCGGTCCGGCGCCCAAATTCCTCTCCGGGAGCGCGGTCGCAGGCTGCCGATGCGATCGCATACGGAGACCGCTTCGCTCAAACAGGCATAACTTTTCGCTCGTTTATCGGAATCGCTTATAAGACCCCAATTCGGAATCGGCACTCAGAGGCGCTCGCGCCCGCTTATTGCCTCAGGCCATAAGACATCATTTCGGGGTCAAAAATCATTCGTTTCACACTCTGAAATTGCGATTCAAGCCAACGATCTCCTCTATTCCATGGTTTTTTGGCAGTAGCGACTCCCTCGATTACGCGAATCGCTGGCGGAGCCCACACGCGGAGCCGCCCAGTCACAGCGATCGAAAGTCGTGTTCAACTCGACGCGACATCTCCTCCCTAGGTCGTGGATATGGGTGCCCGAACATCGCCGATATTGTCACCCCCTCCAGTTTATTCCCACCCCTTCAGCGAAAGAATTGGGCATAACTTTCCGCACGGGCATCGGAATCGCTTATGTGACCACAATTCGGAATCGGCACTCCGAGACGGTCGACAGGGTGCTGGTTTCATGAAATTCCATTTCGGGGGCAAAATTTCCCCCCGGAGCGTGTGTACTAGTACACCGAATGTCGTACCCTCCGGTCGGACGTGGATATTTATTCGCCCGGGGGTCAGAACCGCCCGCGACGTCGCAATTCAGAATCGGTACTTCGACCCGATCGGTAAATGGTCGCATTCGGAGATTTCCGGTCCGGCGCCCAAATTTCTCTCTGGGAGCGCAGTCGCAGGCTGCCGATGCGATCGCATACGGACACCGCTTCGCTCAAACAGGCATAACGTTTCGCTCGGTTATCGGAATCGCTTATAAGTCCCCAATTCGGAATCGGCACTCAGAGGCGCTCGACGCCCACTTATTGCCTCAGGACATAAGACGTCATTTCGGGGTCGAAAATCCTTCGTTTCGCACTCCGAAATTGCGATTCAAGCCGACGATCTCCCCTATTCCATGGTTTTTTGGCAGTAGCGACTCCCTCCATTACGCGAATCGCTGGCGGAGCCCACATGCGGAGCCGCCCAGTCACAGCGATCGGAAGTCGTGTTCAACTCGACGCGAGATCTCCTCCCCAGGTCATGGATATGGGTGCCTGAACATCGCCGATATAGTCACCCCCTCCGGTTTATTCCCACCCCTTCAGCGAAAGAGTTGGGCATAACTTTCCACACGGGCACCGGAATCGCTTATGTGACCACAATTCGGAATCGGCACTCCGAGACGGTCGACAGGGCGCTAGTTTCGTGGAATTCTATTTCGGGGCAAAAATTCCCCCCGGAGCATATGTACTAGTACACCGACTGCCGTACCCTCCGGTCGGACGTGGATATTTATTCGCCCGGGGGTCGGAACCGCCCGCGAGGCCCCAATTCAGAATCGGCACTTCGACCGGGTCGGTAAATGGTCGCATTCGGAGATTTCCGGTCCGGCGCCCAAATTCCACTCCGGGACCGCGGTCGCAGGGTGCCGATGCGATCGCATACGGACACCGCTTCGCTCAAACAGGCATAACTTTTCGCTCGGTTATCGGAATCGCTTATAAGACCCCAATTCGGAATCGGCACTCAGAGGCGCTAGACGCCATCTTATTGCCTCAAGACTTGAGACGTCGTTTCGGGGTCGAAAATCCTTCGTTTCGATCTCCGAAATTGCGATTCAAGCCGACGATCTCCCCTATTCCATGGTTTTTTGGCAGTAGCGACTCCCTCGATTACGCGAATCGCTGGCGGAGCCCACACGCGGAGCCGCCCAGTCACAGCTATCGGAAGTCGTGTTCAACTCGACGCGAGATCTCCTCATCAGGTCGTGGATATGGGTGCCCGAACAACGCCGATATAGTCACCCCCTCCGATTTATTCCCACCCCTTCAGCGAAAGAATTGGGTATAACTTTTTGCACGGGCATCGGAATCGCTTATGTGACCACAATTCGGAATCGGCACTCCGAGACGGTCGACAGGGCACTGGTTTCGTGGAATTCCGTTCCGTGGCCAAAATACCCCCCTGAGCGTGTGTACTAGTACACCGACTGCCGTACCCTCCGGTCGGACGTGGATATTTATTCGCCCGGGGTTTGGAACCGCCCGCGAGGGCCCAATTCAGAATCGGCACTTCGACCCGGTTGGTAAATGGTCGCATTCGGAGATTTCCGGTCCGGCGCCCAAATTCCTCTCCGGGAGCGCGGTCGCAGGGTGCCGATGCGATCGCATACGGACACCGCTTCGCTCAAACAGGCATAACTTTTCGCTCGGTTATCGGAATCGCTTATAAGACCTCAATTCGGAATCGGCACTCAGAGGCGCTCGATGCCCACTTATTGTCTCAAGACATAAGACGTCGTTTCGGGGTCGAAAATCCTTCGTTTCGCACTCCGAAATTGCGATTCAAGCTGACGATCTCCCCTATTCCATGGTTTTTTGGCAGTAGCGACTCCCTCCATTACGCGAATCGCTGGCGGAGCCCACACGCGGAGCCGCCCAGTCATAGCGATCGGAAGTCGTGTTCAACTCGACGCGAGATCTCCTCCCCAGGTCATGGATATGGGTGCCCGAACATCGCCGATATAGTCACCCCCTCCGGTTTATTCCCACCCCTTCAGCGAAAGAATTGGGCATAACTTTCCGCTCGGGCATCGGAATCGCTTATGTGACCACAATTCGGAATCGGCACTCTGAGACGGTCGACAGGGCGCTGGTTTCGTGGAATTCTATTTCGGGGCAAAAATTCCCCCCGGAGCGTGTGTACTAGTACACCGACTGCCGTACCCTCCGGTCGGACGTGGATATTTATTCGCCCGGGGGTCGGAACCGCCCGCGAGGCCCCAATTCAGAATCGGCACTTCGACCCGGTCGGTAAATGGTCGCATTCGGAGATTTCCGGTCCGGCACCCAAATTCCTCTCCGGGAGCGCGGTCGCAGGGTGCCGATCCGATCGCATACGGACACCGCTTCGCTCAAACAGGCATAACTTTTCGCTCGGTTATCGGAATCGCTTATAAGACCCCAATTCGGAATCGGCACTCAGAGGCGCTAGACGACTTCTTATTGCCTCAAGACATAAGACGTCGTTTCGGGGTCGAAAATCCTTCGTTTCGCACTCCGAAATTGCGATTCAAGTCGACGATCTCCCCTATTCCATGGTTTTTTGGCAGTAGCGACTCCCTCGATTACGCGAATCCCTGGCGGAGCCCACACGCGGAGCCCCCAGTCACATCAATCGGAAGTCATGTTCAACTCGACACGAGATCTCCTCCCCAGGTCGTGGATATGGGTGCCCGAACATAGCCGATATAGTCACCCCCTCCGGTTTATTCCCACCCCTTCAGCGAAAGAATTGGGCATAACTTTCCGCACGGGGCATCGGAATCGCTTATGTGACCACAATTCGGAATCGGCACTCCGAGACGGTCGACATGGCGCTGGTTTCGTGGAATTCTACTTCGGGGCAAAAATTCCCCCCGGAGCGTGTGTACTTGTACACCGACTACTGTACCCTCCGGTCGGACGTGGATATTTATTCGCCCGGGGGTCGGAACCGCCCGCGAGGCCCCAATTCAGAATCGGCCCTTCGACCCGGTCGGTAAATGGTCGCATTCGGAGATTTCTGGTCCGACGCCCAAATTCCTCTCCGGGAGCGCGGTCGCAGGCTGCCGATGCGATCGCATACGTACACCGCTTTGCTCAAACAGGCATAACTTTTCGCTCGGTTATTGGAATCGCTTATAAGACCCCAATTCGGAATCGGCACTCAGAGGCGCTCGACGCCCAATTATAGCCTTAGGCCATAAGACTTCATTTCGGGGTCAAAAATCCTTCGTTTCGCACTCTGAAATTGCGATTCAAGCCGACGATCTCCCCTATTCCATGGTTTTTTGGCAGTAGCGACTGCCTCGATTACGCGAATCGCTGGCGGAGCCCACACGCGGAGCCGCCCAGTCACAGCGATCGGAAGTCGTGTTCAACTCAACGTGAGATCTCCTCCCCAGGTCGTGGATATGGGTGCCCGAACATCGCCGATATAGTCACCCCTTCCGGTTTATTCCCACCCCTTCAGCGAAAGAATTGGGTATAACTTTCCGCACGGGCATCGGAATCGCTTATGTGACCACAATTCGGAATCGGCACTCCGAGACGGTCGACTGGGCGCTGGTTTAGTGGAATTCCATTCTACGGCCAAAATTCCCCCCGGAACGTGTGTACTAGTACACCGACTGCCGTACCCTCTGGTCGGACATGGATATTTATTCGCCCGGGGGTCGGAACCGCCCGCGAGGCCCCAATTCAGAATCCGCACTTCGACCCGGAAGGTAAATGGTCTCATTCGGAGATTTTCGGTCCGACGCCCAAATTCCTCTCCGGGAGCGCTGTCGTAGGCTGCCGATGCGATCGCATACGGACACCGCTTCGCTCAAACAGGCTTAACTTTTCGCTCGGTTATCGGAATCGCTTATAAGACCCCAATTCGGAATCGGCACTCCGAGGCGCTCGGCGCCCACTTATTGCCTCAAGACATAAGACGTCGTTTCGGGATCAAAAATCCTTCGTTTCGCACTCCGAAATTGCGATTCAAGCCGACGATCTCCCCTATCCCATGGTTTTTTGGCAGTAGCGACTCCCTCGATTACACGAATCGCTGGCGGAGCCCACACGCGGAGCCGCCCAGTCACAGCGATCGGAAGTCGTGTTCAACTCGACACGAGATCTCCTCCCCAGGTCATGGATATGGGTGCCCGAACATCGCCGATATAGTCATCCCCTCCGGTTTATTCCCACCCCTTCAGCGAAAGAATTGGGCATAACATTCCGCACGGGCATCGGAATCGCTTATGTGACCACAATTCGGAATCGGCACTCCTAGACGGTCGACAGGGCGCTGGTTTTGCGGAATTTCGTTCCGGGGGCAAAATTCCCTCCGGAGCGTGTGTACTAGTACACCGACTGCCGTACCCTCCGGTCGGACGTGGATATTTATTCGCCCGGGGGTCGGAACCGCCCGCGAGGACCCAATTCAGAATCGGCACTTCGACCCGGTCGGTAAATGGTCGCATTCGGAGATTTCCGGTCCGACGCCCAAATTCCTCTCCGGGAGCGCGGTCGCAGGCTGCTGATGCGATCGCATACGGACACCGCTTCGCTCAAACAGGCATAACTTTTCGCTCGGTTATCGGAATCGCTTATAAGACCCCAATTCGGAATCGGCACTCCGAGGCGCTCGACGCCTACTTATTGCCTTAGGACATAAGACGTCGTTTCGGGGTCGAAAATCCTTCGTTTCGCACTCCGAAATTGTGATTCAAGCCGACGATCTCCCCTATCGCATGGTTTTTTGGCAGTAGCGACTCCCTCGATTACACGAATCGCTGGCGGAGCCCACATGCGGAGCCGCCCAGTCACAGCGATCGGAAGTCGTGTTCAACTCGACGTGAGATCTCCTCCCCAGGTCATGGATATGGGTGCCCGAATATCGCCGATATAGTCACCCCCTCCGGTTTATTCCCACCCCTTCAGCGAAAGAATTGGGCATAACTTTGCACACGGGCATCGGAATCGCTTATGTGACCACAATTCGGAATCGGCACTCCGAGATGGTCGACAGGGCACTGGTTTCGTGGAATTCTATTTCGGGGCAAAAATTCCCCCCGGAGCGTGTGTACTAGTACACCGACTGTCGTACCCTCCGGTCAGACGTGGATATTTATTCGCCCTGGGGTCGGAACCGCCCGCGAGGCCCCAATTCAGAATCGGCACTTCGACCCGGTCGGTAAATGGTCGCATTCGGAGATTTCCGGTCCGGCGCCCAAATTCCTCTCCGGGAGCGCGGTCGCAGGCTGCCGATGCGATCTCATACGGACACCGGTTCGCTCAAACAGGCATAACTTTTCGCTCGGTTATCGGAATCGCTTATAAGACCCCAATTCGGAATCGGCACTCAGAGGCGCTCGACGCCCACTTATTGCCTCAGGACATAAGACGTCGTTTCGGGGTCGAAAATCCTTCGTTTCGCACTCCGAAATTGCGATTCAAGCCGACGATCTCCCCTATTCCATGGTTTTTTGGCAGTAGCGACTCCCTCGATTACGCGAATCGCTGACGGAGCCCACACACGGAGCCGCCCAGTCACAGCGATCGGAAGTCGTGTTAAACTCGACACGAGATCTCCTCCCCAGGTCGTGGATATGGGTGCCCGAACATCGCCGATATAGTCACCCCCTCCGGTTTATTCCCACCCCTTCAGCGAAAGAATTGTGCATAACTTTCCGCACGGGCATCGGAATCGCTTATGTGACCACAATTCGGAATCGGCACTCCAAGACGCTCGACAGGGCGCTGGTTTTGCGGAATTCCGTTCTGGGGCCAAAATTCCCCCCTGGAACGTTTGTACTAGTACACCGACTGCCGTACCCTCTGGTCGGACATGGATATTTATTCGCCCGGGGGTAGGAACCGCCCGCGAGACCCCAATTCAGAATCGGCACTTCGACCCGGTCGGTAAATGGTCGCATTCGGAGATTTCGGTCTGGCGCCCAAATTCCTCTCCGGGAGCGCGGTCGCAGGCTGCCGATGCGATCGCATACGGACACCGCTTCCCTCAAACATGCATAACTTTTTGCTCGGTTATCGGAATCACTTATAAGACCCCAATTCGGAATCGGCACTCAGAGGCGCTCGACGCCCACGCACTCCGAAATTGCGATTCAAGTCGACGATCTCCCCTATTCCATGGTTTTTTGGCAGTAGCGACTCCCTCCATTACGCTAATCGCTGGCGGAGCCCACACGCAGAGCCGCCCAGTCACAGCGATCGGAAGTCGTGTTCAACTCGACGCGAGATCTCCTCCCCAGGTCATGGATATGGGTGCCCGAACATCGCCGATATAGTCACCCCCTCCGGTTTATTCTCACCCTTTCAGCGAAAGAATTGGGCATAACTTTCCGCACAGGCATCGGAATCGCTTATGTGACCACAATTCGGAATCGGCACTCCGAGACGGTCGACGTGATTCTGATAACTGAGTAAAAGTTATGCACATTTTTTTTCTTAAAAGGGTGAGAATAAGCCAGAATAGGTGAATATATCGTTGATGGTCGTGTACTCATATTTATGACCTTAGAAGGAATTCTCACACTGAGATGACTATAATTTTCGATTATCGAGATAGGCCAACTCCAAATTGTGGCTTAACAAGTGATTCGCATAATCAAGAAAAATATTACACACATTTTCCTACTAGAAAATCTTAATTTGAAACATAGGAATCATTGACTAGAGTTATAATTATAGAGTGAAAAATGAATGAATTTTTAGACGATAATGATGTCTTATGGCCAAATAAGAGGCATCGAGCACCTCAGAATGTTGATTCATAATTGTGGTCCAATAAGCAATTTTGATAACTGAGCAAAAAATTGTCTATAAACAAGTATCATGTTCGATAAGATCGCATGCTTGCAAAAATGCTCTCAGAAAATAATTTGAGTGTTGGATTATAGAAATCTCTGAATCTGACCTAGTGTCTACCAGCTCGAAGTGCTGATTTCGAATTGGGGTCTCACAAGCGGTTCCAAATGTCAGGTGAAGAAATACTTACATTTTACGGAATGAGTGTGTTAATCGATCGAATCGTGTACTTATATACATGGTTCGAGGTGAAATTTGGGCCTCGGAATGAAATTTCTTAAAACTATCCTCATGTCAATAGACTCTGAGTGTTAATTTCGAATTGTGACCTCATAAGCGATTTCAATTACCGAGCAAAAAATTATGCCCTTTTTTTTTACTAAAGGGTGAGAATAAGAGCCTGAAGGGGTGAATAGATCGTCGATGGTCGTGTACACAAATTTACGACCTCAGGAAGAATTCTCATATCGAGATGGCTATAATGTTTAGCCATCATGATAGGCAAACTCTGAATTGTGGCTTCATAAGTGATTCACATAATCGAAGAAAATGAGGTACACATATTTTCCTACTAGAAAACCTTTAAAGCATGGAGTAAATCGACTAGAATTGTAATTTTAGAGTGGGAAATGAAGGATTTTTAAGTCAAAAATAATGTCTTATAGCTGGAGGCATTGAGCATCTCAGAGTGCCAATTCCGAATATGGTTCTATAAGCGATTCCAATAATCCAACAAAAAGTTATGCCCATTTAATCAAAGAGGTGTCATATTTGATCAGATCGTGTGCCTACAGTCACACTCTTGGAGAGGAATTTGGGGGCTGGAGTAGAGATCTCCAAATCTGACCTAGAGCAGAACGGCTCGAAGTGTTGATTCCAAATTAAGGTCTCGCAAGTGGTTCCGATCGTCAGACGAAGAAATATTCACATTTAATGGAACGGATGTGATAATCGATCAAATCGTGTACTTATATACATGCTCTGGGATGAAATTTTAACCTCAAAATTGAATTTTGTGAAACTAGCCTCATGTCGACTGACTCGGTGTGCCGATTTCGAATGGTGGTCTTATAAGTAATTTCGATAATTGAGCAGAAAGTTATGCCTATTTTTTTAGAGAATGGGTGAGAATAAGTCAGAAGGGGTGAATATACGTCGATGACAATGTACTAATATTTACGACCTTGGGAGGAGTTTTCACACTAAGATGACTATTTTTTTTTTCATCGAGAGATACGCCAACTCTGAAATGTGGCTTAACAACGGATTCACATAATCGAGGAAAACGTTACACATATTTTCCTACTAGAAAATCTTCGACACACAGAGGATGTCGACTAGAATTATAATTCTAGTGTGGGAAATTAATAATTTTTTAGATAGAAATGACGCCTTATGGCCAAAGGCGATATGACGCGTCTAGCATCTCAGAATGTCGATTTTGAATTATAGCCTTATAAGCAATTTCGATAATCGATCAGACAGTTATGCGTGTTTGACCAAACGGGTGTCATATTCGATCAGATCAACCTGGTGCTAAACGACTCAAACTGTTGATCCTGAATTGGGGTCTCACAAGCGGTTCCAATTGGCGGATGAAGAAATATTCACGTTTTATAGAACGAGTGTGATAATTGATCAAATTGAGTACTTATGTCCACACTCTGGGTGAAATTTGGACCTTGAAATAGAATTTTGTCTAGCCTCATGTCGACTAACTCGAAGTGCCGATTTTGAATTCTTATCTTATAAGTGATTTTGATAACTGAGCAAAAAGTTATGCCGATTTTTTTTTCTGAAGAGATGAATATATTGCCAATGGTCGTGTACTCATATTTATGACCTCGAGAGGAATTCTCACGACAATATGATTATAATTTTTCGGTGCTGGAGTAGAAATCTTCAAATTTGATGTAAAGCTAACTAGCTCGAAGTGCCGATTCTGAATTGGATCTCACAAGTAATATCAATCGTTGAACGAAGAAATATTCGTGTTTTATGGAATGGGTGTGATAATCGATCGAATCATGTGCTTATATACACGCTCAAGGGTGGAATTTGGGCCACAAAATGGAATTGCGTAAAACTAACCTCATGTTAACCCCTTCTAGCTTATTCTCACCCCTTCAGTAAAAAAAAATAGTATACATCATCGATGGTCATGTGCTCATATTTATGATCTCAGGATAAATTCTTGCATTCAACTGTCATGAAAGGCTGATTCCAGATTGTGGCTTCACAAGTGATTCGCATAATCAAGTGAAATATTACACACATTTTCTGCTAGAAAAACTTCAAAACATGGAGAACATCAACTACAACTGTAACTTTAGAGTGGTAAATGAAGGATATTTGAGATAGAAATGATGTCATATGGTCAACGGTGATAAGAGACATCGAGCGTCTTGGAATGTCGATTCCGAATTATGGTCTTATATGCGATTTCGATAACCGAGTAAAAAGTTATGTCCATTTGATCGAATGATGTCATAATTGATCAAATCTTGTGCCTACAATTATGCTCCCAGAAAGAAATTTGGGCGCGGAAGTAGCAATCTCTGAATTCAACCTAGTGCTGACCTGCTCGAAATGTTGATTCTGAATTAGGGTCTCACAAATAGTTTCGATCGTCGGGCCAAGAAATATTCACATTTTATGGAATGAGTGTGATAATTGAGTGAATCGTACTTATATACAAGCTCCGTGGTAGAAGTTGGGCCTCGAAATAGAATTTCATGAAACTAACCTCATATCGATCAACTATGAGTGTTAATTTCAAATTGTGGTCTTATAAATGATTTCGATAACCGAGCAGAAAGTTATATCCCTTTTTTTTTATTAAAGATATGAGAATAAACCAGAAAGGGTGAATACATCACTGATGGTCATGTACTCATATTTATGACCTTAGAAGGAATTCTCGTGTCTACATGACTACAATTTTTTGCCATCCTGATAAGCCGACTTTGAAGTATGGATTCACAAGTGATTCATATACTTAATGAAAACATTAAGCATATTTTCTTGCTTGAAAACCTCTAAAAAACAAAAATGTTGACTGGAATGGTAATTTTAAATTGAAAATTGATGGATTTTTAAGTTAGAAACAACATCTTATGGCTAGAGGCGATAAGAGGCATCAAGCGCCTTAGAATGCCAATTTCGAATTATGGTCCTATAAGTGATTCTGATAACCGAGGGGATGGTTATGTCTATTTGATCAAAGGAGTGCCATATTTGATCAGATTGTGTGCATGCAATCTTGCTCCTGAAGAGGAGTTCGGGTGCCGAAGTAGAAATCTCTGAATCTGACCAAGTGCTGATTGGCTCAAAGTGACGATTCAAAATTTAGGTCTCACAAGCGATTTAAATCGTTGAGCGAAGAAATATTCGTATTTTACAAAAGGGGTGTGATAATCGATCGAATCATGTACTTATATATATATGCTCTACGGTGGAATTTGAGGCTCAAAACGGAATTTCAAGAACGTAGTATTATGTCAATCATCTCGGAGTGTCGATTCTGAATTGTGATCTTATAATTGATTCTGATAATCGAGCGGAACACTATAACCATTTTTTTACTGAAGGGGCGAGAATAAGTCGGAAGGGGAGAATATATCACTGATGATCGTATATTCATATTTACAACCTCGAGAGGAATTCTCACGCCATGATGACTACAATTTTCAATCGTCAACTTCGAATTGTGTTTTCACAAGTGATTCGTATAATCAAGGAAAGTATTACACACATTTTCTTGCTAGAATTATAATTTTAGAGTGAAAAATGAAAGATTTTTAAGTAAAAAATGATGTCTTATGGCCGAAAGCAATAAGAGGCATTGAGTGCCTCGGAGTGCCGGTTCCGAATTATAGTCTTATAAGCGATTCCGATAACCAAGCGAAAAATTATATCTATTTGACTGAATTGGTGTATATTCGATCAGATCATCTACTTGCAATCTTGCTCTCAAAAGAGAATTTGAGTGCCAAAGTAGTAATCTCTAATCTAATCTAGTGTCAAACGACTCAAAGTGTCGATTTTGAATTGGAGTCTTACAAACATTTCGATCGTCAAGCGAAAAAATATTCACGTTTTATAGAAGGGAGTGATAATCGATTGAATCATATCTTCTTTATTTTTTAAATTTAAATTTAAATTTTTTTTGATACTCAACTAAACAAATACAATATGATACGTCCGATATTATACTATTTTATGATAATCTAGTTCAACTCGATAAATCAATTCAGCCAACCATGATCGCAAAACTGAAGATTAATGCTGACCGAGAAATAACAATGATTAGAAGAACGCGACCAGACGGCGATCCATTAATTTTGGCAAGCTATATATAGTCTTCTAATAGAACATTAATTGAGTATCTGTCCAAGAAAATAGAACATTTCAATGATGAAAAATATGATTGGAAACAGAACCATATTGGATGGGAAACACAAATTTATAGTATGCATAATAACAATTGTCAAGTGGGTGTGTTCTTTATAGAGGAAAAAAAAATTAAACGGCGATCCATTTATATACTTTGTGTGTGTTAACAACAACACAAAAGGACTCCTTCCCACAAAATAAAGGAAAATTTTGAAGTATAAAAAAACGTCGACAGCAGGATTCGAACCTGCGCAGGCATAGCCCAACAGATTTCGAGTCTGTCTCCTTAACCACTCGGACAT
Organism: Colocasia esculenta; assembly: GCA_014218235.1. Lineage (NCBI taxonomy): Eukaryota > Viridiplantae > Streptophyta > Magnoliopsida > Alismatales > Araceae > Colocasia > Colocasia esculenta. Next base: position 22,279,037 of record CM024753.1, on the reverse strand, counting down.
ATCGACAATTTTTTGTAGTTTTTTATCAAAAATATATTATTAACTTAAAATTGAGGTAGTGTGGGTGCATGCCACATCTCAGGCCTCCTCCCACGCTCTACAACACGCCGCCCCATGACGGCGTCTGTAGCATCTGCAGCGGGAGAAGAAATAGTAGACGAGGCCGCCGATGGAGAGGGCCAGTCCCACCGCCACGGGGGCGAGCCACTTGCCTGCCCCATGCAGCATCCCGGCGGCGGCGCCGGTGGTGCCGTAGTCGTGCTCCAGCCTCCCCAGCACCGATGGTAGGACCTCCTGCAGTCTCTGCATGATGAGGTGCCCTCCATCTCTTCCCTCCATCGCAGTCGGCAGCACTAATATTGCACTTGCCATCTCCCCATGCAGCTGTTGATCCAGGACCCCTTCCATCTCTTTGCCCTCGTGTGTGTGTGTGTGTGTGTGTTGGAGTACGTATGGGTGCAACACTGTGTGATATCTTCTTGGAGCAAAATGGTCTCGCTTGGTCTGCATATATAGAGTGAGGGAGGAGGTGCCACCGCATGCAGGATCACCAGATCTAGTTTAACTGGATTAGAAGAAGAACGAGAAAACTATGCCTCAACTCAAGATGGTCTCTTGCCTCTTTCCTAAACTGGCATGAGGTTTTGAACAGAGAAGAAAAATGTGAAAAAGGAACCCTTGATTAGATACCCTTAAATTATTACATGTTTCTGTTGCTTATTTCATTTATTAGGTATGCACATGGTAAGAAAAAATTAAGATGGCTGTGATCATCTAAATTAATAATACGTGATTTCCTTGTCTTACACGTTGTTTTAATTCTTCTTGCTTTGTTCATCAATCAAATACTGTACTCTGCTTCACATTAATGCATGGGGAAACTTCGATTAGCTTATCCTATCTTTTTTTTTTGTCAAAAGGTCAAAGATGGCCGAAATATTTTATTGATGAACAGAAAATCTGACAACCAGTAGCATAACCAGATACAGATCAAAATCAGAATAAGAACTATCTAAAACTCCATAGATGATTTGTCCCGGGAATGAGTTCGTCGAAGAACAGTCCGAGGACGTAAGTCCGGTCGTCGAGAACAACGCTCCATGACATCGTCATCCGATTCCATTTTAGATGTCTCTTGATCAAATCGGAAACCAGGCATAAAAATATCCTATCTTTTGATTCTCCCTTGTGGGCACGATTGAGCATCTAAATTATAACTAATATTTACAGGTTGTTGAGAGGTCCACTTAACTATCTGCTTAATTATATACAATCTCCCCTCATGTTCCATATATACACAACTAATTTGAGGCTCAAGTTATACTCCCCCACTCTGAGGGGTGGAAGTTGCATGTGGAAGAGGTTAGAAGAGGAACAAGGGATTAAAAACGTTGCATTAGATATGAGCTGTAGGTTTGATCTTATGAGTATTGAAACCTAGATGATCATTCAACAAAGAGGGGAGAAGATCACTTTCGTGTAAACTCATAAGCCTCTCAAACACAATCTGTAGGGCAGATACCGTGGATAAAACCAAGAACATATTTGGAATATTGGTGAACTATATGTACATTTTTGACAGAAATTAAAAAGATATCTACACATTTTTATTCAAAAAGTCCCCTTATTCCCATTTTTCTTTTCAGTTTGACGACTGATTGAATAGCTTATGTTCTTGACTGGTGGGGACAAATCCTCGCTCGTCAAGTTCTCATTAAAAGATTTAAGGGGAAAGTATATACTCGAACTTTAGAAATTAATTACACACAAACTCTCAAGTACTCCAAGATTCTCTAAACTTGAAATCGAGCAACCACCTACTCGATCCAGCAAAGGCCTTTTGAACTTGAGTCTGGCTATAAAGATAGAACGTCGAGCTAACATTAAGATATGATTATGGAAGGGTGAATTTAATTGGGTTGTAAAGATTTGTCAAGAATTCCATGAGACCAAAAATAAGAAACAATAAATAAACTATATATGGAGAAGTGGAGTTTAAGCCCTAATGTCTTGGGCCTTAGGGGTGTGTAGGGATGTCAAAAAAACCTATAAATCTGATTACCCACATCAAATGATCTGTGATGGGCTGGATAATATCCGCATAATCAAGTATGGACATAGATTCGAGAATTTTTAAAATATCCATTTAATATTTGATTTATATATGAATTTAGTGCATCCGAATCTATACCCAATCTGAATTTATTTCTAATAAATAATAAATTAACAACTCACTTTCCAGGAATCCCCATATCCCACACCTTAATTCTTTTGTAAGTTGTAACGATTGTTCTCCTCCCCAGACCCAGCATGTTGTTGATCTTCCCTTGTAAAAAGAAAATAAAAGATATCTTACTTAATTTCATTTTTAAAATTGAAAAGTTCACATAGCAATTTGATCTTCAACTTTACTATAATTCATCTTTTTTTAAAGATGAAAACTAATATCTGTGAGTGTATCCATACTCATGTCGGATATACTCATATATATCCATACCCACAACAATAATAGGGTATAATCTAGATATGATAATTATTTATAAAAAATTTGCGAACAAGATGCATGTTGTATTGGTTTACCCAAATCGAATTCGACATTTTTACAGTCTTAGATGTGTGGGTGTCTATTATTGAAACGATTACTCTTTCGGTGAGGCAGAAGGAAGGTCGGATATATATATATTGGTTCTAGCCAGGTGCATGTAAAAGGATATATATTCTCATAAGAAGTTGGTAATATTAATGATGTGGATTAATAGTTTATAACGACCTCTTCCGATCGAACAGTGAGCATTTAGGATTTCCCCTTGTTCTAGTTACACTTTGATATGTTAATGCAGCCCTTGTAATTAAATTTATCGTGCTTAATTTGCTTTTTCTTCTTTTTAGATGTCATTTGGAAACCATTTTAAGGTAGATTCTAAAGCACCTAAATGTCTGATTAGTCAAACCTTTATGATCACTACAACAGTTAAACCTTTAATTCTGTATTTACTGAGAGCATAGCACGCCTCGATGTAGAAATCTCATTCCACATTTTATATATATATATATATATATATATATATATATATATATATAATTCGGACCAGAAAAAGGTAAAAGAACAGAAACCCGTACGTTATCTTGGCAAGCTTCTTGGTTTTAAATGCTACAAGAAAAGATGGAAGAATATATTATAAATTCCTTGAGACAGCAACATTTCCCTGAATAGCGGACAACAGTGTGGGCATGAATTCACATGAACCCAAGAACAAAACTCTTAGATAACTTGAAGAACTTTATGAAATAGCGTAGATACATCTTATTTATATGTTCCTTCATAAGTTTTAATTCCCCTCTTTTTTTTTTACTGCAGTTACTTGGCGATCTTTCTCTCTCCTCTGATCAACTTCTCATAGCTAAGCCTTCATCATCTTCATATGCAGAGGGCGAGAGGCGGCGGCTGTCATGGAAGCAGGGATTGCTTCCTCTCCTCCTTGCAAGAAGGCCCGGAGCAGCTGCAGCGGAAGAAGTGGAGTGCGACCGCCGCCAGGCCGAAGACCGCAAGGAGGGCCCCCAGGAGGCCGAGCACCCACAGGCCGCCGGGCAGCTGCGAGGTGGCCTCCGGCCAGCTCCTCTCCCGCTGGAGAGGCTGGCCCAGCTGCTGGAGCAGGGCGCCCCCGGAGCTGCCAAGGTGCTGCAGCAGGCCGCTCAGCTTCTCCACGGCGGCGTTCTGCCCTCCGGCGCCGGCGACTGAGCCACTCTGGTCCTGGCCGAGGGTCGTCATCCACTGCATCTCTCTCTCTCTCTCCCAATCCTATGTATCTGTGTGTGTGCTTGGGCAACTCCACCAATGGAGAAAGGATTCTTATAACGTTTCAGAGGTGGCAGCCACACAGTACGTAGATGTGATGGGGAGTTGCCACTTTTAATAATTACTTGCATAATTGTTGAAAGGATAGTTAATCATATATATATATATATATCATATCCTACTAACAACTTCTTTCACAGTTAATTGAGCTTTGAGTCGAACAACTTTGCATGCATGGCGTGACAGTCTGCGTTTATGTTTAGAAATGCGTAATATTAGAGCGACGGCATCAGTTGGATTTGAGTTATACTATCTTTTTTTTTAATCTCTTTAGATATGTTTATGACTATTCCATGCTTTAAATCATGGCACAGCAAAGCTTTGAACCCTAATTCCACTCTGCGGTTAATAGTTGTACTGCTAGTTTGATCACATGCATGTGGTGTGCATAACGTTATCTTGAGCTGGCTTCTTTCTCGGAAGAACGTTTTAGTTTTGATAAATATTAAGTAGGTTTGAGAAAAATTAATGGCGATTGTTGGTTCTTCCTTCCTTTTCCACATTCTTTTCTCTTTTCTTTTGGAACGCGCATAAACAGGTGGCCCATAATACAATCTTCCGAAGTTTCTTCCTTGGTATCACAAGTTGCCTTTACATTATTACACACACACATGCAGCACTCCATGATTAATTAATTTACACATGCTTATGTCTTCGTACGTGCGTGGTGACCTGTTCGATAAAAAAAAAAGTGTATAGTTAGTGTGTGTTTGTGTGTGTGTGTGTGAGAGAGAGAGAGAGAGAAATCTATCAGTGTCATTAAAATGTCTTCTATTAATATTGTATGGATTACATTAGAATTTTTGTTAGTTTTTTAATCGCCTGTAGTATTTCATGTTTATCTGTTAATAAGTCCTCAAAATCTCAATTAATTAGTTATCCATTAAAAATGCCCAAAATTATTATGAACGCCCCGGATGTTTGCGAAATGAAATCCTAAAAAGGGGTGCTACGGATAAATATGTAATTACGTGGGCTTATAAATGGGCATCTGATCAATTGGAGGGTAATTAATCCATAAATATATATATGAAAGATTATAGGAGTTGAAGATTAAAAATCCCTTCAAAACCCATTACAATTGATTGGTCTTTAAATGTTAATTAACTTGAGCTCTAGGTAAGGAGGCCTACAGAGATAGTAGACATCATCAAATTAAACTTAGTTTCATAAAAGGATTAACCAAGCATGTGTTCTATGTCTCTGGATTGCACTTACTGTTATAATTTTCGGTAAGTAGTGCAATAGCGACAGACAGCTAGCCTTAAATCCTAAAAGCCACAAGAATGGGGAATTATGATTGATGTGTCATTGGTGGGGTCATCTCCGCCCGACCATGGACCGACAACAGCCTAGGCCCAATAGCACAATACAACCCAAGTCAGCCTAGAAAACATCATATGCAAGGCTGATCCTTATAAGGGCATTTTTGGTATTAAGATAGACTGGAGATAGAATGAGGATATTCTCAAAATTTTGAAGATTCCCAATCTATTTTGATATCAAACATAACCTAAGAGTTGGCTCTCCCGTGAAACAAATCATGGCGTTAAATTTAGGTCAAGATGAATGTGCCGATTGAGGATCTCACATTTAATTTTTGGCAAGACCAGCATATGATCGATAGTGCACTCTGCGATATTTTTTGCAAATCTCAAAGTAGTAACAATACTTTGAGGTCCAACTCCTTACCGGTGGTTCCAGAAATCATCCATCTCCCCCCATTCTATATATACAAAGCTATAGGTATAGGTAGGGGGTGTAAAAATTGGTGAGATCTCTTCGCACTAGTTCTTGACTCTCTCTCTCTCTCTCTCTCTCTCTCTCTCTCTCTCTCTCTCTCTCTCTCTCTCTCTCTCTAGATTCTCTATACTTCTCTTTAACAAGATTGACTTCTAACTTGAGCGTCGGAAGATCGACCTCAAAAATTCTATCTCGAGATTACCTTAATTATTGCATACACATCTCAATATTTTGTTGGCCCAACAAGCGGAAACCTTGTTTTTCATCTCCATCTAACTCCCGAGCGTTCACTCTTGGCCTCAAAGTTGGATTGTCTTTGGCCCTTGGCAGGTTCTCGATTCAGCTTCATCAAAGATCATCTCTTGAAGAAGGATGGATAGCTGACCCAAAAGAACAATGATGGATGGAAGCAAAGCAGGACTAGAAACTTTAATGTTTGTTGTCATGAGGATTTTGTTCTCATTTGTTTGAGTAGATTTTATAAAGCTTGCGTAGTTTGATATCCATACGTATAAGCACTTATTTAATTCATAGGTTTAACTATCCTTGATAGCTTATCCTTAATTAATGTATCCATAGATTTAACTATCCTACAAAGAAAAAAAAGGGAAAATTAAGTAAAATGTGAGTTTCTTTTCTGATTGTGTCCCATCCAAGACTATCCTATCTAGTTCTCAAAAGGGGCTTCAGGTTCTACATTGTGCTACCCATAACTAATGCACTTTAATTTTATAGTAGAACACGTCATTGAATTTTGCATTGGCTTGATCCATACTTCGGCGACTTTCAAGATCTCTTCTAACATATGTACCCTTGTACAGGTACAAATCTTGAACACCCTAGTGGTTATTTTTTGTCCTTACATCAGACAATATACGGTGATGGTATCACGGTTTTGAGAGCGTAGCAAAGTACTATATATGTGAAGGATAGGCTGGTTTCACAAGTAGACATGATCTACTAGTTCCTAAGGGAATATTTGTTAAAAATTTGTGTTAAGTTTAATTTGACTTAATCGGCTCAAACTTAACTCTGATACCTTTGAGGGTACGGAAACGGGAGGCCTTCAGATGTATAAGCTAGTAGATCATTAATCCATTAATCTAGTGCATCCTTATAATTAACATCTGCATTGACAAACTAGGTCATTTTTAACGCATTTATCACTGCATGGGCAGATGTAGATTAATGTTCTTGAAGTGAGGAGTATGTTATGGGAGAAGTACATTAAGTATTATATGAAAGTTTATTATAATGTGAGACTTTTGACATCACTGATCACATTTCACAATGCCGGCCAGTTCTTTAGGTATCTTCAAAAATAAAAAAGAAAAAGAGTAAAATTAATCTCCCTACTTCGGATATATAGATCATGAGAACATCGATCCTACATTGGATCATGAGAATTATCGGTAAAAAAAAAAAGAACGAGAACATGGATCCCACATTACATTCTCCATCCTTGGATATGCATATTATTAGAATCAACCATATAAACAGGGCCATCATCACCATACCAAAAGGATGTTAAAAAACCGTGCGTAGAAAGATCACATACATAATTAGTACCTCTAGGCCACAAATTAAGAAGAGAAAAAGAAGAGAAATGAGGAACAACATACTCTGCTAATTAATTACCTCAAAATTGAAGACCAAAGTACAGAGACCACACAACAACAGAAGAAGGGGTTGCATAAGTATGCATACATAAGAGAATTATATAATTTCTACTGCTTCCAAAATCTCCTAGGCTCTTCCCTCTTCTAAGGCATCTAATTAACATAAACAAAACTTAGTTTAAAAGCGGCTAAAAAGACAACTTATTTCTCCAACCCCTCCTGTGTTTTTATTATTCAGTAGAGAGAGAGAGAGAGAGAGGGATGGAGGTAGCTTCAAACGCAAGCATGCAGGCCTCGCACTCGGAGCTCCAAGGCCATCAATGGCGGCCAAAAACTCACCCTTCACCTGGCCATCATCAGGAACTTCCTCCCCGCAGCAACCGGCGGCGCCATGAGCTTGGCGACGGGGGGGCCGCCGCCGGTCCCGAAGCAGCCGGCGCGGAAGCAGTAGTAGTAGTAGAGGGAGGCGAGGGAGCAGACGGTGAAGAGGACCAGCACCAGGCAGGCGATGGCGCACTCGTGGTCCATCGTGAGCACCTCGGGGTCGCCGCCGCCGGCGGGGTCCACCCGGCACTTGCTGCAGCGGAAGGCCAGGTAGGAGAAGAGGCTTAACATGGAGACGACGCCGACGACCATGAAGGCGAGGGGGATGATCCAGTCGTGGTCGTGCGGCGGCGGCAGCACCGTGGGCGGCGTCTCCGGCAGGAACCCGTGCCCCCTCAGCGAGCCCAGGGCCAGCAGCAGCTCCCGCAGCTTCTCCATAGTGATCAGGTCCTCCCCTCCTACTCCTCCATGCATATGGGCTGCATGAGCGCTGCCTTCCATCTCTCTCTCTCTCTTCTTCTGGGTTCTTCTTTCTCTCTGATCTCACTCACTTCGGTCTCCTCCCTTTCTTTCTAGCTGTGTATCTGTGTCTTCTCTGGGTTCTCTTCCAACCACAAACGCTCTGTGTGGTATAAATAGGGGAAGCATGGCAACTTGGGTTGGGTTTATCCCTTCCTCGGGGAATATAAAAGATGAAACTTTCCGGTTATTTCAAACACAGATAGAAAAGTTTGGGGCTCTTACATATATGTAAACTATTGCTAAAATAAAAACTTACATATTACCATGCATTAATTATTCCCACGTTTATATATACTTGCCCATAAAAATGTCACAGCGCGTGGTCTCTTCTTGCGCCATTTGTGCGCGAAAAGATTATTCGAAATGTGTAAAAAGAAAGCATATTTTGTGGTATTTTAACACAATTTTTTTTAATGATGTGAGAACATAAACAAAAATCTACAATTTTAAATGTAAGAACAATATATAATTTACAATTTTAAATGTAAGAACAATTAATATATATGCAAAAATCCTAAAGATATATATCCTTTTATCTGCATTGATCAAACACATATTAGAAGATGGTGCATACGTTAGGATGGACTTCCAAGTGTAGGATATCATTAATTTGCAAGCTTATCCTATGCCTTCAGTACCAGCTGGTTGTGGATTTAGGCCAAGAACAGTACACATGAAATAGTAAAAGGATTTGGTGCAAATATCATCATCTCTTTCTTTATGGGTAATTAATATTTGATATGGGATTATATATCTTAACATCAAAATGGCAGAGTAATTATAAGTTAGATTAGTGTAGTCTAGTGAATGTACTAAAAGCTTCTTGGAAGGTGGTGGGTGAGCTTCCTCTAGCATAATAGGGGTTTGTATGTACTAGATTTTTTGTACAGATTATACGGGCTCCTCCTCAATCAGTGCGGTGAGAGGGATCTAGAATGTTAAAAACCAAGGAAACATTTTGCAGTGGGTACAAATGGGTAGTACCGATTTCTTCCTCATTTTTCTTCTTTTTACTGCTATGTCCACATGCACAGTAATTATAAGAAAAATAGAAGGATCCAACTCAGGATGCAACCATGCATGCATATGATTAACCCAAGTAGTATGTAATGAATTTAATCGGTACCCTGATGTATATATATATATGTGTGATGTTTCATAATTAGAAAACCCGAAGATCGTATGTGTACGCAAAGGTCTGCAAACGTGATTAATTACTTAATTAACTGGCTTAATTTCTTGAACGTTGATGACATCGATCTTGATGATTTTTATTTGCAATTATTCGTGTTTTTTGTTATGTTTTCAATCACACCAGGATCCAAATTTTTTGAGAAAACGAAAATTTTGCAAATTCTCTTAATTATGTTAATTTTTTGAACTTCAAGTTTCCAAGTGAACCTTCAGACAAGAGTTCGACATACTAATATACCGGATCAAATTGTGATTTAGTATCGTACGGTACCGTAATTATAACGGTTTGGATCTATTATTATACTATAAATAAAAAAGAATATATATTTAGATTAGATGACTTTTGTACGGATCGTGTTTTAGTACTGTGATCGCCGATCTACCATATATGTTTAAACCGCATGCACCAATAGTACTACTATATGGTTCGGCAAATTACCATGTTTTAGACAAAGTGTAAAAGCCAGCAAAAGCAATGGACTCTTTAAATAACTTTTGAAGACCGATTAAATTGTTCATAATAACGTTAATCCCAAATTTGAATAAGGGCAAACGAGAACATGCTACAAGAACAAATAGTACTGGCGACGGTTAAATTCCGTCGCTAATAATAAAAAAGCCGTCGCTAATATTTTTGGTGACGGTTGTAACCCGTCGCTAATGTTGTCGTAAAAAAGCCCGTCGCTAATGTTTTAGCGACGCATACCAATAGTCGTCGTTAATAATTTGTTATTAGCGACGACCAAGTAACATTATTCGCGACGACTAAACATTGTCGTTAATATATATTTTATAAATTTCATATAAAAATAAATATATTAGCGACGACAGTATAACCCGTCGCTAATACATTTTGTGAGAATGCAAAAAATAATCAAAACATTATTCGCGACAGCTCTTTAATCATCATGATTGTCGGCAAAGAAATTAACGACGGCTTAGAAAACGTCACTAATATTTTTTGGCGACGGTTATGGAGCCGTCGCCAATAATAAATAGTGACAATTATAACTATCGAGTGCAGTTTCCTAATAACTTTTGCCAACATTTTTTTACTGTCAGTTAAAAAATAGTGACAAATAATAATTATTAGCGACGATTATACAGTCGTCGCCAATAATTAACAACAATTCTACATCGTCCATCATTTTTAATTAGTGACGGTTCTCCAACCGTCGCCAATAATTAATGACAATAAAAAAAATTTATTTATAAAATATAAATAAAATATATACAACCTGCTCAATAATATTATATATTTTTTCCAAATATGATCTACATACAAATCATTCATATAAACCCAAAAATATTAAACAAATCATAAGTAAAATTTATTAAGAATACAACAGAATCCATACATGCATAAAAGATTAAATACAAAATCCATAATGTCTATATTTCAAATGACTGGTCTTTAAAACACAAACAATAATCATCCACGTAAATCACCAGATACATCCTCTCTATTCTCATCATTTGGTCCTTCATTATGAACATGTGGTATAGTGGGAGATCTCGTCACATGCATATTTTTAATAATAATAGACATTTCATCCATTTGTTTCTTCATTGAAGAAAGCTCAGACTCTAATTTTTGATTTTTTTGGGCTTGTTCATCATTGTGTCTCCGTGAGCTGCCATTGCCTCTCTCTGAAGTACCATACCACGAACGAAGAGTCTCTCCTCGTCCTCCACAACGAATACGTCCAGGTTTATCTTGCCCCATTACTTGGACAAAAGCCTCATCTGGCGATAAAACAGGACCTGGCGCATCAGAACCCTCCGTTGGAGACATCAACGTAACCATTTGATCTTGTTTTAAGAAAAAAAATAACACACACTGTCAACAAAAAAATAAATAGATATATAGAACAAAGAAACATAAGATATGCTAATTATTTATTTACCATCTTCTCTTTACTTTGCTCATTTGTCCAAAAGACACTCCCATCAGGTTGCAACCTTGTTTGAGACATTTGAAAGATATCGGGCCGTGTAGCCTCTCGACCATGAGTTTTTTGCTGTTTAAATAAAAAATAAAATTCTCCAATCAAGAATGATATATATAATAATTAAGAAGAAATAAATAATGATACTTACAAAGTCATCACTTAATTGATGAATACTTGTACGCCCTCTTCTATAAGGCATTGTCAAATTTGCTCTGTTAGCCTTATTCTTTTCATAAATTTTCTGCATTAAAAAAATATTATAACATTTTACCATAATCGAATTAACAGTAATGACAAACACTATGTAAAAATATCTTACCTGATATTCTTCTTGATTCCATATCTCACACATTTGTTGCCATTGATCAACATTTATGTGAGACGGTCCATTTATAAGTGCATCATCAAAAGATCTCCTAGTAAAAAACTAAAACACATATATAAGTTTATAAGTTACATAAAAAGTAGATGTAAGGGTTACATCAGATATTTCCTTCTGATCTATTTTGAGAAATGGAAATCCCCAATCACATTTCTTACTGAAAAGAAGATATTTCATACATGAACAAATAATTCCATAAGAAGGAAAAAAAAGATTTCTTTTGTATCATGCTAAACATCAGGAGGGTTTTCAGCAGGAAACTTATTACCGTAGAAAACATCTATATCAAGAAGTTATTTTCGCACAGTAGAAGTACATAAACAGGTCCATATATAAAAGCTGGCCAACCAGTCCTTTTCTTCCATGCCATCTCTAGCAAAATTAATTCCTAATGCTGGTTCAGGAAGTTCTGGAGGTACTTCCTCTGCAGGCAAAGTAACTTCCCAAGTTTCATTGGGAAGTCCATAAAGACACAAGTTCTCTTTTTCTGTAATGGTAATGGATGAATTTAGCAACCAAACGAAATAATATTTCTATGTAGTTAACCATGACAAAATAGAGGCTACCCAGAAAATCAACAATAAGTTTTCCATCATGTGAGAAAATAAAGTAAGTTTAATCATAGATACTAAATTATAGAAAACCAAACACCAACTTTCCTGACAAGAGGCAACCAATACAGATGAGAAAATCACACTAAAGTGAGAACCTCTAAGTCATAACATGACAAACAATACTAATGAAACTCAATGGTTCCCGGGCAGAAAACAGTTTAAACATGCTTCAAGCGTGCCGAAGACCCGCTGGCATGAGCATCGTTCGGGCACCAGGCTCCGAACAGCCAAGGTAGCTACCGAATAGCGGGTCTGGCTTGCCCAGGGGGTTACCGGCTCGATGCATTCTACTAAGCATCTTCCGAGCAGCCCCTTTTACGACCGCACAACGGTTACAACGGCTGCACGACATGCGCCCCACGATCGAGCGGCACATTAACTACCAAGCCCTCAACGGATGCCTCAACGCGCAACTCCCCGTCAAGGGCGCTGACCGGCACGCCCTTTTCGGCGTTGTCTGGGGACGTTCCGTCCCTCTCCCTCAGCATTCCCGCCTATAAAAGGCCCAGGTAAGCCCTCAAGCAGAGGTACGTAATCTTACTCACACTGCTCTCGCGCGACACACACGAGAACCCCCGTTTCTTCAAGCCCCTTCAAGTCCCACGCTGACATAGGCATCGGAGGGTTCTCCCCGGTTCTTCAACCGAGCTCCCCTAATCTGGTTCTGGTTTTGCAGGCGCTTGTCTGCACCGGCGATCGTCTTCCCTCTTCTAAGTGGAGACCCGTTTGGCATTTAGCCCAAACAAGAAAACGCCCTCACATCTACTATTACCACATAACAAAGAAAAGGCCATGTCCATAATAATTTTATCATAATTAAATTTTTTAAAATCTATACATATTTTTATATGTTAAATCAATCATCTTTTTTAGTACTAGCGACGGCCTTAAATTGTAGCTCTTGATAAGAATAGTCATCACCAATACATAATAGCGACGACCAGAACCGTCGCTAATAAAAAGATCAACTAAAAGTGACGGATTTGATATTTCTTTGAGCCATCGCCAATGGTAATAGCGACGGCTATATCTAAATCGTCGCTACAACTAATTTTTTATTCAACCGGAAAATAGCAACGACGATAAATAAGCCATCGCTAATAATGACCTATTTGTGACGAGCGTGCCATAGCCGTCGCTAATAACTGACATAACACTTACTAGCGACAGGTGTGTCATGGGCGTCCCTAATATATTGTTAATAGCGACGGTTATGATATAGCCATCGCTAAAAATAATATTTCTATATTATTGTAAAATGTACATATACATTTAGCGATGACTGTGGAAAAGCCATCGCTAATGGTGATTTATTGGCGATGGCAATGACATAGTCATCGCTACAACTATTTTCCTCTATGCTATTGAAAATATGCATATATGCTTAGCGACGAGTGTGACTAAGCCATCGCTAATGATGATTTATTAGCGACATCTGTATATGAACCGTCGCTACTAAGTTGTTAATAGCGACGGCTGTAAAAATCATCGTTAAAATTAAATTTTATTATTTTTTTAAAATGTGCATGCATCTTTAGCGACGACGGTGAAAAAATCATCCCTAATGCTCCGTAATTAGCGACACGTATGTCATGGCCGTCGCTAATAAGTTGTTAATACCGACGTCTATGGCATAGCCATCGCTAATAATAATTAGTAGTGATGGTTGTGCACATCCGTCACTTTTAAGATTTAGTAGCGACAATTATTCTGGAAGCCGTCGCTAATAACTGATATTAGCGACGACGTTTTTCAGCCGTCACCAATAATACGTCGCTAGTACTCTAGTTTCTTGTAGTGTACACATGATTATTTTTGTTTTCGACCAAAAAAAACCATTTCAGTTTAAATTAAGACCATAGTAGAATTTCTGCAATGCCTTCTTGGCATAAAAAAGTCATCACCAGGATTGAGACGTCGTTGTCCAACGTGCTAGTATATATATATATGACTAACGAGATACGGATATGAGTGTCAAATGCTAGCATGCAGAGATATGAGTTTCCCATCATGATCAATGGTATTAGTTCATGTAGAAGTACCATTAATCTTCAAAACACCAACGCAGTTGTGCTCAAAAAGCAACGCAGTTGGTTGTGTCCTCCATGTACACTAAAATTAAGAGGTATAAGATTCAAATTTTACTAGAGTTAAATAAATAAATTAACTAAAAATTGTAAAATAAATTAGTACTGTTAAATGGTTGGTAGTTTCCACCTGAATTTTTTATTTAAAAAAAACATCAAGCACTAAGAAAAATCAGCATATATTTTAGATATCATGTGTTATATATCCTACCTGTCAAGATTTACTTACTGTGAGGCCAATTGGACCAAGACTAAAACCAAGATGTATAATTTTTAATATAGTATTTATCTAATAAAAATTTAAACCAGCCTGACAGATTATCTGGTCTTCGGAGATTCCCTAACAATTAACATATAAAATTGAAAAATAAGCAGAATTAGCAGGATGATATATCGTGTAATCTATCCGATCCAAAATATTGATGAGGCGTTATCCTAAACGCATGGCCCGGATCAGAAGATGGGCCGTTGGCATGGTCGTCAGCCCGCTAAGGAAACCAATAGTGTATGGGCCGACGACCCATCCAGAGATTGTCCAGGTCCAATTCACGGCCCAGAGAAGCGAATCCGCCCCTAGTCCACAGAAATTTCTTTAAGATAGCAGTCGTGTGTTCCAAATCTCAATTAAGGTTAACAGTATTTTATTTATGTTATAAAACACTATAAATTTATATAACATATCAAGTTTGTGCGAGATATGAATATGGGATTGAAGAGACGTGAAATTCCTCTTAAGAGATATTGTCCCGTCTGGACTTTTGTTCTTTTCTAGGAGTACAACCTTCTTTGGAGAACAGGAATGAGCTATTGCACATTTATTTTTACTATTTTTAATATAAGATTAAATTATATCTCTACACAGCCCTCTCTAGTGAGAATAAAAAGTGTACAGGTCTTGTTCCAATAAGATGCTCGTGTAGGGCACATGACCCCTTGTTCGATTTCTCATAAGAAGAGACATGAAATTTAAACGTGCCTCCCAAAAAATACTCTCTCATATGGGATTTTATCTTTTTCTTGATAAAAGAGTCCTCTTAGCTTACTTATAAACACGCATTCATGTTTATTACTTTTAATGTGAGACTAGACTATGTCTCTACAAGTATTATACAGTGTTCCATGCAAGGTTTGTTGTATCAGGAGACTCGATCGTGCTGAATTCACCCTGGCACAGTACAAACACAGTTCGATCCGATTGACATCCACGAAAAAAAAATAATATAAAACAAGAACAAAATTAACTATATGGTATTGACCGTGTCAGGAGCTCTCTAAATCTCCGACACAATACGATGTAGTTGTGCCAATGCGATATATACCGGCACGACAAACCTTAGTTCTATGGTGCTTTACACTACAGAAAAAAAAAAGTCTTGAGCAATATTTTTGTACATTATAAGTTGTAGCAAGAGTACACCCTTATTAATATTTTTTTTAATCATTTTATATAAATCAATCACATGAAAATACACTAATTCGATCAAATACTTGGATAGAACCAGTTTCCCGGCCATACAATTCCAGTTCCTCATAAATAAACCCATCAACATACATAAAATGCTAACATTGAGATGAACTCGACAAAGTGTAGATCATAATTGCAGCTGTGTGCAATCAAGTTCTAATGATATAGTGTACTAATTTCTTGATCTCGAGGATATCCTAGTGAATTGTAACACAGATTCCACCTAAAACCATTTGAAGAAACGTCACGTACGCCCAAGAGATACTAGTGCTCGAGGTTAATTAACGTACTTGGAAGTTATAAAACTGAACTAATGCATATATATATATATATATATATATATATATATATATATATATATATATATAAGCTCCCTGCTTCAAACACTCTGAACAAATTTGAGAAAACTTCTCTCGAGAGAGAAGAGTACGTACTACTATACTACAAGCTCCAAAATTCCATGAGTTTGCTACATCATCTTATTTCTTCCAAAAATAATATATAGAACTTTCTAGTGCTGGAGAGAACTACCTTATCTTCCCCCCCTCCGGCACCCGGGTTAGCTATTCCAAGAGAGCCCCCCTTATTCCTCCCGGGGTGGGTTAACTAACCACCTCCTGGTACGTAACTACCTGCAAAAACTCATTGGGTCGAGAGTTACGTTCTTCTCCTTCTCTCTCTGATGCACGCCTACCTGCTCATAACCATCTTTGCCAGCTTCCTTCCGGCAATTGCCGGCGGCGCGCCGACATCCAAGGCAGTGCCGTAGCAGCCGCCGCGGTAGCAGAAGAGGTAGTAGAAGCTGGCTAGGGAGAGGACGAGGAAGAGCGTCGTGCCGAGGCTGGCTACCATGCACTCGTGCTCGAACAAGCACGAGCCCACGCGGTGCTCCCTGCAACTGCCCCAGCGGAGGATGATGAAGACCATGATGCAGCCGAGGGCGAAGAGGGCGACGAGGATGGCGCCCAGTGGGAGCAGCCAGTCGGGGTCGTGTGGGTGCACCGGAGGCTGGCCGACGGCGTTGTCCATGGAGAGGAGAGTGTCCATGGCAGGCACCATGTTAATACGTTCTTTCTCTCTCTAACTTGCAGGAATGCTCTTCTCTTAAAGATGGGGTGGGCCAGTGGTGCTTCCCCGAACCCCGTGGGGAGTATAAATAGAGGGGAGCAAAGCTACCTCCATGCATGGATGGCCGCTCTGTGTCGTGTAGGAGGGGGAAAGTGGTTTACTTGGGATGGTTTCTACTGCATGAATGGTTAACATTGGTGCATACTTCTCTCTGATGCATCGACATAGGGGTTAGGATTGGAGGGGAGTGCTGAAGGAACGCAGGATTATTCTCTTTCTCCCCCGCATGTGGTACGGCCGGATTCTAAACCCTAATTTATCATATTATTCGATGCTCATTACTCACCCTGCAGGCATTGCAGGTCCGTAGCTCTTTGTTGGCTAGCTAGTATATGGACATATATAATGTGGAAGCAGCCCCGACATCTCTCTCTCTCTCCCTCCCTCTCCCTCCCCGATCATGTAGCCTGTTCATGGAGATGGACTCTGCTCTTGTGGTTCCTGCACGTCCGTACACCTTTCATTGACTGTAACGTGAAAAATGGATCGAAGGAGGAATGACATGTTCTAAAATCAAAGAAGAAAGCTTTCACAACGTGTATCATTAACGTCAGGTTAGATTAAGCTGAAATTCCTGTGGATGTGCCCCTGTGTGCTAGGCTGCGTTTTGAAGCGCTTGTATGATCCGATTTCACCACCAATAGGGATTTGCAAAGACCATATATATTTGGTTATGCATGGAGAAGGCTTTACTTTAATCTCCCTATATTTCCACTCTCCACCAAATTGAGACGAGTTAAAAATAATAGACGTAGGAATATGTGAACTGTTGCATACGTACCTTGACTCTCCAATTAATTAGTTCACATGGATAGAAATGATCAAAGACTAATTATTTGAAGTGTGTAGCTAGTAAACCAACTCATACACTATATAAACGTGGATCGTCATGACTTGAGGGAGGAATTGTGTTTAATTAAATTGCACCTTCTAAGTAGCTAGTAATCAAAGTGAAAATTATTGGGTTCTTCAGGATCAGTCTTTCAACTGGTCATTTTGAAGCGTTGCTCGAGACCGCACATAAATCCTTACTTTTTTATGATACCAAAGAATCAAATGTGTTCCTTTCACGAACAATGTGCCCAAGCGGAATAATCTAACGTAAAAGCAGAATTGATGATCGTCTTGTCAATGTGCAATGACGACCATGCATAGTCGCATACAAGTTCTGGAAGCCAAATCCCAAGGCTGCAGGTGGTAGCGCGCCCTAGGGAGAGAGTGAAGCAAAAGGAGAGTGAAAAGAACTATATGATCTCCCAAGACTTCATATTTATAAAACCCTCCAGTCTAAGAGTCCTAATCATATAGAGATAAGGGTTCCCACAAACTGAACCCTATTTATAAGACAGCTAGCTCTAACCAATGTAGATGACCACATGTTAATATCTCCAACTCAGGTACATTGGCTATTATAATCTCTCCAAAATATCTCATCTTGCTTTCTCTTTCATACCAAGAATGGCGCCACCTGACAATTAAGATCTAGTGAACAATGTTATATTAAGTTATCACCACATTAACATAACACAGCAACTCAATATCTCGTAATCTATTCCAAACCATATATTCACACAAATCAAATTGATCTAATCCCTCAAATATATATAGAATTTTACTTTAACCTCTCAAACTATGTACTTATTTGTTCTCATGATCACGGGCTCATCCAACATAACCCTGAAGTAGTGATACACAAAATATGGGTGTGAAATAAGCTTGCTTTTCCTATGCCACAAATGTCAAATCACTTAGACTTAGTTGTTTTCCTAGACATGCTCTAGTAGGTAGCATAACTTATGGCCCTTGAATAACATACTAAATTAAGTAGCAACATCAAACATCCATTTCATGGCATATATAGTGCATATATAGTCCCAAAAAGTACAATTAATAAATCATTAGATTCAATGTACTCACATAGTGATGGATCAGTTCTATCATTCATATAATGGTCAACAACTAGCACATATAATATAATTAGTATGCTATAGTGGAGATTATATCTATACTGTCACATATTTAAACACTACATGTCACATTTAATTAAATTATATCTATACGTGTCACATATAATATAATTAATATGCTCGAGTTCCTTAGGATGATATAGCAGCTAAGTGGGACATGCAATCTATATATCTGTGGTGATATAAGTTATAGTTTGGCATGTTGAACTCTCTAAATTTGAAAACATCTTCATACCCGGAGTTGCGGAAATTTTTCAATTTGAGATGTTTGATTAAGAAACAAAAGATGATGATGTTGAGCATTGCCCCCGCCGTCTGAGCCTACGACCTCAAGTTTTTTTTCGACATACATATTCTTGGGATTTATTGTCTGCAAAGTTCTAGAAGTCTTCTCCTTGGTTCAAATATTAAAGTTTCTACCACTTTGTCTCTTATCTTAGATTTTCTTCTTTTGGTGTTGGTCCTCTTACTTGGCCTATGCCACTCAGTTTGTAAAAAGTTTTGTCCTCTGATTTTAGCATCCTTCATTAATAAATTGGTCTGATTAAGCCCCTTTATTAAAAAAAAAAAACACTACAAGAATTTAAATTCATCGCTCTCACAAGCACTCCACTTCCACAGTGTAGAGAGATTCAACCATATCAGACTATATGGAAACAAATAATGCCATGTTCGATTGATCACTTTCAATCTCATCTTAGCCATTTGCTATAAGATGACATATGACTATCTTTCATCCTTCAACTGGACATAAAACATTCACAAGTCTTTCTTATCATGTTCACTCTCACGGCGACATCGTGATTGTTCGTGTGAGAGGTTTGGTGACATTTAATAATTACATTTACATATATAGTGTACTACTTTAAATATTAAAATAAAAAATTTTATTTTATTACATGAAATGGTGCCTAAAATAAGATTACAGCCAAATCAGATCCTCCCCAAACCTAAATCTCTAAGATACTTCAAAAACAAATCTTTGGTAAGAGGTTTGGTATATATAAGAATCAACAATCACCTAACCAGTAAAGATGTGTTCATGAACAACCAAATCCTACAAAATGATGTCCCAAATGCAATGGCATTTGGTGTCAATATACTTTAACTTTCAATGATATTTGGATCCTTGGATACACAATTACAATCGTATTAATTTTGTAATGGATCACAACAGCATCTCTATAATATCTAAGCTTACTAATTAATCAGATACCCTCTTGAATTGTACGTAGTCATGCAAGTAACATACTAGCTCTAACTCTTTCATAGATTAAGGAGACACAACATTGCTTCTTTTTGCATTCAGAAATAATTACTCTTCCGAGTATGAATGTATATCTCGAAGTGGACTTATGTTTCACTGACCCATCATCAGAATATTCAATCAGCTTAAATTAACCTTCCACCATGATAGCATAGGGCGAGGTTTTTGCTACCTCGTAGATGCCTAAAGATTCTTTTGATTGCTTGCCAATGTGTAAGACTAGGATTATTTTTAGGGAAATGCTTAATTACGCACGTCCGCCCGGGCAAATGATTTGCCCTGGCGGACGAGCCAAGGCGCGCCCCGCCGCGACCGGGTGCCCCATGTGGGCGCGCCTTGGCGCGGCGCCCGGGCAAATCATTTGCCTGGGCGACATACGCAAAGCGTTTCTCTTATTTTTAATATCTATGCATGAGCATATAATTGTTCCCGCTAGGTGGGGCCTATGCACCTATGCACGGACTAATAGCGCATTAGACGGGTAGCTTAATCTATGTCTAGACGTGCAGCTAGTATTTTTCTCTATCTTAAAAATCTTAGTTTCTAATATTTAGGAGTCAGGTAAAATGTTCAATAAGAGAAGCAAGGACAACCAGCTGATTGTTATCTGTGGTAACCCACGAAAATAGAAAACGAATTCTGATTCATCTCCCTCCAATATCGAAAGTTCAAGAGATCATACTATACTTTCTTCCAAACTAAGCTAGGCGAAATATCGTACATTTTACATTATAACATGGGCTGGTTGCTAATCTCTGAATTGTCACCTTCCATAATAACCGAGAGAGTCTGCAATCTTCACATCGAATTCCTTTGCTATTGGACTACGCAACCCGTTAAGGAAACCAAAGCTATATGGGCCGACCCACATAGAGAGAGATCCCACAGGCCCAAATATATATGGGGATTGACCGCGTGTAGACGTCGAAGACACCGATGGTAATCTCATATAAATTGTTTTTTTTTTGGTAACGAGGAAATCCCGCCCCGTGTGGTTTTGTGCGCTCAAAGATTGGTGTTCGTGAACCCCAAGGTCAGGACTTGGCAGCTCAATCTCATATAAATTGTTTCTGCACGTTTTCGGACACCAAACGCAGAATATTGTCTCATATCAAAAAGTTATAATACAAGTTTGTACAGCTGAATGTGATCTCTCTCTTAAAGTTGAGGGTCCTGCGCGCATTTGTTTCATTAAACACTCTACAGAAACTCTCGACTGTGGAGGACTCGGATGATCTATATGTTAACAGGGGTGTTTGATCAGATGTGTTTGGTTTTAACTTGAGAGAAACTTTTTCATCACCTTTTCAAAAATCGAGGGCCTCTTTGAATATATAGGGTAAGGTAGACTTATAAGGTAAAGTCAAACAGAAAACTACAAATTTATTTACCTCTTTATTTATTTAATTAGTACAAAATTTTTCATCTTAGTGGAATAAATAAGTTCATAAACACAACCTGATAGTCTATATATAATCAGGTGATCCCCTTGGTAGTACACATTTGCAACATACGTATATATATGTATATAGATGGCTGGGGCTAACAAAATAGAGTTCTATAGAATAAAGGATTCAGGCAAACAAAATTCCAACTTGTTATATATTGGAATATTGGATAATAATGCATGCATACTATGTTCCAAGTTCCTAAACGTACTTGGCATTACAAAACTGAACTAATCAATTGGAAGAGCACAGATACGTACGTGTATATAGATCATCTCCCTGCTTCAAAATCACTACTAGAAGCGAACAAATTAATACCATGAATTTGCTACATCATCTTATTTCCTCCAAAATTATGGATTTTTCTTGTGCTAGAGAGAACAAAATTATTCCTCCCCGGGTTTAACTATTCCAGAGAAACCAGAATCCTTATTCCTCCCGGGATATCTAACCTCTCCCCCTGGTACGTAGCTAAGGTGCAAAAGCTCATCTGATCATGGATATTGTTCCATGAGAAGGGGGGAGAGCTCTTCTCTCTGAGGCACGTACGCCTACCTGCTCATCGTCATCTTTGCCTTCCTCCCAGCAATGGCCGGCGTCCCCCCTGCTAAGACAGCCCCGTAGCAGCCGCCGCGGTAGCAGAAGAAGTAGTAGAGGCTGGCGAGGGAGATGACAAGGAGGAGGACCATGCCGAGGCTGGCGACGATGCACTCGTGCTCGAACATGGACACTCCTTGGTTCCTCTCCTTGCAGCTGCTGCAGCGGAGGATGATGAAGACCATGATGCAGCTGAGGGCGAAGACGGCGACGAGGACGGCGCCTGCTGGGATAATCCAATCGGTGTCGTGGGGGTGCAACGCCGGCGGCTGCCCGCCGGCGTTGCCCATGGAGAGGAGAGCGTCCATGGCAGGCACCATGTTAATTCCTGCACGCTCTCTCTCTAACTTGCAGGAATGTTCTTCTCTTAAGATGGGGTACGTATACACTGGATGGTGCTCCGCCATGGCGCCCTGTGCGAAGTATAAATAGAGGGAGCAAGGGTATCTGCCATGGCCGCTCTGTGGTTTGCTTGGGATCGATGGTTTCTACTGCATGGAGAGTTAATTTTATCGGTACACACTTCTCTCTCATGCATCGATATGCTCGGGGGGTTGGGATTGGAGGGAGGGAATTAAGGAAGGTGGGATTGTTCCCCCTCTTTTCCCGAGCATCTGGTACGGCCGGATTCTAAACCCTAATTCATCATATTATTCGATGCCCACACTTACCTGCAAGCTTTGCATGTCCGTAGAGCTTTGTTGGATAGCAGGGATATAATGTGGAAGCAGCTCTCTCTCTCTCTCTCTCTCTCTCTCTCTCTCTCTCTCTCTCTCTCTCTCTCTCTCTCTCTCTCTCTCTCTCTCTCTCTCTCTCTCTCTCTCTCTCTCTCTCTCTCTCTCTCTCTCTCATCATCATCCAAGTTGTTCCTGGAGAATGGTGTCTGCTCTTGTAGTTGCACCTGCATGCCCCTTTGTACACCTTCCATTGGCTGTTATAAAATCAAAGAAGAAATAATATTTCTTAGTGGGTATGAAGGTACTTTGAAGTGGGACTAACCTGCAAATCTCCAGTGACTAATTAAACTGTGTTACTGTCAAATGGTTGCGTTTTGGAAGCGCTTCCGTCCCATTTCACCACCAACCCTGTGGTTTACTTTAATCGATCCTTATATGCTGTTCCTCCTCTCCTCATGTGATCCTCTCAATATATGAGAAGACCTGACTCCATCAATATTTGAGAGGTTTTTTATGGGACTCATCTGTGTTTTACAAAAAACAAGCTGGGTTTTGATGGGAGGTTTTTGCTTGAGGAGCTAGGACCAACTAATTATCTCCCAAAATCAAGCTGGGTTGGGATTTCAATTTTGAAGCCATTCCCATGCCCACCCATCTACATCCTTCTAATTTTCTTTTAAGAATCTTATAGGGTGTTTTGGTTACAATTTTTTTGTCTTTTTTTCTCTAAAATTAAAAAAAAAAAAGAAGACAGACACAAAGAAGTGTTCGGTAAGTAAATTTTTTTAGTGCAAAATTTTTACCCTGTAAATCTTTTTCAAAAAAAAAAATAAGTCCTAACCTATTTTTATTTTAAAAGCACTCTCTCTCTCTCTCAAGCCCCCCCCCCCCCCCACAGCCTCGGCGGCCCCCTGCCGCCCACCCCTCCCTACTCCGGCGGCCCCCAGCCTCGCCCCCCCACCTCGGCGGCCCCCCCTGTACCTCCCCCCAGCCCCGCCTGCTGCCCCCCCAGCCCCCGGCGGCCCCTGCCGCCCCACCCAGCCCCGCCCCCACTGCCGCCCCCCCAACCCCGGCGGCCCCCCTATCCCCCCCCCAGCCCCGCTTGCCGCCCCCCCCCCCCAGCCCCCAGAGGCCCCCTGCCGCCCCACCCAGCCCCGCCCCTACTGCCGCCCCCCCAACCCCTGGCGTCCCGCGGCCTCGCCCCCCCTGTCCCCCCCCCCCCCCAGCGCCCTCCCCGCTGGAACCGTCCCCGTCCCTACGAGCCCTTCTCCCCCCCTCCCTCCCACCCGCCTCCCTCGCCCTCCGGCCTCCTCCTCCCCCTCCCTCGCCCCCGGCCGGGCCGGCCCCTAGCGCCGTCCCCCCCCCCCCCTGCGGGCGCTCCTCCCCCCTCCCTCCCACCCGCCTCCCTCGCCCTCCTCCTCCCCCTCCCTCGCCCTCGGCCCCCCAGCGCCCTCCCCACCGACGCCGTCCCCTCCCTCACCCCCGGCCCCCACGCCCTCCCCCTCCCTCGCCTCGGCTCTCCGGCGCCCTCCCCTGCGCCGTCCCTCATCCCCCCCCCCCCCCCCCCCCCCCCCCGGCGTTCCTCCTCCTCCTCTCCCCCTGGGCCGCGGGGCACCCCCCCCCCCCTCCCTCGCCGCACTGACGCCCTCTCCTCCTCCTCTCTCCCGCCGACTGTATCGCGCCCCCCCCCCCTCCTCCCCCCGGATCCCCCCCTCCCTCCCCATACTATTTTCCGCACCAAACGCATTGGATTGGTTTTTTTTAATTTTAAAATTTGTGTTAAAACAGACACATCATTAAATTTTGAGGGAGAAATAGCTTTTTTTTAAAACTTGTTTCCAAACACCCCATTAATCTTCGTTCACAACATTTAGGAACTAGATATAGGTAAGAGATCTAGCCCAGCAAAAGGACCAAATATTTGTATCAGAGCACATAAGGAAGGTGGGGGACAACCATGCAGCAGATTGTTATATATCTCTGGTTAGTCAGGAGACAAAAAAAAGAAATAGAAATGTCTGGAAATCCTTTGATGACTTGATCCAAGTGATGAACCTCTTCACCACTTTTCGTCCAGTTGCCAAAGCAGCAGCTTCCTTTTTTACCATGTTGAACCCAACACCTTAACCTTTTCCAGCCCCAGATTGATTCATCAAATCTGGAGTGACATTTGGATTTTTCTCTTTTTTTTGTGTGTGTGTATAGAACATGCATGTGCCAATTTTCCTTTCAAACGTTTATATTTTGCACCTCAAAACTTATACACAATCTTTCACTGAACTAAACAATATTGGGTTATAATTAAACGAGTAAACAACAACTGCATGCAGTACTGGGATTCCACTTATGATCAATCAGAGGCGCGTCCTAGCTATATATTCTCAACATTGGAGATCATGCATTAAAAAGCATAACCCCTGCAGGGCAAAATGATCACAATCTCTCTCTTGCAGCTCCCCTGCAGACAGCTGCATGCACCCAGAGCTTCCAACTAATAATTCTTCTCTAGCTAGGGGCCGAGCTCACAATTATATATGGAGGAATAGATTTCTATATATGCAGTTATCCATATTTTATGCATGTCCTCCCTGCGTGCTTGATTGTGTAAACATGTTTATGATATATGCTGGGGTCTGCACACAGCATATATACATTATTGCAACTTGAAGATATCATGAACGAGCACCATTAATCATGCAGGCAGCTGTATTAATATAAGATACAAACTTCTGTCCGGGCTCATGATCAGATTGCCTGTACAGTATAACTTAATATATATTCTTTCCCCCCAATTACCAGCAGGTAAAAGCTAGCCCTTTTCATTTCAAGATTAAAGTGCTTGGCATCACATTTAATTATTGGCTTCACAAAACGTGTAAATGTCAATTGTTCAATATGGTACCTGTTGGTCCATTATTCCGAGAGATGAAGTAATTTGAAATTATAATACACTTGCAATGTGTGCTTCCCCCCCTCAAACTCCGCTCTTCATTTCTTGATTTGGACTTTTCAGTTTTCGACCCATGTATTATGGACTAGAGCCCTCCAAACCTACGTACATTTTTTTTTACTTTCCTAAGTAGTCAAGAAAATCTCAAATTATTTTATGAAACACCACATAATGTACCATAATGAAGAAGCTAGCTCTCAAATGTTTAAAAATTTGCAATTGTACGTGAAGAATTGTGAATAAATATTTAGATTAGAAAGACTAATTTATAAATGTAAAATATTATAGACATTTAAAATAAATACCTGTTATTTATTAATTTGTGGATCTCCAGTTTTACAGCTATTTATACAAGGATACACACAGATATATATATATATATATATATATATATAGGACGTCAAAAATAACGGCATCTTTTGATTGGTCCAAAATACAGCATTTTTTTAACGTCCTTACACAATTCCAAAACGACATTACTAAATAGATTTATGGACCAACGTGAAGTCGCCATTCTTGAGGTCCTCTAATCAACTCCCACGTAATTACAACAAGCAAATTGGTTTATTAATACTCATTCTGGACACCAATTTTGACGTGAGCAAATACAGAAATTGGCCCACTAATTTTATTTCTTGGCATCAAATTTGACTCCAACAAATAAAAGCACGTATGGCAAATGATCACTATTTTAACAGCAAGTACACAATTGGCACTTCATAAAATAATGAGGAGTTGTCTATTTATGATATAAAAGATAAATGTTGAAAAGATGTTTTCTGCAAGTGAAAAGACAGCAAATGTTGAGTTCAAGTTTTTTTTTCCCTCCTTCTTAATGGAAGACTGCAGGATGGGCTCTACATTACCATATAATCTAGCTGGAATAAGAAACAGGCATTAATTCTTTTGTATATAATATAATATTTGCATCTATGCGAGTATCTCAATTTTATGAATTGTCAAAAATATCATTAAAATGTCTAATTGTGTTGAAAAAAACATTTTTTTCGTCCACATGGATGACCAAAGATGAACTCGATGATCATTGACAGTACACAAGCACATAAAAATATATAAATGCAAGAATGAGATACAATAGAGAATGTGTTGTACATGTTGGTCCCACTTCCTATCACAAGTGATCTTCTTGCTCATAATTTGTTGTGTTGATCTTAAATTCTTCATATCAAAGAACTTGCCCATGTTTTCTTTAACCTGCCAATCATGTAAATGTCCTACTTAATAATCAACATATCAATCACATATGATAGAAGAATAATAATATGTTACCTCTATAAAAATTTATAATATAAGCACAATGATATGTAATTGATCTATAGTACCATTGACCCACCATAAATGAATAAAATTTTTGAGAAATGCCATTTGCACGGGATTTGCACGTCCGCCCCCGCCTGCGCACGTGGGCGCGCCCTGGCGGGGGACGTGCAAATGATTTGCATGTCCGCCCATGCACAAAGACGTTCTCAAAATTTTATGGTGTCATTGTCTAGTAGCTTACTTCAATCCATACAAACTCTTCTTCAATCTACAACTTATGTTTGTGTCATATAGATTTCTTCCTCCGAATCACCATAAAGGAATACAGTCCTCTAAGTCTTGAGATGAATCCAAACCCAATATGATGACATCTTTATTGTAGGAGAAAGAATTTCATCAAAATCAATATCTTTCTTTTACTTATATCCATTTACCATCAATCTGACTTTGTATCTCACTTGCCCTTATCTTTTATTCTTTAACATGTAAACCCACTTGTTTTATAATATCTTTTTGCCTTTTGATAACTCTATCAAATCATCAATGTTCTCATGCAAGAAATATAATTCTTCTTACATTGTCTCTGTGAGGTCTTGGGCCCTTATTGAACTCTTATTGGGCCTCCTGTAGCGGTTTTGTGTTGACGGCAGGGTGTGTAGCCATCGACATGTGTTGACGGAAATATGGACTACCATTTAGGTTGGGTTGACGGCGGGAATATTGTATGCCGTCTACATTTGGTTGACGGCGACAAAGTGTGCCGTCAACTTGTGTTGACTACAAGCGATGTTGTCGTCAAGATCATGGTTCCAAAATTTTCCTGTTGTGAACTTGACGGTGGTCGATGTTGCTGTCAAATTAGGGTGGTTCAGGTTGACGACAGTTTGTATTGACGTCAACCATATATATATATATATATATATATATATATATATATATATATATATATATATATATATATAGCACCCGAGAGCTCCCATTCTCACTCTCTCTCCACTTCCACCACCTCCTCTTCCACCCTTGCCTCTCCTACTACCTTTTGCAGTCGACAGAGGCTCGTAGGCAATCCTCTGAGGCACGTGGCGGCGTTGGATTGTAGGGAAACGAGGCTGAGCGAGGGAGTTTTGCCTGCGAGGTGTGATTCGCGGGGCGGGTGTGTTTCTCATGTTTTTCTATCGTCTGAGGTAGGGAGACTAACCCATATACCCCTGTTGCATGCATGGTGTTACTGTGGAATCGTGGTTTTCTAGGGGGTTATCCATGATGGGGTTAGGTAGTTGCATCCAGCAATCTGAGGGTCACATTGACATATTCTACTTGTTTACCGATGCCTTTCAACTTGGGGAAGAGTTCCACGATGTTGCTTTTGTGTTGTGGGGATTGGATTGCCCCTGGGATTGGCCTAGGGCCATCCTCGATTCTGGATGCATAGGAACTTGACGGTGAGATCTGTTGCTGTCGAGTTAATCATGACGGAAAGGTTTACTGCCGTCAAGATATATATACGGTGTTGTCGATGTTGCCGTCTACTCAGCGTGAGACAGAGGTCTCCTTGTGTGCTCTCTTTTGTGCTTACCCTGCATGATTTTTCAGACGTCGAGAGCGCCCCCATCTACGTGGTTTCGGTCTCGAGCTTGTGTTTGTGTTGTGTACCTGAGTGTTGAGCTAGGCTCTGCCTGGACGACTGACTTTGAGTTAGTCCCCTAGTGAGCCTAGGCGTCGAGAGCATCTCCTCTCAGTCAAAGCCCCTTGTGGTGGTTTAGAGATGACTTTCGTAGGGCCCCTTCTCCATTCGTTAGAGCCCGACGTAGAGGAAAATCGATCGAGGATCAAACATGAGGGAGAGCATCTGAGTGTGCACATGTGGCTAGAGTTTGAGAACTTTGCGGTGTCGAGGCTTCAAGCCACATGCCCTAGCTGGTACTACCCTGTGTGTGTAGTTGACAAGTTGTGTTGTGCTGGTGTGCCTGTGCCTGTGAGGTACTTGTGTCTGTTCGTCACTTCTACAGTAAAGGCAGCCACTGTAACACGATTTCCAGCATGTGGTTCAATTGTGTTGTAGCACCCTTGATTTCTAAAACCCAAATAAAATAAAAATATCTATTTTAATAAATGAAGAAAATAGATTTAAATAGATTAAATGAGAAATAAGTAAAATAAAAAGGGAATCAAGCAAGCCCATTAAGTTAAAACCCTAATGGGTTGTGTAAATGGTTTAATTACAAAATAATGGGCCTAATATAGTGGAGCCCATCATGGAATGGGATTTAATTAAGTGAAATTCGCATTGTTAAATAATAGTAAATTAGAAAAGAGGTGAAATAGGTACTAAATAGGTCATATATATCTAAAAAAGGAGTCCTAACCTTACTATAACTCATTACCCACGAAATTAACCTCTCCCCCATCCAAAGAAGGAGATAATTGCAAGGAAGGAAGGTGATAATTATGGAAAATTCGGAGTTTAATAAAAAGGATGACTCTTAGAATGGCTAGGACTCTATTAGCTAGATAAAACACTGTAATCTCGTCCCTACCCAAACCCAAACCGTGGCTGGAGCTCTGGAGACGAAGGGAGAGGCTGGAGAACGTGAGAGCTTGGTGAAGGAAGCTTGGACAAAGGAGTTTTCATCTCGTTTTTGTCTCCAATCTAGGGTTCTTCTTGGTTTCGACAAAAGGTAGGCAATCTCTCAAGCCAAATCCATGTAAAAATTACCCTAGGAAGACTCCATATTCCCGAGCAAAATCCCTCTGGTTTCTCTCTATTTCGATCTCCCATGAGGGAGAATAAATTCTTTGAATCCCTGTCAGTTCTATGTGCCCAACCCTTCATGTTTACTCTTAAACCTTGGGCATGTATGATCTCATGCCATGAGAAAATTCTCATAAATACTGCATCATGTTAGCTTTCAAACGCCCCTAGTTTGCCTAATTTCGTCATGTATCCATCTCTAATTAATTCGATGAACCTTGACTGCACATGTTTAGGTCATCGATATGTCACTTGATCACAACATGCCTAAACCTTGTCTATTGTTAAATTAATCATGCATGTTGATAGGTCTATGTGTGTATTTTCATCTAAAACTAGTTTCATGCTTTTTGGATAACCGTGCAATTTTATATGCAATTTAGAAGTGCCCTGTATCAACTAGTTTTAACCCTAAAAAAAAGGGAAAGTGTCGGACCCCTTTCTAATATCGCGGCGGTGCGACCCACCGCGATACCAGATGGGTCGCGGTCAGCTGCCCAGTCGCGTCTTGAATGCGGCGGGTCTTGCCGCCGTGTTTCCCTCCTGGTCCGAGCCAGGCCGGCCCGGTCTGCGGATCGCGCTTGAGCCGTCCGTTGCGGTTTGAATCGCGACGGGCCGATAGGCCCGCCGCGATTCAAAGATTGCGGCCAAAAACTTTAAATTATGCTCATGCCCTTGCTAATTTGGCTATATAACCCTTATTTAGCCATGATTAAACCATGTTATAGTTAATTCGACTTGGTAAATTAATAAATGGTAATAATGATATAAATTTAATTATTTAAAGGACATTTGCATGACTTGTCATATCCTCAAGATTTCTTTACACTTGCACACACATAACGTTAATAATTGTCATTTGATCCTAATAAGTTATTCAATAATATATCTGGTAAATTAGCAAAATAAATGACTAATTTTCCTTATTTAATTAAATATAATTGTCTTCATTTTATTAGCGAGTTTTGAATACCGTTATCGTTTTCCCTCGGCCATCGAGCACTCGAGGCATGACAGACCCATTTCTATACACTCTCTCTTGACTTGGCGTACGTTCTTAGTCAACGAGCTAGTTGTACCCCAAAACCCAATACACATTAGGGATCAGTACGATCCATGCCTTAGTATTTTCCTTCTTATCTTAGGTTCACACCGGACCACCTAACTCGTGTTCACGACACGGCTAAGTGGGCGGTCGTGACTTCTACCAGACTGCCGGTACCCGACCTGGTGCCGTGCAACCGTTACTATCGTGTGTTTACGTTGTTTTACGAAAATATCCATATCTTGTCTACTATCTATATTCTCTCATCTGTTCACGTTCTTTCTACACTCTCATCTATCTCGTCTAGTACTCTTTTATCTCTTCTTGGTACTCTATTGGTCATTCCTATGATTGTCTAAGATAAAGAAATGACTAATGTCAGCGCAATAGGGCCTGATCAGGTCCTGGGAGTAGCGCCCGAAAAGTGCCAGTGCCAATGAGAGTTAAAATGATCAAGGATGTGTTACGGCATGCATCCAGCGCCATCATACTATCAAGATTAATCTATGACAATCAAAGTGCTATCTCTACAAGTGCAATCGTTATCATTACTAGTGCACCGTTGTGCAATCTACATGCTATATCGTTACATGGTCGTTCTATTATCATTCTCGTTGTGCTATTTTACTTGTGCCAGTTGCTATTGTTCTCTCATTCATCGTTACATGATCTACATGACTATTCTCTCTAGTTAACCTACCTTTAAGACATTAATTATTTAAAGCATGCTTGTGTTCATGAGATATTAAGTCCTACTGGCGTTATTCGCTCATCCTGTGTATTTATTTAATGTGTTTCAGGTGAGTCGGATCATGACCACACTCATGAGGATGAGACCGATGAGGAGACTCAAGAGTGACCATTTTTTAGCAACCAGTGCTATTTAGTAGTAGTCAGTTAGTATAGTTATGAGTTAGTAAGTCAGTTAGTCATAATGTAATAGTTTGATTTTGAATAAAGTACTCTGGGCCCTAGTTTTGGCTCTGATATGTTGATGTAATAGTTAGTTCTTGAAGCTTGATGAGTTATTAGTGAATGTAATGATGACTGATGGATCATTAATGAAATTGGAAGTTTATTTGGTGTTATCTAGTTGTGCAATGATTTGTTATTTATTTCTCGCTATGTACTATTTAATAACTATAATCCCGCTCTGATATTCCACGTCGGGGCGTTACATGTGTATTGTCTTTTACTTGTACTATACTTCTTACCTATAGCACTTACTTTCTTGCACTTGTTTACTTATGTTCTATTTATTAGGTGGGATTGGTGTCCCTACTGGGCCTTGAGTTAAGGCTCACTCCCTTTCCCTTTTAGGTGAGGTACCAATGGATCAGAGCGCGGAGGTGCAGAGTAGCTCCAGTAGTACTAGCTAGCTGCTAGCTCAGTCACTGAGTACGTCTTATTGTACTTTTCTTTTGCTGTACTTATGCTCTGAGTTGTACACCTTATATTGACATATATATATTCAGTAAGTTGTGTTCTTATTGTGGTTTGGTTTTCTTATATGTTTACTCAGACGCATTTCTTTAAACCTTTTAAATTTTGACTCGTGGGTGGTAATTTGGGGTTCGGGTATATTGGTGGGTAACTAGTATCTCGAATCCTAGTTCGTTACAATCTCCATCTACCAATCTTTGTGTATATCAACCTACACTTCGCAAAATATTTTGATTCACCATCGTTAGCAAGTAAAGCATATTCATCAAAAGGATACTTGGTAGAAGAAATGTGAACCATTTTTCCTCTTCCATATTGCTCTTCATCTGGCTCTACATGAGGGGGCTACTCCCCATCATGTCCTTGATCAATATGATCACACATGGAAATTCATGACTGTTGCTCTTCTATCTCTGTGTCTACTTCCTCAGCATATTCATCAGCCTCATCATGTTCATACAATGATTACACCATGGTACATAATACTTTTTGAGTGATACCAATTACACAATAAAATAGCATATTGTACTTGATGTTTTGCCACCACAAGCATGGGAAAATCACCTAGCCTCTTTGATAATCTGATAGTTTATCACCGGATAAATTGTCTATGGATAAGATAACCCAATTTAAATGGTTTTTGATTGGGAGAAAAGTTATCAGGGCTGATAACTTTATCAAACGTGATAGGAAAATTAAGAGTTATCAGAACTTATCACCAATAACTGTTGATAAAATATTTAGATTACCAAAGTAGCTCACAATTTATCTCCTTTATCAGGGATTATCTGGTTATTGGTGATAAATTCTGATAACTCTAACTGTCCTATCACGTCTGATAAAGTTATCAGCCCTGATAACTTTTCTCCCAATTAAAAACTATTTAAATCATGAATTGTCTGATCCTCTCTAAAGACAACATCACAGGCACTACATATTGTTTCCACCTTTGGATCCTATAGTCTATATCCTAACAAGCCATTTGCATGACTAATAAATATAAGTGGCATTGCTTTATCATCCAACTTAAATCTTTGTTCTTAAGATGAATGTATAAATATCTTGCAACCAAAGACCGTCGGATGATCATAGGACATGATCTCTTTTCTTGACCGAATCCTCTCAAAAATGTCTTCCCCAAGTGGCAATGAAGGAGAGCAGTTGATTAGATACACAGTTCTACGCATACTCAATCAAGAATTCTCTTTTGATCTTTTTCCTCTTTTAGCTTCCTATAGTCAACCTTCTTGTGGCTAGAAATACCATAATGATAACACTTGCCAATGATTTTAGATCTTGATTTTATTTTTTCTATAAGTTTTGTATATTTTTTCTATAAGATTTGTGAAATTGAGGCACCCAATGATGCCTTTCTTCTTGTCTCCTCATTCAAGAGTCTATTGATCACATGCTTAAGAGTTAGGAAACTATTTGGAGTAGAATTACTTAGAGAGATTATAAGAGTGTCCCTACTATATATATACAAAGAACTGAGTAGCAACAAAGCTTGCAACTCATCCTCTAGCACCATCTTCATCGCTAACAACTGGTTTATAATTCTTTGCACTTCATCAAGTGCTCTACAACTAAACTCCCCTCCTTCACCTTGAGATTAACTAATCGTCGAATCAAGAATGCTTTGTTGTCTATAATTTTTCTCACATAGAGGTCATGTAACTTCTGCCACAGAGGTTTTGTAGTTGTCTCGCCCAACACGTGGTAGAATACACTATTATCCAACTACTGTCAGATTTATGTTGATTGCTTTCAATCTAACAACATCCATGCATTTTATATAATTTTTGCTAGCTTGTGTTCAACACCCTCAATGAGTGTATAGAGTGAAATCATCACTTCAATGGTTGCATCCATCTCATCTTATGTGATCAAAAATATTATCACCAAGATATCTGACACCATTATGTTGGAGAAAATGGCGATTTTTTCCCATACGCATGAATGAACGAGGAGATGAACTTGTACAAGATTTATACAACAAAAAAAAAAAATTAACAAAAATTATGAGACAAATCTAATCAATTATAATAAAATAAAATAATACATCCACTTTACTCTAAAACTACTAACTGAGAATTACAATATTTACATAAGTATGGAGACCACACACTTAAGACCCTAATGACAAACTCTAGGGTTGATATTCAAAATGAGAATCTCGGGGAAAGAGACACCCGAGGAGGTGGCAATGGGCCGGGTCTGGACCGAGCCTAGGTTGGCCCAGGTCCAGCCCGGTCTCTAATCGGCCGACCCGCAGCTCGGCCCGGCCCGGGGCGAGGCCCAGTTTTTAGAAACCCGGTCCGGCCCGGTTTTATTTTTTCAAGTATTACTATTATTATTTATTTATTTTTCAATAAATTTGATGTTCATTGAATCAAAACAGCATAAAATAAATATTAGACTAATCTAGATAAATTTATTTCTAGTTGTTACAAATATGAAATAAATATTAAGTCATTAAACATAGCTCCACAACATAATTTTCAATCTAAAATTTTATAATATTAAAATTATTGCTGTATCACTTATTTTTTCAAAAAAAAAATTACCAGGCCTTCGGGCCACTCGGGCCGAGCCGAGCCAAGTCCGAGCCCGGCCCAATCTTACACCAGGCCGGGCCGGGCCGGACTCAAAATTTTAAAAAAAAATTAAAATATACGGCCCAAGCCCATATAAAACCGGGCCGGGCCACCGGGCCTTCGGGTCAGCCCGGCCCAATTGACATCCCTATCGAGGAAGCCTCGAGACATTGCTACTTGTCCACTTATTGTCCTTGTCTGTTAGTGCATGTAGTGTTTCTCCCCCTTTTATAGTGAGAAACCCTCGTTATTAACCACAAAGCTGCCATGCTATGGAGGAGAGTTGGTTATGAAAACCAACTATTTCTCCTCCTCACGTGAGAATGGACTTATTCAACAAATTGAGCATACTTATGCACTTTCTAGCAATCCTTCGGTCACCAAAGATATGTTATCAAAAAATAAAAGTTCAAGACTTAAGTACTCTGAACAAATATAGTATACTCTTACTAAGTTTGACTTTTCCAATTCATAAATTCAAACATGGTAAGAGCAAAACCATAAATATTTAACAAGGCCCTTCCATTTTGCAGCCCATGGCATTCCTTAAGAGTGGCAGGTAAATACACAAGTTAACTGTTTTATTTGTTAGGAGAGAAATATTTATTACACATCAAGCATCTCACATTAGCATACATCTAGCATATTGTGACTGGCCAATGCACAAACAACAATTGTGCTTCCCCACAATCATAGTGCCATGTCCGACTTGCAACAAGTATTTCTCTAGCTAAGAATGTGAAAAGATGGCATCTATATAAGCAAACTCCTATCCACATCAGCTGGTTAACAGAGACTATGTTTGGAGGTAGGTAGATTGATTAAACAACAATTTAAGAGCATATAAATGCTAAGTCAGAAAACATGCAAATCGGTCTCCATGAAACCATTCATTCAAATCAAACACCTTTAGCAATTCCAAAACCAGTGAAATCCCAAGTTTACAATCCTCCTTGGCAAATATATAGGATTCTAAGAGTTGGGACATCTATCTACAATATTTAGGAAAAACTTGGAGACTTGCGAGCTTGCCATTCTGGGAATATGTTGGAGATTGGAGATGATGATGATGACCATGACTTGCTGGGTATTACATGTATGCAAGTTTCAGCCTGGAACCTGGAACACATAGGCATCTCACTTTGCTTGGACCATGATCATGAGTATTATTGTTTAAGCTAAGACAACATCAAAGTTATTGAGAGGGGGTTAGAGTAAGATAACAAAACTCTTCGGACCAGGCACTTACGGTGGTTGTGCTTGCAATCTCACAGAAGCTATTGCAATATTTAAAAGAGTGCTGAAACCCAGAGACCTAAAAAACATGGCGTTTTCTTGCAACTAAATATTACATTGTCTGTTTCAGGCAAACAAGAGAAAGCTGAAATCAACATTAATGTCAACCAACAAGAATTCCATTACAGAAACACCACTCATTATTTTTCCCTCTCTCTGTCTCTCGCTCTCGCTCTCCCCCTTATTAACAGTTTACACAGCATAAACATTACCATAACACTAGTACAAACAGCAAATACCCACTAGAGGAAGCCTCTATACAGGGAATTACCCGGGAACATGTCACATCCATCCATTGACAAACCCTCCATGAACATTCTGAGCAAGTGCATCTGGGTTCATCTGTTCAACATGAACTGTTGTGTACCTGCAGCAAGGCCAGGTGCATGAGGAGGAGACACATTTAGATGCCAAGATCCTCTGATATGATCCATGAGTTCTTGTAGATCTGTTTGTGAATGTAATTATTACCCAATCTGAAGAGCAGGGTCAAACCCCAAGGGCTGAAGTAATGCCTCTGAATGAGCAGGTTGGCGGTTGTAGGGGGTGCTTGAACCAGCACCATTGTTTCCCCAGGATAGTTGAAGGGGATTTTCTGGACCCACCTCTTGCAGCTGTCATAATTAAGAGGTAAGTTAATGAAATTAAACACTTATATCAATACCATGATGGGGCAAAACGGTGAAAAAGAGTAGAGAAACACAGAAGCAGGGAAGTCACCATCCTGCAACTTCAAGACAAAGAACTGATCTTAACACAGTAATGTAAAGTAGAATATATGATATGAGAACATGCCAGCAACTTGAATGGTTTCCCCCTTGATTGGAGATAACACTGATGGAATCAGATCTTTCAAATATTCTGCATCTTTTTTTATTTCTTAGTTGTGAAGCTAGAATTAAGTAGTCCAATTCACAGGCCTTAATGTGAATTCATTGAAAATTTTGGGCCATACACAACCCTTGGATTCGTTTCCTAATCAGTGTGCTCAACCCTTGGATTCACCTAATTCCTAGCTGCAGCCATATTGTTGCTGACTTCTTCTTTATGTGTGATTTCTAAGTATTGAATCCACAAACCAAGATATAGCCCCAGTTTCTTTAATCTTCCTGTCATCTAAATAGATGAGACATGATAGTGGTGGATTGTTTTGTTGCTCGTGTCTTCCTCTTGTTAGCAAACATCATTCATGTCAGAGACGGAGATTAGAGGTAAGGTACTTGGGGAATCTCACCTTCTGCTTCAAGATTCTGTTGGATTCCTGCAGCACTTGTTCCTGCACCAGGATAAGAACCGTCCATGTTAGAAGCACACAAACAGTAAGAAGATATCCATGCCAGACCAACCATGTTGATTAGGAACCAACTCAGTCTAGCTATCTCACCTTCCTCTTAAGGTCACAAAGCTGATCCAGCATTAATTGAGTCTGCAAAGCATATAAATCAAGGCTATAAGGCGTCATTAGAATCAAATACTTAGCCCTGTTGTTCTGAAAAGGGCTTTTGGGCTGACATCTCGATTCAAACATAAACCTCTACATGTATAGAATCATCAATGTTGAGTGTACCTTCTATTTCACGGTACTGTTTATAGGACATGGCCAGCAGATTTCAAGTGTGAACATAAGGCATCAACATATGACAAAACTTCCTAGACATACACGTACATTCATATGCAGGTATGTATACGGTAAAGTGTAAGGTTATGAGCAATTGAGCAAGTATCAA
The DNA here is from genome assembly GCA_014218235.1 of Colocasia esculenta. NCBI lineage: Eukaryota > Viridiplantae > Streptophyta > Magnoliopsida > Alismatales > Araceae > Colocasia > Colocasia esculenta. The sequence continues at coordinate 22,241,104 of CM024753.1, read as the reverse complement.
ACTAGTTATTATACGTGATAAGAATTTTGAGATCAATTTTTGAAGTGTTCCTTTTGAGATCTTAGAATGGAGTGTGGAATTATTATGAGTATCATCATATATATCTAAGTACCCAATGTGGCTTCCTAATACAAATAGGAAATGCTTACTTCTCATCTTGGACGGATAGCAAAACTACCCATTTAGGATAAGATCATCATTTTTCTCACACTTTTCCCCATATAAATTTTAGAGAAATGTTTGTTACTAGTTCGGTCTGGTAACAAGTCTCTTGTAGATTACTTATCAAGCAATCATATTAGTAAAGAGAAGTGACTAGACTTTTAGTCAATGAAATTATCTAGCAAGCAAGCTACATGGGAGTTGTTGCCAAATTGGACTAGTAACAAGTATTTCTCTAAATTTTATTTGTCATCTTTAGCAATAGGCGGACCTACATGGCGTCCAGTGGGATCATGGTGCTCCATTGGATTTCCAAAACTTAATTAAAGGGTTTAAAATTTTGTATTAAGTTAACTTTAGTTGGAATTTTTTTCAAATGAAGTGACCTCATTAGACTATAAATAATATTTATAGGTGCATCCTAATTTTTAAAGTGACCCTAGTAAATAAAATTCTTATGTCTGTCACTACCCCTATCCACTAGGTGGGCCTGCGTGTCTGTCAATCCAATCCTAAATGGATAGTTACCCATCCAAATTAGGAAGTAAATTTTTCTCAATACAAATAGATAAATCCATTAAAATCGTAGGTGGAAACTTATCAATGACCTACAATTCTTTAAGGTAGCTACAGACTCAGGAAAAAAATAAATGATTTGGATACGTATATGTATGTCTATATCCTGTAGATAAGATATAGATAGATAGATAGATAGATATATAGTAACTCAATAGAAGTCAAATAAGTGCATGCTGTATGCATAGACGGATCCAGAAAAATTTTCAGTGGGATTACTCTTTTTAAAAAAAAAATTAACTAAATTAATTTAATAAAAAAATTTAGACTCATCAATAAAATTTTAAAAATCCAATGAAGTTATGTGACCCCACTGGTTGTTCTCTGGGTCCATCTATGGCTGTATGTTTTGATGTTTAGTACTCCCTTCCGAGCTGTGGCTGTCTCCATAGGGGACTTCATGGACGCATTTAGAACTTGGGTTTCTTGAGAGGCAACAGTATACTCTCTCACGCTTAGAATTTTTATCTCTAGTTAAAACTAGGCGAAAACAATAGAGTTTTGCAAAAAAGAAAAGAAAATAACGTCTAATAAGAATTATCAGGCCCAAGAACAGCCTCCAGCAAAGTACATGGATCTCCAGGGCTTTGTGAGATAGCTTTTGCTTCCAGCATATATAGGCAAAAAGGGGAGGAAAAAGAAGTTATCACGCTGTGTGTCATCAGCAGTACTGCCATGGATATGAGAAATTTGAGTCACAGTAGTGAGGACGAGAATTTTGTGGGTAAAAAGAAATGGGTTACCTTTGTCGACCTTATATGCTTTAGAGAGACATCCAGCTGGTTCTCGAGTTGCTCAAGCTCCCTTGTGCTCAGTGAGCCAAGGTCTTCGCCAAGAAGGTTTCTGTAACATGTGAGATCCTTTAGCACCTTGAAGAAACAATGAAGTTTGGAGTATAAGGATGTACAGTGGAGAGATTACCTCTGAGAACGTTGCAGAACCTCCACTCTTCCTTTCAGTTTCAGGTACTCTTGGTAACTGTTCTGCTTGGAATAAAGACAGCAGAAAACCCATGTGTTTAGGAAACAAACACACGCACACATACATGCATAAACTCCGCATCTACACCATCTCTGGTCTTAATTAGTTTACCTTCCACAGTGCGCGCACTCTCTCCAAATACGTAATTAATCTTTGTATTAAGAAGTCAATCGCATTCTTAATTACTCTCTCTCTCTCTCTATAAACCACCCCCCTCACACACCCCATCTTTATGCCAATCCTTAAGATATGTTTGGTAACAAAATAGAGCGAAGATATTCTCACTCTATTCTCGATCTATCTTAATATCAAACATGTTCTAATGGATTATGCTAGAAAGTGCAAGAAGCATAGGGGTAAGACGACAATCCATAAAGCATGTAATTATTGATGCGATAACACGATGCTTACACAGGGCAAGTGCACTTAACATGAGGAACTCAGGTTTCATATACTTCAACTACCGGTGGGGAGAGCATGCTGAGGTATATATATGAGAACCAGTTCATTACATGGGCTTTGAGAAGGGATTTATCTACCTGAAGCTCCTTAGATGGAGCAACCGCCTCTGCAACAGGGTAGCTACATTTCTGGTATCGCTCCAGTGTCTTAAGCATGCTGCAATCGGACAGGAACATGAAGGCCTCAAAACCTTATTTATGTCCTAAACATGGTACAACACACATAGGAAATTGCAAGGAACGCAAAACTCTTAAAATGGAGGACATATTTTGCATAAGCATGGTGCAAAACTTCGCCTTTCATCTTTACAAAACATCGCAGTAGTCTCCCTACTGTTGGATGCAAGTGGTCGTATTGATAGATAGCAATATATATATGTCCAAGGGGGGCGGGCATGGGAGAATTGGTAACTCATCTCATATCCAAAGGATAGGTGGTGGGTTCGATTCTTCCCATTCCTGTGGGAGGGGGATTACCTGGTGCCTCCCATAATATACTCCTCCTCACCCGGGGTTTATCATGTAGCGAAAAAAGTGTAATACGTGTAAAATATCACGGCTATGGCAAGGCTCGAACCCTTGACCTCCTGATGTTGAACACTGAACTCTAAGCCACTATGTTGAGTTCCTCATTATCAAAAAATATATATATATATGTCCAAGCAACTATAGATGTAAAAAAAAAGGAAAAAAAGAATCCATCAGAGGAATTCGATTATTTGCATAAGCGATGGAAAGAAGGAAATAGAGAAGAAAATGATTAATCATAAGTTGCTTATTCACCCTTTACAGCCATCATATCCCAAGTTCAGATTTTGGCTACAGATCAATTCCCAATTTGAGAACGTTAGTTTGCCCTTTTTTTTAATAATCTATAGAGAATTGACTATATACATTTTATCTTTCTTATTGTGGGAAAAGGGAAACCAGAAATTGCTTTAATCCTTGGAGCAAACCCTAATTTTGTGGAGAGCATAGGGTATAACTTGTCGCATGGGACTAAAATACACTAATATACTCTTGACACTCCCCCTAAGACTGGAACATATATATGTAATATGCCCAACTTGTTACACAAGGTAGAGAACTTGAGAGTGGTAGGAGCTTTAATAAATAAATAAACTAGCTGCTTCTAAGAGGATGGGTGAATGGAGTAGTGATTAATTTCTTTGACATCACTACTTCTCAGTCAAAATGATAGTCAACGTCAATATATTTAATTCGTTTATGGAAACTAAAATTATTTGTAATGTAGATTGTTGCTTGATTGTCACATTGAACAAACATTGGCTAAAAATATGAGAAATTAAGGTCTTGAAGTAGATATTAGAGCCACAACATCTTATAAGTGGTGTGTACCATCATCCAATACTCAACTTCTCTACTTGAGAGAGCAATCACATCCTACTTGCTTTACCAAGAGACAAGATTACCACCAATAACACAAGAGTAATATTCTGAGGTGAATTTCTTGTCAGGAATAGAGTCAACATAATTTGCATCGTAAAATACCTCTACGCATAAATAGCCATGTTTCTTATACATCAAACCCTTTTCGAGATACCATTTTTAATATTTTAAAATTCTCAAAACAACTTTCCAATGACATTAATGGTTTGTTTTTTCATGAACTAACTAACCAAACCAATTGCAAAGGTGATCTCTGGTCTAATATTAGTCGAATAAATGAGCTTATCAACCAGACATCTATAGCGGCCAACATCAGGAAAATCATCCCAAATTGATTCTAGAATTTGGGTCAAGCAACAATGGGATATCTACATGATTACAATCAATGAGACTTGTTTCTTGAAGTAAATTTGATGCATATTTTCTTTGAGAAAGAGAGATACTATCCTTGTTATATGTCACGTCTATGACAAAGAAATATATATCATAATTGACGAAGATCCTTTGAAACAACCTATTTTTGTAGATATTCTTTACAATTGTAATAACATCCTCATAACTACCCATCAAGATCATATCACCAATATAAATAGAAAGAATAACAATTCCTATAGAACTTTTCCTTATGAAGGCTGAGTGATCAACTTGACTACAAACAAGACCAATAACTAAGGCTATCTAACTGAATTTAACAAACCAAATCTGTGGACTTTTCTTGAGGCCATAAATTGTCTTCCTGAGTCTATAGATCTTCCTCTCCCCCTGAGCAATATACCCCATAGGTTCCTCCATGTAAACTTCTTCTAGTAGATCATCATGGAGGAAGGTATTTTTCACATACATCTAAAACATGTACCAACTAAGATTGGCAACCATAATGAAAAGTACATGTGAGAATGTCTCGAAATAGTCAATCTCATATGTCTATGTAACTCATTTTGCGATCAAATGGGTCTTGTATCAGTTAATAGTGCCATCTGGAATATACTTCAGGGTGAACACTCATTTATATGCCACAGGAACAACTCCTAGAGGAGGACTAGCAAGATCCCAAGTACCATGAGACAAGAGAGTAGACATCTCCTCATCTGTAGTGCCCTTTCAACGAGAGTGTTCAAGGGTGTCATGATAATAAGAAGTAGGGATGCAAGTGGAAGCAAGAGATAAAGTAAAATTTTGAAAGAATGGGCTGGGATGCGTATAAAACACAAATCTAACAATAGGATGAGAACTGATATAACGAGCACCTTTGTGAAAAGATGGCCAAGCAAAAACATAATCAAACATGGAAGGAGATGGAATAACACATTTGCCTTTCTTGAGAGCAATAAAAAGATCCAACAAGTTAACCAAAGTAGAAGGTGGTAGATATTCAATCAAGGGCGTTGATGGTGATGGCAGAGGCAGCAACATTGAGACTTTCCATTGTTGATAAATTTGCAATGGTTTCAAAGTAGGATCCACCATATTCGAGGCATTATCACCAACTTGCCCAGAACCATCCAATGAAGGAAGCAACGAAGGGTGAGGCAACAAAGGAGACACTGGCAATATGGAAATGACAAAAATATGACGTAATTACAAAGAACATGACATCAATAGTGACAAAGAAATGGCATAAAAATCAGATCAAAACAAGGATAGCCTTTTTAAGTATGTGAATAACTAAGAAAAATGCAACAAATTGTGTGAAGAGATAGCTTATCATGACCCGGTCCTAGGGCATGGACAAAATAGAGACAGCTAAAGACCTGAAGGGGAAGAGATAAGGGAACAGTAGAAGGATAGAGGGATGAGAGAGGGCTGACCTCGAATAAGATAAGGGAATGTACGGTTAATAAGATAATATGCCATAAGAATAGCATCATCCCAAAACTGCTTCGAAACAACCATGTGAAACAATAAGGTCCGAGCAACATCAAGAAGATGGAGATTTTTTGCATTCAACACAAGAAGTTTGATGAAGAATTTCATGAGTGGTGCAGAGCTCACTAAATTGAGAAGACAAATATTCTTGAGCAATGTCAAAATGAAGAATTTTAATATATGGTAGTTGAAAATTGAGCTTGTATTTCATAAAAGAATTTTTAAAAAAATATGGAAGACTTGCGACTAACTCTTCAAAAGAAACATCCAAGTGATTCAAGAGTGGTCATCAATGAAAGTAACAATAATATCTAAACTCCAAAGTCGTGACAATAAGACTAGGATTGATCACTATGAACTAGATCCAAAGTCAAGGCACTTCATTTATTTTCACTAGAAGGAAAAGGCGCTCTATAATGCTTATCAAGATCACAAGCATCGTATTGAAACTAAAACAAATTTGGAGGAATGAAAACAAAGTAACAAAGCTTCAAAAGAGTTGGATGACCAAGATGACAATGTCAATGATATGAAGAACTTGTGACAAGAGCTAAAGGAGTATATGGTCGGTCCATTAGGTAGTACAAGCTACCAAACTCACACCCTTTATCAATTGTTGCCTTTGTTTGAAGATACACAATAAGAAGAATAGAAGAGGTAACAAGGACAAGACGAACATATAACATGAGCCAGTGGAAAGAAGGTTGACAAGAAAGTAAGGAACATATAACACATTAGAAAGGGTGAGAGTGGGAGGTAGACGAATGGTGCCAATGCTAAGGACAAGAGATGGTTATCCCAACAAATACATGTGGCAATGAAGAGGTAAGACGCAATGAGGAAAAATATGATCGATTACCTAACAAATGGCTAAAAGTAGAATCAATGATCTAAGATGAATTATAAGAGACATCAGATATACTACTTGAAGTGGAAGGAACTGCATGGAATAAGTGCTACTAGAGTAGCCGCTCATAGTCAATCTTGGGCATAGTAATGGTCGCATCTGCTAGATGTGACTATGGTGTAGTAGAGGGCTTGGCCTAAGCATCCGAAGTTAGTAGAGGTGGATTGGCCGCAAGTTTAGCAATGTCCAGATGACAAAAACTTTACCCAAAAATGTTCAAATACATGATTTTGACGATAATGAGTACATGGAGGATAGGAGTTCCAGTCACAACCACGACCTTAATCACAACCATGACCAACAACATGTGTAGAGTGCTCAACTGGGCTAGTCAAGGAGAGCTCAATAGTAAACATGGAGGAACTGTTAGAAGAACATGAGACATAGCATTTGCCAAATAAGGAATTGCATCGTCTGAGAGAATATCGGAACAAACATGGCTGAGAGAGTTATCCAAGCTGGATAGAAATCTTGTGACCAAGAACTCCTCGCATTACTTTTTCATGGGGGGCACATCTATAGTGAGGGAATGATCCACTTATAACTCATCTCACTTGCCCTTTAGAGTGGCAAACTACTTATGAAGGGAGTGGCCATCTTGCTTGAGAGAGAAAATTTCTTCATGGAAAGAATAAACTCGAGAGATATTCTTTTCATTAGAATATATTTCCTTCAGAACATCCCAGATTTCTTTCACAATACCAAGGAAAACAACATTAGAGTTCACATGGGGATCTATGCTATTGATGAGTAGAGTCATCACAAAATAGTTATCGGACTGTCGTGTTGCAAACTTCACCTCATCCTTCTTGTCTACCGAAAAGAATACAAATGAGAGAAATCAGAATGCATGCAACCAAAGAAGATAGTTAGAACCATTCAACTTGACAATCAGTAACTAATAGTCGAAATAGTCATTTGTGCATCTGATAATGAAGATAGGAAAGTCTTCACAACAACCACGAAATGAAGAGAGACACCTCGGAGTGATTAGTACATAGAAAGAGGGATGAGAGAAGTCAGAGACACCCCCTCCTTATGTAACTGATCATGCCGGAGAAGAGGGCCGACTAAAGGGAGACCCACCGACACAACGAACCTTGTCACCATGCATCAAATCCTGCCGCAAGTAGATGGAGGCTAGTTGGAGTAGGAAAGGTAGTACTAGAGGTCCGCCTCTATGCCCCTTCTGCAGTGGTTGCAGCATTGTGCCCCGTCACAATGTTATAGAGCATCGACGTGAGAGGTGCGATGTAGAAGAAGAAGAGAGGGTGAAGGGGAAAGGCGGCAGGTCTCACTTAGAGGTATCCTGCTCTGATACTATGTGGGAAAGAGAAATAAAAAATTACTGTATTTCTTGGAGCAAGGCTCTTTATATAGAGAATATGCAGGGTAACTTGCCGTGTACAACTAAACTACACTAAGATAATCTTGACACTGATCTTGACTATATGCATTTTATCTTTAGTATATAGTGTGTTTTTGTTCCTTATTATTATTTTGTTCATTTACATTCATAGTGTCGTTTATCTTCTTACATAATCTAAAAGGAGTTCTCATATGGAAGAGAACCAAGAATAGTAGCCACTAAGATTCACGAGGTTGCAAGGGATTAATTACATGTGGAGTGGTTGTCAGAAAACTTTGCCAAACACTTTTGCTTTTGTTTGATTTGCTTGTTACCAGATATAAGAAGCTTAAAATGATGATGGTATTCCAAAAAAGATTCAAGTTTCTAATTAATCTAATCTATGACTCTTGTACTATACATTAGCTTCTATTGGCCAATGTTAATATGGAAGTTGTTTTTGTAATAAAGAACTGACAACTCAAAAGTAGCGGTTGGACTAAGCCAAACAAGAGAAATGCTACTTACTCAACCGTCTTGGTAAATCATTTATCTGGCCAAGCTCATAATTGGTCAACTGTCTGCTTTTAAGGCATGGGCACCGAGCAACCTACCAATCTTGTGCTTGGCCAGATAAATGATTTACCCGACACAAGCAACCAACTAATCCCGCATTTGGCTGGGAAAATGATTTACCCAGCCAGCCAGGTAGGTAGCATTGCTCGCGAAATGATAGCCCAACCTTTGCTATCATGGATAAGCAATATTTATTGCATTTTTGGCGAATATCACTTGTCCAGTGATATGTAAGTAGTAATTACTAGCGGTAATGGCAACTAGTGACAAACAGCAGTGATAGATGACAATGACGAATAGTGGGAGGTGGCAATAATAAACTACAATAGATTTATAAATTAAAAAATTAGGTTCGTATCATAAACTCCAAACTTTAAAATATTATCCTAACTTGGATTCATAACACAAACTTTGGACTTTAAAATATTACCTTTAGGATTTAAAATACCAACCAGGCTTTTGATAGTGATTTATGCTCATAAATATAAATTTTAGACTAAAAAATGTAACACTTAGAGTTTAAAAGATATTGAATGGTAATGAACTTAGGCTTATAAATACTAATTTTAGACTAAAAAATACTTTCCTTAGTGTTTAGTAATTATAGATTTTTAATAATTATTTTGGACTCATAAATAATTGTTTGGGCCTCAAAATACTGACTTTGAATTAGAAATAGTGATCACTGTCTACCACTATCGCCTGTCAACTTATATGACATCCTGCATGACACCACCCAGGCTGACATATCATTTGACAAGTACAGTAAATCTTTCTCTATGATAGATATGATGTCATATTATGCCTGCAAGTCCTTCCCCTAGGCCCTAGTTGTGTGTATGCACATGCATACCCAAGTTTGCATGCAGAGCAGACACAGGTATATTATGGTCTTCCAAAAAGATTGGCTAGATTATTGGTGTATTTATACGTGACTAAAATTTTAACTGCCCATATTTTGCCCCCCCCCCCTTTTGTCAAGGCAATTATACCAATATCCCACCTTGCATCTGCCCTGTTTGCGTGTGTGCACCACTTAATTAGTGCATGCACGCTACAGTAAAAGTAATTTTCTTGATGGGATTACTTGACTATACATGTATACTACTCTATAAGAAAAGAAACATACACCGGAAAGAACTAACAGGTGACTTCTATGTCTATTTTTCCTTCATCTCTGATAACCTCATTCTTGCTCGGAGCTTAAGCCACAGTTTAACAAAAACATCAAATCTCGAAGCCGGGGAGAGGGAGACCTATTATATGCTTGCCTATGGCCAGGATAACTATGAAGAGAATGTAAAAATCATATCTTGTACACGAGACTGGATGTAAACCTCCGTGTTGTGGTTACATTAATTAAAAATATATATATTATCTAAGGAGCATATATATTAAGGCTGTCTGAAGGGGTTCAGCACATACGGCACGTACGTCTTTCTCATAGACCTGTCTATATTTATATATGAGTTGGTATATATGCAAACAAGATCTAATATTGTACTGCATGCTGATTCATGGGTCTAAAACCCAGTAGTTTACAACAAAAACTGACAATAAACAACCTGCGCCCGTGTGGGATTTGATGAATGAGTTCGACAGGATGTGCACATGAGGAGACCTATGACAACGGGATAGGATATTCTTGGGCAACATGTAGTCGGACAAAAAAGCGCAGCTTTTTTGCTTTCTTCTTGGTTACAAATATTTTTGTTTTAGTAGAATAGTGTACTCTGTAGATATAATGCTATCAAGAGTTTATCCCAGATAAAGAGCATATATACAAGATTTTCCTATCCAAGTTACAAAACCAGTTAATTCTATATGTGTTTGTGCAAATACGTACATTCCTGTCTTATGAACTCAATAAAATTTGCATTGGCTTGAGAGACAAGTCCCTTGGAATGCCAACTATATATTTATGCATCCGAAAGATCTGCATAAGATCTTTATGTGCTTGCATCATCTATCTAGCATATATAGGTCCCTTCAATCTTGTCCTCCAGAACATTAAAGGCTCCTGCAGTCCCATCTAATTATTCTTAAAATTATGGCGGTCAATGAGTCGGACTGGTTCAACAGGTCTGCGGACTTAGCCCGATTTTGGGATAAGCCGCAAAGACACTTTTTGGCCTATAAATTTTTAGGACTTAAAGCCCGACTAGGTCTATGGGCCGGATTCAGATTTTGAGTTTGACCCTATGGACCGCCCGACCCGTTTCTTTTTTTTTCTTTTCAAATTTTAAATTTTACTGAGTATGTTATTTTATTTATTTAAAAATTAAAAACTCTCTTTTCAAATAAATTAAATAAGTAACATCAAAATTTTACTTAATTGAGTGAGATTATAAATGTTATATTATTAAATATATTATTTTATTATTAATTTAATTTTTATTTAAATATTCGAGCCGGCTCGAGATTTAGTCGAGCTTTACAATTTTATAAAAATATTGAATCCGACTCAGTCCGACCCAACATTGTTCGAACTTGAACTAGACTTAGACTTACATATTGATGAGTCGGGCTATGGCCGGGCTCATATAAGCCCAGCCCTACTTAAAATCCTCTAATCAACAACCACCCCACCCAACCCCAACTTCAAATGTTACTGACCTGCCTCTTCTTGCTAAAATAGAGGACAATTAAAGTCGCTGGTGCCTCATATCGTAGTTTGGCTATTCTTTTTTGCCACTGACATATGGATTTTTTTTTAAAGTAAAATCTTCACATATATGTAGAAGCCCAAAATCTAATATTGGTGTTTTCCGATGTCTCAATTATCCAATCTCTGCTCGAGTGACTGCGAAGAGTATGATAAAAAGAATGCTGACATCGACCGTCTGCATCAAACGGAAGTACTCGGCGTTTTTTAGGATGGATCCATGAAGTGCATGGTGAATAAAACTCATTCATGAACTCTGCAAGCGTCAGCGGTGGAAGGGGAAGGTGGCATTTTGAACCATATTCAAACAGATAAAAGAAACAATAAAGAAGAAAAAGGTGATAAGAGCACTACTAACTGTTGTAAAAACAGTGGGAATAAAAAGTTTTGCATGGCGATAGAACATTCATAATCCATACAGTGCAAACATGGCAACATAATATAAATTTGCGTAAATCAACACAGGTATCATTCCAAGATAACAACAATAGATGAGCAAAGTATATATACATGACGAAAATATGAACATGAATATAAATATATATATGCAGTGGAGGCGTTCTAATAGAAACTTGTCTTAGAGAAGATATCGCCCCCACTATAGGTGCAAACAGGAAACGGCGATCTTCTCCCAGAGTACAACCACATCCAACGAGATGACAGTCGCACATTGTTGATCTCGTAAATCGAAAACTATCTAATATGTAAAGAAGGATCTCAATCGAATGTAGGGAAAAAGAAGCATGCACCAAACACCGACGACGCAGAGAGCGGGACAGTCAGTAGCGGAGAGGACGGCACGGCACGTCGACGACTAGTAGGGACGGTGACGTCCGCGTCGAAGGCGAGGGCAAGAAACGACCAGCAGCAGAGAACGATTCCCCGATGGTGTGCATGACGTTGCAAACAAAGAGTGCAAGAGGGAGACCGCAGGAGAGTTTCTTCGGGAAGAAGACTAGCTCAACTCAATTTCTCTCTCTCCCTCCTTATCACAACTGCCCACACCCCACTAAACGCCGGTTCACTTCTTCAGGAATGGGCGCATCCCACAAGCCCACCAAGCAAAAAGGAAAAAACAGAAAGGAAGAAGAGTGACATCCCAATAAGGCCCGCGGTCACCCGCCCAGCCCGGCCGGCGGGTGGGCGCGCGTGTGTGGTCTTGGGTATACCTCCCTCTAGTTCCATAAGAACAAGTCTTTAGAACCACAAGAACTTAGAAAGGCTACTCCCTTACTTGTGTTTTTCAATATGGAACAAAACCCATAAACACATAAGGCACACTCTCCTCCTACCAAACCTTGAGTTTTCCCTTAAACTTGCAACCACCCTTCTTCTACCCAACACTAACACCCACGAGACAAAGCCATGCGCATCCCCCCCCCCAAAAGAAAAAGACCAAACATAATAGTAATCCTTCTCCATAAGTTCAGAAGTATGGGCACTCATTGAGAACCAACACAAGTGTAAACAATAAAAGAAATCAAAGACTTCAGATGTTCTTGTACCAGTGGATTAAGAGCATTAATATATACCATTGTAGCCATAAGCTTGTGGTGCATGAATGGAGAGATAGGAGAGGATTCAAATAAAACAAAACATCAAGTGTGCGAGACCTTTAATTAGATGGAAAATTGTACGTGCGAAAGGAAATCTCGACCAGGATCGATCATAACCACAAATAAAGTAAGCAATTGCATGCGCCCCGCGACCCTGTGTCAGTGTAGCAGCTCCATGCAGAAGCCAAAGAGAAACTAGAGCATCCGCGCGGAAGTGAAGTACGGGAATAAATAACTAATACGGTACCCCTATGTCACTAAATTTGCCAAAACATCTCATTTTGATGACCCAAGACTGGAAGAAACTATTAGAAAACCCGCAGTCTGCTGTGTAGCTTTGTTTTGATTTGTTTATATGAGATTTGTGGCTGCTTACGTTTTTCCAAGGTTTCTTAGAGCACTGGCATTATCAAAAACTCCAGTTCCACCGGCTATCGCCGTCAATGACATAACCCCAAGGCAAACTAAATATTTTTACAAGGACAACAAAGCGGAGCTAAGGAGTACAAGAGCCTTCATTAAAGAGTCTGAGATACTGATTTGGTCCAAGGAGGCGTACACTCAGAGGCTGCTCATGGGCAGGACAGCAAGTCACAGTTCAATCTTTTCTTCGACGGAAGAGTGAGCAGCCATATAGTTATTCGTAGGGGAAAGCCATGTCCAAACCCAGAAATTAATAGAAAAGTAACAGTTGATGTTCTCAATAAGTACGTGGGTACGGATGTGCCAGCACAACTACTGGTGAGAAAGAATCTACCAACATGTTTTTTCATGGAAAAATGGCCACTGTGTATCAGATCCATGCATAATATTATGAAAAAATGGACAGTTTGTGACTTGACCATGGACGGGGTGATGAAAGAGTGAAGTTTTCTTCCCTATTTTTTTATAAAAAAAATGGATTAATGAACTGATGGAGATGGGTTGCAGTTGATATCAGAAAGGCTGATGTGCGCATATGTAGGTACCAAGTACCAACCTAGGAAGCCTTTCTTTTCCCTCTTGAGAAATAGGTAGCACCAGGACATCAATACTGGCGTAGAAAGGAAAAAAAGGGACCAACACCGAAGACAAACATGAAAGCTCTATGGCAAGAAACGATCTCAACCTGTCCAAGAACATGAGGTGGCAAAAGATTCCGAGATTTTCCGGTCAATCAAGACGGTGAACCCCATCAAGAGTTTTGCAGGAGCCACCTGTTTCCACAGATATTTCCAAGAACGGCAGATGGAGACGGTGGGGGATCCAAGATTTGAACGAGAAGAAGGATTTATCAAGTTATAGATGGAGAACAGAATCAGAGAGAAAAATAGATTCGTAAGGGAAGACTAGAAGAGAAAAAAATAGATTCGTAAGGGTAGAAAGCAAGCTAGGGACGGTGTGGAGAAAAGGGTTAGAAGAGATCAAAAAGATAATCCTAGCTTTGGCATTGAATTGTTACTTGGCAAGGAAGACATGGGAGCTTGAAGCACTGGTTTTTGTTTCTCCATACCGGAAAAGAAAGAAAAAATTGTTGAAGAAATCCACAGGTGGAGAAGGGAAAAGAAAAGGGCGTAGCTTAGCTCCTTCCTCCTGCTGAATCAAAGAGAATTCTTAAAAAACAAAGGGGAACAGAAAACCCTAATGGTAATGGTCAGCTCAAAGTCCGTCAAAAGAGAGCAACTTTACAGGGAAAAATAGTACTAGCACTGGACTTGGAGGTTTCGATCATCTGGGGGAGATAAATTGTAGAAGAAATTCCATATTTTGATGTAAACCCTGCTAAACTTATCAGGAAATTGCAAGAGATATCGAGAGAGAGAGAGGAACAGCTTAGTTACTCGAGATTTCCACTTTCTTTTTCTCCACAGAATAGCTGAGCTGCCGAGCTGGTAAGAGTTTCTATCTGAGGAAACATCAGATCATACCCACCTGTGGTATCCGGGTGATAGAACAGCAAAATCCTACAGAATATATAGCATCATTCCTAGCTACCTTCGGCAAGCGGACACCCGCATCTAGCTACTCAGGTCCCCCTCCATCGTCTGCACTATGATCTGAAGAAGAAGACTATGACCCGCATACAGGAAAGCAACCTGATCAGCTAGCTCCTGATGATTTCTACCGCTTTCTTCCCCTCCAGTGCGCATATATCGAGGCCGGTAATTTTAAAACCTCCATGTCCAAGAAGCAATTAGATCACAAGCCTCTTGCGGAGCGATAGAACAGTAAATCCTAGATAATCTTCCTCCCATCTTCTGCCTAGCTTACCGAGCACCAGCTGTCAGCTTCTTCCCTTCGGCGAGCAAGCAAACACGTACTAGGCAGCTGACACAGGAGACAGACATAGAGAGAGAGAGAGAGAGAAAGAGAGAGAAAGAGAGAGGGAGAGGGCGAGCATGACGGCGACCTGTTGTTGCTGCAGAACTCGAAGAGCTTGCCGCGGTTGGAGAAGACGATGAGAGCTACCTCGGCGTCGCAGAGCACGGACAGCTCGTAGGCCTTCTTCATCAGCCCGTTGCGCCGCTTGGCGAACGTCACCTGCCGGTTTATCTTGTTCTCGATCCGCTTCAGCTCCACCCGCCCCCTCCCCATCGATCGATCGACCCCCCGGCCCCCCCCCCCACAAACCTCCCCGCCTCCCTAGCTCACTCCTTCCCTCCCTGAGATATCTTGCTGTTGGTGGTGGTGGTGCTGCTGCTGCTGCTGCTCTTCTGCTCCACACTGGTGAGGGATGGGCTGGGCTTTTAAGAAGCACAGCGCCCTCCCACGTTCCACTTTGCCTTTTGCTCCCCCCCCCCCCCCTCCCCGTCAGGAACGGCAAAGGATCCGGTGACTACCCCGCAGAATATATGTAATATAGTCTCAAGATATATATGTGTCACATTTGTATATAAATAATAAACACGGGACTTACCACTTGGAATATTATTTATATTTATATTTTTTCATATAGAGAGAGAGGGGAACAAATTAATATGAACATGTGGTCTCTCTCTCTCTCTCTCTCTCTCTCTCTCTCTCTCTCTACCAGTCTATGTATCAAGTTGTCCGAAAGTTTACACAGGGGAAAGAAGATTGATGGAGAAGACCCATTAAACTTCGGATATTAAGCTTTCCCTCATGGCATTTGTCTTTAATTCGGACTCTATATATCCAGTCAACTTTTTTTTGGAGCTGGGAACATGGTTGCCGGACGTACTAACCTATAATATATTAGATTTATATTAAAATTATAATATTAAAAAATTAAAAAATTAAAAAAAAAACAAATCACATCAACCATACTTGAGACTGCAAAATCTCAAATACGATATAAATTACCAGATTGATATGATTTAGTATGTCCAACTATAAAAAAACATACTCTTATTGAATATAATTAGTTATTTTGGTGCAGTTAAAGAAGACTTTATATTATTATATGATTTCGCCACCTCTATTGTTTAATTGTTTTGCATAGTTAGGCACCTATACCGTCTCGCAAAAGAATAGGAGAAGGGAAAAGATTACTAATCTTCCTGTTCTAGAACCCATCTGATAACTCGATGGATGGGAGTGTGTGACTACTTTGTTCGGAGAACGGGAATAATAAGATCAAGCTAAGATCTTAACATCGTGGGGATGAGATAGTTTTGCTTCTTCTCTTGCTCTTGAAAGGAAAAATCACTTGGCAAGAGATGTTTATGCTTGCCAAGTCTTGTCCTGATTACTTTATTCTCTCGTGGAAGGAGAATATATATATTGATGAAGTCGGTCTGAGAACCCACAAAATTAAGTCACGATGATCCTACTTCATTTGTCCAAAGTCAATTGCTCGGAAGGGGATGAAGAACGGGAAATGAAGCCGTTGATGTTAGACACATGCTACTTTGAGCCTACAAGAAGCTAATTTCGTAGTGGAGCTCTCCGAATTGACCTTCCGATATTTAAGTCAGATATTAACTTTAAATAAAGAAACAATGGGGGAAGAGAGAGAGAGATGAGAATTAGTGCCAAGATGTCTCACTAGTTCAGTCCCCTTTTATCAATGATCATAGGGCTATTTTTATAGAACGAGAGGAGGAAGTAGGAGGCGTGGTCTTCGCTCCGAAATTTGTGAGAAGAGTTGCTGCATTTCCTGTCAAACGTGCGTTGACCATGCGATGCCCATCTTTGATCGTATGTTGATGCACATAGATTGTGTTTCCACTCAGCATAGTCATCACTACCTAGAACTATCATTATAACACCTCACGTGGACATGGTGCATGATAGTCGCACTAGTACATGACAACTGCCCTAACTTGCATTTGATCTACTTTATTCGATCGTCATGGGCTGACCTATTATGTTAGATCGTTGGCTCCAGTGGATCCGAGTCGTACTGAGATGGATCAACTACGGCAACTATATATATGTATACATATATTTATATAAGTAATATTTTGGTACCAATTTAGACGAAACACATCATGTCATTTACTTTAATAACAGGGTTAGAAATATTAAACAAGTTATATATATATATATATGGAGCATCTAAAGCTATAAACGCCGGAATCGAAAAAAAAAAAAGAACAGTAGTTGGGTGAGCTAGCTGGGGGTACATTTAATGGCGCAAATGTCCTTTTTTTCTGCCCGCCGTCCTCATTTTTCTCGATTTTGATTGGTCCGGTCGCCGTCGAAAAGAATTTTTTTTTACTCGGTGGTTTGTTTTGTCGGAGGGGCAAACCTTAAACGATCCGACGTGGCCACGTGTCGACTCCGCAGCGTACGATGCGCGTCCCTACTCCGGATTGACCGGGGTCGTGTCGCCAGAATGCCTGCTCGCTGTGGTGGGGCCGGGTGGAAACGGTAAGTGGTAAGAGAGGCAGTTTTTTTACGGTACAATCTGGAGCGGCATTTATTAGAGGAATGTGACATGGTAACCACATTAACCTTTATGAATGTGGTAAAAAAAATTTGCAATTTTGTAAAAAAAAAAATTGATGTGGAATCGTAAAGGTAGTAATCTTATTGTTTTTTTAATATTTTTAATATAAATTATTATTATTATTATATAAAAATGACAAATATATCATCATTTAGTTAAAATATTATCAAATATATGTCAAGCGTAAATAGTAAACGTTGTGATTATGCCATAGCAGTTGATCACTTACGTTCCGAAGGAAGAGAATATTCTTCCAAAATTTCTCCCGTTATTTATTGCATCTTTTTAAGACTTTGAGAATGAGACCTATAATTTAACCCAAAGGCAAATAAAGAGTTTTTGTTTCTTAAGTTAGTTAAACCTATGGTAAACTAGATGGAAAGTAAGGCATATCTATAACATTTTTTATTTAAGTGTGTGGTATATTTGATAATATTTTAATAATAATAATAATAATGTAGTTTTCATTTTCATGTAACAATAATTTTTGTGGAAAAAAAAAGAGTTTGAGAGATTTAAGTTCAAATCCTACATCATACTCATGATATCTTTTTTTCTCATAAAAATAATATTTGTTGTTCGGATAAAATATTCAAACAACAAATATCAACACTCACATGTTAGGGTGAATCTCATAGCCATAAGTACTTCTCAAAAACTTAACAGCAAACTGCTAATTTTGACCCTTAAGAAGAAGAAGGTTTGATGTTTCTAAGGGTGGTTCAGATTCAAGTAAGATCATTATAAATCGGATGAGTATGTATGTGTACAACAAATAGTGAGGTGGTAGACACACTTAATTAGACATGAGACAAAATTAAACAACTTATTCTCACTAAATTACTCTAATTGTTGCACGGAAACGCCCTTTGATACTTGACTCTCGATCTCACGATTGGACATATATAAATAGAAATTGAATCGCAGGAAATAGAGAGAGAAAAATAAGAGACAAGACACATTGATTTTTATGTGATTCGGATTGACGATGTGTCAAACCTACTCTACGGAGCACATCCCATGTACGACCACATTTTTCCTAGATTAATGTCTATTACAATTACCCTAAATCGAAACATGGTCTTAAATACACAAACTTAAACGGAGGAAATCGTCCAAAACTAGACTCGCCGAAGGCGGTCCACCACTTTTGGGAAAAAGAATCTACCCCTACCTACCATGACAAAGCATCCAACTTCATGGCACCACGACAGAATCTGCCCCTACCGCTGTTGTTGTCTCATAAGTGTCCATTGAATTTGAGTCACATCTCAACACTAATGTCTTGACAAAAATCTTGTTACTCTCCTATAACCCAATCAAATAAAGATATATATGTCACCTCACCGCTAATAATATTGTGTACAACTTAGGTCTATTAGACCAATCAATGTTTATTTGATTCCACCTTATGATCCAAACCCATCATCACTTCAACTATCATACTTATTTTTAGCACATTCTCTGTGCTCCTTTCCCATTGCTAATTGATTTGAGATTATAATAACCGTATATATGTGTAGTAGAAAAAGAAACAAGTTAACTTCGGTTCTAAATTTTCTCCCAAAATTCTGATAATACTCATTTTAAATTGGTTATCTTCAACAAATCAGGCAAATCAAAATGAGAGGAACTCAAAAATAGAATACTGAGAAAGAAAAGTTTTTACATGTGCATATATAACCTTTTTTTTTATTACAACGACTTGTGAACTTGTTAGATTTTGTGATCATATGATGGGACTGCCCAACGAACCATATGTTCTTGTGTCTCTAATGCACCTTTTCAGTACCCTAGTTTGTAGGAGAGGCCAGGTTGCATTCATCTATAGGTGACCAAAAAAATTATACATATATATATATATATATAATATTTATATTTATATATATATATATACATATATGATTAATTAGCCAATTAAACATCAATATTTTGGTCAGGACATAATAACCAAAACTACAACTTTAGTAGCAATGATTAGTGACATATTTAGATTACTACTTGCATTAGCATAAAATTATCCTCTTGTATCTACAGCGAGGTACTTGTCCACTTGTAAGCGTAATTGAAAACAATCACAAGGCTTCAAAGAAAGAGGTTGTACTTCTAGTTGGCTCTGGTTGGATTGCTTGCACCCAATATGACTATTATACAAATGTTGTGGGTACGTAGTCCTATGTTTAAAACACACATTTATCATTAGTAAGACCTAAGATCTACGGGTCTTTTTTTGATAATGAGATAAGGGGGTTTATCCCCCTTTTAACACCGGTTTTAAGTCCATAAGTGGTTTGGTAACTAAGATAGGATAAGTATGGGTGATAAAAATTATCCAAGATAAAAAGGTAATAAAGGGGGATAATTATCTCACCCATAGAGGGGAGATAAAAGTTATCCCCCGGGATAACTTTTTAATTATAATATTTCATTATAGAAAAATTGTGTCTCTCCCTATATATACATACTTAAATAGTGTCAAATTAGATATAAAATAGTGATAACTATACACACTCTGTGACATCACATCACATCATATTATAAAAAGTTATCATCTTCCTAACTATCCTCATTTAAATCATATCAAACAAAAAAAACTTCTAAACATGAATAGTCTATACATGATTTACTTATGATCGATCCCCTTATCTCATTATCAAAGAGACAATGAGTACCAGCAAACACCAGTTATGATCAGAATAAATATGTATATATATAGGGATTTTTGCATATATATCCCTACAAATATCGTTATTTATATGTATATTTTTTATTTACATTAATTATCTAAAATATCAATGATCTATTATAATGGTTGCAACTATATTCTTACAAAGGTATATATGTAATATTTTTTGAGCTTTTTGTATATATACCTATATAAAAGGTATAGTTATAACTATTACAACAGATTAGAGATATTTCAGACAATTGATGTAGATCAAGAGTGTATATATATATATGTAAATAATAATGTTTGTAGGAACATATATATATATATATATATATATATATATATATATAAATAAGTGGATATGATAGAGTGCACAAACAAACTTGATTTCCCATAATCTATATGAGGTAACATTTCTTCTTCTTCTTCTTCTTCTTCTTCTTCTTCTTCTCTCTCTCTCTCTCTCTCTCTCCCCATGACCATATGTACATATACACACACTTATAGACAGGTTCCCCCTTTAGCCTGTAAACCATGCATCATCACCGTTAACAACAAACCTCTCACTTAAAAAGGAAAAAAAAGAATAGGATTTTTACATGAATACTCTTTATATCAAAGTGTAATTGCATGAAAATATAAATTCATGAGCTATTTATGTAATCTTACTTTTAAGCTGGGTATTTGTGCAACAAGCCATTAGAGACTTATTCCGTTAAGTAATATAAAAAACTTATGACATTAGTAGGTATGGAAAAAGAGACTTGCGCGGGTGTTGGGGTCTGGTGACTCACTGTCATGTTCCATATAGAGGAGTTATGTACATGTTCCCATCTCAAAATCTCATGTAAGTTTTAGTGGGTGATAGACTTAATTTTGTGCATAAATCAGCAAAGCATTCAGATGTCATCAGTCTAAAGTGGGAGGGCACATCATCTGTGCATGCTGCCTTGTGAGAAAGACATATACATGTTTGCATGTTGATGCTGCTTTCCCTTCTTGTAATGGCAATTGTGAGTAAATGGATAACCAAGGTACTAGAGAAAACATGTTGCTACCTTCTTGGGGAATATTCCTCCTATTTTCTCATTTTCCATGTCTTACATGCACCCCAATGGCAATCATTTTTGTCCCATTTTTTCTAGTGGCAAATGGAACTTGCTGTATAGGAATTCTCCACACACTAATATGGACAAGAAGTAGATATAAGTAGATGATATTGAAAAGGGAACGGTGCCCATGTTTTTGCTGCCAAAAGCAAGGGATCTTGGCATGTAGAATATGTCATTACATTCTCCAATGTTTTCCTCTACCATATATATGAGGCTCTTGGCTATATCCGTAGAAGCTAGATTTCTTTAGGAAAATAATTATGTGAGCCTGTTTGACCTTATGGGAAGAATGTGCCATGCAGCACATGGTACATAGAACATGGTTTTCCCAACTCACAGTAGTTTGATGTTTGCAAGGCCCTAAAGAGGGCAGACAGTTGTGAACATAGTTTTGTAAAGCCATGTGAGTCTCACTATAGTTAACCCCAAAGTTGAGGATAACTTAAAAGTTGCTGAGAGGTACCCAACTTACTATTGGGTAGAAGAAGGGTGGCAGCAAGTCTTAGGGAAATTCAAGGTTTGGTAGGAGAGTGTGCCTTATATGTTTATAGGTACTTTTGTCCCATATTAGAAAACACAAGTGAGGGAGTGGCCTTTATAAGTCCCGGGCTGGCGGCGTGCGTGTGAGGTGACTGCGGGACTTATTGGGCCATCACTCTTTTGCCAATTTGTTTTTCTCTTGTTGCTTGGAGGGTTTGTGCGACGCGTTCGTCTCTGAAGATGTGAAGCAGCGGTTAGTGAGGCGTGGGCGGTTGTTATCAGGAGAGAGAAAGAAACCGAGTGGGCTAAGTCTTTTTCCCTAAGAAAACTCTTTGCGGTCTCTCTCCCAATCTTTGTCTGCAACGCCGTCAACACCACCGGGAAATTACTCTCTGCTACTCGTATCTTGCCCTCGCCCTCGATGCGGACGTCGTTCTCGCTGTCATTGCTTGCCGTCGACGTGCCGCGCCTTCCCCTCTGCTACAAACTGCCTTGTTCTTCGTGTCGTCGATGTTCAGTGCATGCTTCTTTTGCTCTACATCCAGTAGAGATTCTTTCATACATATTAGATAGCTTTCATTTTATGAGATTGACAGTGTGCGATTGTCATCTTGTTGGATGTAGTTGTACTCTGAGAGAATATCGTTGTTTCCTTTTCGCACCTGTAGTGGGGGGCGATGTCTTCTCTAAAATAAGTTCCTTTTGGAACGCCTCTACTATATATATATATATATATATATATATATATATATATATATATATATATATATATATATATATATATATATATTCCTATTCAAATTTTCATCGTCTATTTTGCTTATGTATTATTATTCCCTTGGAACGATGCCTTTGTTGATTTATGTAAACTTGTTTAATGTCGCTATATTTGCACTGTATGGATTATGGATGTTTTATCGTCATGTAAAACCTATTATACCCACTGTTTTCACAACACTTACTTCAATGCCAAAGAAAGAAAGTAAATGATCCTCAAATTTTTGAACTCTTAGAGGAGGATATATAATTTTAAGTTGAGGATTTAATATCTTACTCTCTGGTTAAGACCCTCTACATTTATAATGTTAATGACCTAGCTAGGTTTCCCTCACATTACCTATCAACCAAAAAACCTTTATCTTTGGTTAACCAAACACAATTTTAATGTTTTGATTTTTTTTTGAGAAATTTGTAAAAATAAGTCTCCTATTATCCTATATGAATAATTATATAATTGCCACTCTTAAGTACATATTGGTATATATACAACCTCGCTTTATAGAAGAGTGTTCTTCAAATCTAAATTTATCAGTGCATAAATAACTTTGTTACACAATACCGAAGTTAAGGTTGGACGGATCAATAAGCCAAATTGAACTAGCCAATCTATGCTATATATATATATAATCTGCATTAGTCGGTTCTATCTAATTTATATTAAAAATATAATAATAATAATTAAAAAAACTATACTAAACCGACCGTACCTGAGATCACAAGGTCCATAAACTGGACATACCAAACCGGTATACCCAATTGTGACTATATAAATATAAATGTAAAAATATCCCTATGTCAATGTACATATGTCTTATAATTAATTAATATGTAGTTAACGTACTGTTGAGATATTCTTACATAGATAAAGATATGCAAAGTATTTTTGCAAGTATTCTTTTTTTTGCCCTTTTGGTGGGTTTCTTACTAAACATTAGAAGAAGATTACTAGGCACAGGTAGCTAGGAATTTCGAGGTCGTACTGCCCTGCATGATATATAAAAGTCTAGTTATTGGCCTGCTACAAGTAGAAGGGAAGTGGGTCGATCTAGAACACTGGTCTGCCAACTTATGGAATAGTGGCTTCGAGCAATAATAAGCTACTATCCAGCAGTGGGTTCAGCTGGCCCCTTGTGTTGTGCCCCAAATTAGCCATCTAAATGGAGGCATCATAAAGCCATCTAAAATGGAGCCATCATAAGTGCTTGGTACCAATCATGTAAGGTATCAGTTATTCCCAGCAACCCCACTGCTTAACTGCTGCAGCAGAAATTTAGATTTATGGCAATAAAAAGGATCGAGAAAACTACTGGCATATATATATATATACTAGTTGAAAACCCGTGCGATGCACCGTAGTTGTTTATAAAATATTAAGATAAATAAAAAATATTATTTATAAAGATATAATTTTTATTATACATAATTATATTATATAAAACTTAGTTCTATACCCGTGCAATACACAGAAAATTTTTAAATTTAAATATTTTTAATATATTAATATATTTAAAAAAAGAATAATAAATTTAATAACATTGTAAGATACATAAGAAATATATACATTGTTATCATAGATCTCTACCCGTGTGATGTAAATTTTTATAGTGGTATTAACCTTAGTTTGTTTATTGCGTTGATCACTAAATTCATAATATCTTTATTATGTTGTTTGCATTCAAAGATATGGAATCATGAAAAAATATATAATGTTTAGAAAATCATAAGATGAATAGAAAATATTATTTATACAGATTTATAATTTTAAATATAAAAAGTTATGTTACTATAAAATGTAAAATACCGTGAAGTTTTATTTTAATTATGTTAACTGTTTAAACATAGTACAACTATGCCAAGTTTTACAGGTCATATACAAAATAGGCTTAGACAATGTTTAGAAAGTACAATGTTTGCAAAGTTTTTCAAACGTAGTACAACTATATGTCAAGTTTTGCAGGCCATTATTAATAAATACATTTTAATAGAAAGTTGAAATTTTGGCGCAGTACAATAGTGTCAAGTTTTGTGCTCTTATCTTTTGACAGTACAGTTGTATTAAACGATGGGAAGTGTATGGAGAGTAGTAGTACCGCATGTATCTTATTTTGCTATGTTTTGGCAGTACATAAATAGTAGTTTTGCTAATTAGATTTTTAAATATTATTTGATAGGAGTAGAATTGTCCTGGTGCTGCCACGTGGCAGCACCAAGATAGCTGAGTGGCTACCAAAAGAAAAGAGGAAGCTACATATCTCAGTTTGGGCGGGAAACAAAAAATCTGGTGATATCAAGTGTACTCTTAAGATTGAGTTTTATTATAATAGTATAGATATAAAACATTATGTAGTACCCCAGAAAATCTATTATTTAAAAATTATGGATAAATCGAAATTTTATCAATTAATAAATTCAGATAGTTAAAAAGGTACGCATCATTATTGCATGCGTATAAACCCCTATAAAAATTTCGTAAAAATAGTAGTTATACTTTAAATAATGTTCTCTAATGACCCATCATGAAATTTGGGCATAGAAAAATCATTTGGACCGAGTTTAAGAAATTATGCGACTTATTAGCATAATTAAGGAATAAGTCGAAGAACTCATTATTTTATGACCCAAAGTGGATTATAAATAAAAATAAACATGTGGGTAGACTTTAAATAATATGGGATGATAGCCCATTATGATATTTGGACCAATGGACAATCTTGGCCCATGAATAAATTCTCTAATAAAAGGATAATTAAAAATCCAATAAGTAAAGTAAGTACATGGGTTGTACAATTAAGCTCACATGAGTTATTGGGCTAAGAGTGATTGCCCAAATGATGAATATTAGAAATATTGGTATGAATAATATTTATTCAATTTAAAAATATGAAATTACGTGAATAAGTGTGATAAATAGATTTACATAAGGATAAAGGGTGAATAATTAGAATTAAATCAATACCCATTAAGTTAAATTAGTAATGGGTTTTACTAATGGACCTAACATGAATTGCTGGGCCCAAATGAGAAGAGCCCATCATAAGATGGGAAGTAATTAGTCTAAATTCGTACCTAAAAATAGTAATAAATAGAAAAGGGTTAAGATAATGATTATTTTAACTCTTACTTATCTTAAAAAGAGTTCTAACTCTAGTCTAACCCAATAGGACTCTATCCTAATCTAAAATTGAGATTTAGATGAGAGACAATTGGGTTAAATATAAGAGACCCAAATTAAATAGGGAAATTCGTAACTATATTATCTCTTAATTAAAAAGGGGTCATTAAAGTACTAATATGACTCATATATATCTTAATAAGAGTCCTAATCCTATCCTAAACCATTACCCACGAAATTAGGCCTCTCCCTCACTCAATTAGATAGATATAGCAAGAAAAATATGTGATAATTATGAAAATTCGTAATTAAATGAGGAGGAAAGAGTTTTAGGTGATTTAGAACTCTACAAGCCATCAAAACACCCCCCATTTGACCCTAGCACCCCACAATTTCGTGCTAAGACTTTTAGAGAAGAAGAGGAGAAGATTTGGACCAAGGAGCAAGGAAGGAGAAGGCTTGGAGCAAGAAGGGTTCTCTTATTTTCGTCATCCAAACTAGGGTTTTCATCTCTTCCACGAAAGGTAGGTAATCTCTCAAGCTAAAATTGTGAAATAATTATCCTAGGTAGCCTTAATGCACCTCTTCAAAAGCCCTAAGGTTTCGTGGTATTTCGTTCACCCATTTGGGCGAATTTAATTCGTGAAATCCTGCTGTCACCATGAACCCGAATCTCATGTTTTCTCTAATACCTTGCACGTACTTGTTCCCATGCTATGATAAAATTCTCATTGATACTACCATGTAATAGCTTTCAAACGCCCCTAGTCTTGCTTGATTTCGATCTCCCATGAGGGAGAATAAAATCTTTGAATATCTATCAGACCTGTGCACTCGACCCTTCTTGTTTCCTTTTTAACCTCGTGCAAACTTGACATCATTCTATGATAAAATTATGATAAATACTACTACATGTTAGCTTTCAAACGCCACTGGTTTCAGAATTTTTCATGATGTATACATCTCTAATTAATTCATTGAACTCTGACTGCGCCTGTTTAGGTCACCTAAAAGTAACCTGATCAATGCATGTCTAAACCTTGTCTATTTTCAAATTAATCGTGCAAGTTGATATATGTACATGTCTACTTTCGTTCAAAACTGGTTTCATGCTTTTTGGACCACCATACTATTTTATATAGAATTTAGAACGTCCCTGTATCACAGAGGATTCGCCCAGAGAAAAAGGGAAAAACCAGGACCGCCCCTGTTATCGCAGCGGCGCGATACGCCACGATAAGAGGAGTGTCGCGGTCGGCCTTCAGGCCGCGTCATGAACGCGACGGGCCTCGCCGCCGCGTTCCCAAACCCGAACCAGGCCAGGCCGGCCGGTTCGCCTATCGCGCCAGGCCGCACCACCGCGACCTGAACCGCGACAGGATACCCCGTCGCGATACGCTGATTAACGCGCCCATGCGCCCCGTCGCGACATGATCGCGACTGGAACCCCCGTCGCCTTCTTGAAATTTCGGCCAGAACCTTTAATTGCTCTTATACCCCTGCTTTAAATGCCATCTAACCCTTGTACAAGTTGAACCATGTACTGTTAAGCTTAATAAATGACCTGAATAATTTTATTTGATAATATTTAAATGATTCTTATTAATTTAAAAGCCGTGAGCACAATTTTATCTATTCTCATGATGTCTTAACACTTGCACACTAAACATTGTATATTGCCATTTGACCCTATTAAATTGCTCAATAATATATCTGGTATTTAAGTGAAATTAATTATCTAATTTCCCTATTATTTAAATGACAAATGTCTTCGTTTTATTCGCGTGATTTGTACACCGTTATCGCGTCCCTCTGCCTTCGAGCACTCGAGGCAAGACGGACAACGTTTCGTTACACACTTTCTCTTGATCACTTGGACCACCTCTCCACCGGGAATACTCTCGACTGGACTAGGGACTCCTTGTCAAGGCCTCCGTAAGTCTTCTTGGCTTTGGCGCACGTCCTTAGCCGACGAGCTGGTTGTACCTTTAAATCCTGTTACACTTCTAGGGATCAGTACGATCCAAAATGGCCTTAGTAAGTTCTCTCTTATCTTGTGATCACGCCGGACCATCTAGCTAGTGTCCATATCACGGCTAATGGGCGGATGTGACTTCTACCAGACTGCCGGTACCCGACCTGGTGCTGTGCAACCGTTACTATCGTGGTTTATCGTTGTTTTACGATTATACCCCTATCTCGTCTACTCTCCTTGTACTCTCATCTGTTCACGTTCACTCTACTATCTCGTCTATTCATCTAGTACTCTCTTGAGACTCTTGAGCTGTTGTGGATCCCATTGCTTGTACTATACATGACTGTCTAGCGCCATAATATGGGTCTGGTGACCTACTGACTTGAATGCTTAGTGTGCAGGGCACGGAGAGTGTCCGAGGGGCTCCAACTAGTCCTGGGGGCAGAGAGCCACCCGAAAATACCTGCAGGGGCTATTGACGGTGTTATGCATTGCACCGGTTCTGACTATCTCGACATTGGCTAGACATCTAATTGTTTTACTATTAGTCTGAGGAGTTCAGACATATTGTGCCAGTTCTGTGCTATTAGTGTGCTAGCACTGACTGTTATAACATTAGTCTGAGGAGTTCAGGCGAAATGTACTATCGTTAAATGGCTACTGTCCCAAAGTGACTATTGCCATACTCGACTAGTGCACCGTGGTGCGACCATACACGTTATCTCATTACATGTTATCTCTTTACACGCTATCTCTTTACATGCAATCTCATTACATGCTATCTTGATATACAAGCTATCTCGTTACACGCCACCTTGATACAAGCTATCCTATTACATGTCATTTTGATACACGCTATCTTGTTATACACTATCTTGTTATACGCTATCTCGTTATGTCGTCATCCTAATTTTGCAATACTCTTGAGAAATGTATTATCATTCACTTGTTATCTTGTACTATTACTCTCTTGACCATACATGATCGTTCTCTCTAGTTAACCTGCGTTACAAGACATTAATCACTTAAAGCATGCTTGTTTACACGAGATATTAAGTCCTACTGAGCGTTATCGCTCACCTTTCGTTATTTGTTATTGTGTTTTCAGGTAAGTCAAGTGACGACCTTACATACAACAATGAGATTGGACTAGAGTGATGAGCGTCCTGAAGTCATAGCGATGGAATGTCATTAGTACCTTAGAGTCTAGTTAGATATTTGCTTTAGATTTCTTATCCAATGTAATAATGTCATTGAGCCCTATGTTTTGGCTCTGAATTAGTGGTTGTAATAGATTAGATGAATTATCAATAAAATGATGAGTTTTATTGTAATTATTATTCATTAGTTGCTCTGATATTTGCGAATGTATGCGCAATTTTCATTACCATACTCGTTGTTCATGCCTCCCTGATTTATTCCGCTGCTAAATTAGCGGGGCATGACACATTAAATGTGGTTTGATTATAGAATTGTAGAGTTGGGCATGGAAATTTTGTACCTATATGTATGTTCAAGAAATTATTTGGGCTAATTCTTTGTTTCCTAGATTCTTGATCCTGCAAAGGAAATAAGAATACATTAGTTAGAGGCCCCATGATCATGTCGAGATGGGAGAGGAGCTAAATGTATCTAATAAATAAAATAATTAAAGAAATAGAATATATATCTGAGTTGCAATGAAGATTCATATTGAGGAACTTAAATATAATTAGAAAAATTATATTTGAATTATGAAATAACGCCAAAGGGGATGGACTTCTTACACATGTTGTGGGATGGCAAAGTGGATCCAACTAAGGGGCACCCACACCTGGCTAGGCCTCATTGCTAATCTTGAGGACGCCCAATATTTGTGTTATCTTTCTCCTTTGAAAAATTTTAAGCATGCTGTCCAATTCGGCTCACTACATCAAAATAAAAATTTAAATGTCAAAATAAATATTAATATTTTAAAATAAAAAATTAGACTAAAAATAATTAAAAAAGTGACATAGTGCGGCACTATGAACCGCGCGAGATAGATCAATAGACTTTGTGAAATGTATTTAAAAGTGGAAGAACTACATTTCACATTAAACTTTTCTCATTGATGAAAATATTAAGCTAATGTTGAGCAAATGCTTCAAAAAAACAAGTCACATAACAACTCGTACTTACATCATCTCTACTTTCAAAAGAGGGTGACTTGTCAAATGGCAAGCAATCACAAATGAGTGGACATTAGAGTTGTGATTTCTTGAATGACTTGAGATGGCATCTCAATATGATCAACATTACTTATGATGGTATTGAAAAGGGATAACGAAGTTATAAGGCACATCAGTGAGGATTAGTAATCTCCCAAGTCATGAGAATATATAGATGTTTAATTACCCTTTTTTCAGCTAATAAAAACTTTATTATGAAAACTGATCAGGGCTAATAACCTTGAAATAACCTCAAGGTTATGAGGATTAATGGGGGTATTTGTAGAGTATGATCTTTCGAACAATGTGAAGGTCAACTCAAAAAATAAAGTAAAACTAAATTAAAAAACCATACGGCCGTACTAAAAACAAAATAGAAAAATGAGGATGCCAGTTCGACGTCATTTAGTGCAGCAATGTTCAATTACCCTTGCTTAATTTTAAGTATGATAAAAAATATAGGAGAAAAATAGTTGAGAATTCATTTCATTCCTCCACTTATAAAAATAATTATGTAATCATAGTAGGAATATTCT
The DNA here is from genome assembly GCA_014218235.1 of Colocasia esculenta. Lineage (NCBI taxonomy): Eukaryota > Viridiplantae > Streptophyta > Magnoliopsida > Alismatales > Araceae > Colocasia > Colocasia esculenta. Next base: position 22,210,847 of record CM024753.1, on the reverse strand, counting down.
ATAGGTGAACATCTCTGGAGGAACTATATCTAAATATGAAAAGAGGTAAAAAAGCGGTTAAGAAAAAGCCAAAATCTCCAGTAAAAAACATGACTTCTAAGCACTGTCCGAAACCATTAGCGCCGGTCAAGATGGGCGGTAAGGTTTTTTGCTAAATTTGGAAAGGAAAATCCAAAACATATCTTGGTGGACGGGTCGATTCCCGTCTTTATGTGGAGACCCCGACAGCTAACCGGGTGGGAGGGAGACACGGAATCCTACGCGTCGAGTTTTGATTGGCCGATGGCGATTGGCGCACGCAAGATTGTCTGCGTCCGATTCGGACACGGTGGACGGCGCCGTCCGTAGATTATGCCCTTCCCATCACGTCGAACCTTTCACTTAGCGGGACGATAATTTAAGAAATTAAAAGAAAAAAGAAAATTACCAGAAATGTCCCCAAATGCCCGTCAAATTTACAACTTGGCCCTGAAGATTCATCACATCTTGAGTTTGTGGAAATAATAAAAAATAATTGAAATGATTCCTCCGCTTATTAATTAGTTTTTAATAGTTTTTATCGGAACAACTATCCAAATGTCCGTCAAACTATTCAAATAGCTCTCTTAGATGCAGTACTCTAAAACTCTCATTTTTAAGATTAATTTTTTATAGACACATCTCGATATCGATCCACAAATAACGACTTTATTTTCCATCTCCATCCATCTTTCCAAAACTTATTTCAGATCTTTAAGACCTCTCAGCTCTTCCGGATTTGTGGACCGACTTCATCAATTCCATCTCAATTAGTCCAAAAGTTACATGTCCTAGAATAAAGGGTTTTTTCGACTTTAGATCTATTTGTTGACTTTTTATTTATTTTTATGTCTATTGACTAGAAAAATTAATTTTAAGTCTATTTTAAAATTTTCTTTTATTTTCTCATCCTTCTGTTACCCCTATGTTAAGGGTAGTTGGGGTGCGGGTTCCTCCTATCCTCCTCCTCTGGGACGACTCCTGTCCTCCTCCTCTGCTTTCCTAGCCGCAGCGCGATGCAGAGAAGTGGATGACGGCGGAGAAGGGGACGACGACGGCGGCATGCGAGGGCGGCCAGGCCATCCGCCGACTCCTCAAGCTACTCCCCCTTCGCCAGCACTCCCCCAACCACCGTCGGCGCTACTGTCCTATAGTTCCCGCTGTCGTCCGCCGCCACCACCACGTCCGGCGTCACCGTCGTCGCCTGCAGCAACCGCATGTTCGCCACGGTCATCGGACAGGTTAGAGCCGGGGAAGCCCAGGGGGAGCAGCCCATGCGTGAACCCGGTGGGTGGAAAGTCGACTGCCCCTAGAACTTAGACCCGTTGCCAAGCTTGACATTGGCCTCGAGAGACCTGTTCATGGTGCTAGTAGCGACTGTGAGTATCTAGGGGGCACCATTGGTAACCGATTTCTCGTCGGGTCCATCATTGCCCGCGGCGCAGCTGATGAAGACACCCTTCTTGATCACCCCGAAGGCAATGACGGTGATCCCGTTGGAGTGCAAGGGCTCGGGTTCCCCGGCGAGGGAGAGGGACATCACATCCACCCCGTCCGCAACGACGGCGTCCATGGCCGCGAAGATATCGGACAACCAACACCCATCATTGTTGCACGCCTTGTAGATAGGTGGGCGCGTGGGGCTACCCCCGACGCCGTCCCATTGGCGTTGCCGAGCATGCTGGCGCCGTTCACGAACGTCCCAGCCACAGTGCTGGCGGTGTGTGTTCCGTGGCCAACCTCGTCAGTGGGGGTGTCCTTCTCTAGGTGGACACCGGAGATGAAGTTTCTTGCACCGATGACCTTCTCCCCCCTCGCCGGCACTCCCCCAACAGCGTCGGGCGGGAAGAACCCCCCTAGCTAGCTGTCGCCGGCGGCAACAAGGCCGCTTCCTCTCGTCGGACTTCCCACTAACAAGAGTATTTTGGAGTTTTCATCCAATCCACCGTCAATTACTTGACGATGAAGTCCTCCGTTGGACCTAAAATTAAAGTTCTTCCTCATTTGGACCGAATGGTAAAATAATTTGATCAATAGACTTAAAAATAACTACTATATCAACATTTGGACCGGATGTTGATTTACACTAGAATAAATCGTCAGTCAACTCTTTCCCATCACCATGTCCGTCCACCGAGAAAGAGAACAGACGTAGACCTTCACATATACAACGTGTATGCATGTTGATTAAATCTCTCCTATCACATATACTCACGTAATTTAGATGTACCAATGTATATACATATATATATATATATAATTGGAGGCTCTTATATTTACTGCCTTGTAGGTATCTACGTACACCAAAACGAACGGAACACAATGGCCCAGCGGGGAAGAATGGAATGAGTGCACAGTGGGTGAGCAGTACTGCGCACTACATTAAAAAGGTTCATGAAACAACTGCAAACAGGCAGCTATCCATCACATCATCTGCAACATCACCCTTTGCCATCCCCCCTTCTTCGTCCGATCTCTTCTAGTCCTCATATTCTGCTGCGCTGCTCCCTTCCCTTCTTCTGTCTGCCGGTTCATGCACACTGTCCATCGATCCATGGAATTAGCCACGGAGAACTGCACCGTCCCAGCACCGATGAACACACACATGGGCATGTATGTGCAGAGAGCGAGCTTTCCGTGTTCCAAGGATGAGTACCAAAGCATGTAAGTTGATCAGGACGGAGGACTCGCTCCAGTTGCAGCTGCTGCCGCCATTAGGAGGGCGTGCAAGCGATTCCTGCAGACCTGGGGGCAGGAAGCCGAGGGTTTTTAAGCACCTGGAAGTACACACGTGATGGTCTGAGGGGGGTGCATGCGCTGCTAGCTAGCTGTTGTTGTCCGGTTGCTAGGGGCACACCTTGATGGGGAGTTCTTCTTAAGTTGCTGTTGCTGCAGTAGACACCATGGGAAAGAGAGACGGACGTGGTGATGGGATAAAACGCAGTCACAAGAAAGAAGCTAGCTAATCTCCCTGTTCAAGTACAAGGGAAGGCATGCAGCCATGGCCCATGGCTGGCAGTTTTCAGGCCTTTCCTGGAGGCCATGGCCAGCTTTACTCAAATGGAGACAGTTTTGTTAGCTGTGGTGCATAGTATATATATTTGGGTTTGGGTGGGGAGGGGGGGGGAGGGTTTAAGAATGTTTTAGCTGACCTTAAATTGACATGACATTAAATATATAGGAAGTCATTTTTATTGATTAGACCATGTAAGGAGAAGAAGATATGGATATATAATCATCTCAATCATTCAAGAATCTGGCCCTTTCGACGACGTCTTCACCAGCTTCTTGGTCATGTGGCTATATATCCCTGTTGCTTGTCACTAAACTATATTTCAAGAAAAGAAGAAAAAATGAGACATATCTCTGAGGGTGAAAGCACGTGTACATCAGTAAAGGGCAAGGAAAGCTTTGATGGTCCATATCATGATTTATCTTTGTTAAATTTTATTATACTAAGTTAATTGTCTACTTTCAAAATTCTTATGGTAGTGAAGGACTTCCTTATTATATTTTTCTTTCTTTTTGACCTGAGATTATTTTTACATGCATGTCTCTTTATGTGCATATATATGCACACTTTGAGAATTATCAATGTCACACAAACTATGTTAAATTTTAGGTGCACGATCTAAATTATAGCTTGTAAAGTCCTGATATCATAAGGGTACGTAGTAAATCTGATAACTTTTTTTTTTATGCGGTGTCCTACGACACACACGACATATTTTGTCTCCTCCTTAGTTGGAGAAAGTCTATTTATTCGACCGACCAAGTAAAAAAAACTACGGTGGATTACCATTTGATTGGTAGTAGAAGGCAGCCAAGGCCTGAGCTACTGTTGTCTTTATCAAAGGAGATCTGAAATGGGTCAACATATAATGAGGGTAGTCTCACTTTTCTAGCACTACCCTTCTAAAATCAGCTGATTGCATATAAAATCTGCCAACCTGATCATATGGACTTTCAAACACTGTCTTAAGATATATTTACATGAGTCTGATTTCTCTCGTGAGAGGACCGGACTCCCTAAATATTAGAGGGAAAAGTGTTAAAAAAAATCACTTTTTTATTTGAATTTTTATGTAAAATATAGGCGGGCCCACCATTTTATCCTCTAATATTTGTGGAGTCTAGTTCATCCATATATCAGTGGCGGATTTAGAAATTTTATTAAGTGGGTCACTCTAATAGTTAAGGTGCACTTATAAATTTTGTTTGGAATCTAGTGGCCGGGTCTTTTTTTTTTTGAAAAAAAATTCAACCAAAGTTAATAGATAATTTTAAACTCTTTAATAGAATTTTAAAATTCAGTGGGATCACGTGACCCCACTGAAACATAACCTAATTAAGTCCGCTACTATATCATGTATTAATGAGAGAAATCAGACTCTATTTACATATATACGTACATACATAAATATATAATTAATATAGCAGATTTCATATGGTAGGATTAGACTGCTGTAGGTGATAATGATCCAAAGAAACTTAATCCATAAGCCAGATAATGTCTCCTTTTGACCAATAATATGGACGTCAAACAAAGTTTCCTGATTCCCAATAAATTGGGTATAATACTACAGTAACTCACATTAAAAATCCCTTTAGTGCCAATATATTGCATGCCCAACAAATATACTCTTGAGATGATGAAGCCAACACTTTAACCATGCCATAAGGTGAGCATTTTAAGATCACTGGTGGATGTAAACCAGCCTTGCCCAGTTGGGGTTTTGCCCAGTGGGGATGACATTGTTCCAAAAGGCAGTGGGAAGAGACACAACAATTAAAGCACTGGTGTGCCCTCTTTATGTCATGAAGCTGGGACAGGCTGCTTCCGGCTGATTTATCAGCCAAGTAGTGTGAAGCAGTACTACGACAGATGATATATTCTTATATTCATAGTTCAAACAAAAAAAAAAGATGTTGTATTCTTATATATGCAGCTAGGATTTGTTGAGGCCCTCATCCGATTCAATATTTCTTCTGTTAATTTGGTCTTCACACAAACATGTTGGCTTGTTTTTTTCTTTTTGGTTGGAAACCAACCTATTACATGAGTCTTTGAAATTCCTTATATTAATCCTAGCTACTTCCATGCAGTACTGGGATTTCACAACCTTAATATACATGGAGGGCTAACCACTTGGCCACTCCTTGAGTATATGTGGATTGCCCAACTTATTGTTCTCTAGTTACTGTAATATGTCTATGAAAGGGTACCTTTCTTCTAATGGTGCTAGCTATATGATACACCAATACCATGACAGGAATAGGACAATTAGCTACACCTGCTCTCTGTGATTGCAGGAGCAAATACCCAGACAAAAAGAAAAACCTGATTAACCTGGTCTGGTTTTAATTTCCCACATAATGCATCACCAACGTTAACTGCTGCAGTTGCTCCAGACAAAATACTCTCGCTATATATATATATATATATATATATATATATATATATATATATATATATATATATATATATATATACCCTTCCACTTTTGCCCCCATTTATGGCTATCTATCCATTGTACTTTCCATGTTATTTGGCTCTTGATCTTTATTGTTTGTTCATGGCATTAGGTAAAGCTTTGCTTTTGTTCCACAAATGAGATGACATACTTCAAGAAAGATAATTCAGACTCGCTAAATTTAGACTATTTTTTTTCTGCCAGTACTGTAAGGATAATTATAGGGATATTCTTCACATCTTAATCACCTCCCCAAGTTTCTGCCAACTCTTTTGATCCCTCCCAATAACTACTATCCTCTCGTTTTCCTCTTTCAGGTGTGTGATACATAAGAGATGAGATCCTTGAATACCATGCATGCATGGTGCCCCGGGAACTTCAGAATCATGCCAAAGGTACCGATCGAGTGTTGCAAACTAAGATGTATGTATCACTAGCTATCTTCATCGCTAACTGATCTTATTATACTCATATATAAATCATATCAGTTTTGTTGCACATTTGCCTGCGAAGAAAGTATTATTTAATACTATGTTTGATATTTGGATAGACTGAGGTTATCTTCAAAATTAAGACTATATTTAGGGTCTGTTTGGTTGGGTGTAAAATCTTAATAAAGCAAATCTTTTCAGGAAAATTTTATTTTTTAAGTCATTTGGTATCCCTGAAAACATAAATATGAAAAATCTTTTCCTTAAAATTTCGGATTTGGGCATCCCCCGTAAAATCCCAGAGACCATTTTCCCCTGAAACCCTCGACACTTTTTTTCCCCTCCCATTCGCGAAACCCTGAAACCCTCGATGCCATCCCCATCGCCTCTCGCCGTGATCCTCCGTCCCGGCGCCATGCATCGCCATCTCCATCGCCTCTCGCCACGATCCTCAGCGCCATGCATCGCCATCTCCATCGCCTCTCGCCGCGATCACCCGTCCTGGCACCGTGCATCGCCATCCCGAGCCATTCATCATCGGTCGAGCACGCAAGCCCCTTTCTCCGACCTGCGGCATCGTCGTCCCGACACCAGGCATCGGAGCCTCGACGCCATCGCTGAGCCACACATCGCCGTCCCGAGCACCGTCGACCCGAGCACGCCGACGCCATCCCCCAACGCCGTCCCCAACCGTCCATAGGGTAACACCATTTTCTTGTCCTCTCCTCCTTCTTCTTCTGCTGCTCTTCCTCCTGATCTTCCTCCTTCTTCTTCTTCTGCAACTCTTCCTCCTCCTGCTTCTCCTCCTCCTCCTACTGTTGTTCCTCCTCCTCCTCCTCCTCCTTCTCCTCCTACTACTTCTCTCTCTCTTCCCCCTCCCGCTGTTGCTTCTTCTTCCTCTTCTACTCCTGCTGCCGCTGCATCTGCTGCTTCTTCCTTTCTTACAACAGACTTAATACGAGGGAGGGAATTTGGGCATTTTCTTGGTCATTATTTGGGCCCGAAATCTGTATGGAAGGGTTGTCATTGAAATTGATGCCCAGATTGTTGTGCAATGCCATTAACGATCTTGTTAAACCTCCTTGGCATATGTTTTCCTCAGTTGATAGGACTGTCAACTCCAGAACTCCTCACTAAGGACTCTAATATCTCTAATTTTTTTTTAACTCCTCACTAAGAACAAAATTTTACTGCATCCATTCTGTATGCTCTTTTTTCTTTTTGGGGTCAATAGGGTCTCACTCTTACATACACATCCTTTTCGCCATTTATATTGATACAGTATCATCTACTTTTCATAAAAAGAGGGGACATATTCTATACCCTTGTAATCTAGACCATTACACGGTAATGCATTCTAATTTGATACGAAATGTCTTGTATAGTTTAAATGCATCCTTCTAAAGCATTAGAGGATATTGTATATTTGTCTATCAATATCCTTTTCTATCTTTCTTGGCTACTAATTTTGTTTTACATAAGAACAGACTTGGTTAGCCTTTTGAATTCAAGTCAATGGAGTCCTGGAAAATAGCACTAGTTGTGTTTTTAGGTCTTTATTTTTTTGGGACAGGCACTGTCAGTGTGAAGTCATTTGGAGAAACCATGAACAAACTCTTTTGGCAGATCAATAGCTTTAAAAGGGAAAGTTATAGGGGAATGAATTCTTATTTAATACTCTTACACTATTTTCTGTTTCAGGGGGATTTTCTTAGAAGGGATATGGTTAAGGTTTTAAATCATGTTACTTATATATAGGTAGTTCACTCTGATGTTAATTCTTCTATTTCTTCTCTTGTTGGATGGTTGGGGGAATAGGCCTCTTACACCATCTTGGTGTGGTCTTGATGTGTAGGTGATTTGGGGATGGTTTCCTTATGGGTTTGCTCCCACCTATACTTGTACATACTCTTTTATTTTAATATGCCTGTGGTACTACCCACTTAAAAAAAAAAAAAACCAAAGTAGCAGGTAGTCTTGCAAGTGATGGAATTATTTAAGCTTGATGCTTTTGTAGTTTGAACGCAAACTTTAATGAGAATCTATTATTGTCGTCATTAATCTACTGTTCTGAAGCAATAAAGCTAATTCATATGATACATAACCTTGAATTTCCTAAGTGTGATTATGCAGTTCACTCTATAAGCATATGTGCTTCATCAGGTCAAACTAGTGTTGACCAGATCTAATCATCCAATGGGAGTTTAGCCATCTCTAAAGCAGTAGAAGTGCCTCGTCAAGAAAACTTTCAACGAGGGATAATATCGGTCAGATTTTTGGAGACAAATTATGAGAGCTACGGCTTAGTTGCCATTCAGATCCATATAACTAGAGAACAAACTTCAAAATTTCCACATCTTTTAAACAAATGTAGACAGTGGGAAACAAGCATGTCTTGTATGGGGATTTCTGATTTTCTCAAGAGTACGACCATAGATTGAATAAAACACAAACACATCAGTTTCTCTGCCAATGATCAAGACCATGATAGATGAATCATTCAAGATGTGCCTAGTGTTGATGGCTATTAATCTGACAGCTTTGAAACTTTGCCTGAACAGAAAAATCTTTTGGTTTCTCCAATGTGTGAATTACCATTGAGAATTATAATTCTGTTTCTTTCAACTTTCACTTTAGCTCTTATCCTACTTCATTTTGTTGATTTATCTTTTGAGGGATTATCATTCGACAACCTTTTTGAACTTATAGTTCCAATTTTATTTTTCAATTTGTTGATGATGATGGAAAATGTTATCCAACCTTCATTAGTCCTTTTTAGTATAGTTTTTTGTTTTTGCAAGTAATTAAATTTTTCCATGATCATTTATGATTGCTAATTATTAGTTATTATTCACATCTTTTTAAATTGTAGATGGATGTCAATGATTTTTCTTATGAAGATAAAATGGATGCTACAATTGTAAGAGTTTTATCTGCATGTGTTGGGGTACTTGAAATACTTGTAGATAATAGTGAGAAAGTATGTGCAGAGTGTCATTGGTGTTGATGATGCAACATCTATAAAGATGATCTTACCAATTATATGTAGTTGTACGGCGAAGGAATTTGTTGCATGACACTATTCATGTTACTGTGCAAGAGCAATTGCTCATGTTCTTGCATACAATCGCACATAACGTAAGGAATGGTGTTATGTGTGTGAATTATCTACGTTCTGGAGAGACTATTTGTCGATATTTTAATCATGTCCTAAAGGATCTTCGACAACTGCACAATGATTATATTCAACCTCCTGATACTGCTATTCCAGATGAGATTAGATCCAGAAATATATATTGGCCATGGTTCAAGGTAAAAGTCAATATATTATATAATTTCCAAGTTATATCATTTTTTTCCACACGAGTTAAAGTTCTTTTATTTGCTAAATAGGATTGTGTTGGGGCCATTGATGGGACTCATATTCTAGCATCAGTTCCTTCTGACATTGTTGCAAGATTTCATGGTAAAGCAAACAAACCTACACAAAATGTCTTGGTCGCAGTGAGATTTGACCTTACATTTTCTTACGTATTGGCTGGTTGAGAGGGTTCTGCACACAATGTTGTCATCTTGAACGATACACTTCAAAGGCAAAATAGACTTATTTTACCAAATGGTAATCTTTTCTGTATGTCATAGTTAAATGTCTTTCAATAAGATATTTCTATTGACATACATCATTATTCACAATGACTTTTTTTTCAATGTAGGAAAATATTTTCTTGTAGATGATGGTTATTCTACAAGGCCAGGTTTTATATCTCCATATCGTGGTATCCGATATCATCTTAAACATTTTGGCGAGCACACTCCTACTAACAAGAAAGAGTTATTTAACTTACGACATTCATCTTTAAGAACGACCGTGGAGAGAGTTTTTGGCCTTTTAAAGAAGCATTTTCGTATCATAAATGAAACTCCTTGTTTCCCATATTCCCTACTCAAGTCGAGATTGTATTGATGTGTTGTATTTTACATAATTTTATTTTAGGGTTAAATCCAAATGATGAGTTGCTTAATGAGATAACTGTGGAGGAGTCTACTCAAATAACATCAAGACGAAAGACAAGGAGAGAAGAAAGAGAGGACAATGTAATGTGGCCATCAATAAGGGATAGAATAGCAAAGGAGATGTGGGATGACTATTCTAAGTGACTCTTTTTTTATCCATCTCTTTTTTGGACCGCAAGTATTATGTGAACCTTTTATAATGGAAAGTTTATATTTGCTTATCTTTGCTGGTGATTGTTTAGATGTGAATTGTGATTATTTTTTTAGGATGGAAAGCTTTCAGTCACAAGATACTAGTTCCTCTAAGAAAGGTAATAACAATTTCTGATGAAGCATGAGCATGTCAAGATTTATGCAAAAAAGTGTAGTAGAATAAGCTGCCAATGGAATGAAGGTAGACAAGAGCTTTAAAAGGCCGGCATTTGTTGCTACTGCTCGTGCTGTTAGTGAAAAATTTAAAGTCACATGTTCTGACAGTAATGTAGAAAATCATTTGAGAACACTGAAGATGAAATATGCTGCTATCAAAAAATTGAAAGGAATGAGTGGAGTTGGCTGGAATGATGATGCAGAAATGATAACTATGGATGATGATACTTTTAATGAATATATTATGGTAAGTTTCCTCTTTTTTTTTAATTTCTTTTGAAATATTTTTATATTTTATGATCATAATATTTGATATCTTCTGTAGGCACATCCAAAGGATGAACCATACATTAACAAGTCCATTGACATGTATGAGGAGTTAGTTGGCATTTGTGGAGATGATCAAGCTACAGAGAGTTTTTCACGAACAGTAGCAGACTCCATGGTTGATGTGGATAGTACTTCTATGGATGCAGTGAATGAGGAGACATCGGAGACTCCACCTCCACATAGGATTGTTGAAGATCATTCCACATCATCTGAGCAAGTAAAAAGAGGAAGAAAAAAGAGGAGAGATCTTCATTCTAAGATTGATCTGTTGGCAAATAAAATAGGGGACTTAGCTTCAGGTATAACAAGAAGTCGTAATCGCGATATTTCTTTTGAGTTATATGAAAAAGTGATGAAGTGTACCGGATACGATAAATCTAAATTGGTGAAAGCATTTGACTTCCTCCTTGCGAATGAGATTCAGGCAAGATCTTTTCTAGCTCGAGATGATGCACTACGTCAAATTTGGTTGGAAAACTTCTTTGGGTTAGGATCTTCCTAAGATAAATATTTTCTTCACTTTCTAAGTTTTCAACAATGTAGATGCATTGATCTTCATTGAACCAACTGATTCTTGAACCAACTGTACCTAAGTAGCAGGTTCTTTTTAGATAGTATGGTACAAGCATATGGGGGTGTCAGTGTATATATGCATTGTTCCTTTGTTTGCAGAATATTGGTGTCTTATCTAGAGACTGATTTCATTTTTTTTCTATTTACTGATGCTTCAATTATCAATTTGAACTATGTTCTGTGATTATGCATGCATGTTTCCTGCCCTCTGGATTTTTGCATTTTTTGCCAAGCTAGTAAGGGTGACTTTTGGTTGCCATTCTTCTTTCCCCAACAAAAATTTCTTTGAAGTCTGTGGAGGTTCTTGATGATATTATGAGGGATTAGAATATTATTCATTACATGCACTGGGATGGCACTAAGAGTGGATTTAATCAGGCTGCAGATGACAACTTTTTAAGAACCTTCAGACTTTGGCCAAGAAACTCCGAGAAACTGCTCAGGCACAGAAGCAGGTAAGGCTACATAATGGAAAAATAGATGCAAACATGAGTTTGTTGAAAGGCTGTTGGTTGGGATGAGTCGAGTGAGTATACCAAACTCTGTTTCTGAAATACTGAGACAACCTAGTAAGGCAACATTGGCAAGTGCAGGCCAAGATGCAAAAAATGTTCTATCCAATTGTAGTTTCCTCAGAGGGCATCAGAAAATCTCTCTCTGAAGAGGTAGCATGGAAATCTCAATTGTGATTTTGTAGCTTCCTTATGTAGATTGTGTCTACTAGGATGTTGAAAATCTCAATTGTGATTTTGTAGCTTCCTTTTCTTTGGTGTTTCTTTTATTTATTTTGTTATCGCAGAGGGAGAGCAATCTCTACTCCCTTCTTTGATACTATCTCTATTTATTGATAAAGAAATGGTGAAGATTCCTTCTCCATGGCGAAGGGGAAAAAAACTTGAAGAAGGTGCCAACAATTTTTGTATTGCGAAACTTGAATTCCTTACACCATCATCTCTAAAGTCTGTTGCAAACTGACATTCATACTACAAACAGGAAAAGAAAATAATTGGTCATGAGATCTGTCATACTGAATTAAAGTTCACTAACCAGATCACTTGTCCTAAAGTTTAGAATGCAGCTGTTGTGATCTAATTGAAGTGTATTCTATAGATGACTTTGGCCAAGAAACTCCGAGATGACTTTGGCCAAGAAACTCTGATACTACTAATAAGCTGGAGTCTTCACTCCATATATATGATTCAATGGCTGATGTTCTGTAAGCCTTTAGGCTTTTGCCAAGAAACTCCAAGATGCACTCTTCTATTACCATAACAGTTCAAAACAGCCATTTTATAGCTATAATGTTAATTTCCATTCATACCCACAATTCCTTTTGCGTATTTGAATCAAACTTTCTCGCAGGAAACAAGTGGACAAGAGTGATGATCTTATATCGAAGTGCTTCCTAGCAAAGTCTTTTACATTTTTTTTTGTTTAAACTTTCATGAACTGATTGTCGCAACTAGTCTTGTTGAGAAGACACAAGTGGGAACACGCTACTCAACATCTTCCTCTACAGTAAAAATTAATGGTGAACAACATGAGTGCAAGGGCACAAGTGAAGATCATATGCTCATGGTGGGGATAATTTGTGGATTGGGGACACCGACATGTGCAATTTGTGGGCACCCACAGAGTTTATTGCTTCTATAGTTAATCACTGAAAGAGACACTTGGAACTTTTAAGATCGCCCTCATGTGGTGCGACACTTGACTCATGTATATGTGTTTTACATCTTATTTACAGATTTTATGATAACGAGTATGAAGCACATCTAAGATAGTTCTTTTGAAGTGATATATGAAAAAAAAAGTGTGACTTTGAGTTTTATTTTTGTCCCTGCTATGAGGATTATTAAAATGTTCAGTGGCGGCACATTTCTCGTATATGTGGGTTCTATAAAATTTCGGCTATTATTTGTATGTAGTTAGTTTCACTTGGTTCTATAAAATTTTCTTTTATTCAGTTATTGTTTTTCAGATAATATTTTTACTTCTCTTCAGTCGTGTTTATGAGCATGGTGTGTTTGGTATCAAAATCTGTTGCACTCAATGTTTTAGCCATATAAGACCCCTACTTGACAAGAGTTTTGCATTTTTCTGGAAGTAATATGATCATCTTGTTGAACTGTCGAACGTATGATAACCAAATTTATTTTTATGATTACTTATGATATTTGAAAAAATTTTACACACAAATAAACACGCGAAAATGATTCCTGAAAAATATTTTACGAAAAAATAAACATCAGAAAATTTTTTCAAGAGAAATATTTACGTGGGAACCAAATAAACAATTATATTTTTGACTAATATCAAACATGCAAGAGAGTCTGAGACAAATACAAAGACCATGTCGATTAATCGGTAATTATGCATGATCATGACGTCATCAGATCCTGCGGCGAAGACCAACCTCGATCATCTGTTAAAAGTTCTCAAATCAGACTTGGACGTGGGAGACAAGGACAAGACGTCGCCGGTGGTGGTGCATCTCATCTCCGTGCGGTCTTCCTCATCTGAAGCTATCTTCTTTAGTAGAGATGGGTAATTAAACATACCCAGCATCATCACTTTCTTTTGCCCATGTTACCGAATGATACTGGTGTCAATCAAACGCCATTTCCCTTCTCTCTTTCTGCACATGCATTGAGAGGGCTCACTAAAAAGCCACACATCATGTGTACACCTCTAGCTAGTCTCATGGGCAAAGATTCCTCCAATGTCGGCATCATGGAGATCATCTAAGGTGCTCCTTGACATCACCCATGATATCTTGTCACTGCTTGCTGCATGCAGCTCACTGATCTCTCTCTCTCATCTTCTTAATTTACCTCCACCTCTTGCTGAGATTAATGATATATTGTGCCGGCTGCATAACACCACTCGCTCTGCAGTCTTCTATCCTCTTCCCCACTTGATCTGTTGTCGTCGAGAGCTTAGTGGAGAGTGACCCGAAAGGGATGCTAGCTAGATCGTCCACGGCCAAACTAAGCTGTTCGAAACCATGCACAGCACATCCGATCATGGCTCCGTATGCAGTGGCGGATCCTCTTACAAGTCAGTGGGCTCACGTGACCCCACTGACTTGGAAGGAGGATCTTAAGGGAGTCTTAAAAAAAAAAATTTATTTACATATGTTAAAATTTTATGTAAGGTGATCCCACTGAATTTAAGAGTGACCCTCCTAGAATTAAGTAACCCCACTAAATTAATGTTCAGAATCCGCCACTGTTCGTATGCATCCACAGAGATAAGGCTACTGGATGGCCCTCCACACTGTTCTCCTACTTGAGCTCTGATCAGCACGGCCAGTACTGTGTGGAGGATGGCATCACTTCTCATACATGAACACATGCAGTAGATCTCGTATCCAAGACCCACCTAAATATTGTATATCTTCCCCAGGGGCCTTCACGTCAGCATTCAGCTCATGCAGAATCTAAGGGAAGAGGATATATTTGTGATAAAAGGTGAGGTTAGTTAAACATGGACGGAGATCCAAAATGTGAAATGTAGATTTTATGATTTTTTTTTTTTGCATAGAAACTCCTATTATGTTGAACAATTACAAATATGTTATCATTGCTAAAATATTGTCAAATATATTGCTCGTAGAAAGAAAATGCTGTACATATATCATCGTGGTTATCTTCCGTTCAAAGAAGTGAACATTCTTTCAAAATTTTGTTATTTCTATTAATTTAATCATTTTTATAAAAATACTCTTATTATAATTTTTTTATAGATTTTTTTTTTTTTTTGAAAATGAGACCTTGGATGCATGTTAGGGTAATGTAACCCAACGGCAAACAAGCGTTTCCTTTCATGCATTACTCAAAATCTTTGTATAAATGAATTGAATGGAGAGTAACACTACGACCTTGGGGTGACATATCTACAATAATATTTTTTATTTACGAGTAATATATTTGATAATCTTTTAGCAATGATGGCAAATTTATAATTTTTCATGAAACAATAATTTCCATGTAAAAAAAATCCAAACTAATATTTTAACTTTTTACCATATATTGATTCCTAGGTAGATCACTACAAGAAAAAGCGCATATAGAGACCGATTTAGAGACCGAAATTTTCAGTCCCTATTCGGTCCCAAAATAGGGACCGAATAGAGACTGAAAATTTCAGTCTCAAATATAGAGACCGAATTATTTCAGTCTCTAGGGACCGACATAAATCGGTCCCAAATATAGAGACCGAATCATTTCAGTCCCTATTCAGTCCCTGAATAGGGACCGAATAGGGACCGAAATTGTTCGGTCCCAAATATAGAGACCGAATTATTTCGGTCCCTATTCGGTCCCTAAATATAGAGATTGAATAGGGACCGAAATAATTCGGTCTCTATATTTGCGACCGATTAATTTCGGTCCTTATTCGGTCCCTAAATAGGGACCGAATTGAGACTGAAATAATTCGGTCTCTATATTTGAGACCGATTCATTTCGGTCTCTATTCGGTCCCTAAATAGGGACCGAATTGAGACTGCAATAATTCGGTCTCTATATTTGAGACTGAATTATTTTAGTCCCTATTCAGTCTCTATATTTAGGGACCGAATAGGGACCGAAATAATTCGGTCTCTATATTTGGGACCGAACAATTTTAGTCCATGTTCGGTCCCTATTCAGGGACTGAATAGGGACCGAAATGATTCGATCTCTATATTTGGGACCGAATTATTTCGGTCCCTATTCGGTCCCTAAATAGGGACCGAACGGAGACTGTAATAATTCGGTCTCCATATTTGGGACTGAATTATTTCGGTCCCTAAATAGGGACTGAATTTTTCGGCCTCCATATTTTGAGATTGATTAAATTCAATCACAATTCGATCTCTAAATAGTGATCGAATAGAAATCAGTCTCTATTTTACAGACAGAATGATGACTGATTTTATTTCAGTCACAAATTCTCAATAACGTGAGAAAGATTTGTGACCGATTTTGTGACGTCTCAAATTAATACCAGGTATAGCCCCTAGCATATTTGCAGCAGAAAATCATTTAAAGATTTATATTGTTTCATGTGGGCACCATTTCTGCACATATGTACACTGACAAGGTGTCACTAGATTTTGGTAATAAAATTTAGTTCGAAATTACCATAATTATCAGAAAAATATGTTTATACCAAAAATGTGGATATTGAGAATTTTTGATGCACGGTTAATGAGGTAAATATGATTTATCTACTTTTAGGACAATTTATACTTGATAAATATTTTTTCAGGAAAATTTTAAATAAAAATTACCATAAACTTGTTTACGTAAGATTTAACCTGCATCTAAATGTGAACATGTGTAAGTAGTGGTAGGTATGTGTAAAAGTGTATATATTTATTAGTATATATATATATATTTTATATGTGTGTTTGTGTGTGTGTGTTAATAAAAGAAAAGATAAAATAATGTCAAAAGGATTATTAGGTATACTTACGTGTTTTAGCTAATACTCAGTCTTAGCTAGGCAAGTGTTCTTGTGAATTGAAGGATTCTTATTCTTCTTCTTTTCTTCTGACTGTGTTTTGGAAATAGTACTAGTAGTGTCAACACATCTATCCAGTAGTGTTGACCTATCTATCTAGTAGTGTCAGTTAACACTATCTATCCAGTAGTGTCAACACTATCTATGCAGTACTAGTGTTGACCTATCCGTACTCATGTGTCAACACTATCTATCCAGTAGTACTGTCACCATTATCTATCCAGTAGTGTTGACCGATTTATCCCTTATAGCGTCGACCTATCCCTTCATAGTATCGACCAATACCTTGTAGAGAGTTGACACTTTCCTTCAGAGTGTCAACACTCTCTTCTATTCAGGTTGACACACTCTGTTAATTTTCAAATCAACTTATAACCCATGTCTCCAGTGACTTAATTAGGTCGACACACCCATATTCTAGGTCGAATAAAAAGCTCTTTTTTTTCTTCCAGAATATGGAGAACAATATGGACCTTTCTCAAAATTTTAAATAATTAATCTGAATTCGGTCCCTATATAGGGACCGAACTTATTCGGTCCCTATTCGGTCCCTATATAGGGACCGAATAGGGACCGAATGAAATCGGTCACAGATTTGTGACCAAAAATTCTTCACCGACAAATTTGGTCTCTATTCGGTCACTATTCGGTCTCTGAGATGTTTAGGGACCGAATAGAGACCGAATATTTCGGTCTCTATTTTCGTTTTTTCTTGTAGTGGATGATCGATCTTGTGAATATTGTAACGGGCCAGCCATCTTTCACTCTCATCTTAATCTTCCCACCTTTCAAACTTTCTTCCTTAAGAATGATCATCAAAAATTATATCGTATCAATTTGTAGCCTCCATGATCCAAAATGATCGCCACTAAAAGATATGTCCAAATCATCTTTTATTTTTTTGTTTCAGTTATTTATATCCTTTCTGAATCTGTGAAGCACTATGCTAATTAACTACATCTCTAATCTTATGTGATGAAGATAAGTAATGTTATTGTCAGATAAAAATGTTTTGGGTTTATCATATATAATTTTGAATCTTGATAATATAATCGCCAAGAACATGCACCCGTTGGATATTAAGATAGATCGAAAATAAATTAAGAATATTTTTAAAATTTAAAAATATCTTTAATTTATTCTGGATCTATCTTAATACCAAACATGACTTTAAGGTATAGAGGTTTATATCAGTATTGTTAAAGCCTGAGATCTCCATATACCCAAACAAAATCCTAAATGACCCATCAAGCTAGCAGGTTCCCCTTGCAAATTGCAACCCAACAATTGGTTTTGGAATATGTTTTAGGACAATAGAGATGCCTCATGATGGGGAATCTTGACATGAACCTTTTTTCCTATTTAGGATGATTTCAGAGCTAGGGGATAAAGATAAGTGAGTCCTATTACATATTTCTTATAGCAAAATAAATTAATTGTTGATAAGATATATTAGCAAAAGGTATGGGCCTATGGGGATAATTCATTATTCCACCTGGATGAGTGATATGATTTATCTCCAAATTTAACAGGCCGCCAAAAATTGAAGTATAAGACAAATTTAACTTTGATCTTGATTTATCCCTTATACCAAATAGATATATATATATAAATCTGCCAAGACACCAAAACAAAAAACAAAAAAGTGGTTCGAGTGTCGTTTTTTTTAATCATAAAATGTTGTGAAATTCTGTGAGACATGAAATATTTAAAATGATTTTATCTCAAAAAAAAATCCCCTTTTGATCAACTTAGTTACTTAAACTGATCACAAATCGGTGGCATCTATCAAAAAAAGTTAAAAAAGGCTTACCATGTTCTTGTTGACGACAGCCTCATCAGTTCCCCACTTGCATGACCAGCATTAGATATTGGGCCCTCCAAGACCACTTGGTCCAGTAGTCTCTTTCACCATCTCAACCCAACAACAAACAGATAAATGGGCCGGGTGCAGACCAACAAGTTTTGGGCCTTTGACAGCACCACTCTAGAGATAGATTATTTGATAAAGTGCCCTGCACACAAAAAGATTGGTGAATTTTCAAAACAATGGCATTGGCTGCTGCCAAAGCTCCAATAAAATAACATAAATAACTACACACACCATCTTGGGAGGTAAGGATTTGATAGAAGTTTCAGTCCTACATGAGACCCCACAGCTTAGGTAACTAAAAACAGAGGCCAAATAGACAAGAAACATGGCATTTAAAGAGGAACCCATTACAGTACCTAACAATATATGTTTGATGGGAAACAACACATCAAGTTGGAAATGGGAACATATCATTTCTTCTTACCCTTGTGCTGTTCTTGTTGTTGGATCTTCTTCTTTGTCTCCTTGCTCATCTCCTCTTCTCATGTTCTCCCTTCTCTTTCATCTCATACACTCTTCATCGTCCAACCCAATTAGATAAAAAGAAAAACCCGCACAAATAAACCCCTTATCTAGGATAAATCCTATGTTATTTTGGTTAAAAAAGAAAAAGGAAAACCCTCCTTATCTAGGATAAATACTTTTATCCCTTTTCATGTGTAGGTCCTGTAAGTTATCCTATATATAATACTATCAAATGGGAAAGCAACAAAACATGAATTTACATATCCGTGATTTGAAATAGTTTAATTGGTTATCAAATCGGCCCACGTTAATGTAAGCCTACTTCATGTAACCATATATATATATCACATAATATGAAATAATAGGGCAATATAACCATATATGACACATAATATAAAATAATAGGGCATGCAAGAAAAAGAAAACAGATGGATAATCACATAACATAATACAAGATAGAGAAATATTTATTGCAATATAATAATACTCATTTAGGTTGTGAGAAAATATTTATCGAGGAGCCTCAACTAATAAAATTATATTTTACAATCCAACTTAATCTTATTTTGCAATAAATCTTTCTCTATAATTATTTTTCTCCAGATTATCCGCATAAATATAACAATTTTTATTTTTATTTAAGAATTTTGAAAATCTATGTACTTATAATTCTTTTAAAATTTCAAAAAAAAATCACAACACCCTGTAGTTAACCACCCCACTTCTGGGGATTCGGCGGCCGCTCCTGCACACTCGCGGGACCAACCGAATCCCCGCACCGCTTTTCCGATAACCTCGTGTCAGAAGCAACATGCGAACTTTATTCGCGCGACTTACGAGAAATCCCCCACGGTAAGACCACCGCAGATCCGAAGCGTGCATCAGATCACTCGCCACGTCGGATCCAGGCGAGACGCGCCGTCCCCAGGCCGCGCACGTTATGTCTTTCACACCTTGTCACGCTAGAGTGCGCCGTGCGAAGACGGTGCTAGGGTTTAAGGGCCTCTGCCGGGCAGGCGAAGTTCTGGGTTTCCCTTCCTGTCTCCTCTGGATCCGGCGGTGGTCGTGGCGTGCGCGCTGTGGTAGCAGCGGGACGGATTCTGTGGATTGGAGTGTCGCCGCCGCCTCCTCTTCAGGCATCAGTGATTGCCCGGCCGCGAGCAGGAGTAGAGAACGGGGAGAGGTGGGGGGCGCGGCCGCCGTCGCCGGCAGAGATGGGGGACGTGGGGGACAAGCTCAAGGGGTACACCGTCATCAGGGAAGGGGAGGCGGAGATCCTTATGCACTCCAGCAACACCGTCTTTTTCAACAAGACCCAGGTGCCAAAGCTCGGGGCTTTTTTTGCACTTTTGTTCTCGTTCTTTGGGGAAAACCTCCGTTTCTTCCTTATTCCATTTATCTGTCTCTGGAACGATGATCTATTGGTCTCTGGTTACAATGGTGAACCATTTTATTGGCGTTGTAGTTCTATTCACATTGATTAAGAATCGAGCATTTGGTTCTTTGTCATGTTTTGTTTTCTTTTCCAGTCAGTTTGATTGGTTTTGTTTGATGCGGTCAGAAGACTCGATTTTGGCCTTTTTTTTATCTCATTCAGCTACTAGTGCTTTTGTGATTCATCGTTAAATGCGTTACTGGGGCTTCCTTGCCCTGTTTTCTAATGTTTTCTTGTAGCTCCCCCATGCCGTGGGTCTTGAATGGAACTTCTGAGCCATGTTTGATTACCTGGGCCGAACTTACTATTGGTGGATTATTGTGTCATGCTTGGTGTTAGTTAAGTTGGTCAGTTGAGTCGTGCCAGAAAGGGTAGTACTTCTATGAAATTGGATAAGCCAATGTTAGCGAACTTGCTGAATGCCAGAAAGGAAGCAGAAGAGAATTTGACAGAATTTGTTTCTAATGGATGCTGAAGCATGGCACTGTGATAAGTATATATTGCATCTGGTACTGAACTTTGTGCGTAAATAAATTTCTGTGAAGCTAATTTTCATAGGATTTAGCACATTAGCAAAGTGAATGTATAGCGTAAGGTTTAAATTTAATGAATCCCAGAGAAAGTTGAAAATTAACCAGGCAAAGTTTCACAATGGGTTTCATTAATGGAGCTTAGAGCACAATATTTGCTTTTCATAAACTTGTTCAGTGGCATGGATAAAGTAGATTAATCTTATTTCACATTAATAATCAGGTTAACAACAGAGATATGTCTATTGCTGTTCTGAGAGCTTTCATTTCCCGGCGCAAAGAAGAACATGCATCTTTCCTAAACAAAAGGGTCAAACTAGAAAAGAAGGTCTCTGAAGGGAAAACTTCTCCAGTGGAAGAGAAGACAGCTTCAGCTACGGAGGCAATTGAAGGAGAGTGTGAGATGCCTCTAGAGCAGCCTCTCAATGAACCAGATGCCACAAAGAAACTATCTGATCTGGCTACTGGGAGTGAGTCAACTCAGACAAGGGAGTTGAAACCACCAAAGGTTCTGGAGGTACTGTTATGAGTTTTACTTGTAGTTTTACTTTTGCATTTAAAATGAATTCACGGGCATCATGTATAAGGATTATTTGATGAAAATTACTTTCTTTCCTTGGATTGACAGGCACTAGCTGCTTCTGGATTAAGAGCCCTCAGATATGCACGTGAAGTAGAAGGAATTGGTCAGATTGTGGCTCTTGACAATGATAAAAGTATGTGTTATTCATTTAGCTGTCTGAAACTTAGCCTGAATACTTAGTTGTCCTCACAAGAATGG
Organism: Colocasia esculenta; assembly: GCA_014218235.1. Classification (NCBI taxonomy): domain Eukaryota; kingdom Viridiplantae; phylum Streptophyta; class Magnoliopsida; order Alismatales; family Araceae; genus Colocasia; species Colocasia esculenta. Next base: position 22,189,043 of record CM024753.1, on the reverse strand, counting down.
TTTATTTTTGTTGTGTCCTTTTTAATTGCTGGCTGAAAGAAAACTCTATCTTTTTGTTTCCACAGCATCTGTTGAAGCCTGCAAGAGGAATATACAGTTTAATGGATCCTTGGCTTGCTCAAAAGTTGAAGCCCATCTTGCTGATGCTCGTATCTATATGCTCACTCACCAGAGGGAGTTTGATGTGGTAACTTTTTAATGAATGGTTTAATACTTATCTCACATATTAGAAACAAGTTAACTCTTATGACAATGTCTAGTTGCAACCTTCGGATAGAATGGAGAATAAATGATTCCTGATAATAGCAGCGATGTTGTGAAATTTTCAACCATCTTTTAACATAAATGAATGCAAAAATGAGTATTTGAAGAAAGATGCATTAGTTATGAGGAAAGAGATAGTTTGGCCATCTGGACTAGAATCCCAGTTCGTTAAAATATGGTCGCCATTAGTCAGTTTCTTACCAATTTTTATGCAGTCAGAGTCGCATACTGAGGAATTCTTAGAAGGATGCTAAAGCTGAGTTTAGCTTATAGTTCTGTGATTTGCTTGTGGGCCTGATACTGAAAGGTTGTCATATCTCATAGATGTCTCATAGATTATCCCTTTCAGAAAATAAACTATCAGATGATTTCATTTCTTTCTAATAAAACATTCCATTAAGTTTTTTTTCAAATTTAGCATTTAACTATGCTATGTTGTTTGTCCATTTACCTTTTTGCTTTTATGCTTTTGTGGTTCACATTACGATATCCAAAAGCTAATGCCCTTGGATAACTATTTCAGGTTGATGTTGATCCGTATGGATCACCGTCCATATTCTTGGATTCAGCAGTTCAGTCTGTTGCAGACGGTGGCTTACTGATGTGCACTGCAACTGATTTGGCAGTGCTATGCGGGGGAAATGGGGAGGTTTGCTATTCCAAGTGAGAAATTTTATTTTTGGAATATTTTTCTTAAAATGTAGCATTTTTTACTTCTCTGTAATTTTGACCCTCTTTTAAAACAGGTATGGTTCTTACCCATTGAAAGGAAAATATTGCCATGAAATGGCTTTGAGGATCCTCCTTGCCTGCATTGAGGTATGCTAATCAGTAGTTGTGTCATCCGTCATAACACATTCAATTATCTTTGTTAACTTTATTCATCATATTGCTTTTGGCAGAGTCATGCAAACCGCTACAAAAGATACATTGTCCCTGTCTTATCTGTACAGATGGATTTCTATATTCGAGTTTTTGTCCGCATATATACGTAAGTTTCCTATCTTATTCAATATGATTATTTAAGTGTGGGCATGCTTCTTCCCTGCCACCTCCTCCATATGGCACCACACATGTGAGATTCCATGGACTTGGGCTGCAAGTGCCCATTGAGGGTATATGCTGAACCGGCGCATCAGATGATTTGAGCTCATTGGTACAACTGTGACAGTATCTACTATCTCATAATGATTCAATTGTTATGCAGCTCTGCAAGTGCTATGAAGAACACCCCTCTGAAACTCTCCTATGTCTACCAGTGTGTTGGATGTGATTCCTTCCATCTGCAGCCTGTTGGAAGGACTGTTACCAAGGTAACCTTCATGTACCAGTCTCTGCTGATTTCAAAAGTGCCTGCACAAATTACTTGCTTTATTTCCCATTTTTGACACTTTCTTTTGGCGGTTCAAGAATAACAGTGTAAAATATGCTCCTGGATTTGGTCCTGTGGTTCCTCAAGAGTGCATGGACTGTGGCAAGAAGTTCAACATGGGTGGACCTATATGGTCTGCCCCCATCCATGACCAAGAATGGGTGTCTTCTATCTTAAGTGGCGTCAAGTCTATGAAGGAATCTTATCCTGCATACGAGAAGATCTCGGCTGTGCTGACAACAATTTCTGAGGTATCACTCTTAGTCTGTCACTTCACCTCTTTTATGGACACAGACCCATGCACTGGTCACCAGTTGTTCTTGCAGTTTCTTTGTTGATAAATTTGCAGGCTCAAATATTGTTAGGAGGATTTCCCAATAAATAGTTTTTATGTCCCATATTCAGTAAAAATAAAGAATACCTTTTTTCTTACAGCGAATTGCCCTCCCCATATCTGCTTTTACCATGTTTTCTCACGTCTTTTCTTATTTCAGTATTTTCATCTTAGGCCAAATCCAGATGTTGATTAGAATATTCCATTTCACATGCGCACACATGTTTGTACTGGTCATTTTCCATGGTAGCACATTTCTGCTTTACCAACTCCTGTTGTGATGATGACACCACTAACGAAGTTTTCCCCTGGATGCAGGAACTACCTGATGTCCCTCTTTTTGTGAGTCTCCACAATTTATGTGCGACGCTAAAGTGTACCTCTCCATCAGCAGTGATTTTCCGTTCAGCAGTGCTAAATGCAGGCTACCGTATCTCAGGCAGCCATGTGAACCCTCTTGGACTCAAGTCAGATGCCCCAATGGATGTAATCTGGGACATCATGCGCTGCTGGGTAATCTGACATTCTTGTTTCTCTTTATGATCATTAGCCATTTAATCTGATATACATCACTTGCCTATACATTGACATTCCTTTTTCTCTTTTTTATCATTTGCCGTTTAATCTGCCTATTCATGTTTTCCTTATAGTGAACTTACTGATTCTTGTTTATTCAGGTAAAGGCACACCCTGTGAAAGTTCAACCAGCTGATCAGTCGGGAACTGTTATCCTCTCCAAAGAACCAAAATTGCAGGTATCTAGTGGTCACTCTTGCATTTCATTTCCACTTCAAGTGTACCCTTCTGTTTTTCCAAGTGATAAAAGGTCAGGTCAACATAACTTGTAGACATGCTGTTTTTTTGGCTCATTATTTGAAATAAAAGGTTATCCATCACTAGTACAATATGATGTAGATAGTCCTTTTCTGTTATTTATTTTCAGCTTGCCCTCCTGTTTTCACGATTTAAGACATAGTAAACCCGGGTATGGGTGAAGTTAGTAAGTAGTAATTCATCTAACAGTTTTTATTAGCCTTGCTAGATCTTCCCATCTTATGACATTTACTTCAGTTCAGTGAACAGCGCATATTTGCTATGCATGGTTCCTAGTTGTTGATTCATCTTCTCGCTTCCCTGGTTGGCAGGCAAATTTTGCACGAGCAGTTGCCTCGCTCAGCAAAGCACAAGCTAAGAAGGTTGCGCGATTCCTGCCAAACCCTGAGAGGCACTGGGGACCCAAGGTTAGGGCAGGACGGCAGATTACAAGCAAGCATGCTTCCCTTCTCGGTCTGGAGAACATCAATGGATCTGTCAGACATGAAGAAGAGAAACAAGCTTCTCCAGTTGCTCCCTGTGAACCAGAGCCTTCTCTTGACCAAGAGAATGATGAACCTGACAAGAAGCGCCCAAAGATTGGTGAAGAACATGCCACTATTCCTTCATGTGGATAGCAAATGCTCTCTTGATGTGGTTGACAAAAGCTTTATACAGCCTAGTAATGCTCTTGCCTCTCTACAGTAGACAAGGTAATTACCGCGAGGTTGTTCCTCGTTCTAATCATCTGCAAGTTCTCCACAATCACTTCCCTTTACTACTCGTGAAAAGGAAATCACAGGGTTTTCTGAGTAGGTAAAAGTTTTGAGAATTGTGGCTTACATCAGCTACATTTGTGTCAAGCTGAGTACCAGAGCATGAGTTTTAACAGTGTCATTCTCTGTGGTAATTGAAGAGCTAGCATGCCATTAAAGGTATTCCCTGAAACATCATCCATGGCAACTCCTTTGAACGCAACACCTTTTAACTTGGGTCCTTTGTGTTATATGGTGGAAGGTGAATCTTCCAAAAAGCAACTTCTTGTGGGATCATTTATGTATTAGTATAATTGGCGAAATAAATATTCTTCGGACATCTTGATGTACTTAAAGTTTGTAATTGTTGACACCATTCTCTCTGGGTATAAGCATGCAACATGAATATGTCAAGTGTGATGATGAAGTTAGACATTGAAATTTGCTGCGGTGCTCCTGGGTTTCTGTATAGGCAAAATAAATCATAATTGATATGTTTGATATTTGAGAAGAGACTTATGTAACTAAATGTGGTTTTGACTGCAATCAGCCTTCACAGGGTGGGTTAGTTTTCCTACGTTTCATAAAAGAACTTATTGTGTTTGGACCAAGGTTTTGTCTAGGATGTACTGTACTGATCTAATTTAGTTTTGGTTTGGCTTAATAAATCTTAGTTTTCATTATAAACAAAATAAAAATAAAAACATTCTTTGTGTTGAACCGTTGTCACGTCCTAGCAACGGAAGAATAATTGAGATTTGAATGGTTGGTAAATAAGTCTTTAGTTAGTAATCACAAATAACAGAAAATGTGAACATTTATAATTTCAAACATTTCATTTTATTTTAATAATCAAAATTAGTACGTAACCAACTTTAAAATTTAAACTATAATACTAAGACGTAATAAAGAAAAAATAACATATCTTTTTTAATTCTTACCATCTATTGTATCAATCTAACCCTCAAACCAAAATAATGCTAAGGTTGAACCAAGCTCTTCATTTATATGCATTGTCATCGTTAGTTTGATTCTCCTCCTCAATATTAATGTTACCTAAAATGTTAAGAAAGTAATGAGGACATTTGTCCAATAAGACTCACATCTCTCGACGGGTATAAGTGATTTGCATTTTAAGAACTAGGTAAACATGAATAAAACAAGACGTACTAACATGTACGGTAAATTTAATAACACCGAACCGGCAAGAGAATCATGATAACAACATTAGGATCATGTGAGCAAAAATACTCAAGTATTGAGATATAAGTATGATACGAGAGAAAGAACAATCAAGAGAATAATAGTTTCGGAATAAATCTTAATTTTGACCCACGGGATTTTCTTAGCTAAAATATCGTGAAGGGTCATTGGAAAACATTGTTTGAAGTTTACCCGTGATTTTTAAAATACTTTTAGTACATGTGATGATAAGGTGTATATATTTAACTAGTTTAATATTATTAATTATTAAATTTTAATTTATCTCTAATTTTAAATTATTAAAATTTTCTACATTAATTGTAGATGCGACGACCGTATTGTGCCAAGATCGAAAAATGTTTGGTAGCATACAGTACACCTCCCTATTGGGGATATTAGATTGCAATCAACCACTCATCCTTCTCTATCGAAGTCTTTTGAATCCAGAGGACTCCGGTTGGGTCGATCGGTTAGAACTCTTGCTTAAAAGCAAGAGGTCCCGAGTTCGATTCCGGGGGAGGATTTACCTGATTTACATGCAATCCTCGAGGTGTGTAAATTCGGAGTTTTTCTGGTCAAGTGGGGTAAGGGCAATACAGGTATACGGAAAGTAGGAGCTGCCAAGTCCTGACCTTGGAGTTCACGAACACCAATCCTTGAGTCCGCAAAACCACACGGGGCGGGATTTCCTCGTTATCAAAAAAAAAGTCTTTTGAATCCCTTGTGGCTTGAAAAGATTAGGATGGCCAATGTGCCAGCATGAAAAGATCCTAATACTATTAAAAAAATTACACATATATCACTATTAAAATTATAATCGAGTAATATTAATCATGGTTGGTCCGATCGCGTCGATTTGGTTTCTCTTAAGATAGTAGTCTCAATAGTTGCCCCCACCTGCGCGCCCTCCCCCTTCTTCCCGCACTGCACAGCCCCTTCCACCTCCCCCTCCCCCTCCCCCTTCGGTCGCCGCCCTGGAGGGAGAGCAGCGATGAGAACCCCACGGAGGGAAAAGTGAAGGGAAAGAAGATTGGAAAGCCAATGGAGCTGCTTACATGAGGAGGTAGAAGGGCGGGGCGGGCGGCGACTCTGGCCGCCGTCGAGGTGACTCTCACAGTGGAGCTTCAGAGAGAAGCAGAGCGGAGAACAGATCTTCTTGCGGCTGCAGCAATGGGAGACGGCGGTTGTGTTGGTCTGTGGGAGACAACAAGAAGACCGAAGTTAGCCCCCCTCCCCCTCTATCTCACCATTGTGCCTGGAATCGTAATCCCAGCCACAATCTCATTCGACATATTTGTGTCAAAAATCTTGGAATATTCTTTTTATTGTTTATTTTAGCGGCCATTAAACTTGATTTGGAACACTCTTATCCTTAACAATAAAATGACAATTTTACCCTTCCAATGGATAAATTTGGGGTTATATGGATCAAGGTTTTTCGTGCTCAGTTTGCCCCGGCACGGTGCGGATCGAAAATGTACCACATTAGTACACTTCAATCCGATGATCCTATTATAAAAATTAATAATAAAAAGTAAATGAAGAAGATAAGAAGAATATTAAAATAATATTCAAATAATATATGTATCTGTACCGTATCAATTGTGTCAGGGCTCACCATAGCCCTAGCACGCTACGGTACGGTACGGTTGGCGACGATAGGACCAAGCGTGATATAGACAGGCATTATGAACATTTCTAGTGGATAATGTAATGATAAATTTAAGACAGAATATGGTTCTATTGTGGTTTTATAGGGTATATATGTATAAAAATTTTTAATTTTAGTACACGTTCGGTACAGGCATATCGTACCGTATTAGGAAGTTCGCGAGTTCTGGCACGGTCGATCCTCAAGGCGCAAAATAGGTCCGCTGATTTCTTCTGAACGGTCGTGCCGATTCATTTAGTGAGTATCTCCAGACACCCAACAAGTCAAAGTTTAAAGTTGATAAATCAATTTCTTTTAATCAATTAACCGATGATTTTTTGTAGGGTGGCACTTAGATCTCACGATCTTCAAATGGACGAAAATCGATCGATAGACTTGAGATTTTTGATCGATCGATCAATACAATACGAATATATCGTACCATGCCAAGACAAACTCTAACACAACCGAGTTACCCGGCACGGCAAACCTTGTTAAATACCAACTTTTTTATATCCCGTGGCAAAATAAGTGCATGCAATCTTAAGATCGGATTTTGAGTTTAGGATCGATCTCGTTCGATCTAATACTTTTCACATTATAAATATTAATGGTTAATTAATGATTTGGCTGCAAAAAAGGTGTAGGAAGATGTGAATTGGGATTTGGGTGAACTCAGTTAGGTTTAAGAATTTATAAGGATATGGGAAGAGAACAGATTTGAAGAATTTAACAACACATTATTCTAACTTAAGTTTTTTTTTTCTCCTTTTTATTGGGGGTTGTTATGAATTAATCAAAGGTTTGTCGTTGGGCTCCTGCTGGGACGATTTGAAAGATGATCGGATCATGAAATTGATATATTAATATTGAGCTGATTTTTTCAAAAGTTTCATATTTATATTTCAATCCCAAAAAGGATAGCTAAAAAAACTAAAAAGCCTATTAGAAGATATATGTAGAATTAGAAGGGCTTTTTGCGATTAAAGCGTTTTTTTTTTTTTTTTTTTTTGCAACTGAGCGAACAAAGGCGGCGTTCAAGCAGTGGAAGAGGGTAGGGCGGCGCAGGTCTCCCCTTCCCCGCCGGAAAAGCTCTCCCCTTTCTCCGCCGCCGCCATGAACCAGCAGGTGCAGAAGGACACTCTCTACGTAGGTAGGCCTTGCTTGCCTCCACCCAGTTGTGGGCTGCCGTCGTCTCGCGTCCTGGGCTGTGGCCCCTCCACAAAATGCTTGCTTACAGGGGCTTTTTCTGTGCGTCGCGGCAGGGGGGCTGGCGGAGGAGGTGAACGAGGCGATCCTGCACGCGGCGTTCATACCCTTCGGGGAGATCAAGGACGTGAAGACGCCGCTGGACCAGGCCACCCAGAAGCACCGCTCCTTCGGGTTCGTCACCTTCCTCGAGAAGGAGGACGCCACCGCCGCCATGGACAACATGGACGGGGCCGAGCTGTACGGGAGGGTCCTCACAGTCAACTACGCCCTCCCGGAGCGTATCAAGGGAGGAGAGCAGGGATGGGCTGCTCATCCAAGTAAGTTTGCTCCCGCGCCTCTGACAAAGCCCCCTCCCACTTGGAAAAATTGCAGTTTCTTTTTCTAGTTGTTGGATTCTTTCAGAACAGATCGAAAACCTTGTGACAAGCTCTACTCTTGCCTTGGACTTTGAAGGTGCTCTTCTTTTATGTTTCTAGTGGATCATCCTTGTTCGATTAGATTGGATCTTCTCCAATGTAACCCTAGTTTTGCATTGTTAGTTTCAGTTTCACCTGATAGACTTCCTTTCCAGTGGGCCAGGCTCGACTCTCTCTGCTATCCAAATATTAGCTTCTACGCGTTCCATTCGTTCGACTTGGCGGTGCATTGCATAATGCAGTAAACTTGGAAAAAGCAAAATAGTATTCTATCTCCTTGAAACAAACTGGAAAAAATTCTTGAGATTTCCCAGGTGGTTTGGGGAACTAAGCTGGTGAATCTTTGCCAACGCTTTGTTGTTCTATTGTTATGTAATTGTATGTTCTCTGATGCACGGGCTTTTTGCAACTTCCAGAAGTCTCAATTCATTGTTGTAGAGTAAGATTATATTGTTGTGTTGCTCACATGCAATTTATACAGTCTCCAACTTAGATGTTGTGTGGAAATTTTAATGGTTTTTTCCCCTGAAATTGTAGTATAGCTGCTGTACTGCGTATCTAAACTCTTAACGATTTGTTAATTGTTTCCTTTATTCAGTTTGGGCGGATGCTGACACATGGTTTGAGAGGCAGCAACAAGAGGAGGAAATGAAGAGATTGCAGGAAGAGAATCAGGCTGCAATGAAAGCTGCAGAAGAGTTGCACAGGAAAAAAGTGGCAGAAGAACGAGAAGGAGAGAAGGAAGAAGAAACAGAAGCTAAGGATCCTATGGCAATGGCAGAAGCAGAAGCTTTAAAGGAGAGCACCTGAAGGTTCAATGTCAAGAAGGCCCAGAGAGTGGAGATAGGTTTTCCCTAACCTAGAATCATGACTTCATTCAATTTTTTATGCTTTTTCCTTTGTTGTCATCATTTGCATATCAGAAGTTCATATTTGACTGTTACACCATTATATAATATTAATAATGTTAAATGCTAGGGGTATTTATTAATTTTCAGATCTGGGGTTCCAATAACTATGTTACCAAAGAGTGCGGAATAGTATCTAGTATGGGCATGGTAAGATCCTCTGGCAAGTTTTGGGGAAAAATTAATTAGCATACAAAGCCATGTTATATTTAGTACGGATGTGGTAGGGAGACATGGTCCTCTGAGGGTAAACGTAGTCAAATAGTATATTTACCATGCACAAACATGTAAATATTGCCCATCAAAACTGCACTGTCCATTAAACTAAAAGTTATTGAATCCTCAACTGAGCTGGTTCTTAACATGAACATGGATGGTTTACAGTTGCTGATAGTTGAGGGGGGAAAATGCTACTAATGAGGATAGTTTGAGAATGTTTCTTCCTAGTGTGACATCCAATCTTCCCTTAATCCACTTTTGGAGGTGACTAATTTGAGGAAGATAGAAACAAAATTATTATTGATGTGAATAAGAGGATTCCATGGTATCTTAAGTACTTGGTATAAAGTGTAATGGCTTTTTCCTACATTTGATCATTTAGATTAGAGCCCCCTTACCCTCCCTTTTTCCCGTCTCTTTCACCATGTTCTTGTTTCCCCTATGGCGAGAATGACGATCGTGTTTCTCTTGTAGCATATACCACAAAGCTAAAAGCATTTCATTTTATCTATTATTCTATTAAATTTTGGCCAGTTGCAATCACAGAAATACCTACACTGAATAGATACCAGTTTTAGTCCAGTTCAATTTGGTTGTTTCCAGTTTGAAGCAGCTACTTTGCTATTCCCTTAATCTCATGCTTTCATGGAATCCAGCAACATATCCACCTTTTTTGCAACTCTCGAACTCCTTTTTTTTTTTTTTTTCCTTTCAGGTATGAGACCAGCAGCTGGGTGCTTAAACGTTACTCTTGTTCAAGCGGACCAACAATCTGGGATGTTGCAGGCCCCTGTATTTGTTTGTAGTACTTCATGAGGACAGACATCTCATCTGTATCCTTGATGGGACCATGGTCACTAGCTTTCACTGATCTCAGACAGCTAGGAAAAGATGCAGATTCCAGAATATTAGATCCTCGTGATTCTTTGCATGAGGCATGCAATTTGTAGTGTTTCTTTTTCCTTCTTTTTTCTGGTGGAAATCTTGGGGGGAAAAAAAATTCTTCCAGGCCAGAGAACTTTTCGTTAGAATTGAATCATCTGTACCAGTTTGGGATGAACTGTGAATACCTATCCATATGTTCACCTAGCTGAATGACTTGAAAGCAAAAAGTTAATTTTATGTTGCAAGTAGATCCTTTCCATGGTCTAGCACGTAATTGTAAAGATTATCAAAAAAGTGGTCCATTAAAAGTTAGATATTATAAAGGATAAAGTTCGTTCGGTAACCAACGTCTCACAGGGTTGTCTTCTTTGTAATACATACATGGGGAATGCTTATTACAAGATGAGAAGTATTTACTACTAAAGCTTATATGACCAACTTATTGTCTCTCTTATTTGTTATTTGTCACCTTTATCTAGCAAGGATGACAAATAAATATTAAGGGTGACAATTAACAAATAAAAGTGAAATAAATCTAGTCAGATAGTAAATATTTTTTATTATAAGATTGATCTTGCAATAAGATTAATGCGGACTGTTTGGAAAATAATTTTATTGAGAGAGAGAGAGAGAGAGAGAGAGAGGGGGCTTTTGGTCTTATTGCAATATGAGTCCTGCAACAAGTATTTCTTTATACCTATCTACCTAACTATGTATATGCATATTATATATTCTTTTTTTTTTTTTTTGGGTGGGGTGGCTTTAATAGGGTAGGGTGACTTGCAGAAGAAAGATGAACAATTGACTTGCAGAAGAAAGATGAAGAAGAAGAAAGTAAACTAAACAAGAAAAAAATGAACAATTGACTGCAAAAAGATTTTGATGAGTGGCATCATATTAACAAGAAGAAACCACCACGCACTCCACTCTGCTTCCTCCCTGATGTTTCAACATCTTCTCTACCATGCTATCTTGAGAGCCATTCCCCCAACATCCAAAAAAAAAAAAGAAAAAAGGCTCAGCCTTGCACAAGACACCCACTTATTAGTTTCCCTTCTGTTAGAACCCCCCTAGTTGCAGCAAGTAGGGAGTCACCCTTCCACTGGGCTGCTCCAAAAAGAACACAGAGCTGAAGGGAAAAGGAGAGCTCATCTCTTCTGAACACACACCCCTCATCTACATTACTGAAATGTGGTGTAGGGCCCCCTCTGGAATCAGTCAAAAAGTTGAGGTGCACACTGAAGCCTTGATGCAGCAGACCTGTCCAAGAACCAAACCAACTGCCCATCAGTTGGTTGGACCATCCGAGCCGGAAATGTGACAGCGTCGGACTCCTCGGCCACATCGTCGATGGCGCCGTGTACAGCCATAGATTTGGCCTCACCTGTTACCACAATGGCCACATTGGATGCTGAGTTGATCACAGGCAGTGTGAAGGTGATCCTCTCTGGTGGGGGCTCGGGGGAGTCCGTGAGGTATGTGACCCAGTCTTCTCTTTGTTCAAGTGCTGGGTGGCCGGGAAACAGAGAAGCCACATGACCATCAGGGCCCATGCCGAGGAGAATGAGGTCAAACTTGGGGCAGTCACTACTCTCGCACACATCAACTGTGCGGGTCTTCACAAGCTGGCGGAGGACAAATTCGTATTCTGCTGCAGCTTCCTCAGCCCTCAGGTTGTCATTGATGGAATGCACATGACTGGAGAGTACTGGTACCTGGAAGTTAGTTTCATGTGTGTGAAGACATTTGTGAATGGCTAACATGTTAAGATAAGGAATAAACTTTTGTTTCGGGAAAAACTACAAATGTGTTGTCCTTGAAGAAACCAGTACGCAAAATAGTGGTTGTTATTGAATGTGATATGCTTAGAGTATCCATGAAACTTGTTACATGATGACATCCCATACTCTCAAAGAATAATCGAGTACAATTTTTCCCAGCATCACAGAGAACTCAAGCTAAGCTTGTATAATTGCACATAAAAACAAAGTGGCAAAAATGGTCCAAGGTAAGTAGTATGTTGAAAGATAGAGAAAACTAATAAATGAGCATTGCATCAAAGAAATATGATAGATGGAAGGAACATTAATTTTGTTTAACAGAAAGACCTTCACCTTCAACAGAGATGGGATTTGCTATTCAGAAGGGTAATAAGAATATTCAAGAAGTCCTGAACATTGTCATCGTTTAGAGTCTTATCCCACTTATCTAGGAATATGATTTGCTCATGTGAATCCTGTCTGCTTGTATGCCACCCATCCTCAATTTGCAATGTCTGTGAACAGAGAACTTATGGATCCGACTTTTTATGACCTCATGATCCAACATGAATGCTCATTGACTCTTCAATATTGCACCTAACCATTCTGTCTGGCATAATTAATATTTTGGCTATCAAATTGGACGGTGAATGAAAATAGTAGGTCAAGAGGACCATTGTAAATGATTGTTATCACTACATACAAAGATCTCAACTTGCCATATGTAATCTTGTGGCGGGGATAGCTAAGGAGAGATAATGGTTCCTTGACTCTTAAATGATAACAAAATATAAACTATAAACATCCAGAGGTTTATGTTTTCTGAAGAATCACCAAAGAGCAGAGTCTGAGGCTCTCACCAATCTGGGGTGCCGAGAGCAACCTTAACACCATTGTGATCTATGGCAATTACTAAATCCCAGAAAACAACATAACAATCTCAAAGACCATGGTCATTGCGAGCAATATAACTTATGAAAAACCTGACCAATAATCCTGGGTGTTTGCACTCAGCATCATTCAGAAAAAGATTCTCTTTCTAGGCAGGCATTTTCTCACCATGCCCATGGTTCTCCCTCCTCTCCGTCTGGAAACTCTATCATACCAGCAAGAAAGGAGGAAAGTAGCCCACACTTTCAGAATTCAGTACAACTTATTCAAGCTGACAAGCACCATAAGGAACAAATTTTTATAGTTAAAAATAATGATCTTAATAGAATAAAAAAATTTGACATATGCACGAGGCTCAACAAAAAACTGCTTTTCTTAGCATAAACTTAATGTTACTGCTGAATGTTGTTTGAACAAAGTGCAGAAGAGTTTCCATTTTCAGAAAGGAAGCACCAATTTTTAGGTACCAATAAATAAGAAACCTGCAAGTACCTTACAAATGAGGAAGTTCAAAATGAAGTATAGCAAAGATAATTGTCCACGATACTTCTAGTAGAATCAAAGACCAATTTTCAATTCAGTCGTCCTCCTAATTATCCCAAAGTGGAGAAATTCAGACACATTAAACAAGTATAATCCATGCATTATTCCATTGACCTTGTACTTAAAAACTGTAGCCTGTGGCTGAAGCTTCAGTCAGATGATAGAATGCCAAATATACATGATTTTCAACAAGTAAATGTCCAGCCAATATTAAAGCAAACTGTAAAGATGTGGGATTTCATGATTTGCAGACCTTGGAAAGAAGACCACTCTTGGCAAGCTTATAGTTGCTGTCCACATGATTCTTTCCCACTACACGCTCATCAGCCCACAAAATGTGCCATTTTGTCCAGTCAACAGTTTGATTATATGGAGCTTCACAGAGTCTCCTGTTTTATGGGAAAATCTTCTTAAATTCTATGACATTGAAGGTGTCAAAGAAACTGAAAACAGTAGTACACACCCCATCACGCTGATAAGGGAGCCTCCAGATAAAGCAACAGCAAAAACTCCTCTCTCCTTAACTGTTTGTTCTGATAGTTGTGCAACATAATCAGCAAAATCAGTGGTGAGATCATCCGAAGTTTCATATATCTTCAGCTGGCGTTTGTCTTCCGGCCAACCAGGAACCACTATTTTTTGCAGCACAGTAGAAGTCATGGATGTTCCTACAAAGAGAAAATGAATAATGATGTCATGAAATAGATGTCACTCCCCAATTTCAGAAGACATGGAAAAGTGTCCCATCAACGATTCTAGAGAATGACCAAGTAGTTTGAATTACATAAAAACCATGAAAATGTGGATGATATTCTTTCCAGAAAGTCCCAATTTCCAAGGGAAAAGCATTCTTCATCTCACAGTATAAGACAGAAAGGCAAAACAAGGTTGTACATCCATTGGAACAACATCGAGACATTGCAAGTTGAGATCAAAGTAGCAATAACATACATAAGGTGCAAGCATTAATCAATGGAAAAGGAAACTTTAAGAAAAGTGAACACATTTCCATGCAATCTGGAGTTCTCCTCTCTTTTCCTTTTTATGGAAAAGAATGTATGTTTAAGATGTGCAACATAAATTTCTTTCTTTGAAAAGACCAAACAGAGAATCACCAAAGTCCTCAATTTGCATAATAAACTTTTCATTTAATGTCAACAGTGATGTGATTGTGAATCCGAAATCATGAGGTAAGATCATAGCCTCCTAAAGAAATACATGTGGCTACAAGTTGATCCAGTGAGGCAAATCATAGCCTCCTAAATACTGTGTTTCTCCCATCATTCAAAGTAGACCAGCTTCCACATCCGAAAACCTCAACAAGCTGCAAATGATATGTGTTGTAAACTTATCACTTCCAGACTACTATCTCTCACACAGCAAGGTCAAACCTTCATTTCTTTTTCCTATTGGTGTCTGGATGTGGGAGGGAGGAGTGTATTGGAGGGAAGATTGTGGGAATAGACAAATAAATTCATCATAGATCAGTGTCAACAATCACAAGATTATGAACCAACTTATTCTTTCCTTTTTGATATTATCATACAAGAAATTACCTCTCACAGAATCACACAAACATACCTCCTTCCCTAAGAATGTCACAGCAATTCAAATTATGAAGTGCAAGAAGAGAGATCATCCAAGACTGGAGAAAACAACAAAAATTTCATGGCAAAATAGTCCACTGAGTAAGGTTAAAGCAAAGGACTGAAAAACCGACGGAAACCCGAAGTTCTTTGGTAATAACATGTTAGAACGATCACAAATATGCATCCACATGATTTTATGGAAAGAGCTTCAACGGGCCGTACTCCAGTTTTCAGTCAAAGACTCTAAAGAGACACACTAAGAACTCCTACATCACTAAACAAAAGCAAAAAAACAATATAACTCATAATTCGACCCAATCCCAAACTAGTCTCCAAATTCTCAGCGATAATCTGAAAGCCTGCATTTTTTTCTCTTTTGATGGCCTAAATGCTTCGAACATCAACAAGTCGAAAGATCATCCCATACGACATGGTGGGAAGTGGAACCAGAAAAAAGGCATTTTCAGATGGTTCACAGTCGCGAAAGGAGAAAGTGGAGTAGGAAATACAAATGTTTGAACATAGCACTTAGAAAATCGCAAAAGATATGCTGCAACCCATCACGTTCATCAAGAGAATTAAGAAGATAAAGATGTGAAAAAGGAATTTTTTTCGCAACAAAAAAAAAAAGAACAAACCGCAGAAACCCACGACTTGAACAGGCCAAGCGACTAGGAACACGAGCGAACTCAGGTTCTAAAACCATCGAAAATCCCTATAACATCAAAAGAGTCAAAAAAAAAAACCAATTCGAATCCCAAAATTCTTCTGATGAAACGGAGAACAAGAAGATGACGACAAAATAAATACAAGGAGCGGAGGTAAGAGCCAAAAATGGGAAGAAAACAAGTGATGTCAGGGGGTGCCGTGGAGAACCCCATACGCTAATCCACCTCCATAAAAACATCACATCAACAAAAGAACGAAAGAAACAAGGAAAGAAAATTATCCATAACAAAAGGAGACGCTAAGAACTCTTCCTCCGGCTTGCACAAACGGTTGAAATCCCCACGAACAAACAACCGAGACGGGAGGAGCATTCAAACGCAAACCAGACGAAAAAAAAAAAGGAGAAACATAGAAAAAGGAGAAAAAAAGTGCCGCCTGTCACAATGCCTCACCTGCTCTCCTCAAAGAGAAACTCCTCCCTCCGTCCAGATTCCGCCCCTACCCACCTCCCTTCTCCTGTCAGGAAGAACAGAAGACGAAATGGGCAAGCACAAGACTCCATCTTGGCTATATATAAGAGGGTGGCGGAGTTCCAGTGAGAGAAAGCTTTGTTCTTTTCTGCGTCACCCCCAACTCCGGAGGAGGAGAGAAGAGAACAAACCCAACTAAATAATAATAATAAAATAAAATAAACTCTTCAATTAATTGCCGACAGATGGACGAATCCGCTGCTGTACTTGAATGCTTTTGGCTACGGCTTTGGTTCCCTCTACACCTTGGCTCATTACGCCCAAACCCCACATGAACACTACTTTCTCTAAGCCCACCAAAATATTATCCAAAAAAAATTCATATTTCTAATTTCCTTGTGACACAAAATACTGATTTTTTATGGCATTTAGGGATTTCATGTCTAATCTAAAAGTCCCATTTAATTAGTACTACGTGGCTAAATCCCCATTGGCCCGGCACATTGGACCAGGTCCACTGAGGTAGTGTTTCAAAGGGGGTGTATACACAAATCCTCACTATATTCCAAACCTAGCACCGTCCACCACTGCCCCCTACAACGGACACCAAACCTTGCTCCCCACTCCCGTTTGGCTTCTTCCCCTTCCCCATAATGCATACATAGATTAGTGGGGGATGTTGTTAAATGATGCCTCATTGGTATGTCTACTCCCGACGCAAATGCGTGAGATCCGTAGTAATATGATGTCTGTGGATCTCATCTACTTGTGTTTAAGACGGGCGATATTAATATGGGAAGTAAACTTTTCTCTTCTTTTGTATTTGCTTAGTTGTTCTTTTTGGGTACTATGAGTTAAGTTTCTTGTTGTCCTCCCAAAAGTCCAAAGGAGTGTGGTCATGCCACCTTGCTTGATGTTAACAAAGAGAGAAAAAGTGGGCAGACTTGTCTACACCTATGTGAAACCATTTCAGTGCTTAGCAAAGAGGAAAAAGTCAAAAATAACTCTCTGTTTTGTGATTAAAGAAACTGCCTATATCATCAATTTAACTCTCTCTTCAAGGAATTATGTAATGTATCATGTATGCCTATCCCTGCCAAGGGAAAAAAAAAAGTGATGTGTGCCTCAACAAGAATGCAAACGTCGTATGGGTCAAAAATTAAAGTTCCTTGGGAATTGTGGCAATGATCACCTTGCACATGGAACCTTTTATTGGAGTTTTCCACAATAAAGGTTAGGGGATTTGCATCCCTTTAATTTATTGTGTGAGTATGGAGTGGAGCTATTGTTCCTACCCTCAACCTTATCTCATAAATAAATGCCATATCTTGAGGTTGTCCTCTTGTGTTTATACAACTATCCTTTAAACTAAAGGATATTAGAGATGAAAATATAAAAAATTTTGGATTGTTATATCCAGTTTTCCTTTGTCTAGGTAAGATAACAATGAGGTGCATTCTCATCTCAGAGATAAAAACACAATTGAATTTTGAATGATAAAGATGTAAACTTGAAAAACCAAAATAAGATGTGTGTAAGTTTAAGGTGAAAAAGACAAAGGCAGGACAATATGTATCATATAAAATGAGTGCTCCACCAAGGAGCTCGCAATAAAATCTCATGTTTTGTCAAATTGGTGATGCTACACATGACTTTATAGAGCCTCAAAACCAAGGTAAGCATAGAACCATAACAAGAAAATATGTTTTTTTTTCAAAAAAGAGTCATAATATTCTTTTGGTGGTAAGAGGAAGCACAGCCACTAATGCTTATAGTCTTTCATTTATTAAATATTTATAAAGCAAACCCCAAATGCATGACAACAAGAAATGGATGATTCATCTGAAATTAGATTGCATCAAAATTCTTTTCAGGGGATATCCTTTATTATTCAGTGGATGATACTTGCTAGCTCTCTGTCTTAAAAGCTTCATACTTATGAAGACTTTAAGAGAAGCACATGAGATCTGTTATTTGCAGAAAAGATGACATGAATCATGAGAATGACAGCCTAATATAAAATAAAATTTCCCTATTGTTCTAACCTGCTTTCGGCTGCAAATTAATGCCTCCACCTGCCACATTCTGACGAGTGTAGGGTTTTAATGATGAATCAAGTGCCCAACTCTTTTTTTCTTTTAATCCGGGGGCAGCACTTATTTGCATTGTTGTAGACTTGATAAGTGAATAAGAAGTTAAAGATCTGTTAAAAAAAATAAGCTGATTAGGGTAACTCTAATCTACCCCAGGTAAGAGTCTTGTAGCTGATTCCAATGTTGGATATCCCACTAGAATGAGATGTTTTTTTACTGAAGTAAAAAAGAAAAAAAATTGACTATCATACTCGATTTTACACACTAATTAACCCCCTTATTTTACAAGTTTATAGAAGCTAGCTGACCCTAAGTGTAGTATAGGGGCCATGATTAGTCCACATAGAGGCTAGAATCAGATGACTTCTATTACAAAATAAAAATAAAATAGATAAGACCCATGGTTTAATGAGGAGTGTTTTATTCATATATCTTGTAAACCAATTACATGAGAGTTTAAGTAAATAAATTGAGACTTATTACACATCTAAGTGTGTAAAAAAGTATTGCTCACTGTAGAAACTAGGGTTTTTGGAATATGAATGCACAATGTATCACATGTATCTCACTAGAAGAAGACAAGTTGAATATTTAGATACCTATCTCTCTCTCAAGCTTTATATCTCATGCTCATGGGCAATGGCTAGGAGGTAGGCACACAAAATTGATTATTTAGAGGTGTATTTACATAAACCTAAATGTTACGAAGTGTTTTTTACTCATGCAAGGTTTTTCTAGGGTGTACCACGCAAAACATCTTTAATTAAAGAGAAAGATTTTCTGCACTTGTGAAAGTGCAGAAATATCTAGTCATCGTGCACTTCCCCCCTCCTATTGGTGGGAATCAAGCTGTCATATAGATCTCTCTTCTTTTTTCCACCAATGAGAAGGGAGAAGTGCAGGATGACTAGACATTTCTACACTCTCACAAGTAAAAGTCTTTCTCTTAATTAAATGAGAAATACTCATTGCAAGTGTAATAAAGATGATGTGAATTGCCCTCCAAATAATTTTATTGGTTGAAAATTTGATATTTTTTCTCTCTCTCTCTCTTTCTTTCAACGAATAAAATTGTTTAGATGGCAATCCACATTAACTTTATTACCCTTCAAGGAGGGCAATAAGCTTTTCTATAATTAAATATACGCCGCATAGTCCCAAAGTGAGCTTCTCATTAATTAATCAATACTTCCTCTGCGTAATCTTCCATTATTGCTTTAACAATGCTTCATGGGCCAGCCTAAAACAAGAGGATTAGTAGTGCAATCATCACAATAACTTAAAAGCCAACGGCATGTGTAGTACAAAGTGTACAACACACCTTTCCTCCTCTCCTTCCTGCCCTGTTCCCCTACAACCCATCTGATGGCACAGTGTTTTCTATCTGCATTATTATGTCTAGTGGTCAGCTGGCATCCTAGAAGATGAAGCAAGCACAGGAAACAGTGTGGTTTCAAAGGTGGGTGCCTTCTTCTCTAGGAAGTATTATAGGTGTTACTTTTAGGAAAGGGATGTACTGACAATATTCCCAGTGGAAAAGGTCAGATTCCCAACCCCAAGGTTGAGATCCCTTTTGAGGATAGTGATGGAAGTGTAATCAAATGGGAGGAAGAGGGAAGTGGGTGGCCTTCCTTTTTTTTAATTTTTTTAATGTAATGGTGGGGAAATAACATCACCCATGTGGGTGACCAACATCACAATTAGCCATCCATCCATCTACCTCTTTCTTTCTTTTTTGTACCTGTGGTGGGGGACTCAGAAACTTTTGTAAAGATTGAACAGTCTTGTTTTGTCCATGTCATTGGCAAGTGGCAATCAAATGCAAGTGGAGGTGGTTAAACATGGGCATCTTTGCATGGGAAAAAGATCATGAGAGGGAGTACTGACCCACCAATCCGCCATCATGTTTGTTAATGTTTAAGCCCTTCACCCCCTAATGGGGTGAGAACTGAGAAGTAACACCTTGGATCATCTCTTTCATATCTGAGCTAAAAAGTTATAATTATTACTGCATATGTATCCTTCTTGCAACAGCAGCATATGTAGATGTATTCCTCAAGATAAAATATTGGTGTTCCTTGCAGAATATGCCACAACAGTCTTTTTCCATGATATGCAACCTTTTGACTAACCTATGGAATACGTTTCTTAAAAAAAAAAAAACAAGTAGATAACCTCTCTGTCACCCTTCACAACACAACTTACCTATTTTGATCTTTAATCAAATGGCAAGTAGTTCTGATTAAATTAAAAGTACCCTAAGGTTTATTTATATTTCCACCCACACATCATCATACCAGAAGAGAATGTATATGGATACATTTCTCATCATACAAGATACATCAATAAAGGAGCATTAAGAAAAGAAGGATCAAAGCTGCCACCTGAAGTGTGCCCCAGACATGGATTTGGGACCAAGAAGCCATGCCAAGCATCTCAAGCATGGCTCCTCTTCCATGCAAGGACATGTTTGGGTTGTCATCACCAGTAGATGGATTCCTCCTCACAAGCTTGTGTCATCTCACCAGCCAGTCTATTTGTCCATCTACTACCTGGTTTGTCTGATTTTTTCCTCCCACCTACCACCAACAGTTTTGCAGCCAACAGTGATTGTCAAGAGCTTTGTTGTATCTGAGATCTTGTGCTGCACCAGCATGTGTAGTTGGAAAAAAAAAAAGTTGGGGACAATTCTAAGTATACATACCTCTTAGAATCCTGGCACATTCCTCTTTATTCCGTTATATGCTTTCTCTTGTCATTCATGTATGCCCCTACATTAATAAGTGATTTCACTTCATTTGTGTCCCTCGGGTTTTAATACTATTAGATTGAACAGGGCATTCTATTGAAAAATGTAGCACTCAAGGCTTGTGAGGGATATATACAGAAGAATATGAGAGATTTTAGATGTATATGTGGTGTATTTTAGGTCAGGAGATAGAACAAGGGCAAACAATTCCATTTTTCCGCACTTCAATCTGAGAACAGCGGACTTAAAAACAAGAGGCCGAAATACAAACAATTCTCACTAAAATCACGACATTTGCTCTATTTTGGCCGAATGAAATGGAACACCTTCACAACACCATCGGCCGAATGAAATGGGGAAAGAAAAAAAAACCCACACAACAATTTATTGGAAATAAAACCCTTCACACAAAAGAAAAAACATTGTTTTGACAGCCATTTTTGACTTCTTCATCAAGACTGGCCCAAAGCATATAAGACAAAACTAAACCCGGAAATTATGCACAAGAAGTAAAGAAAATGGAAGTTTTTTGCCTGATTTTAAGAGCGTCTGGTCAAGCAACACCACCAATAAAAGACATTTCCCATATGAAGAATATATATTACATAGTCAGAATCCACGAATCG
The DNA here is from genome assembly GCA_014218235.1 of Colocasia esculenta. Classification (NCBI taxonomy): domain Eukaryota; kingdom Viridiplantae; phylum Streptophyta; class Magnoliopsida; order Alismatales; family Araceae; genus Colocasia; species Colocasia esculenta. The sequence continues at coordinate 22,167,621 of CM024753.1, read as the reverse complement.
ATTAAGTAGCAGAACTTTTTTTTGCACATGCATGCTACGATGGCAAGACAATACACGGATTCTCCAGAATCTGACCACTCCGAGCACAAGAAATTGGATAGGGAAAAGGGCCATCAGTTGCTGCCTCCACCAAACAGGTAGCCCAGAGATGATCCACCGCCAGGGGCTGAGTGCACCTTGGTGGAAGGCCGGTCCTGCGTGATGGAAATCACGGGTTAGATGTAAGGAAACACCGAAATGACATATACTATGTACGTTTCCCAAGAACATCATCCATGGTAGCCACATGACGGGGAATGGTACCAACGGTAAAACAAAAACATGTAAAAGATGAGTATGTCAGCATCATGAGGTGATGTACTCGTTTAAGTCCAGTAGGAAATGGTCTAAATTAAAATGCTGAGTTGTTTGTTTGAGTGTGTGCACGCAGTCATGCTCTCATGGTACATGGATTTTGTGTGTACAGGAGTCTTGTTTTCCAAATAGGGTTGTGTGCACATACTGTGATAAAATTCCCACTGTTGGGTCCATCTGCTCTGAAGTAATTATTCACACTGTTCCCCTGGATGCCTGCTGGAGTGTTTTTGTCCACCGGTGAAGAAGCCCTTTGTTTCTGGATGGGCGTGCCATTGTCAGCTGTACGTTTGGGAGCCTCACCGCTCCCAAAGAGGTAGCCAAGAGAACTCTGCCCCCCTCCACTGCTGACACCACGACCTGTTTTCTCCATCCCTTAGTTCACACAGCAAAAGTTTCTCTCAGACCCGAGTAAGTTAAGCAAAGGACAACAAAATGGGAAAGATAATCGTATGGTTAGCAAAGATGTTGCATCATTGAGGAAAAGTAACACTCCAAAAGTTATAATCATATGGTACATAAATAAGGTTCAAGCCACAACTAGATTACTTGTCTTCGCCATTCATTTGAGGACTGCACTGATGGACAATCAGCAATGCTATTAGCATTGATCTTGGGTCAGATGGTTATCGTGAATTTATGGATCAGCATATCACCTAGGCATCCACTTCCGATGGATCTGTAGTAGTAGACCCATACCAACTTCCCAAGGGTGCCAAAGGAAGATAAACACATTGACAACTCAGTATTCATGCTACCATGTAGGCTATTTGGCGCAAAAGAAGTAATGGGATTTTCAGGAACCAGAGGAAATCTGAGGATTAAGTGATGTCTTGCATTGCAAGTTGTCATTGGGTTGACCTTTGGGATACGGCTTTAGGAGTGTTAACCTACACATACTTTCTTATGTTATCTTTGTATGTGTGGGAAGTAAATATAATCTGGCAGGGATTTGTGAGGACCTTTTAGAGGAGATAATTTGTTGATGAAGGGTACTCCCAAGGGAAACGGAACACTTTTTTGCTTTTTGACACTTGCAATCCATTTATTTCATCTTAATGAATTTGTGAGTTGACCTTTGAGCTCTCCTGGATGCCAAGGTGAGTTTGACACTCGAACATCCAGGAAAACAATGCCAACTGGTGGAATGCACTAGGGGCGCATGAAAACAAGGTGCACGAGGGAAGACAAGCTTGAACCATATTTTCTTATTTACTGCCGAGGAGATCTTGATTTTGGTTGGAAAAAACATACATGCTTCCAAGTGAATTCTAGAGAATGAGAAGTTTATTTGCCTCTTCTTCCCAATTGCAACAACAGTGGCTTTCTGCCTTTAGTTATGATGTCTGCTCCAGTTTTGCCCATTTACTTTGTTTCTTTCATCTTGACACAACCGTTATAGATTTGTATGGTGTTCCTAGGAAAATACAATACGTCCAGTACCATATCATCCCATGAGAATCCAGTTCTGTCCAGTAAACCGGTTCAGCCACCCATGATTTCAACTGCTGTAAAAGGAAATAAAGAAAACAAGACAAAGTATAGGATGGTGTATGAATGGATACCATAGCATGAATCTGCACAAATAGAGACAAGAACTGAATTCATTGCATATATTAAAACTAAAATATCAAGATGCCAAAAGATGTTAGATTTTCAGAACAAAGGAGTGCAGCTTGTTTCGCTGAGCAATATTGATCAACAATGCTCTACATATAAAAGGGATTAGGTAGCTGATCATTAAATTTCCTCCTTTGGCCATTAACTTAGGATCCCAAACTATGCTGATGGTTGTGGTGCACCAACATGTGGTTTTTGTATTCAGAGATTTTGTGAGCAAACACATATACATACCTGCAAATTCCTCTTTTCTATTTTAATAAATTCTGGTACTACCCACTTAAAAGAACCAAAACAGAAGACAGATGGTGATTCTGACAATGGAACGATCTCCACTTTACTCAAGAAATGGATATCATTAAACTTCATTAACGTAAATGCAACAGTTACAGGTCAACACTCACTGGGAGACATGGTTCCAAATGCAATTTTCAAAAGAAAACAAAACAAAAATGGGAAATCAGAACATACCTTCAAAAGTTTATCGGACACACAACAGTATGGAAACTTTACTCGGATAAAGATTCATTTCATTAGCTAAGTGTATTATAAGGGCCAGCAAATGCCTCCAAAGAAAAAAAAATGGGGGGTGGGGGGGACAATCTCAGAAACATGTGGAGTACTCTAAACGTATCTGATGCAGAAGCAAAACAGAGTTTCAAAGTTGCAAAGTCAGAACCAATTAGAAAAACAATTTGGGATGATTCTGATCCTGAACCCAGTTCACACAAGAACTGGGCTGATTCTTGTTTTGTAGGACCAGTTTAAAGTAGTTCCTTGAACACATATGCTACAAATCCATTAGAGAAACAAATATAAAAGTAAAAACTCAAAAATCTTTTAAGAAATGAAGTATTTCATCCCAAAGTCCAATGGGTGATCAGGAGGCCCCAGCTGGTTTAGTCTCATTTCCACTGGCTTCACCCTTTCTCCTCCCATTTATACAGGACTGGCCAGTTCCAACCTAAAAAATGACCAAGCCAGGCCAAGGACTGACCAATTTAGATCCAGTATTGGCCAGTCCGGTCCATAGTTGGTCCCCAGTTGTCAAGGTGGTCGCCTCGGTGACCAAACACTTTTCTAGGATCAAGGCACACTGGCACGTTTTCTTACCCCCAAAAAGTCACCCATGGTGGGTGCCCAGATGGCCCAGCCACAGTTAAAAAAAAGACAAGTACAGAACTGTAATAATACCTCATAATCTGTTCAGCCCCTGTAAAAAATGAGGATAAGAACGAAATAATAATGATGATCAGAGTAGGGATGGGCTCTCCAACCCATGTTCCTACACATGCCAAAATAAGGTTAGTAGGATGTTCAGTTGCAGTTTCTTCGACATCCTTTTCCCTCAAAATACAAATTAGGAAGAAAGTCTCCCCCGAAAGGCGTTTGGCAACATCTCTCCTATTCTCGAGGACTCTCCTATTCCTGATGGAAAGAATATCATCCTTCATTAACTTTCCCGGGAAAAAAAACAAGCCAATACAGATTTGTTTCTTTTTCCTTTTTAACAAAACATTGTGCAATGTGCCATGACCTCCCCTAGTCTCACTGCCCTTGGAATCTTTCTCTCCACCTAGCCAGCCCACACACTTCACCAGCCACCTCCACCACCAAACACTTTTACATCCCCTGTATAGCAGAGATGCATGCCCCAGTCTCCCCCTCCCCAATACATACCAACCACCAGCCGTGGCATCATCCCACCTCCCCCCTGTGCTAACCCTCACTGTCAGGGCATGTCGATTACCCTCCCTCACCCCATCCGATGTCAAGAAGATTCCACCTAGGTCTACCCTCTCTGCCCCTATGAAGCTGACCCACCCCCAAGAATGTAAAAGCAAAACCTTTGTTTGTTTGTTTTGAAAGTGGTAAAAGCTAAACCTTTATTAACTCCACAAGATGCAACTCACAGAGCCACCATGAAGCCCCCAAAATGACCAACCTCCCCTACCACTTCCTCCTCCAGCTCCAACTTCAGCTCTTCCGATGCTGCTGCCACCTCCTCCTATTTAGAGGAAATGGAGCAGCAGCAGGTAACAGAGGATAAGACTTCTGATGACTCCAAGTGCAATATGTTTGCCAAACAGGTTTTCATAGTTTTTAGAAAGTATACTTATTTTCCAAACAGGTAGCAAAAAATTTAGATCATTTTTAGAAACAGGTGATGTGAAATAAATTTTGAGAGTGAAATAGCTTTAGAGAAAAAAGTGCTTCCAAACACCCTATCGTAATTTTAAGTTAGGGTAAGTCAACATTATCCCTTAAGACCAACATATGGATTTCTAGTGAGATAGAACGAAGGGTAGGGAGATCCTCCAGACTAGTAAACCATTGACCAAATGGTGGAAGAACTTAAAATCTGGGAACAGACTTTCACATATAAGCAGAAATTTTACAACAGAAAACGCTTATACAACACCATTTATGGTTCACAAATGAAGACTCTGAAAATCATCATCAACGAAAACTATCAAAAGGGTCAAAAAGGCACTTGAGTTTCTTTCTTTCTTTCAGCTTATTGAAGAACAAATAAAGGGTAACATAACGGATAAAGAATCTGCATTGTCTCTTAAATGTTAAATCTATAAAATGTAACAAATAATCCCCATTTGCGAGATTCACAGTGCTTCAAGAGACAAGAAGATTGTCCCGAAGCCACCGTCAATATCATGGTCCTCCCAAACTAGCGCAGACCAGGATGTGGCCAGAACCCTGAATAACCTCCTGGGCACCGAGATAGGCAAACAAGAGAATGCCACGGCGCTGAGCCCCACACTTATAGGGGACAAAAATCCCGTGACTTCAGCCCAATCAACCACATCAGCTGAATGACACAGACATGAAAACAAAACAGCACACATGTGCAAAAAAATAGCAGAACTCGACAGACTAGCCCAGTTATCCTGAATTATAGTGGATGGTGATGCTCACACTAAATGAAGCCTCGGCAACTACAAGCTGCAGCTAGGAGTGTAGCATTCAACTGTACTCAGCACAGACATCAACACGAGTCCAAAGCCTAGATTTTTTTATCCAAACACCCTCCTGCAGCCCCCGCACAATCTTTTACAAACAACGATCCAACCAAAAAAAGGAAACGGGGCGAAGGCATCAGAACAACGTCATGAACAGATCACAGCAGAGGAGACAAACGAACTCCAATCCCTTCACCCCTCGAACTCACCCCTATCTCCAAGACTCTATAAAAGAAAGGTTAAAAAAAAAAAGAAGAAAGAAAACGGAGAATACCCCACCCCTCTTCACCCCGCCCCTTGCAGGATCGTTTAAATCTCCAAATCGGCACACGAAACCAGCATTGCCCGCAGGGCGGCAAGCGGAGACATCAAATCCGAGCCAAACAGCACCAGAGAAGCAGCGATCCGAACACAAGCCCCAAGGCCAAACACAGAACCTGGACCTGCCGGTGCAGTTGATCTCAAGTGGAAGTGTGTTCCGAGTTCCGACTTCAAAAAACGGAAAACAAACGAAACAAAAATGGCAACAGTGACGATCTCAGAATCGAAGAACACAGATCCACCGGATCCTCACCTCGCTGTTCGGCGACGGCGTGCAGAGGCGACGGGAGATTCCGAGGGAGCTGAGCTGCGAAGTGTGTAGAGAGAGAGAGTGGGGGGGGGGGAGGTAGGGTGGAGGAGAGAGGAGGGCGGTGAGAGGGTGGGGTGGGGAAGAAAAAAACGATATTTTTTAAATTAAATAATTTCAGGAGGAATTTTTTTTTTTTAAAAGGTGGATGCGTGAAAGAGGCGCTACTTTTTTTATAAAAAAAAGAAGAAATGCCAAAAACTGACAGGTGGAATGTGGGGAGTGCGTGACATCATTAAAAACGAAGTGGTCTGCCCCTGAATCTTCTTATTGGTCGCGCGATGTCAGTTTTTTTTATGTGAAGAAATGAGAAATATTAGTTATTTGGGTGCGACCGAGAACGACAGCGGTCGACCTGATTGGTCGGCTGCCGTGTGGGTCTCACGAAACCACAGCATAGGAGTGGCGTGGGGTCCACACGTCATTCCACGTCATGTTAGTTACTCGGATGTCTGGATAACTAATATTTTTCTTGAAAAATTAGACGATAAAAAAAATTCTAAAAATTTAAAATATTAATGTATGTCAAAAAACACGAAAAGAAAAGTTTCTTTTCTCTTTAAGCTATATAAATTATGAGAAAATTTTATTTCACTTCTACAAGTGCATTAACATCACATTTAACTTTATTTTTGGATGTTTATTCGTCCATCTGGTTTGGCTCATCTGATTTATTGCGCCACACTATGTCATTTTAGTTTTTAAGTTTTAAAGTCTAAATTTTTATTTTAAAGTCTAATTTATTATAATATAAATTAATTAAAAATTATCAAATATTTGACTTATTTTCTAATCCCTGATAAAATTTTAATTCATTACAGTAAATATTATCATCTATTAATCATGTTACAACAAAGATCTCTCATGTTATAGGTAATGACTATTAATTAATTTATCTTTTATTATTTTGACATTCAAATTTTTACTTTAACACTCAATTTTCTCTTTTGATATTATTTTTGACATAGTGCGATATAATGAGCTAAATTTGCGCATCAAAATAAAAATTGAACTACAAAATAAAAAAGTTAAACCCATAACTAAAAAATAAAGTGGCACAATACTGCACAGTGAATCACAAGAGGTGGACGAATGGATATTAAGAAATATAGTTAGACGAGGTGTTACCTAATAAACTTTTCTTATAAGTTATACATCTTTCAATTAATTTTTAGTCCCATTATTTTTTTTATTTCGCCCTTTGAATTCCAAGAGCACTAAGCATATTTTTTAGGTAAATTATTTATTTTTTATGTCATTTTGAAAAAGAGAAATATTTACCAACCAAGGATATTAAAGACAAGCATTAAGACGAAATTGGCTCGCATGAGGGACACGTGGCCCTGGCCATTGTTTTCCACACCATTTTCTAGGTGAAACTAATTAATATGAATAAATAATTATTTAAGATGGACAAATAAATTTCTTTGGAGAAATGACACCTATTCTATCTTAAATAGACACTTTTGCTACCTATCCAACAAGACAAATAGTAAGAATTTCTCTTTCACAAGTCTCAATGGGTTCAAAGTTTGTAGCTGCACTTGGAAACATGCTTGGATCAGATTTTCAGGAATTTGCTGTTGTGTTCTGAAATTGCTTTAGATTTCCAGGGTGCATTACCAGTCATGACTCATGAGAAAATACACTGTTTCGATACACTAGAATAACATTAAAGTGACTTTACTATTAATGACATGCACATCAAAAAATAAATATAACGTTATATAAGATAATTTTATGGTTATCTACTTCAAAATCATTTGTTTTGGTATCAAATTCTGAATCCACTTCGTTAATTTTCTTCATAAAAAGTGCCACTAAATAGAATATAAAAATTCACAAATTGAAAATACATAGGCGCAGATGGTTCGTTTTATATATTTTAAATGTTTTTATATTATAAGATACATAATTTTTTCAACACACCTAATCTATTGATAATACAAAACAATTTACAAAAATAACTTTAAAACTTGACACCAAATCAAGTAATTTTAAAGAGAAACTCTTATCATCTGCTTGGGGTGGGTCTGAGGTTGGATTCAAATCCATGCTCTAATACCATATTGAAATTACAAAATCGACATGTTGAGATTTGCAAGTCTAAAATAATAAGCGACATAAATCTCAACTTAAAAACTGATGTGGAATTAGATGTCTAAGTTCTAACACTTTATTATTAGTATCTTCTTGCAAGGGAAATGTGTTGAAATTGATGGACGAAAGCCAATGGGACATGAGATTGATAATTGCAAATGATTTTCCTGCTGAACAGGAACTCAGAAAGTGATTGAAATAGACATGAGAAAGGCTTAGTGCACTTTCTTATTAGAGAAAGATTTATTGCACTTATATATTATATTTTAAGTGTAATATGACTAGGCAACAAATTTATGTGGCATCCAACAATTAGATTGTCACTTTATCACTCCTCATGTGAGAGGTGTTACATAAATTATTATCTAATCATAGAGAAAAGCTTATTGCACTTTCGTATTACACTTAAGTGCAATATGACTAGGCAACAAACTCATGTGGCACCCCTCACATGAGGAGTGATAAAGTGGCAATCCAATTGTTGGATGACACATGGGCTTGTTGCCTAGTCATATTGCACTTAAAGTGCAATATGCAAGTGCAATAAACCTTTCTCCTAATCATATTGCACTTAAAGTGCAATATACAACTGAAATAAGTATTTCTCTTCTTATTGTACTTAAGTGTAATATGACTAGACACTAAATCTATGAGGCACCCCTCACATAGGGAGTGGTGCCACATAGATTTAGTGTCTAGTCATATTATACTTTATCACTCCCTATGTGAGGGGTGCCACATAGATTTAGTGTCTAGTCTAAGTGCAATATGAAAGTGCACTAAATCTTTCTCCATAGACATGGGCTGGAATTGGCAGAATTTTGATAGCAAATTGAGTTGGATAGGATTGGATTTAAACCCAGAACAAAGCAGGTTCTTCCAATTTGGGCCGATATCTCAATCCAATGAGTAATATCAATGTAATGAGTAATAATATTTGTTGTAAATTTTTAATGTGAGAAAAAGATCTCGAAAGGAAGATGAGATGAGACTTGCAGAATCTTTTGGAGATTAATACATAAATGACCCACTTAAACTACCATATTCTTGCACATACTCCTAAATCTTGACATCGTCATATATACTCCATATTTTTTCGATAAAAATATGTTATCCTTAATCCAAGAAATGTTTTGTTAATACACATATTAAACTGTTAAATGAGTTTGAAAAATGAAGATACAAAAAATGGTTAGATTGGAGTGGAGAAGAGGTCGTCAACTGTAAGTGAGAGAAGGAGAGAGAGAGAGAGAGGGTAAATTAGTCATTTCCACCTCTTGATCCTAGATTTTAACAGCATGGTTATTTGGATTTAGTACATTCAAATATGGAAAGATTACAGAGGCATACACGTTATTTCCATAAATTCCAGGGGTATATACATATTTATCACATTTTTTAAGATATTCCTTTAATTAGCTGGGCTGGGGAAAAGGAGGAGGCCAATTCACTATAAGCAACAAGTTGTTTCTTGCAAGGGACCGGAAACTGTTCTTTATAAGAAAGGGAAACTTAAGTATATACTCTTAAAATCTTCCATATCTGGTTATATATTACCTTCAATTCCAACTATTAAATTGTATACCTCTGGAATTGAAAGAAAATATCATATATATTTCTACTGTTTCATTCCATCCATTTAACTCAACTATAGTTGAATTAATAAAGAGAAAAGATTAACTTACCCTCTAAAAAAATATTTTTAATTAATTTTTCACTTAGAGTCTCTCCCACTCATTCTCTCTTCTTAATATTATTTTAATCATATTATATACTTTTTTAACGATTCTGTTATTTGATAACAAAATATTTCTTAAATTCTCACGGCCAATTAACTCAGATATAACTCTCCGACTTTTTTCAATTTGTGGAATATACAATCTAATAGTTGGAATTGAGAGATATATAGTTGAATATGAAAGATTTAAGAGTACATATGTAATTTTCCCTATAAAATTTCTCAAAAATATTTTATATTTATTTAATTTTACATTCTTTATTTTCAGGATTCATTAGCCTCATTCTTGACCGCCCACCGCTGATACCACAAATAAAACACATCACAACTCCAAGCATCAATTATTACTTGTCTATTTATTCCTACCAATCTAATAGGGTTTTCACAAGACAAAGAGGCTCCTCCGGGCACAATTAGAACACAGGGATTCCGATTCCTCACGGATCTTTACATAGTTTCTGCTACATCATTGTTCATAGAGAATGATTGGCAAGCTTACCATTGTGACAATAATGAAATGAAGAAGTCAAATACAACTTACAATAGGGGGAAAAAAAACTATAATAGATCAGTTCTACGCACGTCTGTGGAGTGCTGGTAGATAGATGTGAGGCGAATATGAAGCAAGAATTTTTTTTTGAGGATGCTAGATAACATAAAGCAGCAGGTATGTATCTACACAAAACCTGGGCGAGGATGAAGCAGAGAGCTTGGGCCAGATGAGTCCGGGGTTAGCTACCATTAACTGTTTCACTGGATTTAGTGTTGGGGATCTTTGAGATCTCTACCAAGAGCTTGTGCAGGGCCTGAGGCTTGGAGAAGAAGGGTGAGTGATCTGAACCTTTAAGTCGGAATACGCGCTCTGGAGGGCTGGCGTCGCACATCGCCTGCTGCAGGTTGGGCGGTATGGCGTTGTCCTCAGCAGTCTCTATGTAGAATCTACGGACAGATCCATAGCCAGCGTCCGAAAGTGTGAGCTTCTCCAGCACTGGGGCGAATGGTATTGATCTCATTGAGACGGAAGCCAATGCAACATCCTGGAGCAGAGAACATGATATTGAATGAAAAAGTTAGATAAATGAAACATGGTAAGATCACATTAACTTATGTTTCAGTGAGTAATATGCATACCCTGCCAGTGCTCTCGTTAAACAGCAATTCTTTTAACAATGACTTATTGAGGTCGATGGCTGTTGGTGGATGGTCACTCCCATTTGCATATATAAACACCTGGGCCTGTCGCATGAGGTCATCTGTACCCTCCTGAAGAACAACGTTTAAAACCTAGATCAGAAATCAAACTCACAAGAAAGATGATTACAGAGTTTCAAAATCACGGTTTGCAGCAAGAAACTGGCACAGCCAGAATATATTCGAGCAAAGATGTTATAAAAGTGGAAAATGCCTTTTGGGCAACGAACAGTTGAACTCATCAATTTCACTTTCTGCTTATCAATCAGTAAGATGATGAAAATGCAAATACACATTTTTGCTCAGATATAAGTCACAATCTTTACCCATTATGAGAATAAATGGGATATGCACATCTAGAAATAGGATAATTAGGATTATCTGCAACATGATCCACGATTCTACCCTGAAAAGATAAATGTTCTGAAAGGGATAGAAAGATGCACTTAACTACATTCCAGGGAAGAAACTAACAGCAAGCCATACCAATAATAGAAACTGGAATCACACAACAGGTATGAAGGCATTAATGGCAAATGAAACAAGAAAGCGAGACTGCCTGACTGCCTTTTCGTGGATAATCTTTTCTGCAAAAAGTTTGGACTACATCGTTGGCTAGACCATTTTTGTTAGAGAAGCTGTCAGATGACTGACCAATGACATAAACAAAACCATCGATCAATTATAAGGGTGTTACAACACCTAAATAACCTGAAAGACCAAACGGCTGTATCTCATATTAAATTAATGATGAACAGTTGATTAAGATAAACAATTAGGAACAATCATGCATAATGGTCCATTATTTTGACCAAGGGGAAGATTGCACTTCAATTGATGAACAAGCATTTCAATTACCTAAAAAATTAAGATAATGGTGTTATTTCTAGAGACATAAGAGAAGCATAAATACCTGTTGAGAGAACATATCAAGAGTACTTTGACCACTCTTTAACATAGCTGCAGAAATAAAAACAGCTTTTGCAATTTTTGATGGAAAGATTTCCATAGCATAAGATATGCACGCTCCACCAAAATCATGTCCCACCAAAATTACCTACATTAAGAACAAAGAAAGGATGCTTTCTGATGTTCTGAGGCATACACAGGTGAAATGTCTATAAAGAAAAGAAATCAAAATTTATGTCTTCTAGAGAAAGCACATGAGTTGCACGAGTTCCCTTTCAAAGGAAAGGTAACTTTTAATCTAGAATAATAGTATCGTGTCTTATTGAGCCGTATATTCATGCCTGCTCAGACACAGTTAACTAACTTGATTGGTTTCATTTACAGTTGCTAAACCCAGATAACATATACCTAGAACCAAGCCCAAGTTGAGTCAAGAGTGAGTCAAAAAGAGCATGTTTACCCAGGTCCAACTGCCAAGGTCCATGCCTTCAAACACCCAGTTATTTTAAGCATAATGGAACACATAAAAAAGTAGCACCAAACACTTAGGGTAACAGCTATTGCTAAGGTGGACCACCTTCTAAAGATAATAAACAGAACAGAGCTTGATAGCAGAAATCAATCTTCTTTTTCTGTGCTTAACAGGCTCTGAAAACTAATTATTCAAGTGTGCAACTAAAATGTAAGAATAGATCAATAAACTCATAAGGCTAATTGCACAGATAGATATCTAATTAAAGTGAAAGAGTATTTCAATAAAATCTGAAGGCTAATATTCAGTTGTTTCACTAAAATGAATGAAGGACTATATCAGTAAACTTCAGAGATTAAGTGTTTAATATTTCAGTAAATCATTTCACATCCTTGACCCTTTTGAGGAGGAATACATGTTTTACACAAAATGTGGTTTGTGATGTAAATTTCAATTTCCTTTACGGTGAAAACGTTACAAGAAAATAAGATAACCACCTCTCCTGTACACAGATGTAAATGACACGAAGAAAAGAGAAACGAAGAAAGAAAATACCTTTTCACCATCCGCAAGTTTTTCAAGAAAATCTGCAAGCGGCTTCACATATTGGGAAAGACTTGTAATGTGATTCGTATCAAAAGAATGAACTCCAGAACCAGTGAGGTCTACAGCTGTTACTTTAAATCCACACTCTTCCAGAAGTACTATGGTCTTATACCAACACCAAGCACCAAAACCACCTCCATGGACTAAAACAAAATGGCTTGTCTCTAAATCATCAATCTTCAAATCCTGATAAGAAATATTTAACAAGAGTATATAAGAAGATCGGCTGTAGGGCATCAAAAAAGCAAATAAGATTTTTTTAGCCATTGCGCACGCCATTAAAATCTACATTCTCTTGCTTTTCTAAGGTCTGGAGCATAGGTAGCCAACTTGTGGGATAGAAACAAAAAGCATGACATGTTTGTCAACCCGTTCAAAGCAAATGATATATGCATATGCTTCTGCTTCTTGTTCAGCGACATGCCAAAGCCAGTACTTAATCAAGTCCATGCTGAACAGTTGTCCAACCACTAATCAAATCATGATACAATGACTGTAAACATCTAAAATGTCCTCGATGGAAAGAAATTTAAAATGATCAGCAACTATAAAAAAGATGCAGAATACAACACAGAAGTGCATCTGTTTTCTTTTTTTTCTTAAAGTGAAAGTGAGGAATGACAGTGCAGAGACCCAGTCAAACGTTCTCATAGTCGATTCATCTTATAATATGTTTTTCGAGCAAAGGAATGAATCTAACTAGTTCATCAATGGGTAAAAGGTTCAGATCCCAGCTGCCTCCAAACATCCCAAACTATGCTAAGCTCCCATTTCTTTTGTCAAAGATAGAAGTGCCGTAGGTTATATTCCACTTCACAACACATTCTGAGATTTCACAAAACCCAAAAATACTCGCGATCAACCGAGTGCCTGAATTCCACATAGACATAAACACGCTCGTTAATTTGCACACTCCGAGGGCGCTGCCAAGGGCGATGTCAAAAGAGGGGAAAGGGCGAGGGGAACCGAACAGCTTCGGGACCTACTACAGCGTCCATCTAAATTGGTGTAGTTCCCGGCACCAGAGACATAAGAAGAGGGCGGCTAACCTGGTTGACGAGCTGCTGCGGCTGGAGGGGAGGATCGGTGAGCGACCGCGCCCTGGAGCTGGAGCTCCTCGGCAGCGCCTGCTTCTTCCCCCCGGGCGGCGCCGGGTACCGCAGCGACGACGACCGGTCGAACGGCAGCTGGACCCCCGTCTGCTGCAGCAGCAGCGCCGCCGCCAGCGCCTGCTCCTGGATCAGCGCCTCCTCGCCCCGCTCCTTCCTCCCCGACCTCGCCTTGCCCCACCTGTTGCTCGATCCGATCACCGCCGACGCCGCCGCCGCAGCCGCAGCCGCGTGTCCCCCGGGGCCAGACGAGCGCCACCTCGGAGGCGGCGCCCGCCTCCTCACCTCCTTCTCGGAGAAGCAGGAGAGCAGGGCCCCCATCGCCCCCGCATCCGCCGGGCGCCGGAGGAGCTAGCAGCAGGCGGAGCGGGAGGGCCGTCCCCCTCGCTTCGCTTCCCTTCTCTCCGCTACGTTACAGGTCGCTTCCGTGCGCGCAGCAGAGAGCAACACCTGAAGGCTGGAGCCTGTGGGGGGGTCGTGGAAAGAGGAAGAAGAGAGAGAAATTAACAAATAAATAAATACAAATAATTAAATAGAGGTGGGACCCGCGCGTTGTTTACCATTTAAAAGGGGCGACCGAGAGTACGGAAATACCCTTCGAAGGTGCGATATTATCGGTTTTGCCACCCCCTAGCTTCCTGGGATTCGGCGTTTCGTTGACCCTGACGTGGACGTGGGGCCGCGTGTGGGCCCCGCTCGTGGAACGGTGGGACCATTCGGGATCGGACGGCCGAGAGAGGTGGCGGCGATCAAAAGGATGCAAGTTTTGATTAGGCCGTTGGGCCGTCGAGTTGGACTTTGTGGGCCCGGTTTGAATGAGGCGATAGCTAACGATGTATGATTAATGAGAAAAGATCGGTGTATGTATTTGGACAAGTACGCTAAGTATCATCAGGTGGGTGGGTGTGTACTCTCTATCTTAATTAGAGTTTGGTGGGTCTTATTGGAGTTATATCTAGGGTAAGAGAATAACTTAGTTCTATCTATATATATATATATATATATATATATATATATATATATATATATATATATATATATATATATTTATTTATTTATTTATGCTGGGATACGGCAGGCCCGGTGGGTGCGGCCCTGCCGTATCCCAGCTGGGGCAAAACGCAAGGTCCGATTTTTTTTTTAAACACACCGTCGGATGGAGATCCGACGGTGTGGGCTGTGGTACGGCGGTGCCGCACCGCCGTACCACAGCATTACTCTATATATATATATTACTATCTATTTAGTAAAATATGTAATTTTTTATTTTTTATAAAGATAATTAGATTTATTTCTTGGGCAAATTAATTAAGAGTCCTTACAAGATATTTGACTTATTTTCTAGTCCTAATAGAGCTGTAACTCGTCACAGTAAGTGTTATTTCCTATTACAGTATATGTTAAATCATGTTATAGTAAGAATTTCCTTATTATAGTTAAGGGCTTCTAATTAATTTTCTCTTATTTCTTTTATCTTATTTATATTTAATCTTTGAGGAGTGCAGATGTATAATTTTTCCGATCAAATGGAGTAAGATAATACGGGTATACAAATAATTAGGGGCTATCAGATCTCAGCTATGGGGTCGGTCTACGAAAAATCACTCCCTGAGCCTACTAAACCACACGGGACGGAGTTTCTTCGTTATAAAACAAAAAAAAAAAAATTTATCTACCCATCCCTATTTTTATTTTCAAAATATAACTAATTAATTTTTGAATTGTTATCCCCTCAACCAAATCTAAGTAACTACTAGTTCAAGATTTTTTTTGTTTACCTATGGATAATCCACTTACTAACATAGCCCTATTTAAAAGTTTTGTTATTTGATAATTTGAATCCTTTGACTCCACATTTGTCACACCCATGGGCATAACTATCATAAGAAATTTGCTGTCAGAAGAGCTTCCTAAACAAGAGAAATATGTGCAAAAAAAAAAAAAAAGTCCATTGCAACTTCCATCGTTTATGCCTAATTCGAAAGATGAATGTTTCATGTGATTATTCAACTTCCGATCATGTAGTTGGTGTTCACGGCTGAGGAGAGCTGACCCACCTTGGACGGCGTCCTTCTTGACCAGTAACTACTACTTTACATATATTTGACCGATCAAAACAATATGCAGATGATATTTGATAATATTTATTTAAAATATTTAAAATTTAATTTATTATTTAATTTTTAAATCTAAAATTTAAAAAGTATCTAAATATATTAAGATATGAAAAAAATATTTGATAACTAACTTAAATAACATCTGAAGATAATGAGACATATTCTAGCAGTCAACGATCGTCATCCGACGGTCGGAGCCCAGCGCCTGGCTCTCTGTAGTTGATAGTAGGTGCCCGATGGTCGGCGGCTGGTAGTCGGCGTCTGACGTTTGACGGTCAACGGCCGACGATTGATGGCCAGCATCGGACAATCCGACGATCGACTCCTAGCGGTACGACAGTCGGTGCCCGACAGTCGGCAGTTGGCACCCGACAGTCGGCAGTTGACGTCAGTTGTCGATCTGCGACAATAGTCAGGGGTCGGCGTGCGATAGTCGACGGTCGACATCCGGTGCTCGATAGTCGACGATTGGTGCCGACTGCTGTATCGTCGAGAGTCGCGCGCTAGACGTCGATCGCCGACCGTCGACCTCTGGGCACTGTGTATTGACCGTCGGGCACCGAGAGCTGCGAGCCTTACATGTCTGAAAAAAAGTGACATATCCTTCACTTTCTTTTAAGAGAAAAATTAAGAGAATAGATGTTCATTTAAATAAAAATTTAGACATTTTATCAAATATTCTGAAAATATAACGTCTTATCATTTTAGATATTAGACATCTATTAAATATCATTAAACACACCCGTAGTGCACCTTCCAAAATCAATATTACTTTCTAAGCTTTACTAAACTATCTTGAGATCTTGTTAGAGTTGAATTTTGAGAAATACTTATCTTTCGTTCGGACGGATGGCGAAATCTTATTAATTTTGCCATTCTAAACATCAGACTCGAAAAATCTACACATTTTAGAGTTGTGGACTTCTCATTTTTATATCTAAGACAACTCCTGTGGTGGTCCTGGATATTTATGCCCATTATGGCTCCATATCCAGATCCGCCTCCCACAAACGGACCGAAGTCTCGCAAGGGATATCTCACACAAGTATCCAGTAAGAATATAAAAGACAACTACACAGTATAAAACATAAAAAAGTACATGTGCTCATACATGCATATAATAATTTACAACTGTCTCATTACATTATTACATGTTCAATTAAAAAGTACAACTACATGGGGCATACCCTGAGGGAGCTTGAGCTCATACAACACTAACTACTACACTACTGCTGGTGGTACAAGTCTGCCACAACCTCTCCACAAGCCGAACCAATGGTAAGCCCTGAAAGAACTGTAGGGAAGTGAGCCTCAACAAGTCACAGGCTCAGTAGGGGCTACCCGAAACAACTAACAAACTACGGACACCGCAACCCCAGAGGGTCTCATTGGCAACACCAATAGCCAAACCATTTCATGCTCACAACAATTGAATTTAAACTACAATTAAATATAAACACCTTAATCAAACATAAACTTGGAAGGTAAGAAGAAGCTACAGGACTAGTTTCACACCACTAGTCCGCTCAACAACAGTAACGCCTAGGCCTCAAGCCTCACAGGCAAACCATAGTCACAACCAATCATTTAAGTTATAAGCCGCACAAGCAAATCACTGCCTAGGCTATAAGCTTCACAGGCGAGTCTCAAGTACGTGGGTAACAGGACTGCTAACCAAAAGCTGGCCCTTTATACCCCAAACCACACTACGTCGAAAGCTACACACGAGATAACAGGACTGGCTATAACGAAGCTAATCCATAACACACTAAAACCATAATTGGAATCTTATCTAGAAAGGGGAAAACACAACGAGTGAAAGGTCACACCACACGACCTTCACAAAACACAGTTCCACGTCAACACCAGAACAGACTGGTATACGACGTACCACCACAAACCATTATCCACACAGGGTACAGGTACCTATCACCACAAGGTACCAGCACAGAAACTGCAAGTAAACCAGTGCCGTAACAGGGCACACCATAGCGAGCTAAACCACATTTGGTGAGTCAACACTCACCAACCATAACAAAAAACTGTGCTACCACTCGGGCACACCACAAGCCACAACCGCAGTCACAACTGTGCCAACACCAGGGCACACCTCGAACGAGTCAAACCTCGACTATGAGTCACAAACTCATGAACCACAGCCAGTGGCAAAGCACGAGTCGGAAAGGAATGACGTCACCACACGGGAATGGACTACTGGCTGATCAGGCCAGTATTCAACCCGGACAACACAACACAAGAACAACCTCTCAGTCTCGCAGTCACAGACGAAAGGTCCAACTGTCGCTCCACGAGAACAAGTCAAACAACTGTGGAGACCAACCAACACCACACCTGCAGACACATAGCTGCAGGTCCATGCGTGGCACATCTAGGGTCTCTGGCCGGAGCACCCTAAAGTGAGGCACTAGAAAACAGGACTAGCTGGGGACCAGTGTCGACTACTGGTGTCCGTACCCCCAACTACGAGCGTTCTACAAGCGACTGCACACCCACCAACACAAGTCGTTGCCCTACTGTCGTCTTCCCCTCAGCCAGACGTACAACTCAAACACATGAGTGAGGGTGTCCAGGACAAACGACACAGACCTCGACGGTACCACACTGTACCGGGACAAACCCCGAGCACAACAAACACCCGTGTCTGGCTCACAAAGAACCTGGGGTACCCGACTAGAGAGGCATTCTGGAATAGGCACCGGACCACCACACTCGGCTAGCACAAATCACGATATATACACAAACACTTTCTATTACCAATTACGGTACATATTTTAGGAATAGCTTGTTCCAGTCACCTTGTGACTTACAAGCTAACCTACACAATCACACACATAAACCATATTAATAATAACACCACAGCCTGTCATCGGTCACCTTGTGACCTCTACTGCCACACTAAACACAATACACGATAATCACGTAATAACCATACCTATACCTTACTAATTATCCATCGAGAATAACTTATAAAAGATCCTAAAGGATCAAGGCTAGGTTCAAATGTGAACCTCACTGCCACAACACCACAGACTAACACAATAATTAAGATACAATAAACATAATAACGTACGATGTGCCATGCACACACAAACCACATGCACGGCATCCAAACCATGTAGACACCACGTGATAATACACCAACCAGGTGCACCACACGTCATTCATATAAACAACATGTCCAATACATGGACAGCACGCTCCGAGAGCACTACGGGTGCCAACGCACCACACATACTACGTAAACACCAAACTGATTACGTACATAACACATTAACCACATAAAACATGCCCATCTCATGAGCAACACACTCCGTGAGCGTAACAAGTGCACTGGCTCCACCTGTCATTGCCATACACAACAAATACAAATAATCGTTTAACCATAACACTAAAAGTATACATGTCCAGACCTCTCAGCTGAGGTCGCGACAAGGGGCCAGGTCGCCTTCAGAATGCGACGCCCTGACCTGTCACAATAGGAAAGCCTATCGCGATGGGTCGGCCTGTCGTGACCTTGTCGCGACGGCAGGGTCTGTCGCCTTCACAGGCGCAAACCCTAATCCGGGAGAAACTCCACGGATCACCATTCTGGACCATTCATACCATGCTTAATTCACATTTTACATGCTTTAATGGATACTTTAACATGGTATCTAATGTTCTGTAAGCTTTAAACAAATCAAATCAACACCACGAGCAATCCACACCATCAAACGAGGTAGAAACACCCTACCTTCGCGAAGAACGCGAAAACCGAAGATCCCTCGGCGTTTCCCCCGCTCCACACGACGTCCTCGCGGCGAGAACGCGCCGAGAACTCCACCAGGACCTCGAATCGCTAAGAAACCCGCGCAGCAGCCTCCCCTGGCTGAGCTGAGCTTCTCCAAGCTCTGTTCGGCTGGGGTTCCTTAAAAACGCACAGCGGTTGAGAACGCGACGCAGCCCTACGTCGCTACCTGAACGCGACATAGGCGATCGTCGCCTTCTCAAGCCCAACGTCAGCAGGCCACCCAGCGCACGACACTTGGTGCGCATGCAGACGTCGCCGCTCAACAGCGGTAACAAGAACGCGACCACCAGGGCTGTCGCGTTCAGAACGCGACACACACCCATGTCGCATTCACAGGCAGAAAACTTGTGAGTGCTTTGGGCCCAATGGCTGGCCCACCAAGCCTCACAACACGCATAACACCTGGAACACGCACTAATGGGCCACACTTCGGCCACCAAACCTATTAAACACGGATCCACGATGATCCAAAAAACGCGCGACGTTACATTACTATCACCTAAAAAGAACTATCGTCCTCGACAATCAACACAAACCACAATAAACCGGACTATCACCTAAAAAGAAATAAAATCATATACAGAACAAGAAGGATACTCTTTCTCTGCATCGGCCTTTCAATTCATCTGCGCTAACTGACTCATCTGTCCATTTCCATCCTTACTTTGCTCTTTTCTTTTCTTTCAATTCATTTCACAATTACTCTGTTCTGTCGATTCCATTACCTTTCCTTACCTTTCAATTGTAGGCGATTCTACCTTGCCAATGGCGCTTTATCTCCTTGGACTGAACCTACTTTCACATTTTCTGGGTTGTGTTTGCAACATTTCTTTCCGGCCCATTTCTTTCTGCTCAAATCCTTTCATTTTATTCCACTACCTTTGGATGTTCTTTCGTGCTAAACCTTGCTTAAATTCTCGAGTTTCTTAATGCCATTCCATTACTTACTTGTCATTGCTAGCCATTATTCTGCTTTATCTGCATTCACATACTTAACTGTCTAACCTGTGAGTTGCGGTCCCACCACACTTCTGCTGCGCCACTCTGATTATACAAAATATTTAACAAAATATTTCATAAATTCTGCTTCTATTACTATTCACAATTGCTACGCACTTTCACTATTATTCCGATTCTGGTTAATTTCAATACAGATTGCTTTACTTGCTCAATCAATATTGGAAAACAATATCAAAATTTCCAAACTGCTTTCTCTAATACTTCAATTCTAATTATGCCACACCTTTTAAAAAAATCTGAATTCTACCATACCATTACATTACTAACATACTTTATTTTTCATATTCTTTTTTGACTTCAATTTACATTCTCTAGCTGACTAACCACATTATTTTCATCATTTCTCAAAACATCTGCTTTCATCTTTGTGGCGCTGCATTCTTATTTCAAGAAAATTACGCTGCTTAGCTGACTTTACGCATATTAACTTTATTTCAATCGGGTGTCATCTGACCTTAAATCGTTCACTGTTTATCTAATTGCACTTTTTTCTTTCTATACCTGACGGTTTCAATTTCCAATCAGCCATGCTCAGATCTGCACATTATTCCTTAACTGTCCTGCCTTTTATTCTTATATCAAATTTTAAAATACTACCTCGAGAAAACACTTCTGCTTAAACTAACCCACTTTCTGAGTGCTGCCATACAAACTCTTACTGATCACTTCCTCAGTCCTTCAGTTACATATGTTCCATAATCTATCAGACTCTTTCTTTTCCAAATTAATAATCTGCCAACTGTGCCCCCTTTTTTTTGCCATGTATCCTTCTCAATTATTCTATTACTTAGCTATTCGTCTTGTACTGTACCATTCACACAACAGTTCATACAAACACTCTTCATTAACGACTGCCAAAGCTGTAATTTAAAATCAATCTCTTTAAATATTGTAACTAGCTCTGCCTGATTTCTTTATACCACTTAGCTTAATATTGCTCAACGGCTTCTTAACTAATCCATTTCTTTTCATTCTGACCCACATAACTCTATCTTACTCTGAACATTCTTAATCTTAGCTTCAATCTTTTTCAAACATAAACTTTACCTTTTCTCTGCTCAAATTATAATCAATTGCTAATCAACAATAACCTTATCTGTAACATTGTATTCCTTAACGAACCAATCTATGCAATTCTCATAAACTGTTACTTGCCAAACTAATATCTTTCTTACGGAATTGTCAGAAAAGTCCACTATGCACTGACCTTCTTTTACCCTCTCTTTGCTTAACTGACCACCTCTGCTCAGACCTCTAATTATCAAAACACCCTTATCCTCATCGGACAATCATAATTCTTTGCTCTTCTATTTACCCACACTTCATTTGAAGTCAACATGTCTCACTTAATTATTCTCAACTTGCCAGAGTATTAATCACATTATTACTCAAGCTACTTCTCAATTCTTACTAACACAAATCTCAAACAATACCTCTGCCAAGGCCCTCATCTGCAACTTATCACACACACACTATTCCTTACTAGTAACATTCTGCTGATCTATCGCAGTAACACCCTATATTTGTCTTTGATAACTCTATACTTTACTAACATATATCGGGCATATCCCTCTCAGGGCACTACTTTACCTTTCTCCTCTAATCTCTGCAACTGAAAACATTTAAATACTATACTCTAACTACACTAGTGCCAGGGTGCTACCACACAACTTATGCCACTATCAACGCTGTGGCTCAACAACTGCTCATAACTGCTAATTTAACAAACAGAAACACACGGTTTACATGCCAAAAGCTCACGTAAAAACTACTTTATATCACACAAAACCACAGACTCACTACCAGCAGTGGACATTAATCCATGTATTGGGACATTGTAACTTCAATGTCTTTTCATATTCTAACTGGACCATGCTCTGATACCAACTGTGGCGGCCCTGGATACTTATGCCCATTATGGCTCCATATCCAGATCCGCCTCCCGCGAACGGACCGAAGTCTCGCAAGAGATATCTCACACAAGTGTCTAGTAAGAATATAAAAGACAACTACACAGTATAAAACACAAGAAAGTACATGTGCTCATACCTGCATATAACAATTTACAACTGTCACATTGCATTATTACATGTCTAATTAAAAAGTACAACTACCTGGGGCATAGCCCGAGGGAGCATGAGCACACACAACACTAACTACTACACTACTGCTGGTGGTACAAGTCTGCCACAACCTCTCCACAAGCCGAACCAACGGTAAGCCCTGAAAGAACTGTAGGGAAGTGAGCCTCAACAAGTCACAGGCTCAGTAGGGGCTACCCGAAACAACAACAAACTACGGACACCTCAACCCCAGAGGGTCTCATAGGCAACACCAATAGCCAAACCATTTCATGCTCACAACAATTGAATTTAAACTACAATTAAATATAAACACCTTAATTAAACATAACCTTGGAAGGTAAGAAGAAGCTACAGGACTAGTTTCACACCACTAGTCCGCTCAACAACAGTAACGCCTAGGCCTCAAGCCTCACAGGCAAACTATAGTCACAACCAATCATTTAAGTTATAAGCCGCACAAGCAAATCACTGCCTAGGCTATAAGCTTAACAGGCAAGTCTCAAGTACGTGGGTAACAGGACTGCTAACCAAAAGCTGGCCCTTTATACCCCAAACCACACTACGTCGAAAGCTACACACGAGATAATAGGACTGGCTATCACGAAGCCAATCCATAACACACTAAAACCATAATTGGAATCTTATCTGAGAAAGGGGAAAACACAACGAGTGGAAGGTCACACCACACGACCATCACAAAACACAGTTCCACGTCAACACCAGAACAGACTGGTATACGACGTACCACCACAAACCATTACCCACACAGGGTACAAGTACCTATCACCACAAGGTACTAGCACAGAAACCGCAAGTAAACCAGTGCCGTAACAGGGCACACCATAGCGAGCTAAACCATATTTGGTGAGTCAACACTCACCAACCATAACCAAAAACTGTGCCACCACTCGGGCACACCACAAGCCACAACCGCAGTCAGACCTGTGCCAACACCAGGGCACACCTTGAACGAGTCAAACCTCGACTATGAGTCACAAACTCACGAACCACAGCCAGTGGCAAAGCACGAGTCGGAAAGGAATGACGCCACCACACGGGAACAGACTACTGGCTGATCAGGCCAGTATACAACCCGGACAACAGAACATAAGAACAACCTCTCAGTCTCGCTGTCACGGACGAAAGGTTCAACTGCCGCTCCACGAGAACAAGTCAAACAACTGTGGAGACCAACCAACACCACACCTGCAGACACACAGCTGCAGGTCCATGCCTGGCACCTCTAGGGTCTCTGTCCGGAGCACCCTAAAGTGATGCACTGGAAAACAGGACTAGCTGGGGACCAGTGTCGACTACTGGTGTCCGCACCCCCAACTACGAGCGCGCTACAAGCGACTGCACTCCCACCAACACAAGCCGCTGCCCTACTGTCGTCTTCCCCTCAGCCGGACGTACAACTCAAACATAGGAGTGAGGATGTCCAAGACAGACGACACAGACCTCGGAGGTACCAAACTGTACCGGGACAAACCCCGAGCACAACAAACACTCGTGCCTGGCTCACAAAGAACCTGGGGTACCCGACTAGAGAGGCATTCCGGAATAGGCACCGGACCACCACACTCGGCTAGCACAAATCACGATATATACACAAACACTTTCTATTACCAATTACGGTACATATGTTAGGAATAGCTTGTTCCAGTCACCTTGTGACTTACAAGCTAACCTACACAATCACACACATAAACCATATTAATAATAACACCACAGCCTGTCATCGGTCACCTTGTGACCTCTACTGCCACACTAAACACAATACACGATAATCAAGTAATAACCATACCTATACCTTACTAATTATCCATCGAGGATAACTTATAAAATATCCTAAAGGATCAAGGCTAGGTTCAAATGTGAACCTCACTGCCACAACAACACGGACTAACACAATAATTAAGATACAATAAACACAATAACGTACAATGTGTCATGCACACACAAACCACATGCACGGCATCCAAACCACGTAGACACCACGTGTATAATACACCAACCAGGTGCACCACACGTCATTCATATAAACAACATGTCCAATACATGGACAGCACGCTCCGAGAGCGCTACGGGTGCCAACGCACCACACATACTACGTAAACACCAAACCGATTACGTACATAACACATTAACCACATAAAACATGCCCATCTCGTGAGCAACACGCTCCGTGAGCGTAACAAGTGCAGTGGCTCCACCTGTCATTGCCATGCACAACAAATACAAATAATCGTTTAACCATAACACTAAAAGCATACATGTCTAGACCTCTCAGCTGAGGTCGCGACAAGGGGCCAGGTCGCCTTCAGAACGGGACGCCCCAACCTGTCGCAATAGGAAACCCTATCGCAATGGGTTGGCTTGTCGCGACCTTGTCTCGACGGCAGGGTCTGTCGCCTTCACAGGCGCAAACCCTAATCCGGGAGAAACTCCACGGATCACCATTCCGGACCATTCATACCATGCTTAATTCACATTTTACATGCTTTAATGGATACCTTAACATGGTATCTAATGTTCTGTAAGCTTTAAACGAATCAAATCAACACCACGAGCAATCCACACCATCAAACGAGGTAGAAACACCCTACCTTCGTGAAGAACGCAAAAACCGGAGATCCCTCGGCGTTTCCCCCACTCCACACGACGTCCTCGCGGCGAGAACGCGCCGAGAACTCCACCAGGACCTCGAATCGCCAAGAAACCCACGCAGCAGCCTCCCCCGGCCGAGCTGAGCTTCTCCAAGCTCTGTTCGGCTGGGGTTCCTTAAAAACGCACAGCGGTTGAGAACGCGACGCAGCCCTACGTCGCTACCTAAACGCGACATAGGCGACCGTCGCCTTCTCAAGCCCAACGTCAGCAGGCCACCCAGCGCATGACACTTGGTGTAACGTCGCGTGTTTTTCGTATCCTTGTGGATCCTTTGTTTAGAATATGGAATGGTTAAGGTGCGACTAGTTGCGTGGATTCTTATCGAATCTCTACTGGGTCTTCTGGAAAGAGAGAGCTCTTGACGTCAAGAGAGGTTGCCGTTGAGTGGGAGTTGACGGCCAGTTGTTGGCCGTTGACTGAGTTTAGGCGTCCATCAATCTGGACGTCTACAGTGGTCTCTGGTAGGCTCCTGTGCATGAACTTGGCGGCAGGCGATCTGGACGCTTATTTGTGGCGGTTCTTTGAGCGGCAACAGGGTTGACGTCTATTTGTGCGACCTGTTAGAAATAGGGCAACCCGAGGGCGGTTCTCTCACCCCTTTCTCCCTCTCCTTTCCCCCCACTCTTATCCCTACGTTTCTTCACTACTCCCAGCGGTTGGAAGGAGCTTGTGGGGAGATCGTGGTATGGGTGGCGACGACGATTTAAGCGGGAAACGTCAGATTGGAGCGGGATTCGCGTGGGAGCTCTCGGGGGGCTTCGGCTTGATTGGAGGTTTTTTTAAGGTTCTTGGTGCGTTCTGAGGTAGGGACATAACTCCCTTAATCCCCAGCATTAACTGTTAGATCTTAGCTTGCATAGATTCTATGTTAGATTCGAGTTTTGGGGTAGGGTTATCCATGCAGGGATTCTTGGGGATTTTGATCTATCCACGTGGTAGGTCGTGTACTTCTGATTTGTTATGGTTGCATGGGTTGTGGGGGAAGGTTTTCCCTCATTGTGCACACGTGTGTAGGGCTAGATAGCCCGTGTGATCGGCCTGAGGCCGTTCTGTGTGCAGAGTGGTGAAGAGCTTGACGTCAACAATGATTGACGCTAAGTTCTTCAGTTGGGAAATAAACGACCAGATCTCTAGCCGTTAATCTTCTATTAGCGGCAAGAATACCGCCGTTTATATCCCATCGACGATAATCGATGTTGCCGCCAATATGTTCTTGTTCAAATATCGCCATGCAGTGTATTTATTGATCATGAGTGGTGCGTTGGCACTTGTAGTGCTCTGGGAGCACGTGGTTTTCGGAAGCTAGCATACATGTTACGCAGTTAGCCAGTTTTGTACGTGTTTACGTGATGTTCACGTGTAGTGAGCTACTAGTGCACGAGGTTTACATGAGGTTTCACGTGGTTTGTGTGACGTGCACGTAGTTTTGTGTACGTGGCGAGTAGTACGACGCCTACCGTGGTTACCTCTCCAGTTGGGTGCCCCAGGTTCTCTGTGAGCCAGGCTGTTAGCTCGGGGCTTTGTCCCGGTACTTGTGTTGTACCGTTAAGGTCTGTGTCGTCTGACCTGGACACCCTCACTCCTGTGTTTGAGTTGTACGTCCGGCTGAGGGAAAGATGACAGTGGGACAGTGACTCTAGTGTTTGTTTCTAGTCACTTGTAGCACGCTCTTAGTTGGGGGTACGAACACCAGTAGTCGACACTGGTCCCCAGCTAGTCCTTTTCCACTGCCTCACTCTAGAGGGCCCAGGCTAGGGTCTCCAGAGGTGCCAGGCATGGGCCTGCGACCGTGTGGTCCGCAGGTGGTGGTGTTTAGTTGGTCTCCACAGTTGCTTGACCTTTTCACGTGGAGCTGCAGCTGGACCTTTTGTCCGTGGCTGCGAGACTGAGAGGTAGACCTGTGTGTGTTTGTCCGAGTCAGTTATTGGTGTCGCGAACCAGTTCTCGTGGCTCGCGTGTGGCGTTCTCTACTTTATCTCGTACACATGTTTGGGTTTGCCGTTTATTTAATATAGTTGCTTTATGTAGTCGGCAAACGGTGAGTATATTTACAGCTTTAATATCCTGCTTAGCTGTTCTATAAATTGCTAGTATAGTTTACTGCCTTCGTACCTATGTTTTTGGTTTGCTCGGTGTTGGGGGAGTTCTCTACTGAGCCAGTGACTAGTGAGGCTCACCCCTACCCCCACAGGTGAGGACGAGGAGGATGTTTCTCTACTGTCGTCTAGTTCGGAGCCGCGTCGTAGCGGTGCGGGGTCAGCACCTCTAGCAGTGTAGCTAGTTTGTCTACTTCCTTCAGTTGTACCTCGGGGTATGCCCCAGACTCTTGTACTTTCTTTTCCTTTCATGGAGATATGGCTATGTAAACTTGTGATGTATATATGAAATGGTGTGTTCCTTTGTGTTTTCACGGACTATGGTGTGGTATCCCTTGCGAGGCTTCGGTCTGTTCGCGGGTGACAGACTCGGGCCAAGCTTGTTATCGGTTTAACGGGCTTAGACGAGGCGTTCCGTCACAGTTGGTATCAGAGAAAGGTCCGTGTTAATATAAGGGAACTAGAAGGTTGCATAGCCTTATTTCGGTAGTAGTACACTGCTGGTAGTGACCCTGGTTTTTAATGATCCGTTGTTTTGTTTCTGGTTGGTGTTTTGTTAATGCAGAAGTTTAAAATGGCTGATAGTCGAGACTGGGGTGGTGGAGGAGATGATCTGGAGGAGAACACTCAGCATATGATAGAGAGGATTTTGGAAAGCCTCATGGATATTCGGGCCAGGATGGATCAGTAGGCGCCAGTGCCGCCAACAGTAGTACCCCCAGTTGTCGGAGGGGTTGTACCTGAGGCTCCTGTACCGCCACCGCCAGAGATGGAGTTACCTTTTGTACCACCATCACCGCCAGTAAGAGTAGTGGAGGAGCCAGTAATGCAAGTTGAAAAGTTTCTGAGGTTGCAGCCGCCTACCTATACGGGAGGACCGAATCGAGATACGGCGGAGCACTGGGTTCATGAGATTGAGAGGGTCTTTACGACCATGAGGTGTCCAACAACAGATAAAGTGGTGTTAGCTACTTATCAGTTGAGCGGTTTCGCACTGGAGTGGTGGCGTTTGAAGATGCAGACCACCTTCGCAGGCAGGACAGAGGAGACTATCACTTGGCCCAAGTTTCTTGATGTATTTAATGATACATTTTTTCCGGTTCAAGTGCAGCAAGTGAAGAGGGAGTAGTTCCGGACACTCCAGCAAGACAACTCTTCAGTTTTAGAATATCAGATGAGGTTTATGGCACTTAGCCGATACGCGCCTTATGTAGTATCGGATAATAATATGATGGTTGAGTATTTCATTAGAGGTTTGAGAGTAGAGTTGCAGAATGCAATAGTACCTCTCATGTGTAAAATAGTGGAAGAAGCAGCTCAGAGGGCAGCAACGTTGGAGAGGTCTATTCGGACTCGTCAAGTGGGCGAGTCAGGCTCAGGTAGTTTACGGCTACCGCAGCAGTCAGTGGGAGTAAGTAAAGGTAAAGCACCAGTAGGACCTTCTTCCTCAGGTTTTGGCAAGTGGGGTCAGAAAGTAAAGCAGATGTTTAAGGGTAAAGGCAGAGGAGGAGGAGGTCATCAGCAGTTTCAGCAGGGTCGGGGTTTCAGGCCAGAGGTGGAGGAGTCGCATCAGAGTATTGCCAGACAACCCACAGTTCCACCAGGTTATAGGTGCTATAATTGTAATCAGCCAGGGTATTTGATCCGCAATTGCCCCTATCCGAGAGAATATGGTTATGGAAGAGGTGTGCAGCAGCAACAACAGCCGCAGCAATTTCAGCAGCCACAGGCAGGTCGTGGCAGAGGAGTACCACAGCAGCGGGGAAGGGGCCGGGTTATGGCTATCACCCGAGCCCAGGCGGAGGCATCGAATATGATCGAAGGTACTATACCTATTTATGATTATTCAGCAAGAGTTTTATTTGATTCGGGTGCCTCTCACTGGATTGTATGGTTCATCCTTTGAAAGAGGAATCCAGTGAGTTGGTAGTGGAGGTTCCCTCAGGTGAGTTTATGCTCACTTCGAGCTATATAGATGAAGCTCCTGTCGTGATTGAAGGAAACCAGATGCCGGGTCGGTTATATGCTTTGCAGTTGACCGACTATGATATTATTATGGGAATGGATTGGCTTGAAGCCTATGGAGCAATGTTAGATTGCAGAAAGAAGAGGATCAGGTTCTGCCATCCTAATGGTTCAGTGTTTGAGTATCAAGGTATGCCTTTCCGTACTTCTAAGTTTATAATTTCTGCAATAAGAGCTAGAAAGCTAATAAATGCAGGGTGTGTGGCTTATTTAGCCTCAGTTAGTCTGGTAGAGGCTAGTCGGTCAGTGGAGGCAGTTCCTGTGGTTAGGGAATTCGCTGATGTTTTCCCAGAAAATTTGCCTAGTTTAGCTCCACATAGAGAGGTGGACTTTACCATTTAGTTACTGCCAGGTACCATGCCGATCTCTAAAGCACTATATCGGATGGCACCAGCAGAATTTAAAGAATTGAAAAAGTAATTAGAAGAGCTGTTACAGAAAGGGTTCATTAGACCGAGTCATTCCCCATGGGGAACACCAGTGTTATTTATGAAAAAGAAAGATAGAAGTTTTCGGATGTGTATAGACTATAGGAAGTTGAATGATGTGACCATTAAGAATAAATACCCGTTGCCGAGGATAGATGATCTGTTTGATCAATTGCAATCAGCAAAGGTATTTTCTAAAATTGATTTGAGATCTAGGTATCATCAATTGAGGATCAAGGAGGAGGATATAGATAAAATAGCATTCCGAACCAGATATGGTCACTATGAATTTGTAGTCATGCCATTTGGGCTGACTAATGCTCCTGCAGCGTTTATGGATCTGATGAATAGAATTTTTCATCCGTATTTAGACCAATTTATTGTGGTCTTTATCGATGATATTCTGATTTACTCAGCATCTGAGGAGGAGCATACAGCCCATTTGAGGTTTACTCTGCAATTGTTAAGGGATAATCAGTTGTTCGCCAAGTTCAGTAAGTGTGAATTTTGGTTGAAAGAAATTCAATTTTTGGGTCATGTCATCTCAGCAGAAGGAGTGGCAGTGGACCCAAGTAAAGTGGAAGCAGTGATGAAATAGGAAGTGCCTAAAATAGTCACTGAGATTAGAAGCTTTCTGGGGTTGGCAGGTTATTATAGGCGCTTCATATAAGATTTTTTTAAGATTGCGGCACCCATGACCAAATTAACCAGGAAGGGTGTGCCATTTGTGTGGTCCGGTGAATGCCAGAAAAGCTTTATGGAATTGAAGAAAAGACTTACAACAACACCTATATTGGCATTACCGGCAGGAAGTGGTGGTTTTGTGGTATATACAGATGCTTCAAGGAGAGGACTTGGCGCAGTGCTTATGCAGCATAGTAAAGTGATAGCTTATGCGTCCAGGCAGTTGAAGCCGGCAGAAGAGAATTATCCCACCCATGATTTAGAGTTAGCAGCAGTTGTGTTTGCCTTGAAAATGTGGAGGCATTATCTATATGGCGAGAGATTTGAGATCTTTACAGATCATAAAAGTTTGAAGTATATCTTCTCGCAGAAAGATTTAAATCTCCGTCAACGCAGATGGATGGAATATTTAAAAGATTATGATTTCAGTTTAGCTTACCATCCAGGTAAGGCCAATGTTGTGACTGATGCTTTGAGCAGAAAGACATATTTAAGCCAGATGATGATAAAAGAATGGAAGTTGTACGAGGAGATAGTAGAGAATTCCTTGTACGTGCCGAACAGTCAGCGACGGGCAATACTAGCTAGTAGTACTATAGAGCCGTCCTTGTATTGGCAGATTGTTGAGGCTCAGAGAGTAGATGTGAGTTTAGCTGAGATTGTAAAAATGGAAGGAGTTACTATTGATGATAACTGTGTGGTCAGACTCAGAGGTAGGTTATTTGTACCAGCTGAAAGAGAGGTAAAGCAGCGAGTGTTGGAAGAGGCTCATAAATCTAGGTACACTATCCATCCAGGTAGTACTAAAATGTACCAGGATTTAAAGAAATATTTCTTGTGGCCTCATATGAAAAAGGAAATAGCAGAGTTTGTTGCAAGGTGTACTGTCTGTCAGCAGATCAAAGCAGAACATCAGAAGCCTGGAGGTCTATTGCAACCGTTGCCCATTCCACAGTAGAAATGGGATGATATTACCATGGACTTTGTGGCAGGCTTACCAAGATCGGGTTCCGGGCATAATGGAATATGGGTATTTGTTGACAGATTAACCAAAGTGTGCAGATTAGTAGCAGTGAGTATGTCTTGGACAGTGGATAGACTAGCAAAAGTTTATGTTGAAAGAATTGTTCCACTGCATGGTATTCCGAAGACTATTGTGTCTGATAGGGATCCAAGATTTACTTCTGGGTTTTGGAGAAGTTTGCAAAAGGTAATTGGTACTGAATTGAGATATAGCTCCGCTTATCACCCCCAGACGGATAGTCAGACAGAGAGAACTATCCAGACAATTGAAGATATGTTGCGGGCTTGTTGTTTAGTTTGGGGAGGTAACTGGGAGCATCATTTGGGTATGGTTGAGTTTGCTTATAATAATAGTTACCATACCAGTCTTGGAATGGCACCATATGAAGCTCTATATGGAAGGCCATGTAGAACCCCATTAAACTGGCATGAAGTGGGGGAAAGACAAATGATAGTTCCTGAATTGATTCAGCAAACCACAGAAATAGTAAAACTTATCAAAGAAAAATTGCAAGCAGCTCAAAGCAGGCAAAAGAGTTATGCTGATAATCGGAGGAGACCACTTCAGTTTGAAGTGGGAGACTTAGTTTTTTTAAGAGTTTCCCCTAGTAAAGGTATTATGAGATTTGGCAAGACCGAAAAGTTGAGCCCGAGATATGTGGGACCTTTCTAGGTGTTAGAAAGGATTGGGGAAACAGCTTATAGACTTGATTTGCCAGCCGATTTTGCGGATGTTCATGATATTTTCCATGTTTCCATGTTAAAGAAGTGCATTGAGGATCCAACTCAGATAATCAGTTACCAAGGTGGTGACTTGAGACCGGACATGACAATGCCAGAGTATCCGGTACAGATCACTGATCGTAAAATAAAGAAACTGAGAAATAAAGAAATTGAGCTAGTTAAAGTAAGATGGGAGAATAGATTGGGTGGTGAGGATACCTGGGAGCTAGCCGAGGAAATGGCTAAAGGGTATCCTTACTTATTTGAGTAAGATGTTATATCTTTTTAGATGATAGTACTTGTAAATGTGTATATGTTAAGTTTGTTTGCACTTGAATGATGTTATGAATTTCGAGGTCGAAATTTCTTTTTAGATGATAGTAATGTAACGTCGCGCATTTTTCGTATCCTTGTGGATCCTTTGTTTAGCATATCGAATGGTTAAGGTGCGACTAGTTGCGTGGATTCTTATCGAATCTCTACTGGGTCTTCTGGAAAGAGAGAGCTCTTAACGTCAAGAGAGGTTGCCGTTGAGTGGGAGTTGACGGCCAGTTGTTGGCCGTTGACTGAGTTTAGGCGTCCATCGATCTGGACGTCTACAGTGGTCTCTGGTAGGTTCCTGTGCATGAACTTGGCGGCAGGCGATCTGGACGCTTATTTGTGGCGGTTCTTTGAGCGGCAACAGGGTTGACGTCTATTTGTGCGACCTGTTAGAAATAGGGCAACCCGAGGGCGGTTCTCTCACCCCTTTCTCCCTCTCCTTTCCCCCCACTCTTATCCCTACGTTTCTTCACTACTCCTAGCGGTTGGAAGGAGCTTGTGGGCAGATCGTGGTATGGGTGGCGACGACGATTTAAGCGGGAAACGTCAGATTGGAGTGGGATTCGCGTGGGAGCTCTCGGGGGGCTCCGGCTTGATTGGAGGTTTTCTGAAGGTTCTTGGTGCGTTCTGAGGTAGGGACATAACTCCCTTAATCCCCAGCGTTAACTGTTAGATCTTAGCTTGCATAGATTCTATGTTAGATTCGAGTTTTGGAGTAGGGTTATCCATGTAGGGATTCTTGGGGATTTTGGTCTATCCACGTGGTAGGTCGTGTACTTCTGATTTGTTATGGTTGCATGGGTTGTGGGGGAAGGTTTTCCCTCATTGTGCACGCGTGTGTAGGGCTAGATAGCCCGTGTGATCGGCCTGAGGCCGTTCTGTGTGCAGAGTGGTGAAGAGCTTGACGTCAACAATGATTGACGCTAAGTTCTTCAGTTGGGAAATAAACGACTAGATCTCTAGCCGTTAATCTTCTATTAGCGGCAAGAATACCGCCGTTTATATCCCATCGACGGCAATCGATGTTGCCGCCAATATGTTCTTGTTCAAATATCGCCATGCAGTGTATTTATTGATCATGAGCGGTGCGTTGGCACTTGTAGTGCTCTGGGAGCACGTGGTTTTCAGAAGCTAGCGTACAGGTTACGCAGTTAGCCAGTTTTGTACGTGTTTACGTGGTGTTCACGTGTAGTGAGCTACTAGTGCACGATGTTTACGTGAGGTTTCACGTGGTTTGTGTGACGTGCACGTAGTTTTGTGTACGTGGTGAGTAGTACGACGCCTACCGTGGTTACCTCTCCAGTTGGGTGCCCCAGGTTCTTTGTGAGCCAGGCTGTTAGCTCGGGGCTTTGTCCCAGTACTTGTGTTGTACCGTTGAGGTCTGTGTCGTCTGACCTGGACACCCTCACTCCTGTGTTTGAGTTGTACGTCCGGCTGAGGGAAAGACGACAGTGGGACAGTGACTCTAGTGTTTGTTTCTAGTCACTTGTAGCACGCTCTTAGTTGGGGGTACGGACACCAGTAGTCGACATTGGTCCCCAACTAGTCCTTTTCCAGTGCCTCACTCTAGAGGGCCCAGGCCAGGGTCTCCAGAGGTGCCAGACATGAGCCTGCGACTGTGTGGTCCGCAGGTGGTGGTGTTTAGTTGGTCTCAACAGTTGCTTGACCTTTTCACGTGGAGCGGCAGCTGGACCTTTTGTCCATGGCTGCGAGACTGAGAGGTAGACCTGTGTGTGTTTGTCCAAGTCAGTTACTGGTGTCGCGAACCAGTTCTCGTGGCTCGCATGTGGCGGTCTCTACTTTAGCTCGTACACCTGTTTGGGTTTGCCGTTTATTTAATATAGTTGCTTTATGTAGTCGGCAAACGGTGAGTATATTTACAGCTTTAATATCCTGCTTAGCTGTTCTATAAATTGCTAGTATAGTTTACTACCTTCGTACCTATGTTTTTGGTTTGCTCGGTGTTGGGGGAGTTCCCTACTGAGCCAGTGACTAGTGAGGCTCACCCCTACCCCCACAGGTGAGGGCGAGGAGGATGTTTCTCTACCGTCGTCCAGTTCGGAGCCGCGTCGTAGCGGTGCGGGGTCAGCACCTCCAGCAGTGTAGCTAGTTTGTCTACTTCCTTCAGTTGTACCTCGGGGTATGCCCTAGGCTCTTGTACTTTCTTTTCCTTTCATGGAGATATGGCTATGTAAACTTGTGATATATATATGAAATGGTGTGTTCCTTTGTGTTTTCACAGACTATGGTGTGGTATCTCTTGCTAGGCTTTGGTCCGTTCGCGGGTGACGGACTCGAGCCAAGCTTGTTATCGGTTTAACAGGCTTGGACGAGGCGTTCCGTCACACTTGGCGCGCATGCAGACGTCGCCGCTCAACAGCGGTAACAAGAACGCGACCATCAAGGCTGTCGCGTTTAGGACGCGACACACACCCCTGTCGCGTTCACAGGCAGAAAACCTGTGAGCGCTTTGGGCCCAATGGCCGGCCCACTAAGCCTCACAACACGCATAACACCTGGAACACGCACTAATGGGCCACACTTCGGCCACCAAACCTATTAAACACGGATCCACGTTGATCCGAAAAACGCGCGACGTTTCAGCTCCCATCTGAAATGAAATTTAATACTTTCCTTACATTTTGTATGCATACATATATATCTGTCAAAAAGATAATATGGAAATTATATATACATATACTGTTTGACGTGTTAGATTAAAGGGCTATTTGTCATTCTTCGATCCCTAAAATCTAGAAACAATCACACGTTCTTGTCTTGGTATCAAAGACTCCAAATGGGCATCACATGTTGCATTCTAAAGCTTCTTGATGTTGGCAATTTCTTTATGATAATAGCCTCATGCTTCTTGACATGACAAAGGAAAATTCCTTCAAGCCAGGACCCTCATATGCTCCACATTAACGGGACACAGCTACTTGCATATGCTAATGTTGCTTTTGTTGGCCAGCACTGCCTAGTCTTGCTCATCAAAAGCCTAGGAAGATGTTAATCTACTTTTGCCCACCATTTGGCAAGGCGAACAAGACTATTTGAATGGTGATTGCTCCAAGAGGCACTAAGTAAAAGAGGCCCACCTTATCTATCCATTACAAGGTTCTTATGCCCACTTTGGAGGTAGTTCAGACAAAATTGAGGCCACCTTTTATCTTTTTGTATGGGATCAGGACAGGGATATCTCATCTACCACCACCTCATACTTGGGGTTGATGTAGTGATGGGTCATCTAGGCTACCGACAGAGCTATTGGGTGAATAAGTAATTAGCACCACAGTTTCTAGTCACTTGCTCATCATGCCATTTATAAAGAGGAATAGCTAAGAGTAATATTTATTGTGGAGATATAGTTTAGTCCCACATTTGAAATAGTAAAAATAAATGTGTTTATAAATAAAACACATTCTTCTTCTCCCAAAAGAGTCTTTTTTCTAGAAAAAAAAAGGCTAAATTTCAAATGGCAATAATACCATTTGGGGGGCATGTTGAAATTTCATACAATTTTATGTGGCACAGTCAGTGGGAAATTGAACATGTGTCTTGTCCCAGTATCTTGTCGCAACAAGATCCGCACATCTTTATCCTCACTAAAGAGAGGAGGGAGACGGACTGTGCAGAGGCATCGTTGGGTACCACATTGGAAATAATAAAAGTAAGTGTGTACTTCTAAGTAAGATTCAATCCTCTTCTTCCAAGAGAACATTTTTTCTAGAAAAAAAGGACAAAACTTTAAATAGGGATAATATCTATTGAGGACAAACTGAAATTTCACGCAACTTTACTTATTATATAATATACCTTGATGTATAATAAGATGTGTAGAGTTCACATGGAGATGGTAGTATAAAGCCTCATATATATATATATTTTGGCAGGTTAGCTGCATCCATGCCAACGGCTCATAAGAATGCACAAGAAAGACACTGGTCTTCTTAGATAAAGAAACAGTCTTTAAACCACTCCTCCAAAAAAACCCCAACACCTGGGCTATAAAGAAGAGGAGCTTGGACAGTGGGAGATGTACAGTTTTGACGGTAGCTAGAGAAGAAAACCTACCATCCAACTGCACCTGTTGGGGAAGGAGCACAGTCATGTCTTCATTGCTCAAGTCATCAACATGCCATCTTAAATCCCAGAGTTTTCCTTCTTTCTTCTTGTGTGGGGATATCTCATTAGCCACAGCAAGTAAAGAATTAATTTGGGAGGAATGCTAGCAGCACATTCGTCTCTTGTGAACAGGTACTACTGCTCATCTACAAGTGCAGTCAGATGGAGCCCATCGTCAAGCAAGATTGGAGAATGTAATTTTCACCATGGAAATATTTGATCTGCTGGGTAAGATAATGCCCAAGAGATTGGCATGTAACACAAACGCTGCAAGGGTCGTTCTGTCTGGGTTTGAGTTAAAATAACTGGGTTCAAAACCAATGAAAACAAAGGAACACAGTCGTTTCCTAGTACAGTTTTAAGACATTTTAAATGTTAAAAATGCTGTAAGATGATGTTTTAACAACATTTCACAGCACACGAGACCACCCATAAAAGTTTTCAGATCCGTGTCTGGCTGGGGATTTCTGGGGAGTGGCTGCAAAAATAAGGGTGCCTGTCAGATTAAAGCAGGAATGCCTTGGATCATGTGCCTCCTTGTTCTTTTCACCATTTATAACACTTCCTAGTTGTCCCCTGCTCAACACAGAAAGAAGAACAGAAAGCAGGACTCAGGGCGCCCCTTGTTTTTATACATGCACCTGTGAAAGCAGCCATTGCCCAAAAGAAGGCAAGAGTTTGGGAAAAGCAGCTTTCAGCTCACACCGTAGGTTTCAAGCATTAGAATTCCCTTCAATGCTCTTCACATGATTCCCACATCCAACACCATTAAAGCTGTAGCACCTGTAAGACTGTAACCTCATTACTTCTTCCCCCCACGGAGGAAGGAACCAGATCACCTGTACCATGGTGCAATGCAGCTGGTGTCTACTGTCTATCTTTCAACAAAGATGCTATGGCTCTTTTCTTGCAGCAGCAGGGCACATTGCAGCATGGCACAGGAGGGATCTCTCACCTCCATCAGTAGATGCTGAAAGGGAAAGGAGAAGATGAGGGAGATGATTACGATTCCCATGTGTGAACCATGCTGCAGGTATTAAAATTCTCATCAACTTGTGGAGGGCTGATAGGTTTCTTGCCCAGATTCCCTACTTCTTTAACCTTTAACAGGGGGTGATGGTGGGAGGAAAGTGGGTGGCAGTTCAACAGAACCTTCCACCCGAAGCCATGTTTAATGATATCCTTCTTCTGTAAAGAGGAAATTCAGAAATCAAATACTCATTTGGATCACAGTGGAAGTCCACCTGATAAGGGTCTTCCTGTTCATCAGGTGAGAAGATTAAGTTCTGCCAGGAAAGGTACAAAGTGCCCCTAGTATTAAAGAAGACAATTTAAATTCATAAGGTTCTGAAATTTGGGACCAGGGATCACATCTCACCCAACTAAGTAAGCTTGTTCAGGCATTTGTTTCTGGCCATGGGTTCTAAGAAAGATGCCATCAAACGCAGATTTTTTTTTTTTAATTTGATATAATAAGACATTCAAGATTGGGAAATACCATTCTCAAAATAGCGAAGCAAAGATATGACAAATATTATGCTTCAGGCAAGATATGCTGGCAGAGTATAATAAACAGGTAGTGCCCCTACTAAGATAGCTGAGCGTACTCCTGAAATCTTAACTTTTACAGTTTGAAAACGCTACTAGAAAGAAATTGACATAGGGCATTACGTTCATAAAATCTAGATGAGTACAAGTTTGGCAACTGAAAGGGCGTTGTCCGACCTCTAAGAGCATGTATATCCTTAAAATTTTGAGAATATTCTCACTCTATCTCCAATCTATTTTGATATCAAACATATGTCATAAAGGACTAGAATCGAGGATTCTAAAGACGAGGGAGAACAAGAGATTGCTGACCACCAACATCACTTTGATCTGCCAAAAAATATCTATAAAAAAGTTCTCGAGATTAACCCTACGACATCAAGTCAATATTTGAGTGAGCTTCATCAGAGGATGGAGATAAGAATTTGAGTGAAAAGAAGTGTGAACTAGTATTTTATTTGACATGTGTCTTCCTCTTTTTTAATTTATGACTGTTGGTCTTCTTTCAAAGATAACTAAGATATTGGGATTAGTGTAGAATCCGATATGAGCTACATCCTCTTTCTTGAGCCTTGCTTTCTTCCTATCTTTGCTCTCTCTTTTAAGGGGCCTGGGCCTGGACCAAGCCCATTTGAGGAGGATGGGGTCGGCCCAAGAGGCCTATCACTGGTGTTGTGACTAAGATGTGGGAGAAAGAAATGTTCATTAAGCGGAGTTTTAGAGAAATATGTGAGGGAGTGGAAGAGGATAAAAGCCCAAGTTTACGCACATCATAAGATTTTCCCACCCCTTAGGCAGACACAACTCCTTGGAGTCATGCTCCTCCCTAAAGAAGTGTGCACACATACATAGATATATTTGTCAGACTCCTCCTGCAGATGCAAACAGAAGTTATTTCTGAAGAATGAGGTTACATGTACATGATGATTGGACCATCTAATGATTTTTTCTCTGCTTGCTACAACTACACCATGTTGCTGCTGTAAAAAAAAACTACACCATGTTGATATAAGTGTTAGACCAGTGCTTGCTACAACTACCCTCTCTTCCAGTTTGTCAGAATGTTCAGGTTTAATTGTTGGTTAATTGGAAATTTTCATTTTTTCCACAGCATATACCACAGGTGCTTCTTTGGGAATTAAGCAAGAGAAAACTTTGTAAAGCCTAGACTCTTTTTCTGTCAGATTGCGCAGACACTAGCTGCCTGACATCCATCCTATAGTTTACACAGTGATTCTGATTTGAAACTTCAAATAGTTGTAAAGCAACCAAGGCCCATGCAACCTCAAATCCTTGTACACAGCAACAAGGAGAGGTGCACATTTTGGAAGAAACATCAATGTCTACAACACCAAGGTTGTGAATATGGTCAAAACATAATAGAGTAGAAGTGATACATGACAATTGCTATGATAAGCAAAGAGACTGCTACACCATGACATGCTATAGTAATGAAAGTGGCAGATAACTTTTGCTCACCTAGCTGACACCATGATTTTTTCTGATGATGCAAAAGCAGGCTGCTAATACAACAATATTAATATGTTTCATCACCAGACTTCAACAGAAGTCCAAATGATTAGCCTTGAGCATAAGTCTTTAGTTCTGCCTCTTATATTCTGTTCAAGGATACAACTTTACTAGGATATCCGCTCCTTGCTTTTCAAGTGGTGCAACTGTAAACAGACGTGAAAAAAAGGGTTTATGCAAGCATTTGGCTGAACAAAATTCATGATTTTCAAACACAACAGTCCTTTGTAGACAGTTTTTACAGGTCGTGGATCCAGGCAATGGAGGGAGGAGGGAAAATTAGTTACAAAAATTTGAATTCTGACACAGTAAAGGACTGTCAAGCTCACATACAAAGCTAGCCATTTCCACTGTGAGTCTCTTTCCCACCACCAAGTGTTTGGATTATAGCTTCCAAAACTTTTATCTCGCTGTCTTTCCTTGAGATCACCTCCTGCTTTAAACGTAACTCCTCCATATGTAGTTTGAAGACCTCTATGGAGAAAAAAAGAACTAGAATAAGAGAGGACTCAACCCCAGGAGCCACATAACTTCATTAATTTCAAAATCCTCAAATCTAGGCACAAAGCAATACCATACATTTCAAAACTACATACAGGGTACTTGACAGAAGTTAGAAAAAGACATAATTAATGCTTCATATTCCAGGGAGTGATTGAACAGCCCTTTGATTTTAAGGAGAAAGGCATGAATCAATTAAAAAATTCATACTTGTGGTGTTTTCTAGTTCTTTTGTAATATCTTGGGTACGCAATTCAGCAGCCCTCTGTGCTGACTCGGCCTGCCGTTTTTCAGAACGTGCACGTGCCGCAGCTGCAATTGCAGCATCGAGCTCTCGTTCCAAAGTCTCTACTCTCTGTTGA
Organism: Colocasia esculenta; assembly: GCA_014218235.1. Taxonomy (NCBI): domain Eukaryota; kingdom Viridiplantae; phylum Streptophyta; class Magnoliopsida; order Alismatales; family Araceae; genus Colocasia; species Colocasia esculenta. The sequence continues at coordinate 22,126,848 of CM024753.1, read as the reverse complement.
AGAGTCTGCAAACAAACACAAACTTTGTCAGATGATAGATATGACTATTCCCAGCAAGTGGAGTTGACAGAACAAAAAAGTGAGAGAGCATCAGCACTTCATGTGTTATTGGCATCCAGTTGAGTCATACATATACATATCTACCCAGACATCCATAGAGACTTGCATAGTGTCATACACATGCAGAGACCAACCTCTTGTTGCCTACCTGATACAATCCTCTAAAGCTTCGTAATAGGTAGAGTTTATAAGATCTGTTACATAGTTTTTCCAGTAGCTTATACTGTATTGATTTTCAAATCCCCATCTATCTTGTCCCCTTGGGCTCCACCTAGGCACCAAGGGGTTGTCTGCTGCCTATGGCCATGTAGACAGATTAAAGAACTTGTTGAATAGTTGGTTCCCTTTTGTTCGTTTTTTTTCGTGGATGGTAGATACCATAATTCATTTAGTTCATGAAGATGTGAAATAGTAAGATGCATGTCCCTCCAAACTGCCATAAGATGGTATATCAACATGAACAGTGAAAGAACTATATGAACAACATAGTCATCAAGAGTCATATTCCACAGAGTGTAAAAGAATGGCAAAGACCAACCCTTGTAGTAAAGAGTAACCATGAAGGTCCATGCTCCCTAATCCTAAGTTAGCTTGATTATGACACTAATTATTTACAAACCCAAATTAAGCTACTGATAAGGGCTTTTGGATACAAGGGAAAACTTGCTAAAATCCAGTGGGGGACTAATCATTTTAGAGAAAAGTGAAACTAATAAACATTAGGGATAACTGTCATACCACCTATGCAGCTTAACCACAAACAACTAAGGACAAACACTAAAATTCCCTTAGATACACTAGAACAGAACCCGCAAAATTGAAAACAAAATGGTCTACCATAAAAGGACTTGCACCACGTGCCGTAAGTATCTAGAAGGGGAAAAATGATCCTGGCCCTTCCAAGCCGCCTTACCCAGGCAGATGCAGCTGGTGAAGTAACTTCAACAGGCACCAAATCTGCATTCTCTTCCAATACCAGTAAGAATGCTATAGTGATGAACTTAAAGTTCGGATGGCCGCCTTGACATCCTTACCTTTCCTAGTGATATGCATGCCCACATGGAACAGTAGTTCCCAAGCTTTTCTGCCCACGAAGAAGCGCAAATCTATATCCCAGCTTTCAGCTTTCACACACACTACCACAAAATTAAGAGAAACGAACATATCTCAAAATGCTAAAAGACTGAGACTGATACTTCATTTATCAATAACCAGGACTAGCCAACAATTCACAGTTGAAGTGCTCCAATAGCAGAATCAATGGTGGCTAAAAATGCCAGATTTCCGCATAAGGAAACAAAAGCACTAAAGCTTCTTCCCGGAATTTTGCGATTTCCGATTACCAGTTAACACGTTCATCGTGAGAACTTTATCTTCGACATAAACAAGGCGCATGAGCTGCCGAGCTGCTGCATATATCGCGCTAAAGCCTTTTGAAGACGACATAAACCAATGTGCATACAATGCCCACTTGATGTCCACAAACTACGGATAAATGAGATGACTATTGCACCTTGTTACCCTGGCCAAATATTCCCCAACCCTAAAACCCGGCAATCTACCTGCCATTTTCCAGGACTTAAGCCTTGTGCCAATACATAAAGCAAGAGACCAATTTTGGCTTCTCCGATGTCAAGGGCCCTGCAAGCAACCAGGGGATCATAAAAGACCCACTGATTCGATCACCATCCTGGGTGCCCATTCACTTCCATGCGGCGATGAGCCCGCTATAGCATGCCACAACTTCTAGGTTGGATTATATTTTGCTCCGCCTCACAAGTTCTTATTCATGGACGGCGAGTCGAAGAAGCCCTCGACGCAGCAGAAACATACAAGATCGAGAAGAACCCCCTCCCCCCACCCCCACAACCCCACAAACCAGCACCGCAAATCCACCAAGCAATCGAAGACATCTTCAAACTTCACATACAAGGATCAAAGGGGAGGAGGGGGGAAACAAGGAAAAAGAGGGACCTTGATGGTTCGGGCTTGTTCCGAAATGAGGGAGGCCTTGGCGTAGGTCTCCTCGTCGACGAACACCGCCTTCTTCGTCAGCAGCTTCTGCAGCGAGTCGAGGTTGCCGCCCATCTCCGACAGGTTCACGGTGGCGGCCTTCCATCTCTCCCCCAGCTTCTCCTGTTCCCCCATCTCCCTCTCTCTCTTCTCCCTCCGTCACTCTCTCTCTCTCTCGTCGGAAACAAAGCTTAAAGAAGGAAGCAGGCCAGTTGCTTAGTTATGATGGCCGCGTTTAAAAGTGTCATTAGCATCTGTGACTGTGATAATTAAGATTTTAAAAAGTTCTGCTTACAATTAATTAATGTTATTTGTTAAAGATTAACTCGGTTTTCGAGTTAATTACGGTGATCCCTCTATTTTTTCCCATAAAAAAAATAGCAATCAAACAAAGGGGATGAGCTTATCCCTTTTAATTTTCTCTCATCTTTAGTCGGGATTATAAGATCATATGGTCATTTACCAGGTGAATTGATTGGTTTTAATGCAGTAGAGTCTACCAAAAAAATTTCATCTTTTTATATTTTTTTTTATAAATACCACAAAAATCACAAATGAATTAACAAATTTGAGATAACATGTGAAAAAAATCACGTTTTCTATTTTTTATAATATTTTATCGATATTGTTTGAACCAATCATACAAGAATGTGCCTTTAATATCAATTATTTATTGTATATTTAGACGTATACAATAAATATTACTCTACTATTAACAATGGTGTTTGTCTATTATCCAACATTTTTCATAAAGAATATTTTCATGATAAGTTTCATACAGATCTGAACTTGCTTTAAAAATGTTTGGAGCTTTAGTCTCAAGGGTCACAATTAGGGCTGCCAATGGATATCCGATTTCCGACTTTCCGATCCGTTTCCGACCTTTTCGTATTCATTTTTCCGTTTTCGATTATTTTCTGATTTTCCGTTTCGTTTCCGATAAGATATATTTTATATTTTATTTACAAAATATATACTCTTAAAATCTTATTTCTTAATATTAAAAAAACTTTAGACTAAGTTTTTAGCTTCTCTTTAATTTGTAAATAGAATATAATTAACTTATCTTTCTCGTAGTATATATTATACATATTATTATCAAAGACATCTCTTTTACCATTGCTTCTAATACTATATACATCTACCATTTGATCGTACAAAATGTTTCCAATTAGTTTTCGTTTTCGACCCGTTTCCGATTTTTTTATAGGAAATGGATGCGGAAAGTAACATTTTCAATTTCGATTCTGATCCGTTGGCAGCCCTAGTCACAATCTACTTTTTTTTCTTCTCTCTCCCACCCCAACTCTTTCTTCCTCTCTTTCAACTATTTTTTGCTTGTAGCCTTTTAATGTTAATATATTTAAACTTAAAACATACTAATACTAACATCAAATTAAAAAAAAAAAACTCTGACCAAAATAGGGCTCTAGTTGTGCAACATCTACTAGTGACCATCTCCCACTGTTGGGCTTCCTCCCTCCATGTCCATCACATGGGCCCTTTAACCTCACATACTAATCCAATGTGATCTATATTCCAGCCCAAGGATGGTGGACATATATAGCCCATTAATGGAAGACAAGGGTGCTCACTGCATCCAAATGATTAATTGGTTTCCATATTTTTTATGTGAATGGTTCATATTATGGTGAAATTTTTTTGAGAATTAGTAATGTACCATTGAGAAGATAAGAAATATAGATCTAAAGAGCATTTTTATCCCTATATGACAGTTATATGAACCATTAACATAAAAATGTGTGGTCTCATAATTAGACACTTGTTGCACCTCATATGATGGGCAACAACTACTATACTCAACCCGGATGTACCTAATTAATCCACCTCCTTATCACCATATACTTACACCAAAATGGGTTCCAGACCCGATAATCCTAAGTATACAACTAAGGTTTATACACTCGTAGTTGTGTAGCAAAGAAAGATGTGACAAATACACTCTCATATGATTGATCCACATAGAGATGTATAGCAAAAAAATAGATATGACAAATACGCTCTCATATAATTGGTTTACATAAAGATGACAAGAATCGTAATAAGATATATGTATTAAATTTCACATCCACTAATTAATTTTGACACTTGTCGTATCAATATTTATGGGCTGGTTTGTATTGAGGGGTGGAGGGGAAGGAGATTTTACATTTTACAAATTGAGAAATATTTTTTTCACTTCTGAAAGTGCAGAAACGCCACCTCAACTTGCACTTTCCCCCTCCCATTGATCCATGTCAAGTGGGAAAGAGGTGAGAAGTCCATGAACCCACTTGACGTGGACGAATGGGAGGGAGAAAGTGCGGAGAAAATGCAAGTTGAGGTGGTTTTTCTGCACTTTCAGAAGTGCAGAAAGTCTTTCTCTTACAAATTTTCTTGAACTTTAAAATTTCAGCGAACTTTTACCTATTTTATAAATAGGAAAAAATAATAATTGAGATGCTATTTTTCAATACGCTAAGAATAATATTCTCTACTTTTTTTTTCAAAAATATTTCTCCACCTGTCCTATAGGAAAATATTTTCAACCTATGTATTCTTTCTCTACATTTCCGTACGTGTACAAAAATACAAAACATATTGTTCCGTTTTCATTTATGGGTTTTCTCAGAAAATAAAAACACTGATTTTACTTCATTGAAAATTAGTTTATGTGTAATCTCAGATTCTAAAAGAAAAAAAAAGTTCCCTTTTGTTCTTTATTAATTTCCCGAGTATTAGGAAACACAAACAAAACCCTCAACCTTAAACACCCCCCCCCCCCCTTCCCCCTGCAAAGGCCCACCAAACCTTCGTAATAACAACTGCCTCCGGCTCTCCTTCCTCTAATTTTCTCCTCCCCCATTTGCTTCGCCATTGTTACCAACTTTTAGGTGATGTTTGGTATCGGGTTACATTGGGTGTGGAATAGGTGCAAGTCATTCTAAAAAAAATTATTCTTATTCTTTAATCTGATATCGTTTGGTATTTGCTAGGTTAAATCTAATTTCAATTTTATTCTCCATTTGGTGGACACATGGATGGTAATGGGGATATGTTTTTTTTTTTTACCATATTACCCTTACTCTCCCTGCAGATAACAAACACATGGGAGGGGCAAAAGTGGTAGGGGGTGATGTGACATTGTCTCGGGAAGACAAAATCGGGGATGGCGAAATGGGGATATGTCATTCCAGGGGTCCCCATGGAATGGCTTATCCCCGATATTATCCCTGGTTTTAGGGATATCCCCATTCCCCTTAATCCCTCTTATTCCCGTAAACAGTAACCGTAACAAACGGAAAATAGGGATATAACCCCGCTATTCCCGCCCTATCCCGATACCAAACATTAAGGATTTGGAAGAACCTGGATTATATGGCAGCATAACTCTTTATACATACAAGTACAAAGGTGGCCGAAGAGGACAAGCCCAACACCTAATCCCTTGTCCTAACAAGATATAAACTATGGACGTACGTTAATTAGAAGAAACGCATGCACGCGCCCGAACACACATATACATATATATATATATATATATATATATATATATATATATATATATATATATATATATACTAGTTCTATACCCGCGCGATGTACGGAAAGTTTATAAATTTGATTTTCATATATAATAATAAATTTTTATATTTGTCTTATCATAATGATTATAACTATTAAAGGAAGTACAAACATATGTAAAAATATGATAGCCTCATTTTGATAGGTGTAGAAAGAAAAATTCATGAAAAACCGAATAATATGTTAGAGAGGAGAAAGAAATGTTTAAAAAAAGCTCCAAATATCTGCATGACTTATCGGTGAAAAACATTAGATATGCACTCTATTTAAATATTAAAAATTATTGTCGCTATTTATTTTTGATTTAATTTCAATTCCACTTAATATTAGATCAATATTCATTTTAATTAATATAAGCTCAATAAATGAAACATTGCCAATGAAAAAATTTATAAGAACAAAATTAAGAAAAATAATTTAAAACCTATACAATAAAACCAGAATGTAATATTTTAGTGTTGAAATTGTTCAGATGTAGAGGGCTTCAGTACGGTCATAATTAACCAAACAACGCAAACAGCCTGCACAACCCGATTAACCATTAATTTGCTTTATCACTTATCCTAACTCTTAAAATTTTAATAGAACCTATAATTTAACTGTACAAACTGTTATTCAAAATTCAATATTTCTATTTGCTAAAATGAAATATTGTATTCTTAAATAAACAAATATACAGAAGTATATAGAGATGTTGCGTGCTAGAATATGGAGAATTGTAATGTTGCGTGCGGTGACCAGCAGCATGCAAGTCGGTGCCTTCGTCGCTATCTGCCACCCGCAAGTCGACATTCGTCGCACAATTTTCTCTCTCTCCTTAGGTATATCTCTGTCTCTCTCTTCTTCGCCTACCCTCCGGCGAGGGTCCGGGGGCTCCAACATGAGATTTGCGGGGAGACTTCCCAATCAAATTCTCACCTGCCCCACGTACCCTCTGCTCCCACTCCCTCCATCGCCTCCTCATGATGGACGCCCAGGAGACCGCCATGCATGTGGTCATCAGTCTCTGCCGCTAAGGCTTGCTGCTGCACACCTGGGCAGCTATCAAAAGTCGTCATGGGCAGGTATCAAAGGTGAAAGCCAAGAGCTCCCTATAGTCGCGGGTGAGGGTGGAGGAGTCAAAACGCCTGCCCATCACTTCTGATCTTGCACTAAACGGATGGATGATGTGAGCTTCACACAAACCGATGGTTATGGTTGTGGGAGATGCTCCATGGCAGTTGCACCGACCACAATGTGGATGGTCCCATTCTGGGGGCTCTGCATCTGGACTTCTCCTAGACGGTGCAAACACTTTGAGGCATGGACAAAGGGAACAGCGTTGGCCTTGAAGTCCTCGTGCCGCCGCGACCGCATCTGCCTGAGCTGCTCCTGCGCCTGTAGCAGCTTCAGGGAGAGCACGCGGTTGCACGCCTGGAGGCAGGGGACATACGCGATGGCCGATCGGGGAAGGAGCCCCAAGAAGACGGCGAAGCTGACGCCGATGTAGGTCGAGAGGAGCTTCTCCGAGGGCTCCGCTGGAGGCCAGGCGGACGCCAGTGGGCAGGATCCTCTTTCCCGGCCCCAGTGCCTCCTCTGCTGCGACCACCGCTGCCGCCATTACCGCCGAATTTGAGAACCAAAGAGAGAGAAGAGAGGGAGAGAAAAGCAAGGAGAGAGAGAGAGAGAGTGTGTCGGGGTTTTGATCCTCTAGTGTGACAATGCCATCGACAGAGTACCAGGGTGCCTCCTCGCCGCTCGTGTCGCTGGATCGTTCCATCCTCAGCATCCGCCGCGATCAGGTGCACTCCATGGACTCCTCGCACGACGGCGGCGCCGGCGGTGCGGGAGACCACCAGCTGGAGTCCTTCCAGTGGCACGTCGCCGAGCTGTTCCATGGCCTTGCGGACGGGGGCGGCGGGGGGAGGACCTACTGTCCCTGTCGTGGGTGCGGAAGCTGTTGGAGGCGTTCGTGGTGTGCTAGGAGGAGTTCAGGGGCATCGTGCTCAGCAACAGGGGGATGGCGCGGCCCGGCCGCCACTGGATCGCCTCGTGGGGGAGTTCTTCGAGCGCGGGGTGAAGGTGCTGGACGTCTGCAATGCCGTCCGGGACGGGATCGAGCAGGGGCACCTGATGGGCGGCTGGCTGCCGACTTGTGATCTCCACGGCCATGTTCGATCGGTAGAGGGCCGCACTGTGCGAGGCGGCTGTGCCGCGGTGGGGAGGATTTGTTTAAATTGTGTAACTGCGGAAGTTGGAAGTGAGATGGCACCGAAGAACGTGGAGGGAGAGTAGTTACCGGAACCGCAGCAAGGAGTGGGTGCGGATGTTTGAGTTGTGTAACTGTGGACGTGAGAAGTGAGAAGGAGAGAGACAGAGGTTAGGATTAAAACAGAGAAAGATGGAATCTTTAAACAGGGAAAGTTTTTACCATTAAAACAGAGGAAGGTGGCCTGCACAATGGTAGGTTTAAATTTGAAATTTTTTTTAAAAGTTACGTTCTGCCGGGTTTAGTAAGATTTTTTCAATGGTGAGTAGATACCTTGTTTGGCAAGTATCTTACCTTTTACGTTCTGTCCGGCAAAATAATTATAATTTACATGTTTTGGTAATACGGTGATCTTTACAACCAAATGTGTTGTATTTCCATTTTTCGATAAAAACCTTTAAAGTGGAATAGAATTACAGGAAATGAGATTTTGGTAAAGGAGATTTGGGTAATACCGGAAATGAGATTTTGGTAAAGGAGATTTGGTTAACAATTATATTTCTATTTTTTACTGATAAATTTTTAGGGGGAATAAGATTGCCAAAAAAAGTTAGATTTGAATGCTTAGACTTGTCCTCGTGTTGCCACGTGGCGACGAAAAGAAAAGAGGAAGATTACATATCTCGGTTTGGGCGGGAAATAAAATATTCTGATGCTGCCACAAGTATACTTCTAAGATTGAGTTTTATTAAAATAGTATAAATATATATATATATATGGAGGATTGCAATTAAGAAAGATATGGAGGGTACGATCCTATATCTATTAATTAGAAACATCATTCGGAGAATCGCAATCTCGCACAAAAAAGGTTCTCCAGTGGAAGAACGATCGATCCGGACACTGTTCGCAAGTGGGCTTAGCTGCATGCAGAAGCCTCTCACATCACGCATGACGAAGAACAGACTGGCCGAGGGGATCGAGGCCAGGTAGCTAGTGAGTACACCATGGGCGCGATGGCGTAGCTAGGTGATCTGCAGGTACCCATTTTGGCCAGAGCTGGTGGCCTTGCACATCACACAGTGTGGTGTGGTTCTCGCCATGTCAAGTACGGCAATGACGTGATTGGAAAGGCAGTACTATCTGCGTAGTATTATTCCTCTTGCCTCGACCATGCACGTTCCCGCAGGGCCATCAACGATAGTTGTCTCGGACATTGGAGCGTTGTGTGCAAGGTGCTGGCAAGTGGTGGAAGGTAGCAATCCACTAATTTAGCGTTCTGATTTGGTAGGAGAGGCCAAGATCCTACCGCAAATGCTTTTGAGCATTCAGGCATGTTCCCACGAGAGAGAGAGAGAGAGAGAGAGAGAGAGAGAGAGAGAGAGAGAGAGAGAGAGAGAGAGAGAGAGAGAGAGAGAGAGAGAGAGAGAGATGGATGTGAACTTACATTTCCGAGATCCGATTTAAGTTGTCCATTTTGTGAGTAATGGAGGTGAAAGCTCCATTAAACTTGGTATTTCACTTTGGATTAAGGCAGCGTTTGAAATTGATTTTTAAAAAATTTTAAAATTAAAAATCTGTGAAAAGACTGATTATATTTTCAAATGGTGCGGGTCTTCTTCAGCTTTGATGCTATGCAGATTTCAGCGCGAAGAGTAAGAAAGACTTATCTTACGCACGTTGAAAAAGCAAGTGTTACCTAACTTTTAAAAAAAATTGGATCCAGTGGAAAGAGAGAGACACAAGGGAAGTGTTTTCAGAATTTTTTTCATTTTTTTTTATCATACACCTTGTCGTCCGTGCCGCAAAAGACCGAGACGACTAAGTGAAATCGCTGCAATAATACACCTGCATACGAAAATGGCTTTTGAGGATTTTAACTTTACCAAACACGTTTCCAAACTATGCCCAAGATTCGGCGCCAGCTGCTTCCAGCTATTTCTTTCCAAATAACGCTCAAATTAAGCTAGATTGCAAGGATCTACAAGAAGAGGTTATATTTTGATACCATGTACAGACTAATCATGGAACGAGTATGTACTCGACGACCGACATGAATCACCTGGACAATAAAAACACGCAGATTTTAGGAACTATATATCTGGCTGATCGATCGATGCCGATGGTGGGGCTGTGTTCTTGGATGATGCATGCTTAATTAATTTGTAGTTAATTTACATTCGCATTATTGTGCGAAACTGGCATGCGAGCCTGGCATGGGTGTAATGGTTGCTTGGGTGAGGCTTTTCTCCGATTTGATGGCGATGGCTTCTAGTGATCTGTGTGATGAAGTTGGGGATTTGCAGCTCACACCTTACCTTTAATTCTAATGATCAGTATGATATGGCTTCTTCTTGCAATGGGAGTTCACCTGCTCAAGCATCACCCCCACAGCCATGCTAGAAATTAAAACTCCCTTCAGCAATTAACCATTCAACTTCTGGTCAAATTACACTCAAAGAAAATTAGTGGGTACTGTCCATGAGGAGCGGATGAACCTGATGAAAGAATTGTATGCCCTACAAGCCAATTACATTTATGTAATGGAACTTTTCTTAAATTATCTCATTCGAATTATTGGCATTTTCGTTCATTATGTTTTATATTTTATCGCATAATGAAGTCCATGAATTTGTGTAATTAATATCAGAATCATAATGAGATTATGATAGTGAGATCTGATATTTATAAACACAAGTTCTAAATGTTCCTGGTCATAGGACACTTGAGTGGGACATCAAGTGGACCAGTTAGACCAGTGCACACTACACCTGTTCATATGATGAAGCTGACTGGTCTCACAGTCATTTGTGTGGAGACACTAAGGTGAGTATGCAGGTGCTCATTAGAGAATGAGTTCACTGAACTGATCCGATATTGAGTTTCTGGACGGTGATGATATTTGACTGTCAGTCAAGAGACTCTATGTCACAGTAGTACAACTGATCCTTAGACCTGAGACACCATAGATGTCTTGTACAGGGATTGGCATACTTTGATGTTTGACTTATAGATTCACTGTATGTGAATCTAGTACAGTCAGATAATTAGGTGTGTCATGAAACGTGCGAAGACTGGTGAGTGTTAAAAAGGGATCATTCACTCTCAGTATCAACAGAGAGAGAATGCCCTATAGAATCATATCCGAGACAAATCCCTGGCCAGGGTCACACAATTAATTAGAAAAGAGTTTCTAGTTTAATTGTTGGATATGAACTATCTAATCACAAAAGTAGGAGTCTGACAGCATGGCCGTACTCCAAATGTGATTAGGGGTATTGTTTGAATGAGGGATTATAGTTGCACGGCAACTGTTGACTAAAAGGTTCCAATGGATTAAGAATCCCCTGTATCATCTGGGGGTCGTGGCGTGTTGCTTGGTACGTTCCATGATCTGTGAGCCAAAGATAAATTAATTATGAGATAATTAATTTATATGAATTAAAAGTTAATTCAAGTTAGAAGAGTTCTAATAATATTGGAAAGGGTTCTAATATTATTTGGGCTTACTACCAGAATGATATTGGGCCTAGAGGGTCACACACAAAAGAGCAATTCAAAAGATAGGGACATCAATATAAATATGAGATATTTATAGAGGTTTAATATTAATCCCATTTTGAATGGGATTAATTAATTAAATTTAAGGGTTTCTTTTAATCCCTTTAAAAGGGAGGTGGAGAGAGGGGGCGGCCAAGCCAAGCTTTGGCCGCCTCCCATCTTCTCTCTCTTCTTCTCTCTCTTCTCTCTCTCTCTCCATCTACTATCTCTCTTGTCTCTCTCTCTTGTGAAGAGAAGAGGACAAAGGGGAGACCACAAGGGTGGAGGGCAAGCGTGGAGTACGAGAAGGCGTCCCTATCTACGTTGCTCGTGTGGATACCGCTAGAGGCCGGGCGATTGCGCGGCTAAGGACGATCCCGAGGAACATCTGCATCGGTCGTTGGAGATCCCAAATCTCTGCAAGGTGAAAGAACATGTTCTTCTCCTAGATCAGATCGAGTTCTTGCAATCCCATAACCGATCCGCAAAGGAAATCATTTTAAAATTTCATTTTCCGCTGCGTTTGCGCATCCAAGATTTCCTTACAGTGGTATCAGAGCCAGGTTTTGAGATTGCAAGAATCTATGTATATCCTGTTTAAAATTCATTATTATTTGTTTATTGGGTTTCTAGCTCGGATCCGGTGGTGATGAGATCACCGCAACAGTGTTTGGGTGTCTTCAGGACGGTCCCGCACTGGATGGGACCCAGGCGCGCAGGCCAAGGCGCGCAGGCGCCCTGGCGCCCTCGTGTGCATGCGCGCAGGCGCCCACGCGCGCAGGCCCAGGCGCCCACGTGTGCAGGCGCCCAGGCGCCCACGCGCCCTGGCGCCAACGCGCCCACGAGCCCAGGCGCGTGCCGCCGCCTCTCGCACCTCCTGGCGCGATGCGTCCGGCACCGCCTGACGCCGGCACCCCGCGCACAGGCGCCCGGGCGCGCAGGCGCCCCGCGCACAGGCGCCCAGGCGCGTAGGCGCCCCGCGCACAGGCGCCCCGCGCCCCGCACCCAGACGCCCAGGCGCCCACGCGCGCAGGCGCGTGCCACCGTGCTGGGCGCCATGGGGGCTGTGCACAGGCGCCAGCAGACCCACAGGCTGGCCTTTCCTTATTTTTGGGATTTCTGATTCTAATTTCCTAATTATATTGTGAATAAATTAGGATTTAGTGATGGATTTTAGAACTGTCCTATTGATTTCCTCAATTGAAATAGTCATTGATTTTAGAAATCATTCAATTGAGAAATTTATGGTTTTAAAATGGTTTTAAAGCTCATAAATTTTGGAAACCATTTAATTAGGAATCCCTTGGTTTAAGGAGCCATTTAAGTTAAACATTGTCTTTATGAAAGCAATGAATCAGCACATTTTGTGGATCTCATGGCACCAATTAGGAAACCCAATAAGTTAAAATATTTGAATTTTAAATTTGAAATAAGAGTTATTTCTTATAGTTATTGCATTTTAATTGTAGTAATTATATGATATCTATATATGCATATGATGTATGTATGGATGTGGATGATCATGGACTATTAAAACATTGTGGCTATGTGTATGATATGATTGTATTTATTGGGGCCTGCGAGCCTCACCCTCTCTCTAATATTTCGGGTTGTATTTTCTATCAATGCTCAAAATGTACCTCCCCTTGATTAGATCAAGGTTTCTTAATTGATAATTGTTGTACATTTGAAGGCCTGCGTGCCTATTTTATTTATGTACTTTTGGAGGACTTAGAACGAGAAGGCGTTCAAGATGGAAAAGCTGGACCCGCGAGAGGATGATCCAATTATATTGGTCCACGTGTGCATGTGATGCTTACAACACCATAGGCTAATTGTGATCCACTTGTGGCTCTAGTGTGATCACCCTAGTTCACGTCCATGATCATCCACTAATATGTATATATATGATATATACTTTCTGCTTTTAATAGGTACATATGTGCATGCGATGTATTATATGTAAATATTTATTGTGTGTGACGCGATAATTTAGATGAGACCAAAATTTTTCAAAAATATCCCTCAAAGTTTTAAAATTAAGTTAATAAGCGTGAGACATTAAGAATGATCCACGTGGCCTTCCATCATTATAGATTTAAAGGACAACTCTTCTATTGAGTTGATTTGTTGTGCTACCACAAGGTCAACTTAATTAGAAAGCTAGACTTTAATCTACGACATGGAGATGTCATAAGTGGGATGGAGGCATGATGTTACTTTGTTGTGCTACCACAAGGGTGACATTACTAATCCATGCCCACTATGTAATGATGGTATTGACTTAACCTAATCCTTGTGGTTTGTTGTGCTACCACAAGACCACATTGATTGGGAGGCCGAATAAATCGGGAGTTGTAAAAGGTTACAATTGGCAAGAGTTGTCTACCTATTATACATGATGTGGTTTGTTGTGCTACCACAAGGCCACATGCATGATGTTAATGGGATTCCGATAACCACTAGGAAATAACAAGTATTTCCCGTCTTGCTAATGAGGGTTATGCAATTCGATAAAATTTAGTGGGAGCATGTTAAGATTAAAGTCCATATCTTAATATTATGAATGTCTGCAATGTATTTATTCTTGCATTTATTTTTGTAGATTACCATGACCAACTCAAACGCACTCCGCGGCATATTGGATGCCAATAAACTTACTGGTCCAAACTATGCCGATTGGCTCAGGAACTTGAGAATAGTTCTCACTGCTGAGAAAATCGTGTATGTCCTTGATAAACCGGCAGTTACCACACCAGGTGACGGTGCTGATGAGGGAGAAATTATAGCTTATCAAAAATATGAGGAAGATGCCACTCTCGTCCAATGCTACATGCTAGCCTCTATGAGCAATGAGTTGCAAAGGCAGCATGAAAAGATGGATGCTAAAGCCATTTTGCTCCACTTACAAGAGTTGTTTGAGGAGCAAACTAGAACACAACGATATGAGATATCGCGGAATTTGTTCCGAGCTAGGATGGCTGAAGGATCATCTATTCAGAATCATGTTCTGAAGATGATCGAGTGGATTGAGAAGTTAGCTGACTTGGGCTTCATTATGGATAATGAACTCAGCATTGATCTCATCCTCCAATCTCTCCCAGATTCTTTCTCTCAATTCATCCTTAACTTCAACATGAATAAAATTGAGGTGTCACTGGCTGAACTCCTTAATATGTTGAAGACTGCTGAGGATGCAATAAAGAAGGAAAAGCCCGCAATCCTTTTGGTTGGTAAGACCAACAAGAAAAGAAAGGCTACTCAAGCCTTCAAGAAAAGGAAGGTCGGTAAAGGCAAGGGTTTCAAGACTGAGGCAAAGGTTGCCAAGAAAGTAGAAGCCAAGAAGGACAAAGGACAGTGCTTCCACTGCGGTAAGGATGGGCACTGGAAAAGAAACTGTAAGATATATCTTGCAGAGAAAGCAAAAGAGAAGCTTGCAGAAGCTTCAGGTTTGTTTATGATAGACCTTAACTTGTCAGTTAAAAGATCTACATCTTGGGTATTGGATACTGGATGTGCATCTCATATCTGCAATTCATTGCAGGTGCTGGCAAGGCATAGGCGACTGGACAAGGGAGAGGTTCACCTACAGCTCGGGAATGGTGCAAAGGTTGCTGCTATTGCTGTGGGAACTGCAAATCTCAAGATGCCCTCTGGAGCTATTTTAATTTTAGACAATTGCTATTATGTTCCTTCAATAATTAAGAATATTATCTCTATTTCTAGTTTAAATAGAGTTGGATATTCAGTTAACTTTGAGAACAATGGTTGCTCTTTGTTTTTGAATGGTGAATGGTTTGCCAATGGAACATTAGCAAATGGATTGTTTATTTTAGATAATGCTCCACATGTCCTTAATGTGAACAAAGTTGACAAAAGGAATAGAGAAGGTTTAAATCAAGCTTATCTTTGGCATTGTAGGCTGGGTCATATTAGTGAGGAAAGAATCAACAAAATGCATAAAGGTGGGTATTTAGACCCATTTGATTATGAATCATATGCAATTTGTGAGTCATGCCTCATGGGTAAAATGACCAATTCCCCATTTACAAGACATGGAGAGAGAGCCAAAGAGTTGTTAGAACTTATACATACTGATGTATGTGGGCCTATGTCCATACATGCCAAAGGTGGATATATCTACTTCATTACTTTTACTGATGATTTTTCAAGATTTGGATATGTGTACTTAATGAAGTACAAATCCGAAGCTTTTGAGAAATTTAAAGAGTACAAGAATGAAGTGGAAAAACAGACTGGAAAGAGTATTAAAACTCTTCGATCTGATCGTGGAGGAGAATACTTAAGTACAGAATTTACTCAATTCCTTAAAGATAATGGGATTGTATCCCAATGGACACCTCCTTACACACCACAATTGAATGGTGTCTCTGAAAGGAGGAACCGTACTTTATTGGATATGGTACGGTCTATGATGTCTTTTGCTGAGTTGCCCACATCACTCTGGGGCTATGCCTTAGAGACTGCTGCTTACCTATTGAACAGGGTTCCATCAAAATCAATATCTTCCACTCCATATGAGATATGGAAAGGAAGAAAGCCTGACCTTAAGCATGTTAAGGTTTGGGGTTGCCACGCCCATGTAAAAAGGCATAATCCGGACAAATTAGAGTCCAAGACTGAAAGGTGCAGATTTGTGGGGTATCCTAAGGAAACTTATGGATACTATTTCTACCATCCTAGCGATCAAAAGGTATTTGTCGCTAAGCGTGCTGTATTCCTAGAAAGGGAGTACATCCTTGATGGAAGCAGTGGGAATAAGGTAGATTTAGAAGAAGTTCTTGAACCACAAATTAGCGCATCAATGCCTAAGGAACCTGTTCAAGAACCTGACACACAAAATGTTCGTAGGTCAAGTAGGGTACATATATTGCCCAAAAGATATGTAGGACATATTGAAACGGGACATAATGTACACTACAATGTGGATGAGGATCCTAAGACCTATGAAGAGGCAATAACTAGTATTGACTCTGGGAAGTGGTTAGAAGCTATGAATTCTGAAATGGACTCCATGTATTCTAACCAAGTTTGGAACTTGGTGGATCCACCTGAGGGTATTGTACCCATTGGATGCAAGTGGATTTTTAAAAAGAAAATTGGAGCAGATGGAAAGGTTGACACCTATAAGGCTAGGCTGGTGGCAAAAGGATATCGTCAAAGACAAGGAGTTGACTATGACGAAACCTTTTCTCCTGTAGCCATGGTAAAATCCATCAGAATTCTATTTGCCATTGCTGCCTATCATGATTATGAGATCTGGCATATGGATGTGAAGACAGCATTCCTCAATGGACAATTAGAGGAAGAAGTGTATATGATACAACCTGAAGGATTCACATCAAAAGAGCATCCAGGCAAAGTATGTAAGCTTCAACGGTCCATTTATGGACTTAAGCAGGCTTCCCGCAGTTGGAACAAAAGATTTGATGAGGCAGTCAAATCTTACAACTTCATTCAGAATGAAGATGAACCATGTGTGTACAAGAAGGTTAGTGGGAGTGCCATCACTTTTCTGATTTTGTATGTGGATGACATACTACTCATTGGGAATGATGTAGGTATGTTATCTTCTGTCAAAGCTTGGCTGTCAAAGAATTTCTCCATGAAAGATTTGGGTGAAGCATCCTATATACTAGGTATAAAGATCTATAGAGATAGATCTAAAAGGATGTTAGGCTTGTCCCAATCTATGTACATAGACACCATTGTCAAAAGATTTGGCATGGAAAACTCCAAGAGGGGTCTTATACCAATAAGACATGGAGTTTATCTCTCTAAGGCGATGTCTCCTAAGACTCCCCAAGAAAGAGAGAACATGAGTAGAGTACCATATGCATCTGCCATAGGCTCTATCATGTATGCAATGCTATGTACAAGGCCTGATATAGCACATGCTCTAAGTGTTACGAGCAGGTATCAGGCAGATCCAGGCGAAGAGCACTGGAAGGCTGTGAAATGTATTCTTAAGTACTTAAGAAGAACTAAGGATCTTTTCATAGTCTATGGAGGAAATGGATTGAAACTTGAGGGTTACACTGATTCAAGTTTTCAATCTGATGTTGATGACAGCAAGTCCAATTCAGGGTACGTGTTTATTCTGAATGGTGGGGCAGTAAGTTGGAAGAGTTCCAAGCAGGAAACTACTGCTGATTCAACCACTGAGGCGGAGTACATTGCGGCTTCTGAAGCTGCTAAGGAGGCAGTCTGGATGAAAAAGTTCATCGCAGATCTTGGAGTCATCCCCGACATCTCTGGTCCTATCCCCATGTTTTGTGATAATAATGGGGCCATTGCTCAGGCGAAGGAGCCAAGGTCTCATCAGAAATCGAAGCACATTCTGCGGCGCTTTCACCTGATAAGAGAAATCATTGCTCGAGGAGATGTGGTGGTGGAAAGAGTTCCATCAGTTGATAACATTGCAGATCCACTCACAAAGCCTTTGTCTCAAATTATATTTGAGCGTCACCGGTCTATGATGGGGATCAGACATGTAGGTGATTGGCTTTAGTGCAAGTGGGAGATTGAAAGAATTGTATGCCCTACAAGCCAATTACATTTATGTAATGGAACTTTTCTTAAATTATCTCATTCGAATTATTGGCATTTTCGTTCATTATGTTTTATATTTTATCGCATAATGAAGTCCATGAATTTGTGCAATTAATGTCAGAATCATAATGAGATTATGATAGTGAGATCTGATATTTATAAACACAAGTTCTAAATGTTCCTGGTCATAGGACACTTGAGTGGGACATCAAGTGGACCAGTTAGACCAGTGCACACTACACCTGTTCATATGATGAAGCTGACTGGTCTCACAGTCATTTGTGTGGAGACACTAAGGTGAGTATGCAGGTGCTCATTAGAGAATGAGTTCACTGAACTGATCCGATATTGAGTTTCTGGACGGTGATGATATTTGACTGTCAGTCAAGAAACTCTATGTCACAGTAGTACAACTGATCCTTAGACCTGAGACACCATAGATGTCTTGTACAGGGATTGGCATACTTTGATGTTTGACTTATAGATTCACTGTATGTGAATCTAGTACAGTCAGATAATTAGGTGTGTCATGAAACGTGCGAAGACTGGTGAGTGTTAAAAAGGGATCATTCACTCTCAGTATCAACAGAGAGAGAATGCCCTATAGAATCATATCCGAGACAAATCCCTGGCCAGGGTCACACAATTAATTAGAAAAGAGTTTCTAGTTTAATTGTTGGATATGAACTATCTAATCACAAAAGTAGGAGTCTGACAGCATGGCCGTACTCCAAATGTGATTAGGGGTATTGTTTGAATGAGGGATTATAGTTGCACGCAACTGTTGACTAAAAGGTTCCAATGGATTAAGAATCCCCTGTATCATCTGGGGGTCGTGGCGTGTTGCTTGGTACGTTCCATGATCTGTGAGCCAAAGATAAATTAATTATGAGATAATTAATTTATATGAATTAAAAGTTAATTCAAGTTAGAAGAGTTCTAATAATATTGGAAAGGGTTCTAATATTATTTGGGCTTACTACCAGAATGATATTGGGCCTAGAGGGTCACACACAAAAGAGCAATTCAAAAGATAGGGACATCAATATAAATATGAGATATTTATAGAGGTTTAATATTAATCCCATTTTGAATGGGATTAATTAATTAAATTTAAGGGTTTCTTTTAATCCCTTTAAAAGGGAGGTGGAGAGAGGGGGCGGCCAAGCCAAGCTTTGGCCGCCTCCCATCTTCTCTCTCTTCTCTCTCTTCTCTCTCTCTCTCCATCTACTATCTCTCTTGTCTCTCTCTCTTGTGAAGAGAAGAGGACAAAGGGGAGACCACAAGGGTGGAGGGCAAGCGTGGAGTACGAGAAGGCGTCCCTATCTACGTTGCTCGTGTGGATACCGCTAGAGGCCGGGCGATTGCGCGGCTAAGGACGATCCCGAGGAACATCTGCATCGGTCGTTGGAGATCCCAAATCTCCGCAAGGTGAAAAGAACATGTTCTTCTCCTTGATCAGATCGAGTTCTTGCAATCCCATAACCGATCCGCAAAGGAAATCATTTTAAAATTTCATTTTCCGCTGCGTTTGCGCATCCAAGATTTCCTTACACCTGACTGATCCCTGCTGATCAGGTCTGAGTAGAACAACTTCTGACAGCAACATCAGCTTCAAAATGAGCTGATCAGAGCCTTTGTGGCCCTGTTAAACATGTTTTTAATTTGCTGTGTAAATCATTGATCATAGGTGACTATTGCTGGTCCTCCACACTGCACACCTCAAAAATCCAAGCTCCAATTCAGCAGATTCCAATGTCTAAGAGTCATGTTTTCATCAACTGGAGTCCACAGCCTGTACATGAAATCTGATTGAAGATTAATGTCTCTCAATCAAGCAGTACTGGGCCAACAAACATCGATCGAGATTATACATTCAATTGTCATTGTCTTTGCCTATGCTGAGATTTCACACACAATTTTGTTTCTTGACATGGACATGAGCCCCACTTGCTGGTGCAATGTCTACTAAGATCTCTTGTCTTCTTGGTTATGTTTCTTCTGCAAGTACTGACATTAGATTCTTCATTCCATCATCCACTAGAGCTCCATGTGCATGATATGTAATGGTGAAAGTACCTGATGAAATGGAAAGAACAAGGCATGTACAGTAAGGATGGTAAAGCAGAAGTACAGGGTTTCAACAGGGACCTCTATAAAGGTCAACCAGAAGTTGGGGCAGGGGAGGAATATATATCATAATAACCCTTCTTGATGTCATCAGTAACTTTCCTATAACTTTGGCAGTTTATGATTATGCCCCTTGGTGGTGACATCAGAAAGGGTTGTTATATAAGTAGACATTCATGCAATTATGGTTTTTAGAGTTATTTTCATTTTAAGTAAAATATCACTGTGAAGATCTCACGTCCAGTGGGTCGTCTTTCAGTGGCCGTCGTCTCTCACGTCTAACTCGCAAAAGGGGTGTAAGGATTTACTTACAAGTCATCCAAGAATGTTCTCCTAGCCCAGTGCGCCCAATAGGTGCTTTAAATATGCCAGTTCAAGCTCCAACTTTAGACTTGCGAATGAAGCTGTCGTTCCTTGCTGACCTTGCTAAAGTTGAGAATATTTTTATACCTGACTTCAGATTCGATCATGAGACATCTGAAATGGAATCGGATGAAGAAGATATATAGCGTTGTTCAAGACGACCGGACTTACGTCTTCGGGCTATTCTTCGGCGAACTCATTCATGGGATAGATCATCTATGGAATTTTAGATTGACTTTGTTATACTTTTGATCTGTATTAGGGTATGTCTCTGGTTGTCAGATTCTATATTTATTAATAAAATACTTCAGCCATCTTTGCCTTAAAAAAAAAAATCTCTTTATTTTAACCATTAATCTTTGCAGTTAACTGTTTTCCAACCCCATAGATTTCAAGTTTTAGTTTTACACTTTTTTTTAGCTTTGATCACACAGTAGTAACAGTAATTCTGGGAGGCTGTCAGGCTATAGATCACTGACAGTCTCTCTGGGACTAGTCTTTTGTTCCACAAGCTGCCCCACCTTTCAATTTATTTCATAGGTCTTGAGTCTTTTTCAATTCATAGGAGTTCACCAATCACCTGTCTTATTTATTCTTGCCATGTTTCAGCATGATCACCTGGGAATGCTGCCTCCAGGGCAACCAGCCAAGTGCATATGTTGCCGAGGCATCTCTTAAAGGCCGGCATTTCAAGTGGAGAAATACTTGTTTATGTGTGTATTTATGTCACTGCCTCCAAAACCTTCTGTGCCCTTTTCACCTTGCTGCCTCTGTGTTCATGTATTCTTGTGAAGGATATGGAACTATTCATAATTACCTTTCCTGAAATCCCATTTATTAAGAAGAAGAAAAACACTTAATTATCTTGTAGAGGGAAAAAAAATAAGAGAAAGGTTTACTGCACTCGAGGAAGTGCAGTAAGTACAATCCACGTAGGATTGCAGTTCATGTGGTGTCTTGTTGGGCACCACGTATTTTTTTATAATGTAGTCTTTCTATTTTGGAGACCAACTCTTCTATTTTAGAGTCCAACATTTTTATTTTAGAACATAACTTTCTATTTTGGGGCCTAAAAAATAGTTTGGCTCCAAAACAGAAGGTAAGTTGGGTTCCAAAATAAAAAAATTGGACTCCAAAATAGAAGTGTTAAGCTCCAAAATAAAAGGATAGATTTCAAGAAAAAAAAATAATTTAGCTCCAACACAGAAGGCAAGTTAAGTTCCAAAATAAAAAAGTTAGGCTCCAAAATAGAAAGACTAGATTTCAACAAAAAAAAAATATACGTGGCACCCAACAAGGCGTCATATGGACTGTAATCCTACGTGGATTCATGGTTTGCCTGTGCCGCCCAAACCGGCGCGGCACGGGTGTACCGTACCGTGCCTGGGCGCCAGCGGCGCCTAGGCACGGTCGGGTCGACCATCGTGGTCGACCCGAGCGACCCGTCGCGAGACACGGCGGGTCGCCCACGGCCCGGTCCGGTACGCACCGGACCGAGCCGGTTTGGCGCGGTCCGAGCCCTTTTTTTTGTTTTTTGTTTTTTTAACTTACTCTCTCACGTCCGATGTATTGAAGAGGTTTAAATGATGTCTAATTGAGATGAAACTTTAAACATAAGTTAATTAAGAGATGATAAAAATTATAGTAATTTTAGTTTAATTTTTTAAATTAATTTTTCGTCAAATAAAAATTGTCCCAAAAATTATTAGATCGACTTAATCTCAACATCTAAAGATCTAAATGGTGTCTAATTAAGATGAAATTTCAAACATAAGTTAATTAAGGGACGATACAAATTATAATAATTTTAGTTTAATTTTTTAAATTAAATTTTTGTCAAATAAGAACTGTCCCAAAAATCATTAGTTCGACTTAATCTCGACATCTATGCATCAATAACTCATGATATTTATATTTTTAGAATCAATACATTTTTCTAGTAATTATGATGACTTCAAATTTGACTTTATTTTTGAAACTAAATATCACTTCGTTGAAGTGCACAGAGGGTTCGCTGTATCGTGACAAATTCTGTGTGCACTTAAGAGGTCCAAATGATGTCTAATTGAGATGAAATTTCAAACATAAACTAATGAAGAGATGATACAAATTATAGTCATTTTAGTTTAATTTTTTAAATTAATTTTTTGTCAAATAAAAAATGTACCAAAAATCATTAGGTCGACTTAATCTCGACATCTATGCATCAATAACTCATGATATTTATATTTTTAGAATCAATATATTTTTATAATAATTATGATAACTTCAGATTTGACTTTATTTTTGAAACCAAATATCGTTCCGTTGAAGTGCACAGAGGATTCGCTGTACCGCGACAAATTCTATTTGCACTTAAGGGGTCTAATTAAATGATGTCTAATTGAGATAAAATTTCAAACATAAACTAATTAAGAGATGATACAAATTATAGTCATTTTAGTTTAATTTTTTAAATTAATTTTTTGTCAACTAAAAATTATCTTAAAAATTATTAGGTCGACTTAATATCAACATCTATGCATCAATAACTCATGATATTTATATTTTTAGAATTAGTACATTTTTCTAGTAATTATAATGACTTCAAATTTGACTTTATTTTTGGAACCGAATGTCGTCCTGTTGATTTTTTTACTGTCATATTAATATTTTATTATACATTTTAAGACGTTATAGTTTTGTTTTTGTTTTCAAATTCTTAGTTTTGATCTAATGAAATACATTGCTCATATCATGAACAACTTTCATGAAGAGACCAAAGATTAGATCACCATCATTCAGGTTGTAGAGAGGCTGCACTCATTGCTAATTTTTGGATCGCGATATGAGAGAGAATGTCAAGAATAATCTATTGTATCTTTAAGTACAAATATTCATTTGATGTGATTTTAGTTGGAACTCATAGAGAAAGTCGTGGGGAACACCTTTCATGAAGAAGTTTCGAAGAGATATACCCTCATTTGAGATGTGGAAGGTATGATAATTATGTATATGTAAATCATGATATGAGAGAGAATGTGAAGAATAATCTACTATAACTTTTGACATAGATCACCAATTGAGATGATTCCACTTTGAAGATGATGTTGAAAAAGAATAAAACAACTTTGATGAAGATCTCATGAGCATATAAGCCTCTTTTTAGGCTGTAGAAGGCGTGATATCTCTGATAGATTTGGAGGATATGAGAGAGAAAGGGAAGAGAGAAAGAGTACATGTATGAGAAGAGATGGAAAGTCTATCTTAAGTTTGGATGGAGAGTCTTCTTTTAAAATTTACTCATTTTAAATATTAACCAAATCATAAAATTAAAAAAATAAATCAAACAAGTCATTTTTCCACTGTATCTTAGCGGTACGGTACGGTACGTACCGTCCCACGGAGAATGTGGTACGGTCGATCCGAACGGTACGGAAAACCTTGCGTGGATTACACTTACTGTACTTCTTCAAGTGCAATAAACTTTTCTCAAAAAATAATGTTCACTCTTTCTGGTGTCATGAATGCCTCTCCTTCTGTGGAAACATAATTTGCACATGTCCCACCAGTGCTATTAAAAACTTCTCTCTCTCTCTCTCTCTCTCTCTCTCTCTCTCTCTCTCTCTCTCTCTCTCTCTCTCTCTCTCTCTCTCTCTCTCTCTCTCTCCCTCCCCCCTAAAGGGAGTACTCATGCATGACCTAAAATGCAAAGGGATATTCTTACACCTAGATCTAATAAACCCCCATCAAGGTTATCCATGTAAAGATTCTTCCAAGAGGCAGGAAGTATACCACTCCTCCCCTCTCAACACCCCCTGCCAAATATGATGTCCACTGTTGATTTGGTGATCCTCCCACTTGCCATGTGCAACAGGTTTGGTTAAGAATCCAACACCCCCCCTCCCACACTCCTGGTGTGGTGGCTTGCCCAATTCCTACCCCACTCCTCAAATTATGTGGGGGTTCACCAAACTCTGGAGCTTTTGGAGCCATTTGAAAAGGGTGAGCATGATTTGTGGGTATGCACCATTGGTCCTCCACCAAACTCTTCCCTTTCATGCATGGTCCTCCCTGGCAGCTTTCTCTTGGCCCTACCTCACATTTGTCCCAAGAGTTGGAGCTCAACTCTCTTTTGTCCTCCCCTTCCCTGCAGGGTTCAGACCTCACAGATTCTTCCATCCAACTTTCAGGCCCATAAACTTACAAGGAGGCCAAGGCAAATTAGTCTCAATCCCTCCCCCACCCCCAAATCTTATCTTCATGTTCACATCTTGCCATTATGTTGGTAGTGAAGTTCATCTACTTGTGTCTAATTAAAATCGAAAGGTTAAATATTTTTTACTCAAATATAAATAATCTTGATTAAAAGGAGACATATTTGATCAGAGTAATACTAGCTGCACGTACACTCGGGTATAAATTTCACGTTGGAATCGTCGGGGATCTCTCGATTGGGCCACGTGGAAAGCACTCACGTCAGCAGCCCAGCACACGTCGCCACCTACACGCGCGTCTTCTCAAGGCCCACCATCATGAAATCTCCTGCCATCATTAAATTCACTGCAAGGCAAATATGATGATCGATTGGACCTATTTGTCATCGAAATCAACTTAGTTGTCATCCGGAGTGACTCATTTGTCACCAGAATCAACTTATTTGTCATCACTGGTCACATATTTCTTACCGGAATCAACTTATTTATCACTCTAATTCGTAACTCCATGTGAATCACTTAAGATATTTGTCATCGGAATCAACTTATTTGTCATCAGGAGAGACCTATTTGTCACTAGAATCAACATATTTGTCATCACTGGTCACATATTTCTCACCGGAATCAACTTATTTGTCACTCTAATTCGTGACTCCATGTGAATCACTTAAGGCACGAAATCAACTATTTGTTATCGAAATTAACTTATTTGTCATCAGAAGAAATTTATTTGTCACCGGAATCAACTTATTTGTCACTTCAATTCGTGACTCCATGTGAATCACTTAAGACATGAAGTAAACTATTTGTCACTGGAATCAACCTATTTATCGCCAGAAGAAATCTATTTATCACCGGAATCAACATATTTGTTATCAGAAGAAATCTATTTGTCACCGGAAGAAATCTATTTCGTGACTCCATAGAAAATTTTGATTTTCGGTCTAAAAAGTACATTTCGAATTGATTAAAAATCTCTCTGGAATCGTTGTTGGCGATGAGGGCGGTTTTAATGATAGCGGGGCTCGAGAAAATACGCACGTAGGCGGAGATGTGTGCTGGACTGCTGACGTGAGCGTTTTCCACGCGGCTCAATCGAGAGCGCCCCGACAATATTCCAACGTGAAATTTATACTCAATTGTAAGTACAATTAACATTTCTCATTTACTCATGGTTCGTAGCATCTCTTATCGATTATTACCCACACCAGCTAAACAATTGAGTACAGGTCCACAATGGAGAGGGGGACGCCTCAGAGCCACTGTTTGCATTGGGAAACAAGGGGCCGACATGCATACATAACATCAAGACGTACCTAAAACTTTGGTACATGTCAAGCTTAAATATTGTTGTTCCCACATGCCATGGCCTCCTCCTCCTCCATCGGCAATTCCAGTGTTACATCGGCCATGACATGCTCATCAATGCACCTAGAGAAAGATTGACGTCAGACAGGCCAACCAAGATGAGGGGATTTTGACAAAACTCATTTGGATCCGAACCCAATTAATTAGAAGGATAGGGTGAAGGAACAACGCTTGAGATGTATGATTAATCATGCCCATCTCTACTCCCATTGATGGGTATCCCTTCAATTGGGTCGATTGTGATAGATCTCCTTCTCTCTCCAACCTTAATTTATATTGGTAATTTCACAATAGGTAAGAGAAAGAAAAACTATTTTAAAAAAAATAGTATGATTTATTTTACCTAATATTTTGGTCATATTTGGTGTCGAAACGATTCAATTGGGATAGAGATTAATTAGTTCGAGCGTTCGTTACTTAATATATATGGTGTTACTTAGTATCAACTTAATCAAATTTTGATTTATTATCCTATAAATTCCTACAATTAGATTCTGTTAATCTAGAGGATGAAATGATCAACATGTACTATAGTTGAGTGGGATGAGGATATTTTAATCTATTTTAACATATTTGATGGTTCCCTCAGGTTTTTGTCGGTCTACTAATTCGAAGGATATAGCTAACAAGTTTTAATAATATGGGGTATATATGATGAGTTCAAGGATATGTAGAGAGTAGAATATGATTTTTTTAGGAATATATTTTGGAGATGCTAGATCTCAATTTCGGAGTATATCATTGAACGACCTAGGGGGATAGAAAAATTGGACGACAATCTACAGTCGTGAGAGGGGGGCCAGCAAGGAGAAGTAGAAGATCATAGGGTCTTAGGATTAGGATCTCAAGGAGAACTATCCGATTCTTAAGTCAGATCTTGACAAGAGATAGAGTAAAATGATGAACAATTAGAGATCACTCCACATAGTTGGTGGGTCTAGAACATATCTCTCGCCGAAGGATTTTATCTGGGTTGAGCCTCCCTACCGATCTCATGTGACGTGGTTGCAAGTATGGCCATAATCACGAGTCTTTGTCCTGCTCATGGTGAAGCTCTCTGTATATAGCACTTACCAGATCTTCATCAGTTGTATACGAACCATTTCGCGTGGATCATAAGTAAGGGCATCCTTAAGTAATCTCTACATATGCACATCCTCCCTTGGCATTGATGTCAGTGATGGGTGTGGGAGCGACGCGGCCATGTCCCTTTGGTGCATGCGTAGAGTGATGTTCAACGTATGCAGGCATCATCAGACTCTATACTTCTATTTCCTGTTGGTCTGTAGATCAACACCATAGGCAAAAGTGTCTGCCACTTTATTTTCATTGATTAGCTTAGAGTCTGCTAGTTTAAGGGTTTATCGGGCGAAAAACACTCTAAGTTATAGTCGCTAGGATATCTGTAGAGCTAGGATCTATCGAGGAAGGCGTGGAGTGTGGGCTGAGCTAATTAACTTCTTGTCATTGCACGTTCTGAGGCTTTATCTCGAGAGCTTATTCTGTTGTCTGGACTGTCCTCCTAGTATCAACGTCAGGATAGGGGGCCTCCCATTAGGCCGGTGGAGGTACTTGTTGGTGCTTCATGAGTTCCGTTTGATAATTGAGTTTTAATGGGCTTTCACTTTTTAGGCCTAGTTTAATAATTAGGTCTTACCATTTGGGATAGAGAATTAAGATTTCCTCTCTCCATAGCCTCTCCATATATATATATATATATATATAACATTTTCAAGAGCCCAAATTTTACTCTGAAATGGAGAAAACCTTAAGTGGAAGTTGATCTTTCTTGAACACATGAAATAAGAAAAATTAAGAGATGAGTCATGAATATCATTGTCATTGTCTATATAACTAAATGTTCTAAGTAATTAAGATAAAAGACTTAAATAATTTAACAC
Organism: Colocasia esculenta; assembly: GCA_014218235.1. Lineage (NCBI taxonomy): Eukaryota > Viridiplantae > Streptophyta > Magnoliopsida > Alismatales > Araceae > Colocasia > Colocasia esculenta. Next base: position 22,098,931 of record CM024753.1, on the reverse strand, counting down.
CCTTCAACATAAAATTTGCCATGCACCCACAGCATGTTCCGAGGAAACAAAAGGTTGTAAAGTTTCAAGATCACAATAAATTAAAGCCGCTAGTCCTACATCCCAAGCCAAAACCCTAGCTTTCTCTCCCTCGGGTGTGGATGTACGTACCCATTAGGTGTCCAATTTATAGGAACAACAAACCCCGGATATATGAAAAAGTCTGTCTAGCCCCACTAAGCAAACACCCTTAAATGGAGGATCCCTGAATTCATGGCCACAAAATCCTGGGTACACCTTTCCAAGGCCCTTCAAGATATTTGAATTAAGATATGACTGGATCTTGAAGTTATTCTATTGCTTTGGCCACAAACAAAAATATATGTGTAATATATAAAAAGGTGACAACTTTATGCTTTGTTTTATCAAAGACAAATGAAGAGGGAGGAAATAAACTTAACAGGCCTCACGCAAGATCTTTGACTCAACAAATCTTTATAGATGTACACAAGATGAGGAACCATGGAGTCATACCCTAAGAAGAGCAATATAACATTGCCCATATATATGACCCCTTTGCTTGGAGATGACACAAATATATATGGGGCTGCTGACCTGTCCATACTTTTATCAGATATCCTTGGGTTAGGTCATAGATATGAGAAATAGAGATGTTTAACCTTCCCTATGTGGTGGTGAGTTAGCATATGGGTCTACCTTTATCTTGGGCCCTTGCATATGTTTGCTTAGAGTGTGAAGAAAGGTACATCTGAAGAAAGGTGCACATTGGAACTTTATTATGGGTGGGGGGAAGATGTTGAAGATTAATGTTCACTTGTGTTGCTGCCTCTCCAAGAACAATATGGGGAAAGGTTCAGGTTACCCTTTGTTATGTATGTGCTTCAAGCCAATTTGGTTGGTGACTCTCATACACTAATCCCAATCTGAAGGGAGGAAGGGAAAACAAAGGAAGCTCTGATTACTAGGGTTTGGAAATGCATGCAGCAAAACCTAGGACAAACTGTAATGTGAAAAATTTAATAACCCATCCTAAGATGGAAAAGAGCCTCTATTTGGTAACCAGTCATGTCCTATGTTGTAGGTTCTTGGGATTGCACCCTATTGTACTGGCTCTATCTCCCAAGTGGCCAATCCCCTTGATCCATTATTCTCACCACTCCCAAAGATGAAAGGACACTTTTACTATGCCAACATGCACATACCTAATACTTCCACCATGTTCTAATACCTCCACCATGTTCAACTTCCCCAAGTACACAAACAAATAAACAATAACACACATAAAAAATTGGTGATCAACAAGGTGGATGGGCATCATGGTGGCCTAACTTATCTTAGGACTTGGGTTAAATTAATCATCAAATTTGAACGCATCTTAATTGTATCCACTTGATCCTTCTGATCATGATTGACTTGCAATCTAATCCCATCTAGTTGACCTCAGAAAAAAAAAAGATGAAACAAACCTAGGGTTTTGGGTCTTGCATGTTGTGCTTGGGTGGGAAGGCAATTTAAAAAACTATAAGGGTTGGCATGTGCTCTCATCTGGTTGGGCAAATGGCTAGTTCCTCCATGGAACATGCTTAAGGATGATTGGGGTTTTCCTTGGGTGGGTGGGCTGGATCCTACCTGCCCCTAGGGGATGCTTCGGAGGGGCCTTCCCATGTGATGATCCCACTTTATGCATGTGATGTTGCAACCCTTCTCCCATATCCAACGTCCCTCACCAATCACCATCACCTTTAAAGGGACAAGACACCCACATGCATGCACAAAGGCCTTGGCACAACCAAAATACATAAGAACCCCATGCATTTGCCCAAGCATGCATGGCCATCACTCCAATGAGTTGTCCCCCCTCTTCCTCTCCCCTACACTCATACACACACAAGAACATGTCTTTTTTTTGGAGAAAGGCTTAAGTGCAATATGACTAGGTAACAAGTTCATGTGACATCTAACAATTAGATTGTCACTTTATCACTCCTCATGTGAGGGGTGTTACATGGACTATTATCTAGTCATATTACACTTAAAGTGCAATATGTAAGGGCCACTTCGGTAACCAATTCAGGATAATTCGTAGGTTAATATTAAATCGAATTTGTGGTAGGTGGGATAGGTTAATCTAGGCTACCTAACGTTAAGGCGAGGTACTATGAGTTATCTCTACGTTGTTAGGAGATGGGGTAGAATGTTATCTCGAAGTAGGTTAAGGATAGCAACGGTTATTACATCGTTCATACGTGTTTCTCGTAACCCTATCTATTAGCACTTGGCTAAAAAAATAAAATTGGTAATATGGAAAATTTATTAATCAATTGTCGTAAATATATAATCAACAAATATAATTGATTATTGGGACTTCAAACCATAAGAACAAAATCTACTAGATATTGATCGATTATATATTTCTTAATTGTAACAACACATATAAATACTAATCGATTATGTATTGTACTTGGCACTGTCAGCCATGTAAGGCCATGGCCATCTTATAGTACTTGCAAAAGGTGATAAAATATAACTTTGAATAATAGGGCAACGCTGGGGAGATTCCTTTTTTTTTTTAAATGCCAGCCCATCCAAGTCTGCATGTATAATTTAAGAACTTTAATCATTCCCATATGCTTTATCCTGGACAAAGACAAATCATACATACCCTTGGCAGTGTTGGAAGAATTTTGAACAAATATAAAATAATGGGAAGATAGAGATACTTCAAGACCTGTTTCCCTGATGCTGTCATTGTTTTATGGTGAATTTTAAAGGGATAGTTATACGTATTCCCCCCAAATCATATGTATTCTACTTTATATTCCTGTATTCTTCATATATATTTAATGATTAAAAAAGAGACTAATGGACCCTTTTTTATCTTCTCATGTTATTAAAATAATATCATGTGCCCCTAGATTTTTTCTAAGTTGTCTTATATATCCCTCTAAAGTTTTATATTTTAAAGGGGTCAACAAAATATTGTATTAATTTTGACGGTGTTAACCCTTGATGTGTACTAGGTGAAGTAATTTTCCTTAAAATATAATACATAGCTATAAAACAGAGCAACCAAGATTCTAAGAGTATATATAGGTAATTATTTCACTTCTAGATTGATTCCTCCAGCTATGACAAACCCATTTAGGTCAGGCATTCCCCCACTCTTTTCATTATAACACCAATTATGAGATTTTTTTATTTAAAAACCTTCATCTAGGATAAGAGGAATCAGGAATAGAAGGTCCTCATGATATTCTGGTACTATATGTTGCATCATTTGCTCCTCCTCTGTGGAAGATATATTATTATTTTTTTTATCTTAGAATGAGAGAGCTAGCTAGGGAAAATGCTCAACTAATGAATCCTCTTAAGAAGTTTTGTTTGATTGATGAGTCTAGAAGTGAGCAGAATCTTCACTTGTTATGACAACTGTCTTGGATAATGGAAGGATAAATTACACAGCTTGACTCTTGATTTCTTCTTGACCCAACCCAATGCATGACCAAGGTTGGTCTAATGGAAATTCTCAACATAAATGTACCCACATTAACTTTACTTTTTGTAAATGGGGGTCATTTTAAATATGATTGGTCGAATCTCACCGTATCGATGTACTCGAGAAATTTCGATAGGTTCGGCACATCAACTATTTATTTCTTCTTCAATATTTTTTTTATTAAATTTTAAGTTTTATTTGAATCGAACCAATATAATACGATACGATTTGTACTATTTTACATGATTCTTATTCGGCCCGATTTAACGGTACAACCAACCATGACAGTAAATGTGACTTTTTTTATACCATCATTTGAGATTCTTGAAAACATGGTTAAGCAAACGCTATATGGTTGGGCATGACCAACAATATTAATGCATTGGTTATGGTAACATTGAATGATCAGCATTAATGAATTGGTTGTGATAGCATTTAGATGATGTACTCCATGGAGTGGGGGCATAGAAGAATTAACCAACAATCTCCAGTACAAAGTTCAAGTGAATTTATCATACACTAGTTTACCACTTGTTAAAGTTACCATGACCAGCCAATAAACTTGGTTCCACACTAATTTCCTTTGTTTTAGAGAGATTTTGAATTCAAATTCCATCTCTCAAAGTTGTGCAATATGAGATATTTAAATTCACAAATCTGTGAAGGTGGGTTACATCAACAAGTCTTATAGAGAAGTCCACTTCTCACAATAAGACATGGCGACTTAAAATAGTTATCCATATTAGTTGAAGAATCGCCATGCAAATCTTTCTCAGTTCTAGTTAAAAAAAAAAAATTAAGAGAAATACTCGAAACATTGCTAAGCACATCCGGACAAGAAATTACCATGGCAATAATCTTTTAGTTACTGTAAAAATTAATATTTTTACCGACATTCTGGGTTATGAAGGAACATCTAACCACTTGTGAGTCAACAACTCCCAAAATTAAAGAATGGTTTGAATGCTGAAATATTGAAGCCAGCATGGGTGGCAATCGGCTGTCAAGCAGCAGAATCTCTCCAAACCATCCCATTTCCTTACAAGTGCAACCTTGAGGGTGCAGACAACAGCAAAAATGCAAAAAAGTAGTAATAAATCATTCAAACCTCTCTCTCTCTCTCTCTCTCTCTCTCTCTCTCTCTGTGACTGCAACCTTGAGAGTGCAGAGACAACAGCTAAACGCTAAAAAGAAGCAATCTAAAAGCATATTTATGTACAGTTGCCCAACCACAGGATTAATCTCTGCAACTGCCACACTGTCCTCGGACCTCTGCCGAGCTTAATTCTACATTTAACCAGTTCTAGAGCAAGGAGAGCATGTAGAAGCGAGGAAGGTGGGAAATGGGTTTCATCCATCCATCCATTCTGCGTCGTCCTGGTGCTCAGAAAAAACTGGCAAGTTTCTGTACTAAGGAATTCACATGGCGCAGTGCGGAGTTCAGGCCCAGCGCAGTGGACCACACCATCGAATTCGCTTGCTTGTAATAGAAAATGGCCCCTGTGGTCACCACTCGATGCCCCTCCCAGAGGAAGAAGTAGGCGCAGGCATGTGGGGGATAAGATTGGGTTGCCATGTCAAGGAAAACTCCAGTCCAGATGAGCTGGGGGGGTTGCCCAGGCCTTTGTTTTCTTCCCTCCCCACTACAAGCTTTAATCCCTTGTGAAGAGGTATGATATGAGGCAGACCCTTTAAATGAAAAAAAAACAGATTTTTTTGGTACTTGTGGGGTTTACATTTTGGAGACTGCTGGTGAAGAGAACTAATCAGGAGCACAGCAGAAGTTGTTTCAGAAGGTGGGGAAGGAGAGGAGAGGATAGAACCAACCCCCGGAGGCAGCCATAAGCCTGCAGGTTTCTTCCACAGGAGGCAAAACCATGGCAGATTGGAAGGTGGCGGCCTGGTGGGGGACTTGACCGTACTGGGAAGTTTGCAGGGAAAGTTCACATTTTTTATTTTATTTTTCCTGCTGTTTTGACAGAAGCACGAGCCCGGACTTCCTCCCTCCTTCCCCTTCCTTCCTCCACCCCACCCTGACAGCCTTCACATGCCCTTGTTGACAGCTACAGACCCACCCACAATAATCATCTCACATGGAGTGGTGAGAAGAGAACAAGGCACCGCTGACCCACTCATCTCTTTCACCATTCCCCATCCCGGGCTCGCTCCTTCCCGCGTTGCTCTCTCTCTCTCTCTCTCTCTCTCTCTCTCTCTGCATTTGGGTTGTTAAAAGCCCCGCCAAAGTTTCCTGCAAACTCGTCCCTTTTCCCACCGGGGAACACCACTGCCACCACATTCACCTCGCCCCTGCCTGCAACTCAGAAGTCGGGAACAAAAAACTACGGAGCAGAAGAACAAAGAAGCCATCTTTCCCCCGTACCTCTCTCCATCTCTTTCTATCTGGCATTGTGGGCACGTCAGGGATTAAGAGAGTGATTAAGGGGAGAGCAGAGTTTGGTGTTCTATTTGTCCCCCGCACCCCTCCCGCTCGGGCGCCTTCTCTCTTCCTCTCCCTATCTTTCTCCTTTCACTCTGGTCCTCCTGTGTGTTTCACTCCTGGAACCCCAGAGAGACATCGTTGTACTGACGGGGGTCGAGGCGTTCTTCCATGCTGTGGGCTTTTGTTACCCTGTGGAGGGAGACCCAGGTCTGGACATCTGCCAGGGTACTGCTCTCTAAGGTTTTCATGGTGGGGAAGATCTCCGGGGGTTCAGCGTTGGGTTTTTGGTTGTATATGATGGGAACTGGGAAGGAGCCTGACAGAAGTGTCGTGTGACCTGGAGGCCATTGTCCTGTAGTTGTGGAGGAGGTGGTTTTTGGGCTCTCTGAGAGGGAATTCTGGTGACTGCTGGGAGGTCTATCCTTGGGTTACTTCGTCCCATTTTCTCATGGAGAACTGTCTGTGATAGGAAACTCTGCTCCTCTTGGGATTTGCCGATGCTGGTCTTCTGCAAGAATTCACATTTTCTTGTCCTAGGCTTGTCAAGAAATAAAGAGTATGCTATCTCTTCTAGTTGCATTTCAAATTTAGTTTGAGGTCCTTGTTTTATTTTGAAGAAGATAGGAGCTTGAAATCTAGTTGCAGCTGGGAGGAGTAGATAGATAGATAGATGGTAGAGAGATGTCCGCCAAACTTCTAAATGTTTTTGGCGACGAAAACCCGGATTTTCAAAAGCAAATTGGGTGTATGAGTGGGATTTTCCAAATGTTTGATCGACAACATCTGCTCACGGGGCGGCGGCTCAATGGGCACAACCATAAGAGGCTTCCTTCAGGTACCAACTTCACAGATTCTCTGATATAGCTTTTCATCTCTTCTTTTAGTCTCCCTTCATGCTTAAAGAAATTGTTTTTTCTTGTCCTATGTAATTTCTGCTGTGACATTTTGCTGATTCTATGTGTTTCTAATGGTCTGAGATGGAAATCTTTTTTTTTCTGTGTTTCAATAAGGATATGAATCATCCCCTTCTCAGAATAATGAATATGTGAATGTTCGAGTTCTTAGTGCACGGAGATGTTTTCCTGTGCGATTCCTTTTTCTTTTTCTTCGATATAAGATGCCACTGGTGTGTTCATTCCATTTGTCTGCAGTTTGGACTCTATGTCCAGCTTCTGACAGAACAGTGCTATGTGCATGATTATTATTTTATCTTTAGTCCAATTGTTGAAGACTTGAAGTGTAACATGATGGAAGCTTTTATTTTATTTATTACTATACTTAGTTATCTTTACTCTGTATTCCACTTCTTCATACTAGACATGTTCCTACTTTTTCTTTGAGAAGTGAGCACCACCTCTTCAAGCTTACTTTTTGAAGTCTCTGGTTGTTCCCTTTGTATGTGTATGTGTTTGGGGGCGAGAGTTACTTAGACATAGAATGTAGGTTAATATAGATAAATGAAGCCCAGCAAGCCTGACTGTGTAGATGACATTACAAGTACCACATACCACATACTAGGCAGGCCCAGTAGTAGTGGATTTCACAATTGCTCCTGAGAACAATCTCTGGGCTTGACCAATCTGTGCCATACTCATTTTTTTCCCTCCTGAATTGTACATGTACTTGATGATATTTGTTTCTTCCTATATCTGAAGCCATTTCATAACCTGTTTATCATGTTCCACCATCATTTGCAGCCAATGCCCCTTTAAGTAGTAGCTATCTTCAGGCAGAGAGTCAGGCAGGCACACCACGGATTATTCTGGTAAATATTTTCCCTCTCAATATTCCTTAGCTCCCACTCTGTGTTATGCTATATGTGAACATTCATAACCATAATTTTTTGTCACAGGAGAAGAATGCCAGAAAGAGCTTCAATGAGAACCAAAGAGTCTCCCTTGAATCATCCGGAGCATCTTTCTCAACATCTTGTTCTTCTTCATTCTCTTCTGCTGAATGCGGTAAGTCAAATCAACGGGATCCTTCCCTGTATGAACGAACTGCTTTCCGAGATAGACACCTTAAGTGTTCAGCAAAATTGCAAGTCTCAGATATCAATAGGCCTCTTCGTCCACCACCTTGCCAAGAGATACAAGAATCATGTACTCCGTCGAGGCAATCTCTCAACTTTCGAGATGTTGTGAAAGATTCCATATATAGAGATAGTAATGGATTGTCAGTCAAAACCTCAAGCAAAGAGGAAGTGAAGAAGCACAAGATAAAGCATCGGGACTCCCCTAGACCTTTGCCACTGTCTAAGTCAATGGATGGATCCTACTTGCTTGGGATAAATGAAAAACCGAAGATGTCAAGAGATCTCAAAGAATCTCTTCGGGTTCTTGCAAAGCTCAAAGAAGCACCTCGGTACTTCTCTGAAGATAAAGAACCACCAAGATCATCATATGAAGCCAAAGATGGTTCTTTCTTTCCAGTACCAAAAGAAGCACCCCGTTTCTCATATGATGGGAGGGAAATCTCATATCCATCTCTGGATTCCAGAGAAAACAGCAAATACTCTACTAGACTCAGAGAGCTTCCAAGGCTGTCATTAGATAGTAGACAAAGTTCCTTGAGACGTTCAAATTTTGATTCAAAATCAAATTCTCTTGTGGATGGTATAGGAGATAGAAAATCCATTCAACGGTCTGACAGGTCTCTTTCTCTACAGCAAGATTTGGCAAGTCACAAGCCACCATCCAGTGTTGTAGCAAAGCTGATGGGCTTGGAACCAATGCCTTTGGGCTCCAGTAAACAAGATCAGTTACATTTGTCCAAAAGATGTATCACAAAAGATAGTAGCACCTTGGATGGCCTCCCAAAAATTAGTTCCTCCTCAAAATCACCAAGAATGCCTGAAGAAAACAGACAAGAACGGCCCCCATGTTCCCCAAAGGGCTCCCTCAAGGATTCTGTTACGCCACGGTTAAGAACAGCTGAGCCAACAATGAAACCTATTTCCAATTCAAGGTTGCCGATTGAAACTGCTCCATGGAGGCAACAGAATAAGAGTCATGGCACACAGAAGATTCCATTTGGCTCTAATGGCCACGTGAGAAAGCGGCATGAATCGGTCTACAGTGAGGTAGAAAGGAAATTAAGAGGGCTTGAATTCCAGCAATCAAATAAGGACCTCAGAGCTCTTAAGCATATATTGGCTGCCATACAAGCAAAGGGACTGCTGGAGACTAAGAAAGCTGAAATTCGACCTGTTGAGGTGTCAGATGATAATTACAGCAATGTGACAACAGCTGGATATGATCAGAATTTGAGAACCAGAAATAGGCAAACTTCACAGAGCAATCATCCAGATAACACTCTGATGAAAGGAGCTAATACTTCAAGGCCTTTGGAGTCTCCAATTGTGATCATGAAACCTGCAAAGTCTGTTAACAGAGCTGGTATCCCTGCTTCTTCGGTGGTTCATTTTGATGGCTTGTCTAACCTTCAAAAAGTTCATATAGGTGATGCCACTGATACCAAAAGGGTTTCTGTCCACAGCGGAACAGCTAAAGAACATAATTCTAAGCTAAGAATGGGTGAGAATGCCAGTCAGGTCTTTCTCTGCACAGATAAAAAGTCTGAAAGACATGGCACAGGCAACAGTTCACAGAAGACCCGTGAAATGTCACATGGCTCACCAAGGCATCCACAATCAACAAGGGAAAACAGTAATGGTTCCATGAGAACTTCAGGCTCATCGAGTCCAAGGCTGCAACAGAAAAAACTTGACCTTGAGAGAAAATCTCGTCCACCAACTCCTACTGAATCAACCAAGCAACAGAAGCAGTCAAAGCATGTATCAGAGTCTGTGTCACCACGAGGCAAAATCCGACCAAAGGCAGAGAAAACTCGACAAAACAATGATCATTTGAGTGAAATAAGCAGTGAAATGAGGAATACAAGCCATTATGATGATGAAAGTTCTCTGAGGACAGAGAGCAATGTTAGCTTCACATCACAGTTAGATGTTGAAGTAACAAGTGCTGATAGATCTGCTGAACTGGACTCCATTTTCACTCATCAACATGGCCAAAGTCCACCTGATAAGGCTGTCAATGATAATGTTCCAGGTGCACAAGAGAAGGTATGTTTCTTGTGTTATTGAAATTCCAAAAAACACCTTTAGTGATTAGTTGATGTCCTCATAAGCCTTGTGATAATTTTGTTGTTATGATTTTCTCTTTCAGAAGTCATTACTGGGTTTTGGTGAAGATGCGGCCACAGAACTTGCAACAACCAGTCTGGAGCATCCTAGTCCTGTCTCTGTACTTGATGCCTCGTTTTACAGGGATGATCAGCCCCTCTCACCTGTCAACAAAATCTCAAATTTGTTTAGAGGTGAATAATCTCTCTCTCTCTTTATATATATATATATAAATATATATATCTTTCTATATATATATATATAGATGTATGTGTTATGTGTCTGTGTGCATGTGTGTCTCCTCTTTATGAGGAAAGAAATCTTCATCCTCCTGTGATCAACCTGTCAAGTTTTCATATGAGGCCAGGATGGATTTGTAAACTCATATGATCAGTATGTCAGATTAATCTCTCTTTGAACAGTGAGTAATATGAAACAGTTTTGTTTCTTACCCACAGTATCACAACTCATAACTTCACTATTAGAACACTGGGTATAACCTTAGAATTTTCGTATCAGGGGCCAACTTTAGCTGATGTTGATTATTGGTACGGCCTACATAACTCTTGTGAATGTGGGAGAGCCTCAAACTGCATCCATCAAAGATTTCTGTTTCACCAGATTCCCCTGGCTGTGTGATAGGCAGACATCTGTAACAATGTGCAACCCATCTACAGAACAACAAACAGATGCCAGCAACAATTACAGCACATGAAGTGATTGCATGGACCAATGTTGGAAGCATGATTCAGAGGTGAAGGCCCCTTGTCCCCTCAAAGGACAGGCACTCACAACTCTCCCTGCAGCTTCATAAATTAAAGCTGAGTGGTTGACAATTTGTGCGACGGCATTTCTGTGGTTCAGTAGAAACAGCTCCGTTAAGTGGCTAAGCTGGATTCCAGCAATTGCAGCAGCATGAGTAAATTGGTGGGCCTGCAATAGATAGTTGGGTTGGATTCTAGCAAATGTGGAATCCCACACAGCCATGTTATCCACCCATGTGACAGCCTTTCTTGCACCAGACATGCCTGTTCATGCATCTAAGTGTAGCCCCACCTTCAGGTCCACTTGGGAGGTATTACCTACCTGTGTCAGGCAAAAACCCTTTCTTGTGTAGCTCACTCTCCACCATCCAACCCCATTACCACACTTAAGACAAAACTAAATGGGTTTGCTAGCATTCAAGGGTAAGAAGGTGAATGCATTCCCTTCCTAAACACCTCCTCAGCCTGTAAACATTTGTTATTTATGTTGCATTATCAATGTTTAGACGTGTGTTTCTCAATTTAATTTCTCTGACTTAGATTTTCCAGAAGTTTACAGAACATAGCAAGGAACTGAAGAATATTTGACTCGAATCCTTCTTTTGAGCAGGTGATGATGCACAGAATTATGATATTCCAAGGGCTGCCAATTGGAAGACAGGGGGACCCAACAGCCAGTTACCCAACAATCCCAACTGTGACTCGAGCTCTACAATGAGTCACAAGAGGCTTGAAAGCATTGAGAACCTGCTTCAGAAGCTCAGACGGCTCAGCGCATCAGATGACGAAGCTCCGGCGATGGACCACATTGCCTGCTTGTGTGAAAACCAGAACCCAGAGCATAGATATGTGTCAGAAGTGTTGTTGGCTTCTGGTCTCCTCCTCAAGGACATTGGTAGCGCCCCCATGGCTCCAGTGCCCATTCAGCTGCACAAATCAGGCTACCCAATCAACCCTGATTTGTTCCTTGTGCTCGAGCAGACAAAAACAGGCATCCTTGCTACACTGGAACAGCCACATGAGAGTTCCATCAGATCAAAGCCTGACCCAGAAAAGCTCCACCGGAAGCTGTTATTTGACACAGTCAATGAGATCTTAGTTCAGAAGCTAGAGCTGACCGGCCCAGTCCCCCGGCCAAAGACCTCACCTCCCGCCGGCAAGCTCACAGAGAGGACCCCGACTGGGAAGCAGCTACTGAAGGAACTGTGCTTGGAGGTTGAGAGGCTCCAAGCATACAGCCATGGGAGTTCCAACTTGGAGGAGGAAGATGATACCTTGAAGTCAGTACTGTGTGAAGACATCATGCGCCAATCTGGGTGTTGGGCAGACTTGGACAAGGAGGTTCCTGGCCTAGTCCTGGACATTGAGCGTTCCATATTCAAGGATCTGATCGACGAGGTGGTGAAGGGTGAATCAGCTGCGCCAAGGGTGCCTGTCAAATCCAGCAGGCTGCGCAGGCAGCAGCTGTACACCAAGTGAGAGCAAGTGGGATCAGCAAGCATTCTTTTAACTACTCTGCTGCTTTGTCTTCTCTTACTGCCTTTTTCTTCTCTTACTGCATGTAGAAGCGATCTCTTACTACAGAATATAGCCCATTTCATCTCAACTGTACAGAACATCATCTGCTGCAGTGCTCGAAAGCGTTTCGGATGGAAGTGTGGACCTTCACACTTGATGTAATGTCTGGGATTCTTACACCTGACTGTTTCATCTTTTTCTGGGTTTTTTGTTTTTTTTTTTTTGAAACAAGTATTAAAGTTTGGGATGTTTAGAAACATACACTCCTGTAATACATCACACTTTTGTTCAACTTTTTTTTGTTTTGCAAATAAAACAATACTTGCGTCCAACGTTACGAAAGTAGCGTTCTTGGAAACGTATTTCCACGCATGTCATTATCTTTGTCGGAATGTTGCAAAAATGCCATCTCCGATAAAGCACGCTTCCATCAAAAGGTCGTTCTTTCTGGGGCAGGGTGGTGGGGAGTGGAGATTCTCTCGGCCCCCCCCCCCCTGCAGAGGGGGGGGGGGCTCGATCAGTACATGGATGGGGGTGAGTTTTTTTTTTTTTTTTTTAACTTTTTACTTTTATATTTTACACCGGAGTTAGTGAAGAGTTAAAATAAAATAAATCCACCACAGCCATGTACTGACCGAGCCCCCCTCTTGCAGGGGGGCCGAGAGGAAGTCCACTCAGATGGTGGGAGGGGTCTCGGTTTCGAATTTAAGATCGGACTTTGTTGGTCTAGTGGCTTAGCCACTAGGCTATCCAACCCGAAAGATAAAGGTCGTTCTTTCTAGGTCGATCTGATTTTGATGGAAAGTGAGGTGCCTTGCCTCTCAAACGTGGTTGGCTGAACTGGTGAATCAGATCGGATTGATTAACTAATGGTACGGTATGAATCGATAATGAATGGTACGATATGAATCGAAATATACCGATCAGATATGTTTTTGTTGGATTTGATTTATATTAGAATGATAATATTGGTCAAGTACGTCCAATCATGCTTCAAGTGGTTTTTAGCTTTCAATCCCTGTAATTTCTCATATTTAGAAATGAGCCCATCCAAGTAAGTTATTTGTTTACAACTCTTTATAATTCCAAGTTATTTATTGAAATACCCTAAAATTAGGAAACTAACATGTGCTCATTAAAAAAAAGCCTCCTAAAGAGTGTGTTCATGAAATGGATACCTAATTGTAAGGCGGTTATAATAAATATCAAGATTGAGGAGGTTGTTCACTATTCTAAATATGAAAGAGGGTAGAAATTAGGGCCGCCAAGTCAGATTTGGAATTGAAAATAGATGTTTTTGCTTCCTCTTCTTATAAGAAATTTTAAAATTAAAAATGGAAACGAAAAATGGTGTTTTTGCTTTCACATCTACTTCCACTTTAAGTCGGAAAAATCGAAATAGAAATGGAAATAAAATAGAAACTTTCGATACAAAAACATTTATATAATGAGAATATATTTATAAATATATTGATTATTAAATTTATGAATAGTTTTAAATGTAAATTTAATAATTAAATTTATGAATAGTTTCAAGTGTAAATTTAATATCCTACTAGTATAGATAACTAACAACAATAAATAAAAATGTATCTTCTACCATATCTTCTCCATCACATACATTGCAATAACTTTTACTAAATGAAGTATGAGAAGTATGACAAGATTAAATTAGTATAGTAACATCATATCATTATATATAATGGTTGAGTAACAGATAGTCAATATATGTAGGTATAAAAGTTGTCAAAAAAAAAACTAACATATATGATAGAATAAGAGAGTGACCATTAATTAGGACAATGATAAATAATATTTGCATAGAAATTAGAAGTGGGGGATAGTGAATTAAAAATTTGAGAGCCAAAGTTTCGAGGTTGAATGGTTTTTATTATAAAAATATTATATAATATATATTAAAATTTTATTGAAAACGAAAATGAAAAAGCGGATGCAAAATTAGATGCTTCTATTTTCGCATCCTATAAGAATTTAGATATCTATTTCCACTTCCGTTAGGTTATCGACAAGTTTTTTTTTCAAAATTTTGCATCCTATAAAAAATACGGAAACGGGTCGACTAAATAAAAAATAGCGATTCGTTGGTAGTTCTAATGAAAATGCAAGCTCCTATTAAAATAGTTTGCAAAAGTTGTATTCTCATATAGTTGATTCATATGGCATGGGTGTTCACAAAATATATTTTTATTAAAAAAAATAAATTGAGTCTACCATTATATTATATTTTATTTTATATCATCTCCACATGAAGCAGTCATACAAGTGTGTATCTACCGTCTTATTAGTTGTTAGACACCTAAATATGCAACAAGCATGACTCCTCCATTAAGAGTGAACAATTCAAATGCCACACTTGGGAGTGTTTATTTTTCTCCCCACCATAATCAGGTTGGCAGTTCAAAATTGCTTATGATTAAAACAAACAATAACAAAATTGTGAATGGCCAAAAGTATGTAAGGAGAAATAAGCTTTAAGTTGCAGTCCTTAGATCTTTGAAACTGAATGAACATAATTTCTGGACACTAAAAGTGATATTTCTCAAAATTCTTGCTATATAATCAGTATTTTTTTTTTTGCATAATACATATATATATCCTCTCTGAACTAGTAAAAAGGAAATTTGTCTTGGAATTTCCTGTAGGAGAAAAAAGACAAAAATAATGCAAGCTTTCCATGATATGTGTGCTCTGAAGCCAGCTCTTGGCCATGTGAAGTGCTGCAGAGCCTTGTCCCCCCTTGGTGCCACAACCTTCTCTTTCTCCCTTTGGTAGGTAGGGTTTATGTTTCAGCCTGTGTGACCCAACACCACCAGGACCCCATGCATTGCTGGCCTAACCATGCACAGTTCTTCACAAGTGCTCCAAACTATACTGGAGAAATAAAAAAAAGCTGAAGTTATAAACAGAGGATACATCAGCATAATGTTCCCATTGAAAAGACTAGTCCTTGAAATTTGGCAGCCACTGCTCTGATGTGCAACTTTGAGTGGACCCAGAAAAAGAAGTAGAAAGAAAAAAAAAGGAAGAAACAAAGATGCACTTAAAACAGGAACAAAGTGAACTTGTCTTGAGACCAGTAGTGATCTAGAAATGTTAAGACATGAATGCCACTGCCAGTGATGGTCCACATTTTCTTTTCCTTCTTCTCTCTCCTTCCCCACCATGGAATGTGATGCAAAGAAGGGTCCAGGGAGATGAATTGCAAGTCCTATCTCAGGGCAGTGAAACAAAAGCAGGGAAAAAAGTGGCAGAGGGTAATGGGATGGAATAGGAAGGGAGTGGACAACATTTTGAAGGCCACCATCCACTAAGACTCCAAGCCAATTATCCAGACCAACCATGTTGAGAATGTCCAAGTCATTATGACTAGTGTAAAAAGGAGTGCACTTTCACCATACCAATGTCATTTTTATTGGATGGAATAGGAAGGGAGTGGACAAGATTTGAGGGCCACCATCCACCAAGAACTCCAAGCCAATTATCCAGACCAACCATGTTGAGAATGTCTAACTCATTATGACTAGTGTAAAAAGGAGTGCACTTTCACCATACCAATGTCATTTTATTAAAGTATAATTAAAGATATCATTCATAACATAAAATGTTAAGGATATGCCTTTGCCGTAATATGGAGTTACTGTTACTCCCCATTTATTTAACATGAGTTAAAATAACTCTTGAGCAAGAAAATACCGTCAGGGGAATGACCCATTTATCCTTGGGTTAAGCACTCAAGACAGTAAGGATATTTCCGCCAGAAATGATTAACCTAACGAGAATTAGGAAATTTTAGAGAAACATTCGCTTTCTATGGACAGAAGTTAATTAATTGCAATGTCATATCCATAATATTTTACATTCCTCATTCGATCCAATTCACCTGTATCGGCCTCGAATCAGGCCGATTCACTTCGGTCCTATATTATATAGGGCAAATTAATTAGAAGTCTCTAATTATAACAGAGAGATCCTTACTGTAACAAGACTTAACGTATATTGTAACAGGTGATAACACTTACTGTAATGAGTTACAGCTCTGTTAAGGACTAACAAATAAGTCAAAAATTTGACAGGACTCCTAATTAATTTACCCTAATATATATATCATATAATATAGGGTAATTAATTAATAATCCCTTATTATAACATAAAAAATTCTTACTATAACACAACTTAACATATACTGTAATAAAAGATAACACTTACTGTAATAAATTATAACGCTATCAAAGATTAAAAAAATAAGTCAAATATTTGATAAAATTTTTTAATTAATTTACCCTATAATATATATATATATATATATGATATTTGTAATATATATGTATGTCATATAGTATATACTATATATATTCTATTATATTTTTTATATATCTAAAGGGAATCGGCCAAATCGGTCGTATCAGTGATCAAAATGATCAGAACTTCCCTGATACACATTGGTTCGCCCGAATCAGACCGACCCGACCCGATTCGGCAAACCGTGTTTTTAATAAAGAAGACACATTCGACATTTCTCTTCTAGAAATAGTTTGTATGCAGAAAACCCTATTATAATACAATCTAAATTCAAAGCAAGTTAACCATCCTTTTAAAAAGAGAAACCATAATTGCCTACTTAATTTCCACAAGATCACCACCCCCACCCCCTCCCCACACCCACACACACACACACAACATTGATCTCTCAGAAGGTGCTCTTAGCGAGCGGTCTTTGTGAAATTGTGATATTCTTCAAGTTGTGACTGGGTCAGTGAGGGCCTCAGTGAAGCCCTTGCAATCCGAAAATGGCGACCGGATACAGATGCAGCTGAGATGTCCTCCCTAAGAGCCACCATGCCCGCTTCTCTGCACAGGCCTTCCAGGTCTGCTCCGGTGAAGAGATCAGTGCATTCTGCTATTTGTCTGAGATCAACGTCTTCCCCCAATTTCATCTGCCGCGTATGGATGTGCAATATCTCACAACGGGCATCCGTATCAGGTGGAGGAACATACAACACCTAAAATATTGGCAATGGAACAGAGAGATTGTTATTGCTGTATATATAAAGCACAATGTTGACACATGTATGAGAAATATGAGATAATGTGGCTGCATCTGCTTGCAAATAACTTGGACTTCTCTTATGCACATTGGAATCATGGAAAGCTGTCACATTTAGCACTAAGCTTGTGGGTACTTACAACCACGATGGATCATAATGTAATCCTCTAATCCATTGCAGTGTTTTTGCTTTGGAATATCACGACAAACAAGTATTCGAAATATGGTGTAGCAAGAACAGATCATAGCTATCACGAATGGATGTTTAGACAATGAAAGAGATAGCATTACTTGAGGGAATACTTGTTGCCATGTCCATGCTATGTGGGATCCTTTTGTCTTGCGATGAAAGAGAGTGGACTTCTGATTTACATCTAACAAACAGGCAACTTCTGGGCCATGAAGGAAAAGGCTAAATTTTTCTTTTGTTAGGCTGCTGCTACATATTAACACACTTTTTTCTTAAGTAGTCTTATTTTAATGGAGCCCTGAACATACGTTGCATGTCGGTGGCCTATATATATGACCTTCGCTCCTTTTAAGGAACATTTTCCAAACATACAAAAGTCAACTAAAGACTCTTTTCCTGGAAGGTGGACAGCTAACTGAAGACATTTGAATATATCTTTTTTTGGATTTTTAGAAAGCAATACACATTTCAGTGGTCTGGTCCCCCATCTTCTTTTCCTTTCTTTGACCTTCATAATGGTCAGTCGTCAAATTTATGTGCTACTTTAGATGTGCTAAATGTTGTATTCAGTGTGATGAACAATGAAAGTGTGCGACAGTGTAAGGATACCCTATATCATTATGGTAGATTCAATTTAGTTTTAGTGAAACTCAGTTTACAGGCATTCATGATGGAGGCGTATTTTTTCACTGCAGCAAAGTTTTGCTCTCTCTTTTTCTGCTGTGAAAACTGTAACTTTCTCAATTACTTCAAATATGCATCTTACAACTAAAAACAAATTTATACAAATATTCCAAGTAAAATAGTTCACGTTAGAAAAAAAGTCATGGAATAATGGATTAAAAAAGAAATCATGATGCATGGCATGACCAAGCAACAGTAAACCACCAAGCCAGAATTCAATCTTAAATTATCCAAGAAACAAAGGAACCACCAAAGGATAAAAGATAAAAGGAAACAGAAGATGAATAATAAAAGCAGTTTGACAATGACTGCTCAATCAATTTGCACCTCCCAGAACATCAACTATAAATTTTATCTGTGAAACATAACATGTATAAAGAAATAGATGGCCATGATAATAACTGAGTGTACCAAATCAAAACGGCCTGGACGCTGAAGAGCAGGATCAATTGCATGGGGACGATTAGTAGCAGCCAAAACAAGAATTCCCTGTGTGAGAGAGACAACAACTCAGCAAAGAATCAGATTAAAGAAAGCTGACCAGGAGCAGACATAACAATTCCAAGAGGCAAGTGCCTAAAAAAAGATGGAAAAGCAATGCCACATCAGAATAAGGGCTTACAGTAGCTATTTCTAAACCATCCATTTCAGTTAGCAATGTCGACAGAAGCCTCTCACCAACTGAAACATTGCTGTTTGCATTGTCAGCATGACCGCTACTGCAAAAATGTTCAAAATGTTGGTAGACAAAAGTCAGTCAGAAACAAACAGATGCATGGAAAAACATATATATATATATATAAAGAAGGACTATCCATATATATATATATATATATATACACACATACATACATATACATATATATAAAGAAGGACTATCCACAGGAAAGTCAACCGCATACATAAGAGAAAATTCATCTGAACCAAGACAAATTTTAAGACATGATTTACAAGTATCCGTGAGAAACTTTTAGATACAAGTTGAGCATGTGAATGCAGATATGGAAAATTAAAACTCCTTCGTACATCATCACAAGGAAAAAAACACTGACAAACAGACATAGAAAGTTAGAAAAATAAAGATAAATTAGAATGAAATATAGGGCAAACCTTCATGTTCTAACAATGATTTTCTTAGGGTAAAGAATAGAGAACATCTCATAACACTGGTTATATATATATATATATATATAGCCCTAAGGCCAAACGTATTTTTCCTGTGGTCATTTCCAGCCTATTTCAGGCAAAATTCAGTGTGCCAAAAAAAAGGTATAGAAATCAACCAGACTGAACCTCCAAAGATTAAAAAAAAATCTCCCTTCAGAAATTGATAGGAATGTTGCAGTTTTTTTTTAAATTCCGAGGAAAGCTGAATCCTCACAAGTAAACATCAAGTTTCAGATAATTTACCGTTTGGAGCAATAGCATCAGCCTCATCAAAGAATATAATACTCGGTGCAGAATGACGGGCTTTCTGAAAGGTCCGGCGCAATAAAGCCTCACCTTCTCCAACATACTTTGAATAAAGTTCAGCTCCACTGCATGGTTAAAGGAATAATTGCTTAAACAAATGAAACCTACTGACATGATCTATGCAGGAAATGGTACCTTAGAAAGACAAAGTTTAGATAGAACAATAATCAAGCAAACAGAAGGTGACTTCAATACTCTTCAAGTGTAAGTTGCCTTCTCATTTAATTTGTTCTATAAATATTAGCATGGCAAATATAGAAAGTTCTTCCTTCTCATAAGTTGCATTCACATAATTTCATTCAGATTGTAAGAACCCACGGAATGAAAAAAGCAAGTAACCTCAATGAAAAGAATGCAGCTTGTGCAGCATGGGCTGCAGCCTTTGCTAGGGTCGTTTTTGAGCACCCCGGTGGTCCATGTAAAAGAATACCATGCACTGGCGAAATCCTCAGTCTTGCAAATGCATCAGCATGCTTTATAGGCCACTCAACTGCTTGTTGGAGCTTCTTCTGTTACAGCAACCATCCCCTAGTCAGCAAACAGAAATCTCTAAAGAGTTTTAAGTCACAGGATGATGCACATGGGACCAACCTTCAAATCTTTTAACCCGCCAATGTCATCCCATGTAACCTTTGAGACTTCCTTTGTAATTCCTCTAGTTATGCTTGGTCGAACTTCTGCTCTTGCATATTCCCAATCTTCCATTTGTATCATACAGGTATCACCACCTTTAGACATATTTGGAGACCTCTGCCAAGCAGACATAGCAGCCTCCCGGCACAATCCCTCCAGATCAGCACCCACATACCCATTGCAAGATGCAGCTATAGCTTGCAAGTCAACATTATTGTCCAAGTGAAGCTTCCTTGTGTGCAGCTGAGGCATTAAAAAATAAGCAAATAAAATAATCGTCACAGATCTGGACGGCCTAAAATTAAAGGAAACCATCCTGGTTATTTGAATGGTCTTTAAGCTTGCAATTGAAAGTCGGATATCCGAGAGCATAAGACACAGCTACACACCTCCAGGATCTGTAGGCGTTCCTCGGCAGTAGGTATTGTAACTTCGATTTCAGAATCAAAACGACCTGGTCTACGTAGAGCTGGATCAACACCATCTACCCTTCACAAATGCAATCAATATTAATTAAGTGGCTATCATATTAAATCTACGAAATAGTAGGAATTGTGACTTGAAAAGGATAAAAGGTGGGAGGATGTCCATGGATTAACGTTTTGCAGATCTTTCAATGATAAGTTCTTTGGCATCAGAAGTGTGATCAGAACAAGACTAAGACACATCTGATCCCAGTCAAAATAATTCTTATTTTCTGCTTCATTCATTTATTTACTTTAAAATCTGTTTCAAATAATCTTTTATCTGATTTCTACCTGTTCAAAATAATGATAGCAAATTCAAGCAAATGCTTGATGGGAATTGCATTGAACCCTATCCTGAACTCTGATCTGAATCAGTTGATTATAAAAACCATGATTGCAAAGGTAGTGACAAGCAAGTTGAATATTCACTATTCAGAATATCCTAGGGTGAAGGCTACTCACACGTACAGAACTTTGAGCAATTCTTGATAGATGATTCTGGTAATCATAAGAACTGGAAATTGCTTTCACGTGTGCAAAAAAGTGAGTACCATAAGCCATGAGCAACTCTAATTCTCAATCTTTATAAAGAGCCCCACTTTTTGATCAATGCAAGCATCAGAAGAAAATTGGATTGACAGAGAATTGGCCATTTGCAGGAACCCACAGCATTTTAAAAACTAAGCAGGTGCCAGCATCAGAATTTGCATCAGTAAATGCTTGAAGGAGAATCTTAAGTTCTCTTTTTCCTCTAATGAACAGTAACACTATCTATTAGGGGGTCACTCTTTTCTACAGTTGTAGCATGAAAAAAAAAAGGCTAGAGAATTAGCTATTGGGATTTGAATTGCAGGGTTTAAAAGCTTTTTAACAATTACAGAAATGCAAATTCCAGAATTGGTTTGGTCAGCCACTGATATATCGGCCCCTCTTTCAGTTATTGTGGTCTAAAAGGAAAAAATGGATGGATGGAGAATTGGCCATTGGCTTGCAAGAAACCAAAGGCTTCCGAAACGATGAAGATGCAAATTTCAGAATCGCCATCCAACCTTGATGTGGTAGGGAATCCTAACTTTTCTTTCTAATTCAAGAATGAATAGAAAACTTATCTATAGCAGTGTCACGTTGTCAACAGCATGTTCTAGCAATGCAAATGGCAAACTCCTTGACTACAATCATTATAAAATAATGTGATTGCAATCTCCCTTGAAAAGGCAAGCAACAATGGGAGGGGTGGTCTTGGAGATCTGCTTGGCACTCAGCAGCTCATCATGGGTCAGACACTGAAGCTACTACCTGTTTTGGCAGTAATGCATATCTAGGTCCTCCATAACGAATGAACAGGATATCCTCACTACTGGTGATCTCATCCTCAATTAACGACAAGAGAGTCACTGGGATAACAAGAAATTATAGAGGGGTGGAGAGGAGGGGAGATGCGAAAGGAGCAAGGGCCTCACCTGATTATTATGTTCCATTAATTTAATGGTACTTAGAAAAATTACCACTCACAAAATTTAATGCTCTTAGATTCCACAGGGAGGTCAGTACTGCATTGAAATCCGCTGGAAGGAAGCATGATCCAGGATCAATCTCCAAGACCACTTTTTTTCTCATGGATTACACTTGCGATGAAATGTCACCATCATAAAATGACAATGACTAGCCCTAAAAAGTTGTTCATTTTATCATTTTACTGACATTTTAAAAGGCATACTGATACTCAACCATTGTATGATAATACTCATGTCCTCGAGAAACATTCAAATCACATAGCTAGATAAACATAGCATTTCTATCTAATTTTATGAAGGTGAATCAGGGGATTTACAAAGCTGTGACTCCACAATAGCAAATAGCAGATGCATGAGAATTTCCTTCATGATGAATTGTATTACCTGTTGGTTGATGCTACAACAGCTACATGAGGCAGAGATTTAGATGAAGCATTACTTCCATCCATCAGAGTAAGAAGTTGGCCAACTATGCGAGCTTCATGTTCTCTCCTGTTAGTAGGAAATGTATACCAGCGACTGATGAACCACATTCCAAGAAGATACATTGAATGGAGTATATATGTGTTAAAGTCTCAGATATACCTAGAATCACGATGGGGACAAATGGCATCAATTTCGTCAATGAAGATAACAGAAGGTTTTCCAGAAGATGCCTGCGAATATGCCTCGGCAAATGCTTCACGCAGAAACTTCTCACTCTCTCCAGCATGTGCTTTATGGACAGACTGCGGCCTACAATGTACACAAACAAAAACCAGCCATGATCATTCCATGAAGATAGAAGGGGAAGCACCAAAACATCTTAAGCTCCATATACCCTGTTCACCATATTCACAAGATTGCGGGAAATGGAAGGACAATCAAAGTAACACCATTTGGTTACCTGATCAAGGTCAAGTGAGCATCACTCTCCTTCACAACGGCTCTGACCAGGCTGGTCTGAAAAATAATCGAAATTTTGATAACTTATCAGAAAAATCTATATGAAGGAAGAAGGAAATCATGCTAAAACTATCACCACATCGTCCGATATATAAGTGAGTGATGAAATGGCGTACATCATAATTTGCTAGATACAACGTCAGATGATACCTTTCCAGTGCCGGGAGGGCCGTACAAGAGCAGTCCCCGGGGCCACTGGTGGTGTGAAAAAGCACAAGTAGAAAACGAAACGCATCAGTAGGAAACTTAAAGCAAACCGCGCGAGGGGAAAAACGCAGGCATGTTGCGGAGGTGAGAGAAGGGTCTATTCACCTTGAGACCAAGTATCCGGGCTTCACGAGAGTAGACGATGGGGTAGATGATCAGCTCCCTGAGGGCCTGGAGGGCTCTGGCGTTGCCTGCCACGGCCTCCTCGGCTCTCCAAGGACGCTGCTTCCCGCTGATATCGTCACCCATAGGAATGGGCACTCGTGGCAGGCCTTCCTGATCGAGGTTTGATAAGCTTCAACAGTAGAACTCCTCCTTTTCTTTGCTTCAGAGGACAAGGGCGGCCACCTCCGGAGTGCGCTGTTGTTAGAGGTAAAGGTGGCAGCTTTAGAAGACGGCTGTGGCCCTGTGACTGCGGGGCGAAAGAACGAAGCTTGCAGTTCGACTCGGGCTCACTGGGAAGAAAACACACGCATACACACACCTAAGAATCTTAACGCGCGTGCGTGTGCGCGCGCGCACACACACAGATAGAGAGAAAGAGAAGTACTACACCTATGGCTGCGCCCCGCAGAGGGGGCCGACTGGGGCGCAGAGATGGCGGCTGGTGAGGTTTCCAGGGCGCGGTGGCGGCGACCGAGGAGGGAGACGGGGACGGAGAACCGGACAAGGCAAGGGCGTTTGCCAAGGTTTTGCAAGAAGATCCCTGACAACTTTGGATATTAGTCCTATACGATCGCAGTTAATTTTATGTTTCTTTCTCCTCGTAAGTCTTACAGGATTTTTTGTTATATTTTTTTTTATCAAATTTTTTCTTAAATTAAAAAAAAATAAAAATACGTTTGATAAATATTTTTATTTTAAGAAAAAAATTATAGAGTAATTAAAAAAATACACGCACGACTCTCTTCTCCTCTCCCAACTATGCCCCTCGGATCGTCCCCTCCCCCACCCCCACACCGGATCACACCCCCCCTATCGCCCCCTCCTCCTCCCCCCCCTCCCCCGCCGGAAGGCCTGCCCCTTTGGATGGTCCCCTCCTCCTCCCTCCACCCCCACCCCTCCTCCTCTCACCCGTCGAAAGGCCCCCTCCCCCCCCATTGGATCGCCCCCCTCTCCCCTCCCCCGACTGTGCCGCCCCCTCCTCCTCCCCACCCCTTCCCTCGACTGTCAAACAAATTTTACATAATTTTTAAAAATTGACATTCTTGTCAAATAAATAATATTATTTTTTAAATTTTAAAATTTTAGTAAAAATAGACACATCATTATTTTTAAGGTATAAATAATATTTTAAAAAAATTGCTCCCAAACAGAGCGGTAAGAACTTTTTAAAATTTAAAAGAGAAAATTACATATATACTTTTAAAATCTTTCATATTCAATAATATATCTCTCAATTTCAATTATTAAAAAAAGTATTGTTTTCATCCCTAAGGTTAATTAGCCATGAGAATGTAAATAATATTTGGGAAACTCTTGTTGCAAACCGCCAGCGTGACGGTTTGCAACAAACTCAACTCCCCATTGAGGGAGCTGAGGTGGGTTGTGCCCACCCCCAATGGAGGTGTAGTTTGCAACCAGTTGGTTGCAAACTCCCATAGGAGTTTGCACCAAGTGGTGCTCATAATATTTTGTTATCAAATAATAGAATTGTTAAATATATATATATATATATAATATGACAAATAATCTTAAGGAGAGAGAATGAGTGAGAGAGACTCCAAGTTAAAAAATATTTTTAAAAGATAAATTAATTTTTTTCTCTCTCGTAATTCAGCTGTAATTGAGTTAAATGGATAGAATGAAATGCTAAGGATATATATGATACTTTCTTTCGATTTGAGAGATATAAAATCTAATAGTTGGAATTAGAAGATATATTGTTGAATAAGAAAGATTTTAAATATATATATATAATTTTCTCAAACTCTCTTAGAGAAATATCGCTCCTATATACAAAATTAATAAAAAAATAATATTATATGGATATTAAATCTGCAACATGCTTTTGTGGCTGACTGAAGGGCAAAAAGAGAAACACATGGCACGCACTAAGGGATATAATGGAAATATTTTTTATAATTATATGTATGTAGTGGAGTTAACTTTTACCATCATGAGATTAATTTATTTCCTATTTTAGTCAGATTTTAACTCAATTTAATCTATTCATGTCCAAATTAAGGTGCCAACTGCCAAAACGAGGGGCATTTGCAAGCAATTATAACATATATTCGAGAACGCTTTCTATATAATTATGTACGTATAATTGACTTTTTTTTTCTAAAATCTTAGTTTAATAAATTTTAAATACCTCCTCGTGAACTTACGAAATTAGTCTTTGTACAACAACGACGACGAGTACTTCTTAATAAAAACATATGTTCGTAGCACAAAAAGATTAAAAAAGAAGGATTCTACTTTTGAAGTGGTTCATCTTTTCAATTAGAAACTAAAATTTTAGACCATGGAGAGTGTGGAAGCTGAATAGGGCATGATACGGAGTTCTATTGGTTTATTATAGACCATTTTGTTTGAAGAAGAGCAAACATATAAATCAAACGTATGGTAGTAAAAAAAAAAAATCGATCATGCTGCTTTCTTTTTGTGATTATATTATATATGGTCTCTTTCATTCAAAAAAATTTCAATTATACCACTAATCCATATATATTATAAAGAAATCTTAAGTGCTCGGGCACCGGGTATCCAGTGGCGGATCTAGAATTTTCGTTCAGTGGGTGCACCGTTAGACGTATTTTCTTGATCCAGTGGGGTCACTAATGGTGAAATTTTACATCACTAATAAAAACTTTTCAATTCAGCAGGATCACAGGACCCCACTGGCCCCAAAGTGGCTCTGCCACCGCGGGTATCAAATACTCAGGTGAGGCCCGCACCCCAACTGCTGTGTCTGGTGCACAGACATTTGATGCCGGGCACCCCCCGGCAGTTAGCATTTATCTATAATATATTATTGAGAAATGGTAACTACTCGGGTGCCCAAGTAGTTAGCTGACGTGGGTCGGCCGCACGTGGGGCCCACAAGGCCGCAGCATGGGGTCCACGCAGCCGACCAATCAAGTTAGCCGCACGGCCGATCCAGCTCATACTGGTTACCCGGGCGCCCGGATAGCTAGCATTTCTCTATATTATTATCTATATCTCATACATCCGGCTCCAAAAACTTGGGACAGCTCACAAAGCAAAACAACTTGATACATGTACCAGTCAGACAAGATCTTATAATCTTACATGAAACAAAAGATGGAGGCATTAAATCAGCAGTGGCATGGGTGCGGTCTCAAAGCCCCAGCAAGAAATATGAATACAAGTATACAACAGAGCAGGCACTAATGTTTCGAAATGCCCACAAAAAACTGAAGCTAATTGTAGAGAAAACAGCACAAGAGAAGTCTGTAAGACTGCATCCAATCGAATTTGATCCCCCCTCAAATTTTAAAAAAACGACGCCAGGGGCGTGGATAAAAGCTTTAAACTACTTTGGTAACTTGCAGATAGAAAAACCTTGCAGATAAGTCCCTTATCCGGGATTTATCCCACTTTATCCATGGGTTTAGCTATCTTAGACCATCAATATCTGAAACTATCAAAGGGAAAAAACAGAGGATCAGGGTTTTCCTATCCAATTACCAAAAGGTGCCTTAATGGAGTCTATGGACTACGACAACCAAGAGGTTGCTCACTGGCCTTCTGTCCACTGGGTCAACGCAGCATAGAGAGTCCCCATGAGTCATGACTGGTATCAGGCCATTAGACCACTGGTCAAGATGGAGGTTTGTTGATCACAACTGTGCCTGCAGATGCCTGGTTCGCCGCGCGGTTGCTCCCAAAATGCATTTTATTTGATTCTCTTGCTATCCTTGAGCCGAACTGGATTAAGGAAAAGGACGTTGTTGTCAACAATGTTGTAATGATAAAGGAAAACCAGCTTAGAAATAGGGATGTCCAAATGCTACTATCATGAAAAGCAACCAAAAAGGTGTTTCCTCCTGCAAGTCACAGCTGGTTAGTACTTCACTTCTACTGAATCAGGAATGCATCATAGACGAATCAAACCCGAAGGTAGACAAATTTTTAAGCTATCCGAATAGAACACTAATTCAGGCTGAGCAATTTTATGTAGAGAAGAATGCTTCTAAGATAAGTGATCCAGCGTGAAGGCTCCTGTTACTGCAATCTTGAGAATAATACCTGGATAGCCCGCTTTGGCAAGACAGAGGCTTGCTCTAGGCCCAGCAACCTTGCAACCTACAAGAATGTGAGCACATATATTATTCTCAGTACAAAAAGGAACAAAGAAAATAAACTTACACTGTCATACATATAAACAAAAATGTTTGATGTCAATCTGCCGCACATGAGTTGAAGACTATGCATCCTATGCGATGGTATTATTCTCAGAATATAAACATACTTCTCTCAAGATCTTTTTATCGCCTTGCCCAACAGGTTCATTCAATTCAGCAATTTCCCACAAAGGGATTTCCAGCAAGGTCTTCACAACATCCTCATCTAGAAAAGGAAATCTTGCCTGAACTTCAATAGACATTTCTACCGTTAGAACGAAAGTAAGTCAATTGCAAAATAGAAGAATAATTTAAATACCTCCTTCCCATGATCTGAAAGTAACCGATCATCTCTTCCCATATTCCGAATCCAAATTCTCTGCATGTCCAATCTCATTTCCTCCTGCAGAGAAGCCCAACTAGAAAACAGAAATTGCGCAAGAATGTTGGATGATACCTTTTATATTTGCTTAATGAAACAAAGGCAAAAATACATAAATACATAAAAAGCAGAGCAGCTTGAAGAAAAACAGTAAGATTATTAGTCTCCTCTTCCCAGGCCAATGGCAAAACAATGTGTTCAACATTATGATCATTGCAAAAGAGGATAAAAGAATTTCTTCCGGAAATATCCAGCTATAAGACAACTTTCTATTTACTCTTATAAGTGAACTTCCAAGATGAATGCAATATTGATCAGTACACAACTGACCTCAAAGAAATAACATATTTCTCTGAAGGCACCAACTGCTGTGTTATTGTTGCCCTAAAGAGAACGTTAACTGCCATGTCCAAGAACATCATTACTATTCACCACGTGGTGGGGGCAAGAACAATAATTCATTTTAAGAAAATGCAGCATCCTTATGTTACAATTGTTTATCATCCGATGGCATACAAAAATTCCCAGAAATTTTGTTTTAGTGACAGATCCCAATATAACAGAAACCAGAAATGTCTAATTCAAATGGGACAAAGTTCAGAATGAATCCTGGTTGAAGATTTGTGCAGCCATCTCCATATTGAGAGACAGAAGAAAATGGTAAGATAAATCAACAGGAGTCGATTTACTTGGCATATGTTTTTAGTATGGTTCGAGGTTATAATGGGAGTTTTAAAATAAAAACAGCAAAGACCTATGGGCTTCGTGA
This sequence comes from Colocasia esculenta, assembly GCA_014218235.1. Classification (NCBI taxonomy): domain Eukaryota; kingdom Viridiplantae; phylum Streptophyta; class Magnoliopsida; order Alismatales; family Araceae; genus Colocasia; species Colocasia esculenta. Next base: position 22,069,927 of record CM024753.1, on the reverse strand, counting down.
CTATAATGACACAAGAAAAAGGCTGATTGCCTTTATGTTAGAAGAATAAACGAACTGGAAGATTAAGTAGCAAATTACTAATCCTGGGATCAATTTCATGCAGTACAAACAAGCTAAATACAGACTTGAGACGAGAAGAACTGAATTGGATTGAAAATGTCCAATTAAAGTGATTTTATTCCAAATGATTTTAGGATTGAAACTTACAAAAGTGTTGAATGCTAAAGTGTGCCACACTAACAATTAGAGACTCCTTGAGAATTTACTCCATTGAAACCTAATATGCTCTTTTTCACTTAGGGTTCATAGGACATGGGCCATCAACCTGGTACCAATGTGGAGGTGGGGGGAATGTCACACGTCATCATTCTCCCCCCCTGCACGGCCAGCAGCACCAAGGGTCATTTGTATCACCAGGTTACATTGTTAGGTTGCAACTTGCAACAGCCAGTTTCCTCTATTCTCATTCTCTTTTCCCTTCGTACTCATCTCCCCCACCTGAAAACTGAACCGGTCATACATTGCTGGAACTGGATGGATCCCATTAAAATGTGGAATAAGGATGGAACTGGAATTTCGAGGATGAGTCCAATTATAGAATCCAGTTTTTAACTCCTTGAGCATATTGTAGCTCCTAAAGTAGTTTAGACTTTAGAAATAAAATTTGTTGAACGAAGTCCAAAGTGTATTATAGTTTAACATTAAGATGAGGGTCCTTGTCATTACACAATGAATGATGCATCAGCAAAAAAACTAACCAAGAGAAGAAAACACAGTACTCATGAAGAAACTGTACATACCCCCCATTCCTATACTTTGTCCTATGTCTACCATATCCAGCACACTGCTCATCAGCGCCAGAGCCAACAAGGAGGATTCTGGCTGTTGATTTGTACTTGTAACGATTGGAACCCTCAACAGGATTGCAAGTCTCACCATCCACAAAACCTTCTCCACCAGCTGCCAACCATAATGAAATCCCAATGTTCAAATCCTGAGATAGGACAGCCATATTAGGCCCTGTTGAGTCACTATCTGGTGGAAGCGTGGAATAAGGACGGAACAAATAGAAGAGAAAATTTTCACATAGACTAGCATTTAAATGTTTAGTAGAGGCAAGTCATCTTACCAGCTCACAAGTTTTACAACACATAACATGTTATATTTGTGGCAATAAATGCATAGTGAAGCATGATTGCTTACAAAAGTATTACATGTTCACACACATGGCCAGTCTACCATACAAAAGTACTTACATACTGTAATTACAGCTAAAGGTTGTCAAAGATGTACGTGCATCTGAAAAAATTTGCCACAGGAAAGTATGGAGAGAAACTGAAATGAGGAGGAGATAATTTTCCCCCAAGAACATGGGTGAATTCCAGATTATTACCCATTGAAAAAGAATTAAAAAAAAAACAATTCTGGTTTCCCAGATTCGTTCCATGTCCTCGGGGGAATGGGGAAGCTCCTACTACTTTTTTGTAAATGTTGCTTTCACTATGTAAACCATTTTTCTAGAAATATGAGGCATCACATACCATGTAGGTCCTTGCAGGATTTATGAGTGATATTACGTGCTTGGTTTCTGAAGCTAGACTTGATAAATTAGCATCAATCTCCACAAGTCGCCATCTGCTAGCATTTAAGTACATAATGTAAGCAAGAAGGGATTTTATCAAAAAATCATATGTAAGGTTAAAATCGAACTTACATAAAAGAAAAAATGCAGAAACACAGTGTGAAAGATGAAAAGTAACATCAACGGCACCACATCACAGTGAAAAAGCCACATTCTACTACAGATGCATTGTGAGCCAACTCCTCTTAAACTTTCCAAAATGGAACAATCAATTGAGTATGAGAAGCAAAACTCTTTCTGCTAGTACTTGACTATGGATAGAAGGAAATGGAAAGAACAAAGAGGAGGAGAAACATGGTAGATCAACATCAGAAAAGTCTAGGCTGATGGTTGTAAAGAACTCCAAGGTGTATGATAATTTGTTCTATCTCCATTGTGAAGAGTTCCCTCTTTGTAGTCTGTCCATATCATCTTTAAACTCATACGCTTTCCTCTTCCACTGAGATTACATAATTCCATTCCAGGTCTGAAACAAGTACACCGAGACCCAGTAAACCTTTTGCATGAATGGGTAAGCAGGTCGAGTTTCAGGTCTACCTCTTATTTGTTTGACATTGATCTTCAATTGAGTCAGGAAACAAAAAACAATTGCTCAACTTAAATTTTGGCATGTTTTTTTTGCTCCATGTTCATAAAAAATTGAACAATATTTTCACCTAGCGCCAAATTAATAGGTCTCTTGCTGGGTAAATGGGCATACCAGACTCAAAAATATGGTGTTTTAATGGGAATGCTAATGCCAGACACACTCGACGGTCCTATATCTATCTGATGCGGCCACGAAGACCCTCTCAGTCTCAAACTGTCTTCAAATAAAGTTTCTATAGAATAGATAAATCCTTTCTGTGTGACCACAAAAGAGACTAAGGTGAGAAATGCTAAGTTAAACCATTACTCAATTCTACAAAAAGAATCTGAGGTGAAGACTATGCAGCACATACCAAAAACAAGGGGGAAAGCAGTATGACAAAGCACACACAAACACAATGAAATCACATAGGTAGAATAGTGAAAATAATGAAAACTCAGCCATACACACTACAATACCTTCTGGATGGAGCAATGTTTTGGAGTTCCTTCAGTCCTGTCCTAGCAGAAATTCTATCAGGAGCAAGCGAGCCATCAAAGCTTACATTTAGAAGATCAATTGCATCTGTGAGATAGAAATGGGTAAACATATCATGTCAAATAATCAGAATAGATGCAAAGCAACAATTCAATGACATGACATAATTTTGTGTTAAATACACAATCAATTTGTAAGTCAATTTATATAGCAAACATTAAAAAGCAGCAACTAGTTGTGGTGAAACATTATCCAACCCATCAATCCAACCCAAACTGACCCTAAGGAAAACAGGTTAATGTCACAAGTTTTGAAGACCCTGCCAACTAAGGGTCAGGTCATCCGGACCTGGGCATGCAACTGGATCAGGTTAAGGTCAGAAAACTTGACACCAACTACCTCAACCTCATCTGACATGTACCTTTTAACTATAACCCATGATACCACCCGGCTTGACCCACATTGGATGCCAGTGCAGTATGGGTCATGATACTATGAACAAAGCTGGGTTGGGTTGGGTCGGGTTAGGGTCAAGCAACATTGATTAGAATCCATTGACCTAACCCCACCCTGACTAATTGCCACATCTAGCAGCAAGAATGTTATGCAAAGTGAGAACCAAATTAAAAGCATTATCTGGCTAAGGATTCTACATGTTGCATCAACTGTGTCAGAACTGCAAATAGAATTCTAATGAAGCTTTTTTCTTCAAGGATTTTCAATATCCATATATCAGTTAATAACAAAAATTGTGCTTCCGATTTAACTCAAAGTGTCCTAGCATGAGTCTGGAAATAAAGTTGATACATGTAAAACATAATCAAGTAAGTAGCAAACAAGTAAATAAGCAGTATCACATGTTAAACTTACATTCCTGATTCAGACACTGGTCCAATAGAGCAGCAAGTATCATAGAATCCAAACCTCCAGAAAACAGAACTGCAAAAGGTGCAAATTTCTCTTGCAAAGTCTGATGAAGATTATTCTGTTTGACACAATGACATCAAAATATTTACTTCTTAGGATCAATCAAAACAATGTTTGAACAGGTAAATGAGGTAATTAGAGAACCGTATAGAACTTTGTTTCTATGAATCTAGCATTACCTGCTAAATGTGTTTTGTAAAAGGAAAGAAGAAAGCAACGCAGAAACTCAGTGCAAGATGGACAGAGGAATGAAGCTGCCAAGCAGTCAATTACATTCATAGCCACACCACAAATAGCATAGACAAACTCTTGACAGACAGACACACCCAAACACAGAAGACAAGCAGGCAGACAAATACAGAGGCAGATGATAAGAACTTAAGAAGGTAATTATCTATTAGGTCATACAGATGTACATATAGGTGATTAGAGTATTTCCTGGGAAACTGAGGACCATATGCAAAAAATACAAACCACCAAGTGCTGAGGCATCCCATGTTCACCATCGGAGATCTGTGTTTTTAGTAAAACCCTTAAGGCTATACCCTTTTTCATATAAAAATAGTACAATCTTATGGCAGGAATCTATATGCTGTTAAATTCCAATCAGCCAAAGAAGGTACGTCAAACTGCCAGGTGCCACAGCATACCTTGCAAACTGCTCAAGAAATTTTCCAGTCACAAAAAAAATGGTAAGTGATTGGACTTGATTCAAAGCCACCCAGCTCCAGATAGCATCCATTTTCCATGATAAACAGTTGAAACTTGAAAGAAGTAGCCCATCACCATGTGATAATTACAACTTACAATGCTTCATGGTCACCGTTACTGAAACTTTCATACTACATAGAGTATGATAGAACCTGTTTCCTAGGCAAGCAAGCCAGCAAAGTAACTTTATATCCTATGAATCAAATTATGTCTCTAAAACATGATCCCCTATGTACAACCTTGTCTAAGTCAAATATTAGTGCAACAAGAAGAGAGACATTGGGACCTGAACACACAATATAATAGTATAATACACATCAAGGACTGGACTAAGGTATAACAGCTGATGTCACAACAAATTCCACCCCCCCCCCCAACTTAAATATTTGGAGAACAATATGAATATATAAGCAAAAGCTAAGGTAGCAAAGTTAACACAGTTTCCAGATTGTTCATGTTTTGGGATACAAATTTGTAAAAGCTGAAACCTGAAATGTGGAGCTTAGAGTTGCGCGGCGCATCACGGATTCCCTCAAAGCAACCAACACCTTGTGAGCTGGACGAATATTCCCTTCACAGTAACATTAGATATGAAAGAAATATATAAGAACTTTTGAAGAAAATATCTGTTGTCAACAGCATTACGATAGGCATTATTACTCAAAGAACCCGAAATACCTGCATCAAGCTTAATTTGGTTTGCAGCAAGAACTTCCTTAGTTTCTGAACTGAAATGCATTATCTCTGGTTGAAAAGGCAACGCATGCTCATTTTCGTTAAGGACACATGGATAGCATCCACCACATTTAGGATCCACAAATCTTCTGTCCCATTTGATAAGTTCCTTCAGCAAAGGATTTCTCCATTCATGTTTTGTTACCCCATTAACGAGACTTCGCAAAATCCCCTCAGACATTTCCTTTTTGGTTTCCAAGCACATACTATATATACCACAAGAAAGCTCATCCCAGTAAGAAGATGTACACACCATATCAACATCATCAAGCACTTGATCAGATTTAAAGCAGTTATCTGTTGATGCTGCAGCTGCAACAGCACATAGGATTGTTACATATACAAAAGAATCCAAGTGTTGTCCATATGGCATGCCAATCAAAAGTGTTTAAAAAGGAAACACCTATATACCTATATATATATATATCTGGAAATATATAATGATCATAATGACAAACATTTATACATTTTTAATGTCACAACATTCTTCCTCATGGACAAATCAAATGCAAATGCTCAAGCATAAAATACTTCCTTCCATACCAGAGATATCTCTATCAGATGGAAGTGGTGAAACAGAAGATAGGACAAATTGGGGGTCATCATCAGTTGGCCAATGAACGAGAAGGCTTCGCCTCCCAAATGCATCACGACCAAACCATATGGTGTTTGTCTTTGCCTGAACAAAAAGTTGGAAGACAAAAGATACAGTACTGCAGCTAGAGGATGAAAAAATATGCTGCATGTTTACCTGCAGCATAAAAGAAATCAGATCAATTTACATGATGGATAGAGAAGAGTACCTGCCAATAAATCAATGCCCATGGCCCTTTAATAGATGAAAGAATATGAGGAACAGACACTTCTTCTTTGCAATAAAGATTGCCATCTCCAGAGGAGAAGCAGGCACACTTTTCCAGAGCATGCAAAAGAGTTTCGCCATCATTTTCATCTCTATCAACATCAATTCCCCCAAATATTTCACCTTTAGATGACAAAGTATCAACTAATACTTAAATCTATGAAAGGCCAGGGAGAGAAGGCAAAATATGAAACAGAAGCATGAATACAAAGCAATAACTAGAATGTACATGTCCTTATTTGTGTCATCATACTACTAGTACTATTAATCTCTGACAAGAAGGGGCTCAACAACTGAGTGTTGTGGGAATTGGGTCAGGTCGTGATATTGGTTACATCTAATCTGATCCAGACTAGTATAAGGTTCAGCACAGACCATAGATGGCAGTTTCGGCCAAAACCGAAACCAGTTCGGCTTCATTTTGGTTTTTTTCATATTTATATTATTAAAGAAAATACTATTTGAATAATTCGATCGGTTTTGGCCAAAACCGAAACGGACATCCTTGGCACAGACTTGGCCTGGGATTGGGTGACATCAGATCAATCTCGGTCAAATCAAGCTCATCTTTATGAAGGGAATAAAGCCCATTCTGTCTTTCTTCTCTCAAATAAAGGAAGGAACAGATTTGCCCCCTAGTGACTGACACAATCAGAATGGTGCGATCCAGATTGGTATTGGCCGATTCCACTAAGTATAACAACAGTAGTGACTCAAACCAAGTTATTATGATCAGAAAAACAAAAAGGACATACAGCAGTGAGAACATACTTGCCCTCGATGGTACATGTTTCAGTGCAACAAATGGCAGTACACAATCCAGTGCCCTCATTGTAGTCCCCTATAGGATGGGACCCTCAAAGGGACAAACATAGATTGGGGGAAAAAAAAGGAGATGAAAAGGTGTAAAAATACATACACATCATTCAAGTATCAAAGTTTCTTTCATTCTGGCAATGTCAATACCTAAATCCCCATTTATACAGCTACTCGCCATTCTGTTCATAGGCCAAACAATTTTACTTCAACAAAATTGAAGGCTTTTATGATCCAACAAAAACTGTATCTTCTCTTTCCATGGACAGAGAGAAAAAGGAAGAATACTGAATTATCCAGAGCTAATTCATTTGGGATGTAAAATAAGGGCAACTATATGTGCTGCATGCTGGAATGAAAATTGACCAGTCACTCAGCCAGATATCCATGACAGTTCACTGATCAAAGATGATACCAATGCATATAGCCTCTGTTCAGGTACTGCTCTAGTATTACACATGCTGAAATATGGGTTTGAATGAAAAATACCAGACATATGCCATAGTATAAGATAATTGAAGTACCATTGTATACAAGAATATTTCCAGAATCATCAGTTAGTGGTTGGGTAACAGGGGAAATTCCTCTAAGCTGTAATGTAGCACCCAAAAAATGAAGTTCCACATTAGACATTGTTCCTCGATCAGAAACACCTTGTGCATAAGAAAACCCGGGTACAGAAGTCATCAACCTTCTTTCTTTCTCAGCATAGCAAAGGCCTCCTCTTTTCTCAGCTTCATTTGCAGCATCAAACTGAGTAGCGGTTGGCTTAAACATAGAACCCCTTATTTGTGTTTTGCATGGCCAAGATGATTGCTGGATACTATTAGCGGAAACCATACGTGACTTATTACATGAAATAGAAGTTCCCTCTTCTTCAACAGCACATTCCCAATTTAACTGAAGGAAAACCTTCTTGTTCCCTATGCTATCAGGACCTCGTCTAATAAGAGCTGCCTTGAGATCATCTACCAGCAGTATTGGCCTGTCCACCTGAATGCAAGTCATGGGGATCATTTAGCACAAATGACTGAGCATCTCAAATATGTTTCACCATAGCCTCTACATGCAAGGGGTAGCATCTTTTTCCAATTCTCCATGATCACACACGTAAATGAAATTTAATCAGTAGAGGAACATTTGCAACCAAAAAAGGAGACAATGAACTATAAGGGCCAAGAGAATTCGAATGCAATCATGAATTTAGAATAAGCTATATGGAAAAACATCTAAAAGAATGAGCTGAAGATTCATAGGTCTGGGATGTCAAAATCCTACATGCTGAATTCTACAAGACAAAGATGAAACTGGCATTATAATGAGAAATCGGTAGGTTTACATGGTAAATCTAAAGGCAAAAGGGCACTATTTTCTATCAGATAGTAAGTCAATCACCTTAAAAGTGATGTAAAAGAAAATAAAAGTGCTCTGAGCTCACTGTGCAAAAAGGCTGAACAGCATGGACTAGTTTCATTTATGGGCCTGATTTGGTTGAAAAATTTGTGAGACAATTAAATAGACCAAGTATAGAAGAAATGCAGGATAGTTGTTCTGTTTGGGCTATTTAAGGTCGTGGAATGCTCAGGTGCCAAACTTTTTTGCCACACCTACTTTACCACCCACAAAGGACAAGTGATACATCACCTCCCCTAGGAAGAGAAAATTAAATAAATTTTATAACTTTACCATCTCAGAGGTTGACAAGAAACTACAAAGGACAAGTGATACATCACCTCCCCTAGGAAGAGAAAATTAAATAAATTTTCTAACTTTACCATCTCAGAGGTTGACAAGAAACTAGGAAGAGAATAAAGAGTTATTCGCTCTGCTTCTGGGTTACTTCTCTTGTGGAAAAGTTTTCTTCTTTTACCGTTGGCTGAGGTTCTTATGTAAACCCACGGGAAAATGAAGAGGAAGACACAACAGAAGTGGCTGCAGAGATGACCCTCACAGCACCCAGGGAGTGATTAAACGGCCAACTTCGACTCCTCCACTTCTGTATTCAGTTCTTTTCTTGGTTTTTATGCCAGTTCTCGTTGTGCTATTGAGCAGTAAGAAGAAGATGATGTTGCAGAAGAAGAACAAGTTTAGGATCACATGGGGTAGAAAATAAGGTAAGCAGATGTCTATGAGCATGCTATTATATGAGGGATGCCAACACATGAACAATATGCAGAGTGCAGGTTTTATTTCCTTTTTGGTTAGGAGGAATGGGACATGGAAACATGGGTTTGGGGAGATAAGGGGATACAAGCTCTCTCAGAGGACCCTATTTGATATCCTTGTGCTTTTTAACTCACGTTTGAAGTACGCATAAACTAGTTTGAAATGTAAACTGCAGTACACAAAAAGAAGCATCAGTTGTACACAAGATGTGGCTCAGTGGTTAAGACCCTCCAACGTACACCTTTAGATATTAGGTTCAATTTCCCACCCCCACACTTCCCTATCAAAAAAAAAAAAAAGGTATCAGTTTCAATCATAACCGAAAAGATGTTATCCAAACAATGGAGGCCCCCGCAGCACAATGCACGTCTGCTGGTGCTGAGTGGGATATTGGGATTCAAAACGACTATCCTCTCGTCCCGCAGCAAGGGCGTCGTGCAATTAGAACAACAAATGAGCAAAGCAGCCTCTCTGATTTGCGAGACAACATGAAATAAAAGCCTAAACCCGCAGAACTCCTCGAGGGGGCAGGCTGCTGGGACGTGTCCACATGGTTATCGAGAGGAAAAAAGGTAGGGCTCAAACCGGAGATTGGCGTAGCCCTTCCGCCTCAGAAGCCGGAGATCCGCCGCCGTGAAGGGATGCAGGGACGGCAGCTTCCGACAGGACCAAGGCGATTCCGCACATCTCTCCCTCTCCACTCTTCGGAGGAGTCAAAAACCCTCTTTTTTCTCCGGGACTCTTTTCAAATTCTAGGGTTTATAAAGAGAGCGCCGCTGATCGCGGGTTGCGGCTAAACGGATACATTAAAGGATGACGTCAGTATCCTTTTATACACCAACGGATACATCATGCATTTTTGTCTGAGTTCCCGTTATTTGACCATAATAATATAAATATTCTTAAATAATTAGTTGTATATAATACTTTTAATTTCAATGTTAACTATATATATGGATTATAATTAACATCAAATTATCGCCCGTTAATTCCTTTTATGCACATTAAAACTGGTGCAGATCCTCTTTTCTCTTTCAGCGTGTTATTGGTCATTGGAAGATACGATTATACGGATACCAGTTCGAGAACAACGTGAGAATGTGAAGAGATTTAAACATAAACAAATATATCAATTTTTAAAAAGTTTGTGTGTATAATAAGCTCATATTCCTAGAAGAAATTCTTTATTAAAGCATAAAAAGTGAACTAAAATATCCGTTTACATTGTTGCTCGTGTATGGGCTTTTTGGGTCGACTGCTGTCTCTCTTTTGGTCCTAAATGTGGGCCCGGAGGACGCAGCACATTTGCATGCTCCACTCAGTGCACATATGTCTGAGAGAAATATTTATGAGAAAAATTAGTTATCCGTCTAAGTACATGTTTGATATTTGAATAGATCGGAGATAGAGTAAAGATATCTTCAAAAAACTAAACATACTTCAAGAGTGCTTGGCTAGCACCTACCTCAGATACATGTAGGTAAAACTCGTATGCATGGGGTGGACGTTAGAGAAGCACCCTTGGGGCAAGTAGTAAGTTGTGCTCAATATTTATCATGCGTGCAGCGGACTTCATTATATTTGACGTAGATTGATTGGAGGAGATTTGATTGGTCTAGTCAACACCAAGACGACATGGGTAGCAATACTAGTCGACAACGGCGGTGATCGACAGCGCCAATCGACAATAGGTTGGCGGCAGCGACGAGCGGGGTGGGGGGGGGGGGGAGGCACCACTTCCCATGCCACATAGACAATAACATAGATCAGATCACCTGGATTTCATGCCATTAATTAACGTCATTAAAATTATTATCCGACCAACCAGATAGAAAGTATTTATCTGCAATTAAGATTGATTAGATGGGGACGGTGAGACCTATGCTTGATGCTCCATAAATGGGTTTAAATTTCATAGCCATCACCCCCCTTGATTGTGATCGCTAGACTAATAGAGCGATTATATGTGAGGTATCTATCTCCTGACTTCACAAAGATTAAAGTTCAACAAATGTAATCTAAAAGGCAAGACAAGTGTATATATCTCCCGACTTCACAAAGATTACATTTCTTCATATAATATATAGTACTCCATTTATATATCCGCTATGATAAAGAGATTTAGGGGCACCCTGCGGATAAACTCAACCTTATATATACCTGTTACATTCCTTATTTGCATGAATAGCAAAAATCACAATGTCCGGTTTGATAGTCGGATAATATCTTATTAATAAGTCTTAATTGGTCGAATATATATATATATATATATATAATTTGTTAAGATTTAGCCGGATAAGATACTGTATCTGACTCTAATTGGTCGATCAGATAGGCAAATGTGTTAGTCAAATCTATCTTTGAGATGGGTTTACTTATTCTACTTAATCGAGTTAACTATCAAATAAGGAATAGAGAATAACTAAACTCTCTTATAAGAGAATTGCTTATCCGAATTTTATCTTATCTGACAACCAAATCAGACTTTAAGTGATACACTCGGATTATTTATTCTTGTTCATCTCACAATAACTTATCTTCCTCTCAAACCAAAAAGAGAAATACTAGCTTGGTCTTCCAAAGACAAGCTATTTGGGATAGTTTCTCTCTCTATTGAGACAACCTTAAGATCATTTGGGATAGTGACTTGCATGCCTTGATCTAATGTCTAATCTTTGCACTCATAGCTGCATATGGGCAACTTATATCCACTTTGCAACACTCTATATAGCCATGCTTGATGCAAAAGCACCCATGCATCTCTCAACCATCACAAAATGAAGGCATTACTTCAAAACTAAGACAAATTGCAATCCCCATGGTCAATCTCATGATTCTTTCAACTGTATAGAGGAATGGGTTCAACTTAGAGGAGAAGGAACACCATCACAACATGCCATGGGTGGAGATCAAGACGTTCATGTAACTTGGAATAGAACAACATTTCCACACTTTGGAATCTTATTTGGTGTCAAAGAACACCATTATAGATGACTTTAATGGGAGGCAAAGTGGGAGGTGTTTTTTCTTCACGAACATCAATTCTTGAGTCCACAAAATCACACGGGACGAGATTTTCTCGTTACCAAAAAAAAAGTGGGAGGTGTTTTTTTCTTTTTTTAGTGTTACGTAAGTTAACCTAGACTGAATTAAAGAAAAATACATTATAGATTCAAGACCCAAGACATATATACCCCTATATCGTGCATAGTTACAATTTTTTTTAAAAAAATCTCTTTATAAACCTAACAAATTTGAGAATGGAATCTCTTCCACTTGGTGTGCCGGCGGGGCCGTCTACTAATTGGACCACTCCTTATGTACAAGTGAAAGGGGTTGTTGACGAAGGTACTTGAATTGTTCCATCTATCAAAGTCACAATTCATGTGATAAAGACTTGAAAATTCAAAGAAAAGTTAACTCAAAGAAATTACCCATCAGATTTTGCCAAGAAGAGATGGTAACCCACTTTGGTTTCAAGTATTATTGTTCTCGTTGTAGTGTTAATTTTGATAATTTTGATATTAATACTTCAAGAGTAGATATATATATATATGTATGTATTGATTCAAATTAATCCAACTTACTTCTTCAGAAGATGATAGACAAAAATCTACTTTCTAACTTTAGTGAGATATTAAAAAAAAGGGTTAATAAATGGGAGAGCTCTCTCAACCATGTACATCAAAATCTTCATCATCAAGGATGTTTTATAAGGTTTTACACGTTTATTATTATTTTTTGAATTGCCTTCAAAACCTTCCAAAAAAAAAGGTCTTTTTTCCCACAGAAATATGGTTCTCCCTGGAACCAAGTACACGTGTACTTATGTCTTTGGTGGACCCTCACGTCACTTTCCCTTGGAGGGAGAAAGCTGGAGGGGAGAAAAAAGAGGCAAATCTCCCCCCATCTGATGGCGAAGATCTTGTGGTCCCAGCGGTGGGCCTGTGCCAGAGCGCGATCCACGTGTCGGCTTAACGGGCCGGAACGGATCAGATGGGCCCACCTTGTTCCCCCGCCTACAGCTTTGCTCCATTGCGCCAACTCCATTTTTATTGAGAGGAAAGCCGCATCCACGTGGGTGGGGACCATTGGGAGCCTCGGCGTGGGGCCCGCACAAAACGTAGCCCCCGCTGTTTCAAAGGTGAAATGGCGTTATAATAAGGTTAAAATGTTATATATATATCTCGTTTATAAAAATACCAAAAATTTTAGATTTCGATTTGAATGGAACAGGTTCGATTCATCGAATGAGTTTGGTTCAGTTCAATTTCCTCTAAAAATAGAGAAAATCGAACCAAACCGAACCGTGTACATCCCTAACAATTTATCTGTATTCACTACTATTAACACTAGCCACAGACAGTCGAAGTTGGCCTTCCACCCTCCACCAACATTCATCTGTTATTGCTACTGTTACTTTGCTCATCATCGATCACTATTAATAGTTGTCATCACAACTGATGCCACATACCTCTTGTTATCTCATAAAAAGTATAAATATGTTTATATCTTTATATTTTTCATATTTATTATATTTAAATAAATTATTAACGAGTATTTATACAAACTTAAACGAGTTCTTAACGAGTATTTAATCGAATTCTTAAATGAATTGTTCACGAATATAATCGAGACGAGCTCACATGTGTTCAGACTCGATTCATTTATGAGACGAGTTTTTTTGTTATTCAAACTTAGCTCGTTAGTTAAATAAACGAGTCGAATCGAATTTTTGTCGAGTCGAGTTTCGAATTACTTGTCAAACGTATTGATTCGTTTACACCCCTACATGAGGGTGGGGACCCCTCTCCCCATCAGATCCCCCCCCCCCCCAATGCCGCCTATGCAATTGACAGTTCACAAGTCACCCCTCACATGAACTCGGTGGCACCCAATGGCTCCCCCTCCCATTTAGTTCCCCACTCATGGTGAGTATTACAGAATACATTTCTATTCATTTTGTGATCCGTTGAGTTTTTTTACTAATCTTGTGTGGGTGGAACGTTGAATCGGTGCGGTACGTATCGATTCGATACACTACCATATTATATTCGACTTGGCATGGTTCATCGATTAAGTGAATTTTGTATTATGTTATGTTCATAGAAGTGAGGTGACATGATCTTTGCTGTTGTTTGTCACTGACCACGAAGGGGGGGGGATGAGGCACACCAAAAAATCGATCTTTATATGCACAATGTAGGGCTATACGCGACTTGCGTAATGATTTCGACCACCGAACGAAAAATAAAAAACAAAGTAGCAAACTTGTTAATTATTACTCTATATTTGGAGAGGCACGGTTAAGAGATGCACGGACGGATGTAAATGAGGCTGTAGAATGGATTTTTATATAAATTCTTATTTCAAAGGGGTATATATACAAAACTTCCAGACAAGAAAACCGCTTACAGCTCAGGCATATGTGAGACGGTGGTGTCGTGGATGGGCCAAACTCCGGGCCCAACGGCTGGAACCGGCCCTGCCAGCCGAGGCACGCGGCTGCAACTTGTCGTCCCGACACGTGCGCGTGCGGCAGCGCTGGCCTTCCCGGTTCCGAAGGGGCAGTCCGCCGCCGCCATAGCCGGCGCAACGTGTGCGCGCCCACGTGACCCGCCGAAATCGGCACGTGCGATTTTGTGGACTGGGAAACTGCAAGGCGAGCTCGTTATTAGTGGTTTTTTCATGCAACCCCTGTGGAATATTTTATCTTCATACGTAGCCTCTCCATTTTATGAATATCACAAAAACCTATAGATATGTCCTCATACTCGTATACTTGTATATTTTAAGAAGAGAAAGATTTATTGTACTTTCACATTATACTTTAAGTGTAATGTGACTAGACATAAGGTCCATGTGACACTCCTCACATGAGAAGTGATAAAATAACTATCCAATTGTTAGATGCCACATGGACCTTGCCAAGTCATATTACATTTAAAGTGCAATGTGAAAGTACAATAAGCCTTTCTCTTTTAAGAAAGCATAAATCCATCCACACCTATAAGGATTTGACGGGTTCACATGTCCTTAATTAAGAAAATTTCAGTTTTTTGTTATAATCTTGTAACTTATTTTAATTTTACAGCTCCATTGCAAGTATCAGGAGTATTGTTCACAATTTACAAAAGTGAAGAATATATGTATTTATATCATTACGATAGTTTAGAGGGGAATACATGCAAAACCCCTCTTTTAGATTTTTAATTATGACCGGACTTCCTCGATCCTCTCATCCGTGCAATAAATATCCTCTATTACTTTATTATTTGGGTTTTGGGAAGACGCATGACATTTTTTTTTGGGAACTTAAGTTTAAACTAACCTCAAAAATAAATTAAAATACATTAAAATATGAATACTTCTAAAATAAAATTGTGTTGGGGGAAGATCAGGTAGGCCACTACGGCCAAACCGACTAGTTCATTAGCTCAATTGAGAGCAAGATAGGCTCTCTTCAAACATCGCTTAACAATGATGTCTCGCGTAAGATAAGACGAGGATGAACTTAACAGCTTGGATCAAAAGAATGTTTACTCCTCAAGTCAAACATGGCACATGATATCTCACTCTCACTAAATTATTTGTTCCCGCCACACTAAGATATAGCTCGATAGTTGTGCGACATACATCTATAACGCGCGCGACAAAGTCTAACCACGGAAGCGAGACACGCCTCCTATTGACTCGAATAATGAACTCACATGACACCTATTTCACTCTCACACGATTTATCTACACAGTCAAGAGAGATGTGATCTCTTAGGTGACGCTAGCTCTTCTCTCTTCTCTACTGTACGTCTATATAACCAAACAATGGTATGCACCCCGAGATGTCTTTGACAAACATTTAGAGATGGACTCTACAACCACGATCGCGGGGGAGAGGGGAAACTCAGAACTAAAGGAAACCACATACTAGAAGCATCTATCTTTGATCTCTCTCACTTTTCAATTTCAATCGATCTGTTGACTTGAGTGTCGAAATATTTTCTCTTGAAATTGCTTCCGAAGATCATTGACCACTCTTTTCGTCTTGCATGTGTTGGTCGACATGTTTTCTCAAACAAATAAATTTATGAATTTGTAGAAATTGGAGGACCTTTTACAAGAATAATAATATTTTAAGAATATTGTCTAAACCGAAAGTTCCATTTTATTTGATCTGCATCAGTTAAAAATACAAGTAAATAAACATTACAAAAGTTATGATGATCTCGTTGGACACTTTTATTTCTGTGTGAAAAAAAAACACAAATAAATTAAGTTTGCGGCTTTGTTGCCTTGCACGCAATCGAGCACTATTATTTGATCGGTGCGACCCGGACACGTAACACGTCACCCCCCGACAACGTTACTTACTAGCCGAGCAATCCCGGTTATCCTCGGGATATCCCAGACATGATCGGCTAAGCATTCGGCCAACAGTTTGGAGACAAAACCAGGGTGCGATTAGCAAACTTCGAATCGGGATTCCATATCCCATGGTGCTGATTGGACGCCGTGCATTTGGATGTTATTGACCTCCCCCACCCCCACCCAAAATAAATATGACTTTCTTTCACACATTTATCCCATTTTAAAACTAATCTTCTTAGTTTTAGTAGTTGTTTAGCTAATCGTGTTAGCTTTAGTGATAAAGACACACTTACTCGACCTTCCCCTGTTCATGCTAATCCCCTGTTTGGACATAATCTAAAGAGGCCATCATGGTGGATGAGCTCTCTTGCTTTGTTGGCCACATCTCCATTAAATTTGGAGGTCCCCTTTATCTTTAAAGAGATGTTGTAACAATTGCACTTTCACAAGTTTTTATTAGTTATTGAATTAATGGTCTAGTGTGCCCACCCAATATTTAGAAAATTGCACTTGCACAAGTGCAATGGATATTTCTGATCTTATCTTTAAGCCAAGTTGTAAGAGAAGGAGACAAAGTCTTATGGCCAAGTTGGTTGCTTCTTGTATTAAAACATGACCAACACCACCACCCCAACCCCCACATAGGGTTTGGTCACCACCCCCTATATCTCTCTCTAGAGCACACAATCATCTAAAAAACATAGTTTATAACACCAAAATCTGATGCTGTATGTGGGTAAATACTATACTAGATATCAAAAGCTAGAAATGATGAAAAATATGTTTTTGTTTACAATATAGAATTTTATGTATCGGTAGAAGACTCAAGTAAAAACACTGGTTGGCCCATGTTGGACTCTCACTAGCTGCACAATCTTTTTGCTTAGTTATGATCAAAGTCGTTAGTGAACCTAGGGTTTTGTATTAAGGTCTGCAAATTAATGTAAATAATCATGCAATCCTTTGCTGAAAATATTGATTAGAGTAAGAAGACATTGACCTACAAATATTCATTTTATGATGAAGTGTTCGTACCAAATCTATCATCAACTATAGAGATTGGTACATTAATAAGTGATCTAGTGATTAGCATTCTATGACATCATAAATTCAAATGTTAAAGAGAAATATAATTTAAAATTAATTTAAAAAAATATTATAATAGGCTAGTTTCCAAAATCTTTTTTCATAAAATTGGATTTCGTATGAACTTGATCATTAGATCCAATATCTTCTCCTTTTGACTACTTTTTTTATTTTTCATGTCATAAGCACTTTAAATAACGGCGTGAGTTTGAACAGTGAGCCTGTGATCTCTATTCAGAATCATATTCTCATGGCTTTTGTGTAGGCCACAGAAGATAATCAGCAAAAACATTAGTAAAGTCCAAATCTTTAGACATTCAGATAGATCTTATCCGATCGACCACAAACTAGAAATGTTTATTATGAGAGGTGTACTAGTGCATTATCTTATCTCTTTAAAGGTTCCTTCTAAATCTATTTTTAATGAGATTTAAATTCAAGACCCCGTTATATATAGATATCTTACAATAAAATTGATGCAAATCGATTTGTGATCTAGATAATGTGGTGGTATTATTTGATAGAAGGCATCAATGATTCCCAATTAACAATTAAAAGATAATTATTGATAGTGCTGAATAATGGTGTCGACGATGACAAGTGACGAGTAATAGTAACAAAAATGAGCTCCAAAAGATGATGATAGAGGGATATATAGCCAAGTTAGCTCCAATCAATCTATATCAGTATTAAATCGTAAACCTTTCTTACCGTAAACATTTTTAGGCTATGTACACATGTACACATGTTCGATTAGTGTTTGTAACACTATTAATGTGGATCCGAGTTAACCGCTTTCATATCGGTAACCGACCGGAAGTATCCGGATCCGCCCCTGCGGACAAAAGACAGACCACTTTTTACTGTTCCACTCTAGGGAGTGACGTCACCTTCACACAGGGGGGGACCCCGGTGGCCGGAGCGCCTGAGATTTTTAAGGTAACACGTCGCCACTTGCAGGAAACGCCCCCGGGGGACCACTCCCGCCGGTCGGGCATACGTGTCGAACAGGGCTACGCCCGCCACGCGGCGACCGCAGCGGCACCCCAGTCTCATCCCGTCAAAAGCAAAAAATGGGCAAGTGGGGTGCTCTGCGCCCCCCCCCCGGGCGGGCCCCACGTGCCGTTTTCGAGCACACCGTTTTCGAGCACACCCCGCGCCATCGGCTGGGGTCGCCAAAGCGGCGGCGGCTAAAAGCTGCGAAGCCGGCTTGACGGCGCCCGTTGGAACCGGCGCATCCGGATCAATCAGATCGGGCCGTTTCGATCCGACGGCCCCTGATGCGCCGCTCCAGGACGGTACGTTGTGCCGCGGGTGCACCGCTCCCCGCACCCACAGGGTTTCGCTGAGGAGAAAAGTTTATTGCACTTGTATGTTGACTAAGTAACCGCTCATATGATATTTCTAAGAGTGATAAAATGATAATTTAATTGTTAGATATCATATGAATTTGTTATCTAATCATATTATACTTAAAATACAATATATAAGTGTAATAAATTTTTCTCTTCATCTAGATCTTGTGCCTGATCTAATACCAATACGTCCATTGAACGGTGACTAACTACATCTATTGTGAGATCTTTTTCTATTTGGGAATGTGAATGGATTAAAAGACAGAAATAAAAATATGTTTTTGTATTAAAATATGTTTTTGTATTAAAAGTATTTAATGCAGCATAATAATCTTTTCAAGGTAGGTACTGTTTAGATGAAATGAAAAAGATGATTCTCTAGTCCAAGGGTTTTAAGTTTTCCCTTGCACTCCTTTACCCTAGAGACCCTAAGAGCAAAACGAACTACAACTCTACAAAAGCTAAAACCTTACTAAAAAATCATTAATTATATCATAATAAAGTTTTCCTCGTTATTTAAATTTATACATATTTATGAAATAATGAAAACCCTTAAATATTTTCGCTGAGAAGATTTTTCATTCTTTTTACATATACATAAATTGGAAAAAAAAAAGAGAAAATATCAGCTATCGCCCATGGATGGCTTCCTTCATTATTTTAATTTACACATATTTTGAAATATTTTAAACCTTTAATATCTTGTAGAGAAGAGTTTTTTAGTATATATTTATATATGTATTTAAAAAAAATGCTAAATATCCAAAGTGTTCTAATATTTGATGTTAGAAACAAAGCGGGTGGAGTTCACACCGTCTAAAGTAGATCCCACCATAAAAAGTGACTTTGGCGGCGGCGGAGGGGGGAGATATATGTGGGGTTGGGGAAAGGCACAAATGAGATTAGAGAAGAATGATAATTTGGTGCAAGAGGTTACTTAATCCGGGGGTTTTGAGGATAAAAAAAAATAAATGTGGAGTTAAGATACCTCATTTTTCTTGATGACTTATCTTAATCTTCTTTAATTTTTGGATCTTATTTTTCCTTCCCAAATTATTTTATCTTAAAAATAAAGTTAAGTAACCGTCGGTTATTTTAACCGAGAATATTACACTGTAAGTGGATATTTAACATCTCTCATTTGAAAAATGTTGAAAATATAATTAGAAAATAGGAAAAAAATGAAAATACTATTTACAGCCTAATTTTCATGAAGTTGGGCTCAATGGACCAGGAGATATGGTGCTTTCTCCCGACAGCAACTCTGGCCGCAAGACACGTGGCTCGATCTCGAGTCGGCTCCGAACCCGCCGCTCTGGGATACAGCTAAGGCGGGGCGAGCGGATATTATACA
Organism: Colocasia esculenta; assembly: GCA_014218235.1. Taxonomy (NCBI): domain Eukaryota; kingdom Viridiplantae; phylum Streptophyta; class Magnoliopsida; order Alismatales; family Araceae; genus Colocasia; species Colocasia esculenta. Next base: position 22,049,842 of record CM024753.1, on the reverse strand, counting down.
TAAAAAAGGGCGGTTAAATCCCGAAAAGGACGCGGCGCCTTAACATATGATGGACACGTGGCGACCAGGCGGACCACTCTTTGAGAGAGACACGTGTTCTGTGGACAGGCTAGCCGGTCGGGGCCGTGTCTGGGAAAGGGCGCTAGCGTAGGTTCCAGAGCCACGTACCAAGTGGGGATAATTACACGTAGGACACGTGGAGGTTCGCGGGGGTCTTTTAAGCGCAGTAGGGGGCAATTTTGGGATTTTGAAAATTCCCATGCCAAACGAGCAGGGAAGAAAAAGGGAAGAAAACAGAGGAAAACTACCCCCGCGCAGGTTGGTCTCTGCGGCGTTGTTCCCCTCCTATGGCGGGTCTGCTGGCTTCTTCTACTCGGCCGGCAAGCTCTTGATCGGAAAGTTCGCGTTTTGGGTGCTGGGTTTCGCTCGGATCGGTCCCGAAACGTCTGTTTCTGAAGAAAGATGGGGGAAAGGTGGCGCTTTTTTTGATTTCTGTCAAAATTTCTGGTCCTGTCCAATCGGTTCCATGGTTCAGTTGTTGTCGGAGCGGGATTTTTGTTCGGGAGTGGACGGGGTTTTGTAGGTTTTGAGGGGGGGAATCTGGGGGTGGGGGAGGACCCGGGAGGACCGGGTTGGATCTCCGGGGAGAGTGCAGGGTGGTCGGGGGTGGGGGAGATGGCGGAGGCGAGGGAAGGGAAGGCGGGGCGGCCGGCCTCCCCGCGTGTCCATAGCTATGCGAGGGACCTGCTGCGGCGGTTCTCGGGGAGCTTCCGCCCGGAGGATCTGGGCGTGGGGGAGTCGGCGGCGACGGAGGAGGACTCCGCGGAGATCGAGCTCAGCCTAGGGCTCTCCCTAGGGGGGTGCTTCGGGGTGGACGCGGTGCAGCGGAGGGGACTGGTCCGGTCGTCGTCGGTGGCGTCCCTCCCTTTCCTGCAGCGGGAGGAGCAGGACCAGGACCCCCCCTCCATCCCCGTGCTGGCGAGGACGTGCTCGCTGCCGGTGGAGGCGGAGGAGGAGCAGAGGAAGCGGAAGGAGCTGCAGAGCCTAAGGCGGCTGGAGGCGAAGAGGAAGAGGTCGGAGAAGAGGAACGGCGCCCGGTGGGGTTGCAGGGACCGGGCGGGGGCCCCGGCGGAGGAGGGCCGCGGGGATGGGATGCAGCTTGACGGCGACGTCGGCGCGGGGAAGGAGGAGAAGGCCGAGGGGGAGCGGTTCCGGGCGGCGTGCCCGCCGGCTCCGAACGGCGCGGTGGCGGCCAGGGCGGCGGCGCGGGCGGCGGAAGGGATGAGGGGGTTCGCGCCAGTGACGCAGGGCTCGGCGGGTTCGCCGGGGAGCAGCTCCTCCGGGGTGTCCGATTTCGACAACCGGCCGCCGATCCGCCAAGGTAATATTTTATGTTTTTGCTACATTATGTGAACTGTGAACAGTAATTTCTTGCTAGTTCCACCTACTCGCCTCTGATTTCACCTCATCAGTCAGAAAAATCTTCACTTCTTGGGTGCAAAATTGGGTATAGTTGTCAGGACCAATGAGTAGATATAACCATCCTTGAACTTAGTTTTATTTTATTTTTTCCATATCCCATTTTCTTGGATTTTTTTTACAACTTTCCTGGGTCGAATAGTTAAGTAAGTTAAGTTAGCACTTGGATTTCTCATGCCATAACTTTTTTTTGAATTTCTTATTTAAGGGTGCATAATTTTTTTGTGTGGACTTGTGACAATATCTTATCTTCTTGGCTGTTTTGAAAAAAAATTTAGTGGGTTCCACTAAAGAAGAGTAGATCGATGAAAGTTTTCCTTCTCCACCTCTCTCTTATCATCATCTGGAGTGGTTTGCTATTCACGAGCTGTTCCATTTTTCTCTCTTATCTCCTCGTGGCTTAGTAGTTTTTAAGTTAAAGTTGTAAGAGCAGCTAGGTAGCTGGTGATGTTCTACAGCTCCCTTTCTGAAATCCGAATGTTCTGCATGAATGCAGTGGTTAGATTACGGAAAGTTTTAGACATCATGAAGGTAATTAAGAAGGTAAAGATTTGAACTCGTAGCAGTGCACGGCAAGGAAAGGTCATGTAGTGCAGCTACTTGTATTTGTTTATGATCTGGAGAATGGCCGGTTGGTGCTGATCACATACGTTGTATCATCAACCATGGTAGCTATGAAGGAATCTGCAGGTGCGACTCTAGGCAGGTGGCAACCGGAACACAGGAAGAAATGCTGAGCCCTGCTGCTTCTGTGAATTCTTTAAAAGGAGTACTCCAGTGGAAAAAAGTACAGGCGTGTCTGGTTTCTATGGAATTCACTAGGCTATAAAACTACTAGTTCTTTCCTCGATGAGCAGAAAGCGCAGAGTGCCCACTTGTTGGTTTGCCATTCCCAAAACCCTCGCCAAATTTGTTCTCTGATATCGAACACAATTGGAATATTTAATGTGTATTTCCTTGCGTGGGGATCAGCAAAGTTGCATGCGTCCCCTAATCATCATCATGAGATTGGAATGAGCGTGACTATTTTTTTTTAGCTACAAGTGGTTGGTGGTGTTGGATGAAACTTCTACTGGTTTACTTTTCCCCTGTGTGTCTTGGCCCTTGGTTCTTTCATTGGGGCTGACAGTTGCTCTGTGAATTTGCTGCATGGGTTTCACCAGCTGCACCCTTCGGCAAATGGATCTCCGGGGCTGGTAGCTCTACATGGCCCTCCCTTTCTTTGTGAACAGCCTCCACAAGACCTTTGACAGATTTCTCTTCTTTCTAAAGTTACCTTGGCCAGGACTCTAGCTAGCACATTTACCTTGTAGAGAGTTCATGCAGGTACAAGCCCAATCTGATACTCTTTGCAAATTCTTACAGTGAGTACCCTAATTGTGTTCAATATGGCATAATTAAGCCTCACAATGACTCTTCTGTTTAGACTAAGTAAACATTTCCAACACTGGGACATGGTGGGGAGCAAGTTGACATCTGGCACAGATAACTAGATCAGCAGAGTCTTTTCATTGATATGGTCCTCCTCACTCAGGTGTAGCTACTGTGGGTAGAAGTGAAACATGGGGTAAATGTTACCTCCTTTTTCAAGGAGGTGCAATGTCTGACCTGAAAACAGTAGACAAATTGAGTAGCTCCCTCCCTTCCTCCTTCATAAGGAGCAAAAGGAACCAGATCACTCACCAATGACATAACCTCAGATCTTGCTCGCTGCATTGCATGGGGGAACGCGCATGTTTTACTTTTGTATACCAATTTGTTGCTTGTGGCTATCACCTCACTACATCACTACATCTTTGTTTCTTGTTGTGCCGCCTCCAGGGTCTGGTGTTGTAGGAGCACTCGGCAATGGTGCGGAACCAAGCCCGTCCGTCTTCCAGCCACTGCCCAACCATACAGACAGTAAGGCAGCAGTGAGCCCCATGTCGTCGTCACTAGCAAGACAACCAAGCTATACCCAGATGGAGGTGGAGGACTCTTCAGTGAAGCCGGTGGCCGCCGCCGCCTCCTCCGCCCCCAGAGGAGGAGCGAATGGCCTGAGAAACATGATGGAGGAGATGCCCTGCGTGTCGACGAGGGGCAGCGGCCCCGGCGGGAGGAAGGTGGAGGGCTTCCTCTACCGGTACAGGAAAGGGGAGGAGGTGAGGATAGTGTGCGTCTGCCATGGCAGCTTCTTCACCCCGGCGGAGTTTGTCAAGCATGCCGGAGGCGGCGATGTTGCTCACCCTCTGAGGCACATCGTCGTCAACCCCAACCCATCCAGCTTCTTGTAATATTTAGTTCTTTCTTCTGGGCTTTTAATCAGATGTCTACGAAAGGGAGAAAAAAGGAAGGAAAGGGAGTAAAGACCTCTCTTCCTCTTCCAAGCCTTTGTTAGTTGTTGCCAGTCTTCCTTGAGCTTTGTGAGGGCACCATGCCTCCTCTTCTTCTTCTTCTTCTTGTTCTTGTTCTTGAACAGAGGGGAGATGAGATAGCTTTGTTCACATGTGCCTTTGCTGCTGCCTTTTTGTTGCACCAGGCCAAAGTGTGGTGTTAGAAGAAGTTCCAAGGTGTCATCTCTGGTTTCCTCTCAAAAGTATTTGTGGTCTCACAGAAGGTGTTAACTGGAAGGTTTAATCCTCACAACTCACAAAATTCCCAAGTTCATAGCCTGGAGGTTGGGGAGATGGGTTGACAACTGCTGCAATAGATGGCATCTAGGAGTGATTACTACACACTGAAGTGCACAACTAAAAAGATGCTGTGCAGTAAGCATATTTTTCTATGATTGGTTCACATGAAGAAATGGAGGTAACATTATATAGATTTTTCATAATAAAGCTTTTATATTATTTTTTATAATATATTTAAACACACAAGAAGTATTACTTTGAGGTCTAAGGTGGTGAGGTGAAGTTTTAGACAAAAGGGTCTTGGTGTTTGATTCTTTTGCTGCCAAGTATAAACTTACACTTCATCCATACCAAAAAAAAATAAAGTGTGAAAGACCTTAGTGGAAAGATCCAAAAATTGACATTTAACTGCCACTTTTACTCAGAGCATGTTGGTCTTTTATTGCTTTCTGACAATAAAAATAAAAAGGTTTCGACTCTTATAGGCTTCTTGGTAGTTAAACTGCATCTTTATGCTTTGGTCAAAAGAGTTTTAACTTTTGGAACTTAGTGCCAAATGGGGGAGTGCAAGCTAGGTTGCAAGATAGGACAAAATTTGAAGGTGTAACACTCTTAATCGGGATTCGGCATCTTGTGTGTTTTACTATTACACATGATTGCAGGAGCTAAAAAAAAAATGTAATTGTAAGAGTTCAAAAAGTAAATATCTAGACTGGAAGAGATTAATATGTAATTAGAAGGGTTGAGGATGAGAAATGTATTTTTTAAAGTAAATTAACTAAAATTCTTAACTGTAACAGGAGAGATCCTTACTGTAACAGAGTTTAACATATACTGTAACAGAAGATAATATTTATTATAATGAATTACAATTCTGTCAAAGATTAAAAAATAAATCAATATTTAATAGAGATTTTTAATTAATTTGTTCTTTTTTATACTGTCGTATATAACTTTGGATTAAAAGAATGCTGTTTTATTTGCATGGTTCTAACACCGTCAGAGTCATATATATATATATATATATAATATAAAATTACATGGGACATAAATAAAACGTACAGCATTTAAAAAAATGGTGATTGTCCCTCCTGAAAGAGATGATGAATCAAGTTTTAAGCAGGTTGCATGCCCAATCAGGCATGTTTAACGAAGGGAAAAACAAACCCTCTCTTTCAACTTACTTAAAACTAGTTTCAATGTTTTAAAATGGGACAAGATTTTAAGAGTTACCATCCTCGAGGGAGCCAGTTAGGGATGTCAATTAGGCCGGGCCGGCCCGAAGGCCCGGTGGCCCGGCCCGATTTTATACGGGCTTGGGCCGCAATTTTTAATTTCTTTTAAATTTTTAGCCCGACCCGGTGTAAGATTGGGCCAGGCTCGGGCTTGGCTCGGCCCGGCTCGGGCGGCCCGGAGGCCCGGTAATTTTTTTATTAAAATAAGTGATACGGTAATAATTCTAATATTATAAAATTTTGGATTGAAAATTATGTTGTGGAACTATGTTTAATGACTTAATATTTATTTCATATTTGTAACAACTAGAAATAAAATTTTCTAGATTAGTCTAATGTTTATTTTATGTTGTTTTGATTCAAAGAACATCAATTTTATTATAAAAATAAATAAATAATAATAGTAATACTTTAAAAAATAAAACCGGGCCGGGCCGGATCTGGGCCGGGCCTTACATAATCGTCCCGAGCCGGGCTGAGTTTCTAAAAACCGGGCCTCGCCCCGGGCCGGGCCGGGCCGAGCCCGACCCGGCCGGTTAGAGACTGGACTGGATCTGGGCCAACCTAGGCCCGATCGAGGCCCGCCCATTGCCACCCCTAGAGCCAGTAAAAGGAACTTTTTTTTTTAGATTAATAGTCTAGTGACTAAAGCCACACGCAAGCACCCATCCACTATCTAACCCACTTGAAGGCAGGGGATGTAAAAAGAATAGGCTTGGTGTTGTTTGGTCTTACAAGAGATGAACCTGTTTAAGACTCGGATGTTATATTTTTCTTCTATAAAATGTGGTTTTGCATTAGTCAAGATCAAAAAATGGCAGGCTACCATTTAAATATGGGGCATGAACTTTATGAAGATGTAAAAAATAAAGTTATTTATCAAAGGGTAGTCGTTTTAAGTCTCATGGCTGAGCCTAAAGTGAACCGAGAGCTTTTGAGGACCCAGTTACATAATTTGTCTGATTTATATGATGTGGTGGTATGATCCTGTTTGGGCCTGAACCAAACGGGCCTCCACTGGAAAGAGAGAGAGGAAACGATTGCTGGTGAGGGCGAAGACCTGCAAAACCAGAAGAAGATCAGGAGGCCCGGTGAAGACCGGGGAACCCTCCGATGCCTAAGTCAGTGAAGAGCTCGAAGGGCAGGGGGTTTCGGAAAAGCAATAGTGTGTTCGCCTGCGGGAGAGAACGTACCGTTGCATGGTACTATACCCGTGTTTTTTATAGGCGTCGGCGTCGAAGCCAACGTGCGTGACGTTCGGCAGATCGTGCCTGAGGAGGCGCCTTGTCGTGCGCGCATACGGGAGGAGTTATGACTCCGGTGCCCGTTGGGCTGCCAGACAGCTCACGTCCATTGATGATGAAGAACGTGGCTTGAGACGGTTACAACCGTTCTGTAAGCCAGAGAGTCTGCTCGGTGCCCATTGGACGGATCTTCCGAGCAGGTGACCCGCACGGGGGTCGAACATGCTGTTCGGTGTCGTCCAGGGATGTTCCGCGCAGCGGGGCTACTTGTTCTGGTCGGAGGCCCTCTGCAGCTGTTCGGAAGGCGTCTGCTGACGAGCTCGGCAGCGCTTCGCTAGGAGCAGCAGCAGGCGTGGGGCCCTTCTCCTTCCGTTCCTCTTGGAAAGCGTGAGACCTTGCGGGAAGGTCACGTCGTGGAGAAAGCGCTTGATGGGCTTTGACGTTTTTGGGCTTAGGTGGCAGAAACGGCCACCACACTTGCCCCCCACGCCCTCAAGGGGCGCAGAAGCCAAGGCACTTGAGGGCGGCGCCCGCTCGGGTGTCATCTCCGCCATAAATGCGGTATCGCCCTCGGAGATCCGAACAGGTCTGTAGTGGCGCTCCCGCAGAGGGGTTAGCCTCGAAACGGGGTTTCCATGATGACTACGTGGGTCGTGTCATACCTGGAGCGTCCTACGCCAGATCCGAACGGTCATCTGAGGGTCATTCGAGAGGAGGCTCAGAATGGAGGGAAAACGCCGTTTCCCGTCCCGCTTCGAATTTCGCGCCTCACCTTCCTTATAAGGAAGGGGAGGGGACGAAAGCAGGGTCTTCGTCTTCGAAAAGTTTTCCGGAGTGCACTGCTTTCCAGCCTGATCTCCGTCTTCATCTTCTCCTTCGTCCCTTCTTGCCGTCGTTGCCCCTTACGATCCTTCCAGCCATGGCAAGCAAAGGGAAGGCCGTCGCCGTGCGAGCGGGGTGACCGTCGCGGCGGCTAGTGGAGTACGATGCCGCCACTACAGCGGGCTCCGCGAGCGCTTCAGGATCGGGGAGGAGTACGAGATCATCGACGCCAAGGAGAGCGACTCCATCCTGGTGAACAAACCGGGCTGCCTGATCCTCTCTGTTGACCACCTAGAGGCAGGCTTCCGGCTGCCGTTGCCGGAGGTGGCGAAGGCGCTCCTGAATACCTGGGGTTTCGCCGATACAGCTGACGCCCAACTCTTGGAGGTACATATGTATCTTCGGCGTCGTCTGCAAGTTGAAAGGGATCCGGGGCTCGGCGGACGTCTTCCGAGCGCACTTCAAGCTGTCTGCTTCGCGGGCGTCGGGAGCAGACATCTACTACGCCAAGCACCGCACAGACCGGATGCACATCGGCCTGTCCAACAAGTACTCCAACAACAAGGGTTGGATGGACAGGCTGTTCTTCGTGCGCCACCGGAGTGGTGCTGAGTGGGGATTTCCCACTGTTATGCGCTCTGCGCGGAAGGGCAGCTTTCCCAAGCTGATCCAAGACGAGGCGAAGGCGTCGGACAAACTTTTCCGAGCAGGTGTTCGGAATGGAGAAGGATACGTGACCGAGTACCTGCTCGTAAAGTACGGGTTGAGCAAACCATGGAGTAAGTACACGACCTATCGATCGTTTACTTGTCGGTTTTAATGATTTTGCTCTAACCCTTCTTCTTCTTCCATGCGCAGCTGCCGCGGAGTTGGAGGCTGGACGGGATCAGGAGGTGAACGAAGACTTCGCCGAGCAGATCCCTATCACGGCGCATAAGGTGTTCGAGGGCGATGATGTCGCGGCTGTTGTTCGGGTACCCTCTGCCGTGAGGGTTAGTACCGCTGTAACCACGGCGCTCACCGCTCCTTCGCCTGCCACGAAGCGTCCTGCCGAAGCACAGGCCTCTGAAAAGGGGCCTGAAAGGATCCGGCTGAAGAAGAAGGCTGCCAAGGAGGTGGTTCCGGCTGGAGCTCGGGCTTCTTTGGCGGAGGGTGCCGGGGCGAGCCGGCCTTCTGCTTTCGCTAAGAAGAGGCCGGTTCTACTTGAAGAGAGCGCGGAGGAAGAGGAACAGCTCCGTGTTAGGAAGAAGAGGAAGACAGTCCGAGCTACCCCTCCACGCGATGAGGAGGGGGTTGAAGAAGAGGAGGGGGTGCAGTTGCTGCTGCACCGAAGAGACAAGGCCGTACTATCGGCCGATCAGGGAGTGCCGTGGGTGGCTTCCCCGGAGCGCCCAGGGGTCGCGCAGGAGATGGCGACCGAGCTGGGGCTTGTCGTCGTGAGCGACGAATCCAGAAGCCCTGCTCTGGAAGAGGCCAGGGGCTCTACCTGTTCGAAGGATGAGGAGCCTTCTGGAGCCTCCCACGTTGGTGGAGCGGAGCACGGTGTCACTAGCAACACCGCGGGGGCTCCTTCCGTAAGGAGCGGAGGAATTGCGGCGTCTCCTGTTCGGCAGGAGGAGGTCGCCAATGCTGTGGAAGTTCCCGCCCCTGTTGGGTGGTTTTGAGTGGCGTGGTGGCGCAGCGTCAACCACTATTCTTGCTTTAGAACAAGAAGTTGTTCCTGCAGCGAGGGCCACTGAAAAGGCGGCCGCGACGTCGAGGGCGTCCGAAGAGGTTGCCACTTCCGCTGGGGGAATCCTGCCCCCCATGCCCCCCTCCGAGGTGGTTGCTAACGAAGAAGCAACCTCCAAGGTAGTCAAAGGCAATGGGGGGAGGGTGCGGGTACTGCTCGGGCTGAAGAGTCCGAGGACGACCAAAGACCTCTTAGCGAGGCGCTTCTGAAGAGACCTCCCGGAGCTCCTTCGGTGGCAGCGTTGGAGGCGACCCTTCGTCGGATGGAGGATACGCCAAGAGAGCTGCCTGCGAGCCCCACTGCTTCTTGTCTTGAACGGTTGGCAAGATGCCTAGATCTTCCTTCCGAACAGACTCCGGAGAAGTCAGTGGAAGGTTACCAGCCGGAGGGGCAGATGGAAGACGGTCTGAGCGACGTCGACGTAGAGGTGCTTGCGGACGAAATGTCCAAGTCACTGGGCACTCTGAAGGCTTTAGCTGTTCGGGGCCAGAGACAGAAGTATCTCCACGAGGCGCAGATAGCCTTCTGTGATGAACTTTCGGCGAGGCATAGAGCTCGCGAGGCGGCGCTGGAGGAGGAGGTGAAGAACCTCAAAACTGCTCTCCATGCCGCGAAGCTAGATGCTGCCTTGGCGCGGGCCGAAAAGGACGCCCTAGCCAAGGTAGTAGTAGATGCGGAGGCCCGTGCCATTGCTGGTTACAAGGCCGGGCCAGATTACAAGGAAGACTTGGAGCAATATGGGGCTCGCTGCTACAAAGTGGGCCTCAATGCCGGGAAGGAGGCGGGGGAGAGGCTTTCTTGGGTCGAACGCGCCCGAGAAGCCTTCGAGGCTGCTGTTCGGGAATGCCAACGCCGTACTCAAGATGTCCGTTTAGATGGTGTGCGGTTCGCACAATTTCAGTCTGGGCGGATGTCCTGTTCGGGTGAGGGTGCTGGTCCTTCCGAACAAGCTCCTTAATTCCCCTGCCTCATGTCTTCTCGTCCTTCTCTTTTTGTAATCTTCGGCCAAGAAAGGCTTGTAAGCACAAGAACCTTTTATGAATGAAATTCTCTGCTTTATGGATTTTTCTATAGCGTCTCTTTCTCTATCTTCTCCCTGTTATGGTTGTTCCTGCTCGGATCGAAATCCGTTAGCTTCGTGAGTATTGCATGTAAAACACAGACCGTTGGGTACCGTAAAGGAGGTTCCGATCAGGTATATATGCCAAATGCTCGTGAAGCAACAGGAGTAAGGAGAAGAGAGGTTGGATGCTGAAAGAAGGCTTTTATAGATGATAAGCCTTGAGATTAGAGACATGCCAAGTCCTGGGAATGGCCTCGCCACTAGGAGTAGTTAGCTTATATGAGCCTTTCCCAAGGACGTAGGTGACCTGATAAGGTCCTTCCCATTTGATGGCAAGTTTACCGACTGCTCTTCGGGGGTCCGAAGCCGAACAGCGGCGCAAGACCAAATCTCCCACATTGAACCGCCTCTCCTTGACTCGCGCATTATAGTATTGCGCAAGCCGTTGTTGATAAGAAACGAGGCGAATGCTGGCGTCGCTTTGTCGTTCGCCCAGCATGTCCAAGTTCTCTCGGAGAGCACGGTTATTGGCGGCTTCGTCGAAGTGGGTTGTTCGGATGGTTGGAAGGGCTACTTCCAAAGGTACAACTGCTTCTGAGCCGTAGGCTAGGTGGAAAGGTGTTTCCCCTGTAGCTACCCGAGCAGTTGTTCGGTGACACCAAAGGACATTTGGGAGCTCATCGATCCATGATCCACCTGCAGCCTCCACTCTGGTTCGGATCCCGTGCAGCAATGTTCGGTTGGCATTCTCGACCAAACCGTTAGCCTGGGGATGAGCCACGGAGGTGAAGTGGTTGTAGATCCCGAGCTCGGCGCACTTTTGCTTGAAGAAGGTGCTGTCGAACTGTCTCCCGTTGTCAGATGTAATCACCCTTGGGATGCCAAACCTGCAGAGAAGGTTCTTCCATACGAACTTCCACGCGGCTTGTTCGGTGATTGTGGCAACGGGTTCGGCCTCGATCCACTTGGTGAAGTAGTCGATGGCCACGAAAGGAACTTTTTCCGCCCTTGGGCCTCTGGAAAGGGGCCCAAGATGTCAATGCCCCATCTGGCAAAAGGGCGCGGCTCGAACAGACTGTGAAGCTGTTCGGCTGGTTGCTTGATGAGTACTCCGAACTTTTGACATTCTGGACACTTCCTGACGAAGGACATGCAATCCTTCTGAAGAGAAGGCCACCAGAACCCTGCCCGGATGAGGCTGCGCGCTAGTGTTCTGCCCCCCAGATGGCTTCCGCACAGCCCCTCGTGAACTTCCTCTGTGGCCGCAAGGGCCTCCTCAGGGTTGAGGCAACGCAGAAGAGGTCTCGCAAGGGACCGCCGGTACAGCTTGCCTTCTACGAGGGTGAAATGCTGCGAGCGCGTCCTAACTTTCCGAGCTTCATCTTGTTCGGCCGGAAGCTCACCTCGGAGGAGGTACGCCACGAGAGGGTCCACCCAACTTGGAGTTGGTGGGCCCGTTTCTATGGCGGCTACATTAGTCTCCGTGCTCGGCGAGGCGAGCTCTTCGATGAACACAGAGCGAGAAGGGGTGATGTCACCTGAAGATGCCAATTTAGCCAGTGCATCAGCTCGCGCGTTCTGCTCCCGTGGAACATGTATAACCTCGAAGTATGCGAGGTCCTCTGTCTGGCTCTTGACCTGTTGGAGGTATTGAGCCATGCGAGGTTCCCTTGCTCCGAACTGTCCGCTCACCTGGCTGGCGACCAGCTGGGAGTCACTAAAGACTCTAAGCCGAACGGCCCCAGGTGCCTAGCCATGCGAATACCGGACAGTAAAGCTTCGTATTCGGCGACGTTGTTGGAGGCTGGAAAGCGGAAACGAAGGGCGTATTGGAACTCTAACCCCTCCGGGGAGGTGAGGACCAAACCTGCCCCGCTTCCGGTGACACAAGAGGATCCGTCAACATAGAGCTCCCATGGGGTTCGTCTGCCAACGGCGGATCCTGCTCGGCTGGAAGGGTACATTCCGCCACGAAGTCCGCTAACGCCTGCGCTTTAATCGCCGTCCTTGGTCGGAAGCTGATGTCAAACTCACCAAGCTCTATCGCCCACTTGACCAACCTGCCGGAAGCCTCCGGTCGCTGAAGGATGGATTTCAACGGTTGATCGGTCAGGATTGCAACGGAATGGGCCTGGAAATAGGGCCTAAGCTTCCGAGCAGCTGTAACGAGAGCAAGGGCGAGTTTTTCTGCCCTGGGGTACCTCCTTTCAGCTTCTTGTAGGACCCTGCTGATGTAGTAAACAGGATGCTGTGCCGCTCCTACTTCTCTGATCAAAACCGCGCTGATGGAGTGTTCAGTGACCGAAAGGTACATGAACAGAGGCTCTCCGTGCACAGGCTTTGAGAGAATCGGAGGGGTCGCCAAATATGCCTTCAGCTCGGTGAAGGCGGACTCGCACTCGTCAGTCCACAGTACTTGCCCCCCTTGCTTCGAGGAGCTTTTAGGGCCTCGGAGCAACTTGAAGAAGTTAAAACTTCTCTCTGCTGCTCGGGACATGAACCTGCTCAGTGCAGCAAGACGACCTGTCAAACGTTGGACGTCGCGCACTGTCTTCGGACTGGTCATCTCAAGCACTGCTTGGATTTTTTCCGGGTTCGCCTCTATTCCTCTGTTTGATACGAGGAACCCGAGGAACTTACCCGACCGAACACCAAACGCGCACTTGGCGGGATTAAGCTTCATGTTGTACTTTCGCAGGACTGCGAAAGTTTCTTGGAGGTCGGAATGTGATCAGTACTCGGAAGAGTCTTGACCAACATGTCGTCTACGTAAACCTCCATGTTGCGCCCGATCTGCTGCTCGAACATTTTGTTGACCAGCCGCTGGTAAGTTGCGCCTGCATTCTTCAGACCAAAGGGCATCCTGGTGAAGCAGTATAAGCCTAGGTCTGTAACGAACGTCGTGGCGTCTTGATCCGGAGGGTGCATGCTAATCTGGTGGTAGCCAGAGTAGGCATCCAAAAAGCTGAGAAGCTCGTGCCCGGAAGTAGCGTCCACCAACTGGTCAATGCGCGGCAGAGGGAAGTTATCCTTGGGCGTCGCCTTATTAAGATCTTTGTAATCTACGCACACTCGCCATTTGCCATTGGCCTTGCGTACGAGGACCATATTGGAGATCCATATTGGATATTGGGCTTCTCGGAGGAGCCCAACAGTTCGGCCTTTAGTCACGTGATCCTGAATCACGATCTGTCGTTCTCGGTTCACTGGTCGCCTCCTTTGCTGTACTGGTGGGATCCGTGGATTCAGCCGAAGGCGGTGCACCATGACTTCCGGAGGAATGCCTGGAAGGTCGTCATCGGACCAAGCGAACACGTCCAAATTGGTCAGCAGGAAGGCTGTGTAGCGTTGCTGTTCGGCTTCTGTCAACAGGGCACCCAACCTGAATAGGGATTAGATCTTCAGCAGGCGCTCCTCGCTAGTTGAAGGCTGATCGGAAGTCGGGGAGCCGGAACAGCGAGGGTTTGCTTGTCTCTTAGGGAGAGGACGTAGCAACGGCGGGACTCGCGCTGACATCCGAGCACTTCGCCCACACGCTCGGAGTAGGAAACTTCATCTTTTGATGGAGCGACGAAGGTACTGCTTTAATGCGACCGATCAGACCTCTGCCTAGGATAGCGTTGTATCCAGGCATATTGTTGACGACCAGAAAGTCAACAATTTTGGTCACAGCCTTTGGAGCTGTTCCCAAGGTGATCGGAAGGTGAATCCTTCCCATGGGCTGGACCGAAACTCCCGAAAAGCCGAACAACGGCGAATTTACAGGAGTGAGTTGATTGGCGAGCAGGCCCATGAGAACGAAACAGTCGTAAGCCAAGACGTCGGGGGCACTTCCATTATCTACCAGAATCCGGCGCACATTACAATGGTTGATGGTGGCCGAAACGACCAGAGCATCAGTGTGCGGGGTCGTAACCCCTACAAGATCTTCATCCGAGAAGGTTATAACATCTTCGGATTGTGCGCGTGCGGGACTGGTAGGATATGGGGCCGGCCGAACAGTCGGGGGCCTGTCTACACATGCACTCGCCTTGCGTAATCGCGTCGGCTTCGAGTGCTTTCACCGCCCGCGCCGAAACCTCCCGCGATCACGTTGATCTCCTGCCCATTGGGCTCGTTGTTGATCGGCTGCTCGGGAGTGCGGTCTCGACGTCGGGGGCGCTCTTCGTTCCGGCGCCCTTCGTTCCGGCGCACGAACCGTCCAAGGTAGCCCGCGCTTGATAAGGTCTTCGATTTCGTCCTTAAGCTGGCGGCACTCGGATGTGTCGTGGCCGTGGTCGCGATGAAAGCGACAGTACTTATTTTGATCGCGCTTCCGGGGGTCGGAGCGCATTCTCTGGGCCACCGAACAAAAGCTTCATCCCTGATCTCTGCCAGGATTTGTTCGGGAGCCACGGTGAGGGGGGTGTAGTTGGTGAAGTGGCGCGGACGGCGTGGAGAATCGCCATTACGCCGTCCCTTCTTCCGATCTCGGTCGGAACCATTGTCGGAAGGCCGCTTCTTGTCCGACTGCTCCTCCTGTTCGACCCTGCTCGCCGCCAGGCTCTCCTCACAAGCTGCATGGCGCTGTGCGATGGAGAGTAGTTCGGCGAGGGTGGCAGGCTGCTGGACGCCGAGGGTCCTCTGCAGAAAACCGTCGCGAGTGCCCTGGATGAGGGCACTGGTGGCTAGAGGGACGTCCAGGCGCGAGATGCGAAGCGCCTCTGTTCGGAACCTCTTGACGAAGTCCCAGAGTGCCTCGCCTTTCTTCTGGCGCACGGTCAGGAGAGAAGCCGCCGTCCGCAGCTGAGACCTTCCACCAAGGAAGTTGTCCCGAAAGGACTTCTTCAATTGGCGGAAGGAGGTGATAGAGCCCGCAGGGAGGGTTTCAAACCAAGCCCTGGCGGTCTCCTTGAGGGTTGCAGGGAAAGCCCTGCACTTGGCCGCATCTGATGCTCCGTGGAACACCATATGCGATTCGAAGCCGTGGATGTGGTCGGCCGGGTCGGTTGTGCCGTCGTAGGGCGCGATGGTGGGAAGAGGGAGCTTGGAGGAGACCAGGGCCTCCAAAATCTCCCTACAGAAAGGAGAGCGGAAGTCCAAGTCGTCCTCCACTGGAGCCTTGCCCTCCGCACGCTGAACCATCGCGTCCATGCGGCGTTCGAGATCGACCATACGTTGGAGGCGCCTGGCGAGCTCCTGCTCGGAGTTGGCGGGGCCCCCTCGTCCCGACGTGTGGGAGTTGCCTCCCACTACTGATCGAGGCGGACGGGGGGAGATATAGAGCGTCGAGGCGAACGCCCGCGGCGCTCTGGTGCCCGCTCCTCCGATGGGGCCCGGAGGGACCGGCGTGGTGACGCCTTCTGCTCCTGCGGCGCTGGGGGACGTGGGAGCGTCGATGCGACGATTCCGCCTGCCGCTCGCGTGGCAGGGAGACCGCCGGGGCCGCAACCCCCGCCAACTGGGCCTGTAGGGCGAGGCAGACGCCCGTCAGCTGATGCATTTGTCCCCGAAGCTCTGCCACTTCTAGGGCCGTTGCCGGTGCAGCAGCCGTTGGTACTGGGACGTCGTGATTTGCGCCGGTAGCAGTGCCGGCGACGTCATTAGGAGGAGATTGGCGACGAGAGGCCCCTCGCGACTGGCGAGACCTCGTCGCCCTGCTTCCTACATTCTGGTATGAGGATCGCCCTCGAGCCATGGCAGTGTCGTTCCCACAGACGGCGCCAAAATGTGGTGGTATGATCCTGTTTGGGCCTGAACCAAACGGGCCTCCACTGGAAAGAGAGAGAGGAAACGATTGCTGGTGAGGGCGAAGACCTGCAAAACCAGAAGAAGATCAGGAGGCCCGGTGAAGACCGGGGAAACCCTCCGATGCCTAAGTCAGTGAAGAGCTCGAAGGGCAGGGGGTTTCGGAAAAGCAATAGTGTGTTCGCCTGCGGGAGAGAACGTACCGTTGCATGGTACTATACCCGTGTTTTTATAGGCGTCGGCGTCGAAGCCAACGTGCGTGACGTTCGGCAGATCGTGTCTGAGGAGGCGCCTTGTCGTGCGCGCATAACGGGAGGAGTTATGACTCTGGTGCCCGTTGGGCTGCCAGACAGCTCACGTCCATTGATGATGAAGAACGTGGCTTGAGACGGTTACAACCGTTCTGTAAGCCAGAGAGTCTGCTCGGTGCCCATTGGACGGATCTTCCGAGCAGGTGACCCGCACGGGGGTCGAACATGCTGTTCGGTGTCGTCCAGGGATGTTCCGCGCAGCGGGGCTACTTGTTCTGGTCGGAGGCCCTCTGCAGCTGTTCGGAAGGCGTCTGCTGACGAGCTCGGCAGCGCTTCGCTAGGAGCAGCAGGCGAGTGGGGCCCTTCTCCTTCCGTTCCTCTTGGAAAGCGTGAGACCTTGCGGGAAGGTCACGTCGTGGAGAAAGCGCTTGATGGGCTTTGACGTTTTTGGGCTTAGGTGGCAGAAACGGCCACCACATATGATAATCCAAATTATGTAATCTCTTTTTCACAGATGAAATCAAGATTGTTAATGGAGTTTAGGTGCCCCTCTAGATCAACCTACCTTTGTTTCAAGAACACTAAACCCATCTGGCGACTCCAAGTGCTCTGAGAACAGCCTTTTCCTCTAGGGAAGGCACCCTACACAAGTTGGCCAGTGTTTGGTGGAGGTGTGTAGGTTCCTTCAAGCAATTTCATTAGAGAGGAAAATAGTTTAGTAACACCATTTGATAACACATTAAAGTAACATACCAATCAAAATACACCGCAACTTCATCATTTATGAAGTGTTTTTAATTTTTTTATTTCAATTACTAATGCGACATAATTTTAATAATGATGTTATCAAATGATGTTACAAAACTATTTTTTCTATTAAAGAAGTGTCTGGGTGCCTCGGTAATAAATATTCGGAGCACAAGGACTTGTGGTGGGGTCTGTTCAGAGAGCACGGGACCCACCCAACTTGTATAAGGGGCCCAAGTATTTCATATCTGGGCACTTAACATTTCTTTA
Source organism: Colocasia esculenta (assembly GCA_014218235.1). Lineage (NCBI taxonomy): Eukaryota > Viridiplantae > Streptophyta > Magnoliopsida > Alismatales > Araceae > Colocasia > Colocasia esculenta. Next base: position 22,032,660 of record CM024753.1, on the reverse strand, counting down.
TATATAATTTGTTTCAAGTACCTTGGACATTTAGTATTTCTCATTAAATTATATTCTATGATCTAAGAGAAACTATTCTGTAGTTTTTAAAAAAAGAAATGCTCAGAACGGATAGTTTTTAGGAACTATTTGCCATTCTTAATAGTTATTAAATGTGGCAAATAACAGTTACAAGTGACAAATAAATTGGACAAAAGTATATTTATTTGTCACCCTTAACAGTCAAATAAATTGCACAAAAAGTTACCTATTCATCACCCTAAACTGCACAAATGACTGTTAAGGATGACAAATAAATTGGATCGGATGATAAAAATTAGAAAAAATTAATTAAAAATTCCTGACTGTAATAAGAAAGTTCTTACGGTAACATGATTTAACATATACTCCAACAGAAAATAACACTTATTGTAATAAGTTACAACTCTGTTAGGGATTAGAAAATGAGTCAAATATCTACGAGGGACTTCTAATTAATTTGTCCTAAAAATTATCTACTCCGACGAATAATAAATATTTCTCTTTTTAAAGAAGACCCATTTTTAAGCTGGTAGGATAGATGGCTAGTTAAGGGCTCAGGCCTCTCAACCATGATTGGTGATGAATGTCAGGACATTTACGTCCAAACACTGTCGATCTGCTGGACAACTTGCTCATTTGGGAGTTAAAAAAATGGGAAACTCCATCTCAAAAACATTGTTTGTTCCACATCTTACTTGAAAATCTAACCAAACTCTTCTTTCGTCGGAGCACGTATAGATGCCTATATCATGAAAATCACCAGCGCCATGCAGCGAATGCTGACAAACACTGTCAAGTCTACGACAATCTCCCACAACATGGAGAATGTGATCTCTAGATTCTCTACTCAACAACTGCCAAAGCTTTCTCTACTCAAAAACCTGCATTGCTACGCACCTTTAAATGGAGAGGAACATATCTGCGTTCTAAACACATGCTTGAATCATTTCGATCAGAGGTAAATTTGTGCAAAACTATATAAACATCTATTAAAGGCACAGATAAATCATGCAAAAATCAAAACATCTTCATCTTGTCCGCAAATGAAGGTATCAGTGTATCATTGAATGAATGTTAAGTAACCTCACAAAAACAAGGATGGCAGTGTCGATTTCGGACTCCGTTTCGAACCCGACCGAAACCAAAACCATTTTGGTTTCGGCGGGTTTCTATTCACTCTATCCCCAGTCTATCCAAATACCAAACATAGCATAAGGGAATTGCGCTTCAAAGGATCTTATTTAGGCTGGTATCGGGTGTGTCGGTTTCGGAAAGTTTAAGGGAATTGCGCTTCAAAGGATCTTGTTTAGGCCGGCATCGGGTGTGTCGGTTTCGGTTTCGGCCGAAACTTCCATGCACAAAAAGCTAGTAACAACATACCTATGACTAACCTTTAAAAAACAAGGAAGATCTAACCATAGTCCTAACATCTAAATTGCCCATCCTGAAATGAGGCCCAGGTAAGACTGTGGTGAGTGAACAACGTCAATGATTGTTAAGATTTTCCCAATAAAGATCACAGCAAGTTGCCAGATCTCTTTCCTGACAATCTAAAGAAAAAGGGGAAAGGACGTTGAAGCAAAAAAAAAAGAACGGAGATACATAATCTGATCAGAACTACAGGCAAAAGATGAGAGAAATGTTCATAGCTTAGAGCAAGAAGCAGAAGAAATATATAAATAAGGCATTCCAGCTACAGTTCTCACATAGAGACATGCGATCGATGAAATGTTCAAAAGTGATCACATAAGCCCACTGTGATCAGTCCCGTGCTTGTCGTGCAGTGGACACCAGCTGTGGGTTGGGGTTGGGGGGGGGGGGAACCTGGAGGCTATACAAAAAAAAAACAACAAAAAACAGCCCACTTTGATCAGCGAATGAGGTGTGTAGGACCTCTTATTCGCTAAGATAAGCCAAAATCTGCTTTGGTAGCTTGGTTAAGAAAACCCACTGCAAATCTAGGGTAGAGAGCTTAACCGCCTGGATAAGAGAACATGGGAAGGCCTCAAATCTCTGCAAATAGATACAGTTTTCCATGAAAAGATTCATGGGAATGCTCTGTGTTGCTATCAAAGCAATATTCTATGGATAATTCTAAACCACATTATCCCAACCCCCTTATCCTAATTGGGTATCGAACAGAGAGGCGAGGATCTCAAGAAACATATCGATATCAAGCACAAAGAGCCGACATACATACGAAGCATGACCATAAGCAGCTTCTAACGCATTACACAGTGAACGTTGAGATCTTTCAAGAGCACAAAAGACGACACCCATAAGCGGAATAACTGGATTTGCAAAAGGACCCAGGTAAGAGCACTGCATCCTCCACTTTTTAAGAGGACAAATAATAAAATTATGAGCAATAAATTCACGAAGCAAAAGAAATCTGCAGAACAAATGAAAAGGTGGCTAATTGAGACTATAGCACAATCACTGAAACAGAAACTATATTCATCGAGCCATGATCGTCAGATAACAAAAGCAAAAATCTTACAAAATATAACAGATTCCAAGGCCAATGCTCTTCCTACAAAACCTTAGATAATGTAATTAATATTTGAGACGGACATGGAAATTATAACGCAAGATTGGATTTTGCTCTGCTCGATCAGGTATGGAAGCATCATGTCTCACCGCCGGCCGCCTACTCGGCTTGCTGCTTCTTCCCACCGTAGACGTAGGTGAGTCCGCACTTGCCGCAGTAGTGGCGGTCGTGGTGGTTGGCCATGAAGGTGCCGGCGCCGCACTCGGCGTTGGGGCACTCCTTGCGCAGTTTCATGACCTTGCCGGTGGAGTCGTCGACCTTGTAGAACTGGAGGACGGCGAGCTTGACCTTCTTCTTCTTGTGCTTGATCTTCTTGGGCTTGGTGTAGGTCTTCTTCTTGCGCTTCTTGGCGCCGCCGCGGAGGCGGAGGACCAGGTGGAGGGTGGACTCCTTCTGGATGTTGTAGTCAGCGAGGGTGCGGCCGTCCTCGAGCTGCTTGCCGGCGAAGATGAGGCGCTGCTGGTCCGGGGGGATGCCCTCCTTGTCCTGGATCTTCGCCTTCACGTTGTCGATGGTGTCCGAGGACTCCACCTCCAGCGTGATCGTCTTCCCCGTCAGGGTCTTCACGAAGATCTGCATGGCTCCCGGTGCTCCGGGGCGGCAAGGCGCCGCCGCCTCCCGCTTTCTTCTCACAGACGAGTCCCCGGCGGCGGCGGAGGAACCAGGGTGGCGATGGCGGCCGCGAATGGAACTAACACTAGGGTTTTCTTTTCGCGGGCGGGGAGAACGGGACTTTATATAGTACGGGTTTCGGGCTTTTCGGGTCTCGGATTCTTGATCCAAAACAAGGCCTTGTTGGGTAGGGCCCATTTATTTGTTATAGCAGCCCATATCACCCTCCAGTAGGCTATGAAATAAATAAATAGGCTTCTTTGTTCGGACCAGGGAAAAAAATATGTAAGAAAATTGAAAATTTTAATTTTGAATCAAATCGAATCGAATTGTTTTAGTTCGGTTCAATTTAGATTTTTACGCGGCTCAATTTGATTTGCAGAAAAAAAAAACTCCAAATCAAACTGTGCTCACCCAAAGCTATAATGGGTGATAATTTATTTTGTTAAGTATAAAAATATATTTCAACATGTCTTACTTTAAAGCACATGCTTCTATATATCTGATTAGTTGATTGGATAATTTCTTAAGTCTAACCACTTTCCATCATCTTCGCCTCAATAATAGATGTGCCATTTTTGTTCTCTTATTTTTAAAGTGTTTGATGGATGATTAAATTGGACCTATTGTAACTAAAAAATTTGAAAAATCACCATGCTGGCAAAGAGTGTAATGACCTTAGTGCAACAAGTAAAACTCAGATCTAAGACATAGTTTCATTTGGGCTGCATTCTAAGGTTTCAAGTTGGACTATGTTTGAGACAGCCCATGAAGCCATCCATAGCATTTTGTACTTGTAAACTTCCCATGGTCTTATTATATAGTACTTAAGAAATTCCTTAGAAACTTGCTCTCAATTAGGATTTAAACTTGAGACTTCATTTTGATGTATATGGAGGACTAATTACTAGACTACTCCTTAAGTATTTTGAGTATGGACTTGGTGGGTCATGTAGGGTTTGTCTTAGATGAGCACAAGGAACTAAGATGGTGATGACACCTTTTTTACAAATTCTTAATTTCTTTTTAATGTTAGTGTAGCACCCATTCTTTAGAAGCCTAGAAGCTCAATGGATAAAACGCTAGTTGAGCCCAATAAATCGGACCATTTAAGTCCATTAGATTTTAAATAAGTAAATTATGTAGGTAATATATTTAAATTTTGTCTAATTTTGTGAAGAATAGTCCACATTAGATGAAATTAGTCTTATTAGAAAGATATTTTAATTCTCTACAACTTTGGTGTTAATCATATTTTGAAGTTGCATTATTTAGTCGGTGAAAAATTTTAAATAAACTTCCTAAATTATCAAACTGCCATGTATAGCAGGAGGCTTGGATAATAGGTAAAAGTTGGAATGAGATAAAAGGAAGGTTATTCTAAAAGATAAAACACTAAAATAATGACCGATCTGACCTTCGAAATTTTGATTAAAGTTCTTGCTGATCTCTTTTAATGTTGGTTAGTCACCATAATTATTAGGATAGATCATGATAAAAAAATATTAATATAAATATTTAAGAAAAAAATGTGTGAACAGCCCATGGTGTACGTGGCACCCTATGATTGACCAAATATTTAAACATTGTGACTTGTGAGGGATCAGAAGAAGGCAAGCACTCAGGCCGATGATCGGTGGTGGTGTCTTCGTGGTTCATGTTGGGCCACCATGTTTTGTAATTATCATGTATTTTTGATAAATTATTAGTATGTGATTGATTTATATTATATCCGTTGAGTCTTAGAAATTTACACTTATTTTTAATATTTTTCAGGAGCTAGCAGTGTAACATTAGAACTTGTTTGGTTAAATTTAGAGAATGTTAGATTTTGAAGGATGTACATTATAAATATAATTTCTTCAAGTTTGGTAAGATATATTTGTAGATCACGATGAATGCTCTTCTATCATAATTGTTTTACTGTTAAACTCTGTTCGTTAACAAAAATTTTGTTTAGTTCACCCATCTTGGCTTTAAGTCGGATTTGGGGGGGGGGGAGCGATAATTTGATACTCCTAAATTCTCCATAATACCCAACTTAAAAGATATTTACTTTTTTCCATCATCTAACTTAAAATCTTGTACAGCAAAGGAAATATATGACATAAAAGGAATTTTCTTAGAAAAACAAAAGTATGACATTGTGTGAAATGGCTGAGTCTGCTCATGTCAAGGACCCAATAATCTCTAGCATGGTCGTCACATTTCCCTTCCCCAAAGCCCCCAATCTCGACACCCTCCTACTCGGGTACCCATTCTCTTTGACTATGTTTGATATTCGGATAGATTGAGAATAGAGTGAGGTTATCTTAAAAAATTTGAGGATAATTCTACTATTTTGAGGATAACTTCACTCTATCCCCAGTCTATTCAAATTTTTGTTTTTCTCATTCTTTCTCTCTTCTCTCTTCTTCCCCGCTACACGTCAGAGATGGATCTCTTGCACTTCTCTTACCCCTTTTCGGTTGTCCGCATTGACGCCACTACCTCCTCAGACACCGGCATCGCCTCCAAGAGTAGCGCCTTTGAATTGGCCTCCGACTTCGGATCCATCGATAGGGGTATGGGTTCCCTATTGATCTGCTCGGAGGCGACAGGTGGCTGAGGCAACAGCCACCGTGACAATGGCGACGACATCTTCTTCGCACCTCCAAAGTTATAGAACTTACTCAGTACTTAGTGATTAAGATCTTTCACATACATTTAAATTACCAATCGTTTCTTTCACATACATTCAAATGGCCAATAGTTTCTTTTTAAGGTAATGCCTTGCTATATATTTGGGCGTGTGACATAAGATGATGATATCGGAAGTATTACTATCTTTGAGTAATTAATTTATATAAGAGTGACAAGATAAAAAAACAAGACATCTTTATATGGAGACCCACATAATTGTCATCTCCATATTTTATGTCAATTCTTGTCTTTACATAGATCAATCACATGATAGTATATTTTTCACATCATCTAGGTGTGTAGTGAATATTATCGCTTCAAAATATAAAATTGGCTTTCTCTATTCAATTTTTGGGATTTCATACCAAATTTGATATTATATGATGTTTTATTGCAATGTTTACGTCAAAACAAAAGTCTCTGAGTTTCTGACCATGGGTCAATTTAACATATTATGTCAAAAAAAAGGAAAAATAAAAAATTAACATATTATGTAAGGCACTACATCTTGCTTTTCTTAAGGTAGTTATAAAATCAAGTAATATCTCCTCGACTATTTTTCTAATTAAGATTTCTTTTCTCAATCTTATGATAAATTTGTCCGTATATACAGCCATCATTATTCCTTTCCACCTATGTGCTTAATTATTTTGGATCAGGCGATTCAAGTGCATCTAATAAATCTCTTATAAATTTAACCACTTTTTTTAAAAACATTCAAATATATATACTTACACACATAAGGAGTAGTTCAATTGATAAGATATTTTGACGTGCATCAAGTGGGTTTCATTCCCACTGTAGGTCTTTCTAAAGATAGATTCTCTAGGCTTTGAGACATGAGATGATGAGAGGAGTCTTGGGTATTGAATTTGAGACTTTTCGATAGTGACTTTATATAATATCTCACTGAATCCAAAAATAATATATATAAATATGCAGACTAAATATATGTTGCAAACAAAAGAGTTTTGAATTATAAGATGCTATTTCTTATGTTCAGCCTCGGATCTTTCCTTTGTCCTATATTAGAAACTAAATTTTTTTTAATACGAGTTTATATTGAATTTTGGATGTGGACTCTTCATTTTGTTGATTGGGTCCTAGCTCATACACAAAATTCAATATAAACTCGTGTTGAAAATTTTAGTTTGTAATATCGGACAAAAGGAAGGATCCAAGACTAGGGGTGTTCATTATTTGGTCCAAACCGAAAAACCGAACCGAACCGATCGGTTCGGTTCGGTTTCATGAGCCTCACGGTTCGGTTCAGTTTGGAGCTGGGAAACCGAAATAAACCGAATATAGATATATAGTATATAAATAATGAAATAAACAAAAAAAAGGGTGGCGCAGTGGAGAGCGCGCGTCTGCGCCCTCCACTGCGCCGGAAACTCGTGACCACCCAAAACCTGGCATTTTTGCCAATTTACCTAAAACAAGTCAAAAAAATGTCAAAAAAACTTAAAAAATATCAGAAAAACCCTTAAAATATTAGAACAGTCCGGTTCGGTTCGGTTCAATAATGGAATTCGAATGGAGGAAACCGAACCGAACCGTGTACACCCCTATCCAAGACTAACACAAGGAAAAACATCTTAAAATTGAAAAAATTCTTCAATTTCCAACAATAGCCCACAAGTTTTTAAGCTTTTAAAGAAACAAACATCGATAAATCATGGTGACATTATAGATCATATTTTCGATGATAGATGTCTTTCAGTCTTGTAAACCTTCATCAAGTAGTGACAAGCTTCCGCTTCCATAGAGCATAAGTGACCTTAGGTCTTGAGTTTACTTTGAGATATTTTGAGCCAAATATAAATCTAGATATTTTGAGCCACCAATAAATATTGATAAGCGTCTGATAAGATATCTAATTTACCAAAGCAACAGATAAATTATCAGAGTTGATAAGTCTGATAATTTATCTGTTGCTTTGGTAAATTAGATATCTTATCAGACGCTTATCAATATTTATTGGTGATAAATCCTAATAAGTCTAACTCTAATTCTTGAGCCGATAAAGTTATCCATAGATAACATGAGATATCTAGATTTATAAGTGGCTCAAAATATCTCAAAGTGAAGATAGATCTCATTAATGATCTTGATGTGACATAAAATGATGGATGTAACATAAAATTATCATATGCTCAAAATGTTGTACCAAAGTAAGGGGTAGCTATCAGAGATTATCTTATGCGCAGATATCCACAGCCCTGATAACTTATCAGGTTATGAAAGTAGCCCTTAACTCTTATATATATTAGTTTTATCAAGTCATGCATATATCACAAGATTGTTGAGAGCCGAGATCTTTATTGGGTTGGTGGTTTGACTGTCATGTGCACTAGTATATCAAATTTCTTGAGTCCTCTATCATATGTTGTGACTCCACATTCCACAACCACATTTATATAGGTGAGTTCTTCGAACATATCTGCAACACATATCCTATTTATAATTGTAGGCTTTGAACTCATTAAGAATTTATTATTCATCCTTCTACTGCTGCAATGGAGCATTGTTCCATGGAATGAGATTATAGAGTTTCCTCTATGCCAATGCTCTTTCCAATTATCCAAACATCTTGTTACTATCATTTGAATCTACATTTTGGGATTTTCATAAAGATAAGTAAGGTTGCCACTAACGGTAATTAATCAATGTGCCTTAACCCCATTCCCTTAGAAGATTATGTAATTATCTTTCTCTAGCTAATTCTTTGGTGAGAGTGTTTGTTATATTCTTTGTAGATATAGAAGGAAGAATCGGTCGATCCGGATCAAGATCCGTCAATTCTAGATAACCCGTTAAATTTAATAGAATCTTAGTTAGATCGGTCAAAATCGGTCCAAATCAGCCATGATTGTTTGGAATTAATATGGATCGGTCGATTTGAATTAGGATTAGTTGATTTAGGAACCGGATGTATACTTATTTATCTTAACATTATTTAAGTAAATATTTACTTAAGATATTACATGTAAATAAGGAAGTACCTCATTTAAATCTAATAAAAATATGTTTTTTATCAATAAAAAATCAACTCCCCATGTAAAAAGAAAATCATGATTTTGACTTTCTAATTTCTCATAACTTGATCTAACTAAAACTTTTATAATTTACATAAACCACGTGAAATACTAACTTCTTCCTTTTATTTAGAAGAATATTCACCTTTGCCAAGCACCCTCTCCACCCTTCATATGGAGTCATCTCATTGACTTTGAAAGGAACTCCATTAAGGATATAGCATGTTGTAAGCAATACTTCTCCGTGTAGATTTAAAGGTAAGCAAGACCTCTCCAACATGGCATTAATCATGTCTTTTAGGGTTCTATTTTTTCTTTCAACCACCTCATTAGACTTAGGTGAATTCTTCTGAGATATATTCTCCTGATCCACAGTCTGATCAAAGTCTCTTGATCTTCCTCTCTAGTTGGTTATCTACTTGAAAATTATATGCCTTAAATATATCCAAAGCCTCATCTTTGATCGCAATGAGATACACATAGGAAAACTTAGTTTTATCATTTATGAAAATTATAAAGTATCTCTTACCATCTATAGTTAACAAACCATTCATTTCATATAGACTCGAATGTATCAATTCTAATAAACTTTGATCTCTACCATCAACAAGTTTAAATGATTTTCATGGTTGCTTAACTTGCACACATATTTCACATTTATTGGAAATGTTGAAGTTGTATTTTGGAAGGAAAAGTCTTGTAGTTTGCAACAAGACTTGCAAACCCAATGGGGGCTTGCCACCTAACCCCTTAGGGTTAGGTGATCATGACATGGGGTATTATTATAATACCCCATGTCATGATGTGGCAAACTCTCATTGGATTTGCAACACTTGTTGCAAACCAATAGTTTGCACCAAGTTGTTCTCATTTTGGAATAATATCTGTGTTCATTAATCTTTTCATAAAATAAAAGTTTACATGTCCGAATCTATCATGCCATAAATCAAAATGCTCAACATTCAAAATATGATTATGAGGAGAATAATACACATGATCATTATTACATAATAATCATAGTTTATACAAACCGTCATGTACATCCCTCTTTCCAATAAAAGTTTCATATTTGGTAATTACAACTTTATTGGACTCAAACACCAATTTGTAGCCTAATTGTTTAACACCAACCCACTAGTTCCCTTTGCGGCATGTGGTAACAATCCTTAGTTTATTCTTCTTCTTGTTGGCCTTGGGATTTTGGATGTGATGATTCAACAAGATCAAATTTAGATGGTATCTATTGAAGAGATGGAAGAATTTCCTTTATGACAGTATCTTTGGTTCTTGTCTTTAGAGAGGCAATGAGATGATCCATTTTCATCTCCTCTCTACTATGCTTAAGGGTTGTTGCAAAGTCTCTCCATGATATAGGTAAGTTTGGTGAAGACTATCCCTACTTCTTGATATTTGCTTTAGCAAGATCACTTTGTTTTGTCCAAACTCCCCCAATTACTTGTAAATCATGGGTTAATTACTTTACTACGGGTTTTTTTCATCCACCATTCGTTAATCATGCTATTTTTCAATCAAATACATGCCTTTTCAAGCATAAGTGACACTGCATTTACTCTCTAAAGTAAGCTATAATTCACCTGCAGATGTATAATCTAAGTAGATATCACATAGTTGATCACTAAGGGCAACACTTAATGGACATCTAAAATTTGAATATTTAATTTTTAAGATTTTAGATTTTTTTATAAAATATCTAAAATAATATTTAAATTAATCACTTAAATATAAAAAAATTATTAAAATTTTAAGCCAATAAGAATCACTTTTTTAAGACCATTAATTTCTCAACCCGTAGTCGACCACTCCAATCCATTGTAGGAATCCGACAACACCGCTGGCGATCGCTGGAATTCGGCCACTAGAATTCGATCGACGACTGCGTCAGAATCCGATGACTCGTTGATTGTCGACAATGATCGGATTCTGGTTCCGACGTCTCGGTTTCAAAAAATTATTTTTGTTAGTTTTAGATTTTGAACTCAAAACTTACCCAATAAAAGTGTAATATTTCAACTAACTATGTCAAAATTCAGATATTATTTAAGTTGGTTATCAAACACTTGTTAATAAATATCTTATATATATCAAGTTTTTTTTTTAATTTTAAATTTAGAGAATAGAAAGAACATACGATTTTATATTTTAAACATTTAAGTGTTATCAAACACCCAACGTAGCCATAATTCTTCCTCTGAAACCTTTAAAGAGAATGCTCCGCCTCTAGTAAGTACTCATCATTAGGCTCCAGTTTAGTGACCACCCAAAATAGATTGAGTGATGTTACTTAAAAGTTATAGTCCGAAAACTTCTTAGATTTGAAAGCATTATCCATAGAGGCTTTCAATGACATGATAATTTCACTCTAAAATTGTTGGTAATATAAGAAGTATGAACTACAAAATAGAAGAAAGAGTTGAAAAAAAAAAACTTAGTAAATTGAGGCATGCGGCGATTCTCTCCTCAAGATGAAACAAGCATTCCCTCTTAACAGTGCATGCTATGGAAGGTGCTTAGACTCAAGCAGGATCGCAAATTAAGGTCACCTATGAAGAACATGGCGAGAAGAACTGGTAATCGGAACACCACCAAAGAATGAGAAAAGTTAAAAGAGCAGAGAGAGGGGCAACACTCTTGTTCAAAACTCAAATAATTAAACAAAGAGCTCACATACAAGACTCAATATAAACTCATACTGAAAATTTTTAGTTTCCAATATAAGACAAAAGGAAAGACCCAAGAATATTGAACACAAGAAAAAAGTATCTTAAAACTCAAAAAACTCTTGTATCTTCAAGAATCTCTCTCTCTCTCAAACAACCAATATGACTCAATGGTTAATACTTTTGATGTACATCTTAGTGACCTAGGTTTAAATCTCCATCCTCACATTTACTTAAAGAAAAGACATGACACAAATGGTGGTCACAAATGGTAGGGGAATCCAGGCAGTGGCCAGCAACAATGATGGACGACGACCACTACTGTGACAAACGGTACACAATGGCAATGGCTTGTGCCATTCAACTCCATGTAGATATGACATTAACAGAAAAAGATTAGTTAATAATAGCTATTATTTCTCAAAAACATTTGAATCCAAAACCTCTCCTACCCACATAAAAAAAAGAGGTGATAAATCACTACATATGCAAGGTTCCAATACCACCAACCAAGCCTACAGTACCCAAAAAAAAAGGTTCTAGAGGGGAGCTCAGAATTCCACACCAACTTTATATAAAATGATGACTAAGTAGGCAAGTCACCACCCCATGGTTTGAAGGTCGAAACAGTTCTTCACAGACATGTCTATCTTAGACATTGTTTGGTAATATTTCTAGAGATTTCACTTTTTAAAAGTCTCAAATATCTTTAAAAAAATTTTTACACTAACTTTTAAAGTCCAAAATCTAAGATATCATTATTATATTTTTTCTCTCTATCTCTCTCCTCTCTCTTAAAATCTAATTTTACACAATTTAAAATCTATTTTACATATGTTTGATAATTAAATGGTCCTACAATACAATGCACACAGTATAAAGCTAATATGATGAGTATATATGGTCAGAGGTGCGTATGAACGGATGGGGTGGGCTGCCACCAACCCCCACCTTCTTGTGTTACAACACAAGGAAGTTTCATATGGGGATGTGGGGTGGGCTCTTTGTGGGTAGTCTATTCTGACCAAGACAGCATGACTTGTGAGACTTATCACACCATTAGAAGGGGGCATTTTGCCTTGTCTTCCAATCCCCATGGTGGTGCAGAGAATCTTTTGATGGGTTTCATGGCTTCATGCAGGGAAACTCTTGGGTGGATAGAGAATGGTAGAAAAATATGAACCCCCATTTTGTCAAAAAGCCCATCCAACAGATGCTCATGGTCTTGTGGAAAAAAAACAAAGGGGGTTCTCTTCTGTGGGCCTAGCTCAACTTTCACCTTTTGTTAGGGGGAGATTTTGATTTGGAAAGCATCTCTTGACTGTTGCTGCTGACCTGCTGGCATCTTTTGTTAATGAGAAATATTTATTGTATTTGTTTAGTGTAATTTTAGATATATTTTTAAACATGTGATATTCCACGTGACATCAAATAGGACATGCCACACGTGTGGGCACCTCATGTCACCAACCTAGCCGGTGGCGATAAGTGGTGGTGGATTTATAAATAAAAAATTTTAAATCATAAATATAAAATTTGAACTTAAAAATATTATTGTTAGAATTTAAAATATAGATGAGTTTTTAATAGGAACTTAGTTCATTGGACTAAAAAAATATAATCCTTAGTTTAAAAATATTGACTAAATTTTTAATAATAATAAAATTGAGCTTATAATAATTTTTTTGAACTCCTAAGAATAAACTTTAGACATAAAAATAATGACTTTGAATTAAGATTAACCGTCGTAGGCCTCCGCCATCCAACCATCATCTGGCAAGTCCAATAACTACATTTGCCAAAAATGCAATAAGTCCTCTTCATTAGCATATTTCTCATAAGAATCTAGAAGAACTGTGAAGTCTTCGCGGGAGCTATTCACCTATCCTTGGTAGCTTTTTTTTTTTTTTTTAGGGAGGAACTAGAGGAGTATAAGTAGGATCAATATTAATTAGAGAAAGTTTCTTACGTATTTTGAGACATTTGAGTGGTTTAAGGAGATCTTCACCATCTTGGTGTGTAGTTTTTCTTTTGCATGGAAGGGGCAAGTTCGAGAGCACTCGGGTGTCATCTTTGTATAACATATTTCTTTCTTTTGGTAGTTGAATTATGATACCATCCATTTTACAAAAAAAAATATAATAAAAAATTTAAAAATAAAGTAAATGGATGCAAAGTGTCTGCAGCGACTGACGGTGGCCGACGACTGTCGCGAACAAGTGATGGTGGATCGACCACTGTATGTCTATTTGTCATTATTAGATAGTTATCTATTATTCTTATGTAATTATTTGTTTTAATTATTTGTTCCAGTAGATAGTTATTTGTGACCAATAGATAACTATTTTTGTCACTATTTGATAATTATGTCACCGATAAATAACTATTTATCACCATTTGATAGTTATTTGTCACCGGTAGATATCTATTTGTCACAGATAGATAACTCTTATCACCAGTAAAATAGTTATTTGTTATCAATAAATAATTATTTGTCACCACAAAATAAATATTGTCACAAATAAACAACTATTTCTCATTATTAGTCATCAGTCACATTGCCGCCCGCCGCCAGCCACCGCCGCCAGCCACTATGGTGCCCCGTGGCATGCCCGGACATTCCAACAAAGAATTAATGTCCAGGATGCCGGACACTAATCATTTCTCTTTTGGAAATGGAAACTAAAGAATAACTCGATAAGGATCATATCTGGAACAAGTAGAGCAAAGCCTTCTCTCAAATGTTAGAATGTGGAGCCTAAACTCTCCAATGTGGAGAGGAATGCATATCTGGATGAAGGAAAGCAGACCGCCTCCAAACCCTGTAAAAGATCTTTGCGCCTTTGTGTGATTGTTTCTTTTCTCTCCTTTAATTTCTCATTTGATCTTAATTTGGTTCTAAACTAAATGCCAAGAATGAAGTTTGTGCCGTCTAAAAATTCATTTATTCACTTAAAAAAGGGATGAGCAGCCAACAAAATGCTGGGAAAGTCTTCCAAATAAGAGCACCACAATTTCATAGCACTGGGTTAAAAGACAACTTAGAGGACTTCATGGTTAAGCCATGCTCTGTGTTTATTTCACCCTTTATACATTCTTGAGACAAGAGCAAGACACCTATTTACAAAATACCTGAACTTGTTATGAGGTCAAAAGTAACGGATCCATCGGTCTTGTCACTGGGCAATCTCTTCCAATCATGGAATCACGGTCCTCCATCAGCCCTATTACAACGCAGTAAGTGAAGGAAATCAGTTTGAGCCAAGCACAATACCCCACAGAAGATATTGGATAATACGAAAGGACAAAGTCAGAGGGATCTCCAGTTTCTAATTTAGCATAATGCCTTAAAACTTGAATAACTTACCTTGATTACCACTTTGCGATGAGCATCCCATCATGAACTTTCCCTCGTGTATGCAAGAACTTGTGAAGCGGAGATTAAAAAATCATTCCGAAGCTCCAAGAAGCGCATAACTTCTTGTAGAAAGGATGCTTCGATCTCAAGTGAAAGACCTGTTCACTGCAATATAAATGATCACTCCTGTAGGCTATAGTTGTGATAAACAAAGGCGTCCTCCAGATCATGTTATTCTTTGCTCAACATTTTTCTCTGGTCTTCATATATGGTGGGGAGGATCGCTGGCAACCATTTAACATCTTTTGATGGATGGCTTCATCAGATTGCATGGCCAGTTAATAAAATATTATGGATGTACATTCTCTGTGGAAAATGCTGCATACACATGTGAGGTAGTGAAAGAAATGTCAGAGAATTAGGAACTAATACATAAATTCTTAAATACATGTATTAGCAACTGACAGCAGGGAGAGTCATGGAAAATGTGAGAAAGAAGTTACGAAGACAATTAAGTTGACATCACAATCAAGTATGAGTGCGATATATACACAAATTTACAGCTCATGTATACCTCTTCCACATTGCAAATGGGTCAGTTGATACATGCACGGTTAATCAACGTCTTGGAGGGCGAAGTTGCTTCAACCGGTGAACGACTTGTTTCATTGTTGGTCTAATGGAGAGTGAATCATCGGTACACTTGACAGCCAAATGTAATGTATCTACTAGGTCATCGTGAGGTGCAACATCCCAGAGCCCCTCGATGAAGAACTCACGAGCTTGACCTTGGCGCAGAAGCATCATTGCCCAAGCAACAATGTTGAAACCATTCCCATATTGAGAAAAAGAAGGGTCCAGGGCCTTCTTGTCTGAAATTAACTCCAACAGCACGACACCATAACTATACACATCAGCCTTATCAGAGACCCGGCAAGTCATTGCATACTCAGGAGCAACATAGCCAAAAGTACCTGCCACGCCAGTAGTTACGTGGGTTTCAGAGTTCCCCAGAAGCCTAGCCAACCCAAAGTCTGAAAGATACGCATTAAGCTCATTGTCCAACAATATGTTGCTTGGTTTAACATCTCGGTGAAGGATACGGGGCTGACAATGGTCATGCAGATAAGCAAGCGCCTGTGCGACATTCAGAGCAATCTTATGAAACATCCTCCAGTCTACAGCTCTCTTGGACCTTTCCTTTATGAACTTTTCCAGATTACCACCTGGCAGATAATTATAGATGAGAAAAGTCTCTGCTTCACTGATATGGTATCCAATCAGAGTGACAAGATTAGGATGGTGCCATCTCCCAAGTGTCTTGATCTCTGCATGAAACTGCTGAAGACCTTGGAACCTCCCTACAGCAAGTCTCTTTATTGCAACAAGCACACCTGGAGCAATCTCGGCCTTATATGTTGCTCCGAAACCTCCACTTCCAATGCAGTTACTTCCATTGAAGCCCCCGGTTGCCCTCACCACATTCTCATAAGTTAATGGAACCCCTATATCCACAAATACAGTGACCTCCCTTCTTTCAGAAGACTGAACTGCAGATCGGCGAACACACTTTCTTGAGTACACATAAAGGAGAATCAAAGCCAACAGCACAGAAACAATGGCAGATGCAGAAGTTATGGAGGCAATCTCAATAGAGCTGAACCCATGTTTCGAGTTTTCTGGTGGAGAAGTACTATTGCCAGATGCAAGAATTCGTCGTCGCATATCTGATTGCAAAATTGAGAGAGAAAGAAAGGGCCTCTTGGGGATACCATGGAATCTTGGTCTATTTGCACCTAGCAGCGTTGTTCCAAACAACTTATTAACTGAGACATTAAGAACTGAGAGTGATAAGTTCATGACTCCATAAGGGATAGTTCCTGACAGGTGGTTATTGTTTAGTAAAAGAACAGAGAGATTTCTCAAGTTCGCAAGGCCATCTGGAATCTCACCAAAGAGAGCATTTGAAGAAAGATCCAACAACTTAAGAGAGTGTAAACGGCCTATGGTAACAGGGATTTCACCACTCAAATTATTTGCAGCCAGCATGAGATACTCTAATCTCTTCAACCGGCCAAAGCTAACTGGAATCTGACCCTGCAACATGTTCCTGCTGAAGTCAAGTCCAACAAGAGAATCTAAAAGCCCCAGATCTAGGGGAATATTTCCAGTAATCTGATTTCCAGCCACATCCAAAAATCTAAGTGATCTACACACAGTTGCAATATTTCTTGGAATTTCACCATAAATGAAATTGTTGCTGATTTTAATGACCAACACATTGAGATCATTACACTTGCGAGACAAGGTCAATAGAATCTGTGGAAATGGCTCGGTAATATTGTTTCCATCGGCCAAAAATGCATAATTTTTTGCCTTCTTCAATCTGCCTGCAACAATCGGCAAAGGTGGCAGTGCACCTGTGAACTTGTTCAATCTGAAACTGTGAACAACTGTGAAATCACTGGATGTAAACGGAGGCAAGGGGCTTTCACCAAGAGTTCTGTATGTAAAGAAAGCAGAATATGCAGATGAAAGATCACCGGGGACGAACTTGGGAGCATGGCAGGTGTTGGAAGAGAACCTGGGAATGGAACCTGACAACAGATTCCCACTAACATCAAATACATCCAAACAGGGCACTGGAAGCCCCGGTTTCAACCGACCCGACAACCTGTTCGAACTCAAGTTCAGGTGTTTAAGATTCTTGCACTGCTCAAAAATAGCTGGAATCTCCCCAGTGAGAAGATTCTCCCCTAGATTGACCACTTCCAGGCTCGCACAGGCACCCCAGTTGCTCGGAATCACGCCTCCGGATGTAGACCTCGGAGCCCACAGCACCCTAAGCTTGGGAAGACTCGTGATGCTCTCCGGCATCACATCCTGGAAATAGTTAAAGTCCCCTCCACCTCTTTTGCTTAGGTTCTCCCCAAAAGGAGACGGATGGAAGGGATTCGAGAGCACTAGAGCAGATAACTCCGAGCAATTGCCGAGGTCTTCTGGTACAGAGCCCCGCAGCCTGTTCCTAGACACATCCAAGACCTGGAGCTTCGCCAATCGCCCAATATCCGCAGGAAGGGCGCCCTCCAGGAAATTGGAGTACAACAGCAGAGACCGGAGCTCACGGCAATTTCCGAGGGAACCAGGTATACCGTGAACCAGCAGATTCCCCGACAGATCCAGGTGCTGAAGATCCCTGCAACCATCGCCGATCTCTCCAGGAATAGGCCCCCTCAGCTTATTGAAGGACAGACGCAGATCCCGCAGCTTAGGGAGCGCATCGAAGAAGGAAGGGATCGTCCCATTGATCTGGTTGCGGGACAGGTCCACGACCTCCAAATCCAAGCTGCTCGAGAGGGAAAAGGGTATCTCACCGTGGATGCGGTTGGACGCCAAGTTCAGCACCCGCAGCCTCGGCGGCAGCCTCGAAGGAACAACTCCGGAAACAGAGCTCCCTTCCAGATCGACCACCTCAAGCTTCAGGAGCCCCCAGATCTCAGCAGGGACCTCGCCGGAGAACTCGTGGAAAGGGAGCCGGAGGACCCTGAGCTCCGTCAGAAGCCCGATCGCGGGCGACAGCCGACCCGCCAGCCTTGCCGCCGGACTCGAGCACTCCCCCGGGAGCGGGCCCGACTTTGAGGAGCACAAGAAGCCGTCGCCCCCGCCGCTCCCGGCCACCTCCAGCGCCACGACCCTGGACCGCGCGTCGCAGGAGACGCCGGGCCACGAGCACGGGTCACCCGTCTCCGACCAGCGAGAGAGGAGCCCGCTGGGGTCGGAGGAGACGGCGCCCTTGAACCGGAGCAGCGCCGCCCTGTCCGCGTCTCTCCCGGCAGAAGAGCGGACCGGGAGGAGGCACAGGAGCAGGAGCAGCGGAACGACGAGGTGCAGCAGCAGCCGCCGCCCGCGGCGCCGGTTCCCCGACGAGCGGTGCATTCTCCGCGCCGGGGGGGGGGGGAGGGTTGCTCGGGCGAGGTGGAAGAGCTGGAGCGGCAGCAGCAGCGTGTGGCGGCGGCGAACCCCGGGCCCCGGCCCTCTCTTATTACCGCCGGCGCGAAGGGGAAGGGGAAGTGGAAGAGGGGCACAAACGCAAATTTACAAAAGAAGGGGTGTTTCCGAGAAATTAAAACGCGTCTTCTCCTCGGTGCTGCTGCTGCAAGCAGCTCCTTCTTCCTCTCTTCTTCTTCTTCTTTCTTCTTTTCTACTGCTACTACTTCCAAACGGCGACTGTGGACTGCGTCTGCGTTCTCCCCCGCGCCCCCCTCCCATAGGCCACGTCAGACGTCCCCGCCTCCGCCGTACGGAAGTGGATTTAATGGATCACAACCGTCAAAATGGTGGGCCCAATGGTGGGCCCACCATTACATAGAAGACTTGGAATATGGTCCTCAAATGGAAGAACATGGTTGGCGGGATTGTAGATTGGCCTTTGGGACAGGTCGACCGTCCAGTGGTTCGATTCGATTTTACACGAGATTGGATTGAATATTTTTTAATTTTGAACTTGGCTCGGTTTGGAGTAAGGTTGGGTTGAGTCTAAATTTGGTTCCATTCAGCTCAGATGATTCGGTGGTTGGATAATTTTTTTTTTAAAATAAATGATATGACGGTAATTTTAATATTTTAAAATTTTAAATTAAAAATTATGTTGTAGAGTTATATTTAATAATTTAATAGTTATTTTATATTTATAACAATTAGAAATAAATTTATTTAGATTAATTTAATATTTATTTTATGCTATTTTGATTTAATGAAGATTAATTTTATTGTAAAAAATATAAAACAGTAAAAATATCTTTAAAAAAGTAAAATCGGATCGGACGGGGCTATACCGGGTCTTACCTAATTATCTCGGGCCGAACTAGGTTTCTAAAAACCAGACCTCGCCTTGGGCCGAGTTGGACCTAGGTTGATCGGTTATAGATCGAGCTGCACCCGAGTTAGCTCAGGTCCGACCTATTGCCACCTCTAATTGTAGATATTTAACAGTCATTTGATATTAAAATAAATCGAGAATAAATTAAAGATATGCTCAAAATTTTGAAGATAGAAGAGTTTGCGGATATTTTTAGAACTTTTTTTATTAAAAAAATTACGCAAATAATAGTGGAGAGGGATAAACTGAAACCTTACTCGTTACTTTAGCTCATTAGAGATAAAAATCTACTAATAACTCGATTCGGCCAGGATAGGTTGCAACTCATTCGGGCAAACTAAAAACTGCCACCTGGATCCATTAACTTATATAAAATGTCCTCTTTAAATTGGACTGAAGTCTCAGGAGACAATCAACCTACAGAATAATACTTTCGAAATAAGTTTTTCAGAATGCATTAGAAAATAAATAAGATACATTAATTAATAGTCTTTGACTATAATATAAAAAAATTTTATTGTAATAAAATTTAACGTATACGGTAACAATGGATAATATTTATTATAATGAATTACAGTTCTGTTAGAGATTAAAAAATAAGTCAAATATTTGATAGAGACTTTTAATTAATTTGTCCAAAGAAATATATCCCGACCCTGCTCTTTTAAGATCATCCTCTTCGAATAGTAATCAAGATCTGTAATAATAATATTAATATTATCTGTATAGTTGAAATAAATACTATATTTATATTGATTAAATAATGTTATTATATTATAAATAATTCAAAAACTTTTGTTGAGTTCTTGACGGGAGGGTACTCATACATTTCTGCATTAGTATATTAATCTGTAAATATAGTTAAATTTTAAATTAAATTAACTTTCATTCATCTAATGGCATACTATAGTATTTCTAAATAACGTCATATATACAATGAAGTTACATATAATAATATATATCTACAAGCAATGACGTCATATAAGAGGGTTATTTTTTTTAAATGTCAATAAAAATATTCTCTCCGTATAATCTTTTTTTATTTTCCATTTTTTATTATAAAAATAGATGCATTTATTTTGTCGTTTGCGAGCTAATATATTAGACCACAAGGGTTTTACTATGGAGAGTTGCTTCATGGAACTCTCGCCATCAGGGGTAGTTATGCGAGACTCAAAGGATTGAATTTTCTCCATACTTATAAGTCTCTCGATTTTTTCTATTCAAATATTGTTGATATATACTCATAGAAAATTATTCTAATTACTTGTCGATATTAACTTATTTATCTAAGGAATTTTTATATCACATCGTTCACAAAGTCATGTAAATAGGAGTTGGGATTTTATTACAATTTGTAAATGTGTGAAAATAATAGTTTTTGAGGTTTGGAAAGAAATCTTCCTCCGCATCCCTTTTAGAAATATTTTTTTTTCTCCATTTTTCTCAAAAATTTTAAATAGATTGAAATTACACAAATTACAGAAGAACAAAATATTCTAATTGAATTATCCTATTTTTTTAGATCGGAAGGTTCTGGATAAGTGTCTTGACATGCTAAAATTTCTCACATCACAGTTGTTAGGTCTACTCGTCCAATCCAACTATCTAATCCTATCTTGTGAGGTTCTTGACAAGGATGGGGAAGGAATGATGCGACGTCATATTATTTTGGTGTAGAGAAATATTTAATTTTCGGTGATATGTTTGACTACTTGTAGTCGGAGATATAAATTTTGTTGTTAATATTGATAGCGAAATCTACCCACTTATATTTAAGATCAAATAATTAAATATTTTTATCTAAATATTAAGTATTTCTCTTTCATATAAATAGATGTTAGACGGCACATCTGCCACTTTGGTAAAGTAGCGTGTTATTTGTTTCTATAGCAAGTAGCAAAAATTTGAAAAAGAGAGAGAGAGAGAGAGAGAGAGAGAGAGAGAGAGAGAGAGAGAGAGAGAGAGAGAGAGAGAGAGAGAGAGAGAGAGAGAGAGAGAGAGACTTTTTTTTGGGCACATCTCTTCGTTTGAACACGAACTTAAAAGCAATTCAAATTTGAACCGGCTACTCCCTTTGATCGAAACATTTATCACACATATTAATTAGACTTTTAAATGCACTTTTTTTATTCGTTATTAGCTGGGCACAAAGCATCTCCAATGTATTGGCCAATCATAATGCAAAAAATATATACTCAAAAAATATAATCGGCAAATGCAATAACTATTTTTCCCTTGGACGCATCGATCTTTTTCTTCTCTTCTTTATAATTATAATGATCACTATATATAACACTAGTAATAATATCAATTGTGTAATTAAGAAAAGAACCATGCATGTTATAGTTAACCCATAATAAATTTTTTGGTAACATATACAAAGAGTAACTTAGGGCTATTTTGCGGCGAATAAAAGATATGTTAATAGGGATGTCAATTAAGTCGAACTGTCCCCAAAACCCATTGACCCGAGACCCAATTTTAGATGGGTTTGGATTGTATATTTTCATATATTCTAAAATTTGAGTCCAGCTCAGCCTAAGGCACCGTTTGGAATGGAGTTTAGAAAAAATTTTAGGTAAAAAATCTCTGACAGGTTCACAATTGTTACCAAGTGTTTCGCAGCGGCCTCGGCTTTCACGTACGCGGTGCTTTCGAGAGAAGAGAGAGATAGAGAGGAGAAATCGCTGACACCGCTTTCGCAGAAGCGGCAGAAGAGCCGCTTCAGAAAAATTTTGGTAAAATTGTGGCTGGTACCGACGTGGACGCCGAAACGAGCGAGGGTTTGGTTTTTTTTTTTTTTTTTTAATGGCACGGCTTTCGCTGGAAGAACACGGACGCCGAGGCAAAAATCCCCGTATCCGTACAAATAGCCTGCGAAATCGGCTTCTGCCGATTTTAGACTCCCGCATAAGCCGTCCCAAACGGTGCAAGATAAGGTTGGGTTGCTTTCGAATTTGGTTTGGCTCAACCAAGACAACTCGGTTTTAAATCTAAACCCTTAGCCCAAGTGCCAACCCCCGCCCATTCCCAAATCCCAAATCATGTTCTTGTTTGTTGCTCCCCGCCTCCCCCTTTGACCTAGGGTGCACGGCCGCCAGTGTCCACCACCATTACTGTCGAGAACAGAGGTTCCTTGTTGCCACGTCGCATCGCCGCTAGCTCCCCCGCCACCGCATCGTCGCTCTCCTGCCACTGCCCTTGCTAACAGAAGCTCCCTACCGCCGTGCGACACCTGTGCTCAACACCCCCCCCCCTCGCGTCACCGCTCCCCACCACTATCTTCTCGAACGGAGGCTCCTTGCCACCTTGTCAATGCCATCGAGGCTGGGCCAGGCCTGGCCCCCGAGCCGAGTTGGGCCTGGGCAAGTCATTTTGAGACCATACTAGACCCGAGTTTGTTTAGGCCTCAACCCAAGTCCCGTCCATTGACATCTCTGTATACTAATCTCTTATATGAACATATAATAAAAAAAGAGCTTTGATTTTACAAGTAAATAAAACAACTTTTAATGGGGATATACTCCCGTCAACTTTGACATTAGAAGCATTTTTACACGGTCGCGAATACAAAATATGCGCCAACTTATTTAGCCATCACATTTGATTGATCAGACGGCCGGAACTTCATACGCCAATAAAAAACATGGCCCGACGATCAGATGAGACGTCAAACAAGTCGGCACATAGTAGAAAAGGTTTCTCCATTGATATAATATGGGGAATGTTTGAGCTCTTTATCAATACTTCATCAGATATAATTCCACACTGTTATAATAGTCTATCCATCTCATCCACTTTCATTAAAAAGAGATAAACACGTTATTTATAAATAATTCACGTAACTTCATCAAAGTGAGACAGACTAAAATTATATGTAGCTATCTAAGAATAATTTATTCACGAATAGACTATTCACCAAACAAAGTACCCTTAGTGATTAAGGCTCTCTACGTACCTAACTAAGTTTAAATTCTCGCCGTCATAACGCCAATAACCAATAACATATATTCGAACGATGCGAACAAATTAGCCTACTTTTTGCACCACGATGCATATTTTTCTAGATTTTGTATATTTATTCTCCTACATCTGTTCATATTTATGTACGCACTTTTTGTGTTCTTAGAATCGTCAAGAATATTCTTAATATGTGCAAACAGCTTAATTGACAGAAATCAAATTTCCACTTTCAAGATATACATGAGACACGAGCACTGGTGTGGATAAGCCTTCCATCGATTATTGTAAAAGTGTGCTGGAACACACAACACACGTATATGTAAACATTTTTTTTCTCAAGAGAGCTAGTATATATAATCTTAGAATAACATAAATAAGGCTCGCCTTAAAGAGAAAAATTTTCTGCAAGTGCAGGACACATAGACTCCATCTCATATGAGAGATGTCCCATGAGATGGAGCTGCAGTTTCTGCACTTGTAGAAAGTACAGAAAATCTTTCTCCGCCTTAAAATAACATGTACCTATGTTTCGTATGGTATTCAACAAATTTCTTACCTTTTTCAAAGAGTAAAATAAAATATGTGATTAAGATAAAATATTTGATCTATTTTCTGTCTTATTATCTCTAGCGAATCAGATATCAACTCCAATCTTAGATACGGTCGGTCTGATTAAATATTTTTTTATTATGATTATTATTATTATTTTAATATAAATTTAATTATAGTGGTGGTAATGGATCAGACTTGAGTTGGCCTGAGTTCAACCTAGTTTGAGATGAGACTCGATTTTTAGAAATCCGATCTGACTTGAGACGATTAGATAAGGCCCGGGCCAGATCCGGCCCAACCTAATTTTATTTTTTAAAAGATATTCTTACTATTTTTTATTTTTTTACAATAAAATTTGTATTTATTGAATCAAAATATCATAAAATAAATCTTAGACTGATCTAGCTAAATTTATTTCTAGTTGTTACAAATATGAAATAAATATTAATTTATTAAACATAGCTCCACAATATAATTTTCAATCTAAAATTTTAGAATATTAAATTTATTATCGTATTACATGTTTTTTAAAAATAATTATCGAACCACCGGGTCACCCGGGCCGGACCAAGTCAAATCTAAATCCGACTCAATCTTACTCCAGGCAAGAGCCGAGCTAAGCTCAAAATTTAAAAAATATTAAAATATTAAATCTAAATCCGTATAAAATCAGACCGAACCACCGAACTTTTAAACCGACCCGACTCAGTTAACACCCCTACCCAATTATTATGCTCCAATTCATATCGTCACATAAATTGACCTATTCAATTTGATTCACCTATCCATCCAACCCTATCCCATCCAAACATAAAATGTTCAAGAGCTATATTATGCCTAAGAGAAATGATTATTTACCTATTTTTCACAGAGTAGAATTATCGGAGTGCCTCCTGATTGGTGAGGTGTTCAAGCCCTACACGTTAGTTGCTTTGGTGGCATGTGGGGCCCGAATTTCCCACCAATCAGAGCAGAGGGTGTCCGAGCAATACTTTTATCAGTGAAAAATTGATATAATAAACATTTCTATATACCTAAAAATACACATTTTTCTCTAACCATGTTTCCAAAACGCATTGATTACCAAGAATTCCCCTTTTACGTTACCCTTTCCACAAGAGATGTGGACAGCTGATCTTCCTGTGATTCCGGCAGCTCTCTTTTCACATTCGGCACGGCAAAGCATATTAAAATCTTTCTCCATCATGGGTCAACCTAATTTAAGTTTCCCATGAAAAAATTTCCTAGATTGATGAGTTTTATTCATCAAAATTTAAATTTTTTTATAGCAATATTAGTATGGAAATTGAGGTAATTTACCTCCCATATCAGTCCCACCTTTTCTACATTCCCTATACTTCAATTTATTTTAGTTATTCATCCTTTTCATAGATAAGTAATTAAGGTAAATTGTATTACAAGAAGCATATGAAAGATATGTTTTACAATATATCACATGAATATTAATTATGTGAGAATTCTTCTTCTATTTGTATTTACACATATACTCTTCTCTTATGGATATAAAATATCTTCAAACACCCCACTGTAAATTTATCGTGAGAGACTTCAAGAAGATGCTTATAGGGGTGGCAATGAGCCGGACTTGGATCCGGCCTAGGTTGGTTCGGATCCAGTTCGATCTCTAATCGATCGGCTCGGGGCGAGACCCAATTTTTAAAAAATCCGACTCAGTTTGGGACAATTAGGTAAAATTCGACCCAACTCAATTTTATCTTTTTAATGATATTTTTATTATTTTTATAATAAAATTAGTGTTTATTTAATCAAAACAACATAAAATAAATATTAGACTAATCTAGATAAACTTATTTCTAATTGTTACAAATATGAAATAAATATTAAGTCATTAAATATAACTCCACAACATAATTTTCAATTCAAAAATTTAAAATATTAAAATTATCACCGTGTCCCTTACTTTTTTAAAAAAAAATTATCAGGCCACTCAGGCCGAGCTGAGCCAAGCTAGACCTGACCTAATCTTACTCCGGACTGGGCCAGATTTAAAATTTAAAAAAAGTTAAAATATTCAACTCTAACCTATGTAAAATTAGGTCGGGCCATCTGATCTTCGGACCGGCCCGGCCCATTTGGCACCCTTAGATGTTTAGAATATATTTTTTTATTTTTATGTATATGCCATTATTATTTGCCACATTTAATTGTAACTTTTTTTTAAAAAAAAGTTGGCGTGGGAGAGAAAGAGAGAGATAAAATAGTATACATTATAGTGAGGAATTTAACGCACAAGAGTTTACTTCCGTGGGTGTTCCATTTTCTGCGGAAAAAACCAATAGACTTAGCATAGTCTCATATTATAAAATTTATGTATAGATGCATGTGTGGGCAGAGTATTAAAAAATTATATAGAATATAATATATATATATATGTATGTTATTGAGAAGAGTCTATCCAGTTGTTTCCTGCTTTCAATGTGATGTGGATACGTGTGATGTGATGGGGGGTGCGTCCAAAAGACGGGTCAAGTCTGGTGCGTAGCTCACACGGCGGACGACCAGCACTACTACCACTGCGACGACCCCCACAAGTGGGGGCAGGGTTGACGTCGACGTGCTTACGTGTGCACAACGAAATGATTGCGTCATTAGGCTAATATCATACCCGCGAATAAATAAATAAATAAATAGATCACGCATTTTTTGACTTACAAAAGAGATGTGTGACGTGCCTTCACATGTATCCTTTAAAAAGGAAAAAATATGAAATCAATGCTTCGTTTTCGATTCACATTTCACTACTGGTTAATCAAAGTACGACGGAATTATGAGAATTTTTTTTTTAAAAAATTATCCGCTATAATCTTGATACTTATTTATGAGAAAGTATTGTTACCCACAAGTGATATCACTCAATCTATTTCATAAACACTACTTTTCTTTCAGGGTGTTTGTATGCACAGAAATTTCAATATCTGCCAAGTGAATATATAAAAATTTTAGGGGCTTTATAAACAAGTATCTTGGGTTAGAGGGGGTAAAAGGTCATAGGAGCTAAAAACTAAAATCTCTTAAATTAAAGGGAGGCATAACTAGAGGTGGAGCTGCCACAGCTATAAGGAAATACATATCTCATTACAGGGTCAACATAGATGGGAATCTAGGATTGCCCCCCTATCCTCCCTCCTAGTAAAGAGATACCAGAGAGTCTAAAGTTTCCTCTTCCTCAGCTTTTAAACCTGGTTTAAAAAATAAAACCCATGTCAAACAAAACCAGGTATGAGTACAACATCTAGAAACTCATATTTCCAATTCTTATAATGCTTTTGCAACTAGCTTTAATTGGAAAGTTTTTTTATGAACTTTCTCAGGTGAAGCTTAAGTTGATCTGCACACAAGGAAACATATCAAGACAAAACAAAGTATGCTTAAAAGTGATGGAGCTTTCTCCATTATTCCTGAGTTAGGAGTCTTAGCACTGTACATGTCATTCCTCTTAACTCTATGCATGCAGACTGATATGACTGGATGCTACGATAAGATAAAGATCAGAATTCACTTTAAGCAAACCACTAGCAGGTTTCTTGAGCTCTATTATGAGGGACATCAAAGATTTCATCTCAAGGTTGAACATCCAAAGAGAGCAGCTGCTCAACTAATGAAGAGAGGGTAGCACATGACTTGGGACTCTCAGTTTCCAACACCTCCATGATAATCTCAAAAAGAGGAATCAAGGAAACAAGAATGCCGCTAATTATTGCTTTATGGAGAGAACAAGATGGGGAAACCAGGCTTGATCAAGAAGCCAATGTCATCCTTGGGCAGCTATCAAAAGTGCAAGCTAAGATGTCCCGATAATCGCGTGTGATGGTGAAGGAATCATAAACTTTGCCGTCGCTGCTTTTCTTGTATTCGACGAGAAGAGAAGAGTGGTTGAATGCCGTAAGCTTTACAAATCCATAGTCATAGTCACGGAAGAGGCTCCATTTTGTTTCAATAGTGGTGAACTCAGCCAGGGCAGCACCTCCGCCGCCAGCCACAATGTGGATGGTTCCATTCAAAGGGCCACTGTAATGGGATTTCTCTTGGTTTGTGCATATATTCTGCAACCATGAAAAGGGGAGTTAAATCAAATGTTTCATGAAATGCATTAAAGAATAAAATGATTGGTTTTTTTTTTTCTGATGAAGTGTGAACTCCGAGTAAGAAACAGGTTGATGAGAGAAACAACTTGAGAACTGGAGAAGCAAGCATACAAATAGGACGTACCTGGTAAACGGGACAGGTCCTTTCATAATTGTGGGCATGACCATAGAAAGCAAGATCAACTTTATATTTCTGCCACAGTTCTTGGAGGGATTCCCTTCCCATTGGTTCTGCAAATGACCCTTCAATGGCATAGAACTCAGTTGAAGAGTAACCCAGAACTCGATGCGAAAGAAATATTAGCCATGGCTGCTTTTGTCTGTCTACTGATGCTAGGCAGTGCTCAATGAACTTGTACTGTTCTGATCCTGGTCTCCAGTCATGTTCTGTGTCGGCTATACAGAAGCGGAACATTCCGTAGTCGGTTGAATACCTGAATGCAACAATGCAATAACATGAGAATAATTATAATGTGCCAAGAACACAAATGAGCATAACAAGAAGACAATAAACATGGAACCATGGACCAGAGCATGCATTAAATATCGACTTTTACTGGTTCAGTGGTTCTCTACAGTTTTGGCTTTAGCTTAAGACATCTCATACATTGGTTGCCATCAGAAAGCAATCAGATTTGGAAATGTTGCAGCCATGATCGATTGCTACGTTTTCATGGAAAATTGGTACTGCAAAATGAGCAGCTTCTACTGATGGGATCGGGTATGTCTAGCTCCTAAGAAAATTTGATTGATGTAATTATATTCTCCAAAACATAGAACCACCATTATTTTCAAAGCAGAGGTCAACTATATAGTGCAGTGTCGCCACATAATAGATCTCATATTAATGATTTTTGGAAGATGTGTGCTCTTCCTATCTTTTTCTGATGTTTCCCCATTCAACGTCATTGAGGTGTGTTATGGTGTTGTGGGAAGGTTTTGGCAGTGTTTGGTCTCAGAATGAAATGCAGTTAAACTGATTTCTTTTGAAAAGGAATCAAGAATCATATTAAGCATCATGTTTAGAGCTCAACATGCCACTTGAAGACCCTTCAACTCTGACAAAGTCCCATGTTAAAGAAGAAAAAGATTACAGGGACTAAAAACTAAAAAACCCACAACACATCCCACAGCTGTCATCTAGAGATATCATAAAGAATGCTTCATATTTACCAGAACTTAGCCCTGTTCTCTGCAGGAACATAGAACATGGTTTGAGCTAAAACACCACATTCTCCACCTGAGTCTAGATTACCATAGAATGACCCTGTTCCTGGCCAGTCACGCTCATGGTTACCACTGCAAGTGTATAAGGTGAAAACACATCAATTCATGTATGTAGTCGAAACTAACGACACATATAATTACTGGATGGTTAAAGATGTTAAACCTTCCAATCATGTATGGCACAGAAGATGCAATAGGCTCTATCTGCTCTGTAAACTGGTCCCACTGGGAGAGGTATCCATTTGCATAGCATATATCCCCGATATGGAAAACCATATCAATATTTTTCAAGTCCTCGATTAGCTGGTAAGTAGTATTGAGGGCTCCAAATTGGAAGGCGTTATACTCATTGGAGCCATCAGCTTCCCCCTGTAAATGAATTCTTTTAGAAGAAAAAACAAGTGTTGCAACTAAGCAACAAAACAGATTAGGAGAGCAGGAAAGGTAGACAACTGCATCAGCATTGTTCATATTACAAGTCTGCAACGCAAAGTGATACAGGAAAGTAGCAAAAAAATATTCTTTTGTCACAGCCAAAAATATCCTCCCAGTCTACACACCTATTCATTTGCCTGCCTCTTTGCACTTGCTGCAGTCACTTCAAACATCACAATGGAGCCTTATTCTACCATCATGCCTGGTTTATGATTTCAAGTGTGTTTTTCATATTTTCCTTTTGGACAAAGACAGCATCAAGTTGATCTTGAAGAAAAAACAAGAAGGGTACAGATCAAGAGCCGAAGGTTAAGATGTGAATGTAAAGCTATTTGCCAGTCATATTGTCAAAGGGTTTAGAGACTTAGAGTCTATAACCTTCAATTCTCCAGTTACGGAAAAAGAGATGTTTGGGTTCACAGCTCTAGTTTAATTCCCCTAACCAATAAAAACAGAAAATGCAATTATTTTTGCCTTCCATTTCTAGCTTAGGATAGTGGGATGCCTCTGTCATCGGAATGTGGCAGCTTATTAGGAAGCAATGTCAATTGTCACATGTCAATACTTACAAGAGACACTTGGGAAGTATGCTTAGGCAACTCCATGTATCAGAGGTTTACCTTGTCAGCGCAGCAGGCCAGGATTCTTATCATAAAAAGGTAGAAAAATGCATGTTTGCTTAACAGGTGTCCCGAGCTCTCTACATGGTACCAGTTACTTCAACAGGAGCTCCTGAGATAGAAATAGTTTTTCTAAATTTCTAGATTATCCATGATGCATATGAATCTTGAAATGTAAGAGTAGACATAGACTTACATATGACATAGAATATATTGTGTTCACATGCTCCTTGCAAAGAAGTTATCTATCAAATGAAATTCTATGGTATTTACCTTAATTAGACATGGACTTTCATAAAACATTACATGATGTTCACATGCCTTCCATCAGCCAATGATTATGACATGTGAAGAGACTTGCTGTACTATTCTGATCAAATTGAGAGTTACACTAGAGTTTTAAAGGAATATTGTGATGATCTTCCATCTGGATGCAACAGCTTGCTGTACTATTCTGATCAAATTGAGAGTTACACTAGAGTTTTAAAGGAATATTGTGATGATCTTTCATCCAGATGCAACAGGAAGAACATAAGGACACATGATATCATAAACACTAGAATAGAAGATGCCCCAGTAGAAGATCTATTTGGATGTACCAGAGATCCAAGCATGTATGCATTGAGGTGTCAAAAAGGGACATAATTGGCTATCATCTCAATAAATTTGCTCATTATGAACAAAGGTAGATGAATGCGTACCTTTCCCATGTCACCAAAAATGACCACACGCTGCAGAGAGTCTTGCCCAGGGTAGGGGGATGATCTGAAACTGTATAACTGACTCCAGATATAAGATCCATTCACAAGCCTGTGTCCCAGCCTGTAGCTATACCTGCATTTCAGATGTTTAAGGTAACTCATAAGTTGTCTATTTTGATATTCTTGAAGACCCGTTGAAAGAAACACAATTTCTTAAACTTTCGCTACAAGTTATGAAGCATAGAGGACATTATAGGATGATAATGATAACATATGAACCAGTATCACATATACTGATATGCATCAAATTTAAAGGGTAAACCAATCTTTCCAAGTTA
Organism: Colocasia esculenta; assembly: GCA_014218235.1. Taxonomy (NCBI): domain Eukaryota; kingdom Viridiplantae; phylum Streptophyta; class Magnoliopsida; order Alismatales; family Araceae; genus Colocasia; species Colocasia esculenta. Next base: position 22,000,875 of record CM024753.1, on the reverse strand, counting down.
TTCCTTTTTTTTTCTTGAAATGTCTTTCCAAGTTATTCTAGTTAGGTGAAATGCCAAAAAAGGGTCTAGACATTGGAAGTATGTACATTTGCATTTGAACAGCATTATGGAATTCATTGAAGTAAGACTAGTTCTCACATTTGGTTGGGCCACAACTCTTTCATGAAACCTGTATGAATAAAACCTGGATCTCTCCAGCCCACTGTCCGTGCTGGTGAACCTGTGATAAAGAGGAAAATGAAAGGGCAAATGTAAACACATCATGAGTATGGCGAAGACAGCACGTGTCATAGACATCTGAACATTTTATGTGTCTGTGCCATTAAGAATACAATATAAGCATGCTGATATGATACCACAACAAGACATGATTTTGATTCCCTCATTTCACTGCTGTAGGGCCTACAATAGCATCAGGATTATGCTGAAATGCACTGTTTCTACCTTGCAACATCATGACTTTCTATGGTTAGAGTCCTAATTCTCATGGTCAAAAAGACAGACATACAGCTATACTTACCTTATTCCAAAGCAACAGAAATGATCTACCTATAGAAACATCTTTTCTTATCAACTTTGCCTAGAAAATGAATATAGAAGTGAGGATCTGTGTCTTTCAAACAGTTGTCAATTTTTTTGGCCTTTTATGGGTTTAAATACTGTTGGTCAGGTAGATACACAGATAATATTGCATGATGATGATCTGCATAACCTCTCCTTAGATGTATTTGTCAGCCAATGTGGCGTAGAACCTCACCAAATCTTATGTAAAAATTTCCTATGAACATGAAAGAATCTAAGACAGAAGGTGCTGTTTCAGCCCAAAATCTATACTCCCAGCCCAATTTTGAAATAACTCTCAAACAACTTCATGGCAAGTAAAATCCCCATGAGTAACAAGAGAATTTACGAACCACACATGCTGTTTCGACCAAAAGTCAATGTCCCAGCTGGGGATCTTGTTTGAGATTCTCCCTGTGGACCCCATTCAACAAAAGGTGCAGCCTCGTCAATACTGTATCCACTTGTCCAGGTAACAGCCATCTGCAAATCAAAAGTCAAAACTTCAGTTACCTCCCTGGATTACAGTAACAAATGGTTCACAAACTCTATCTATTTATCATTTATGTAACAAGAAGCAAGAATCAAAATCTTCTCTCTATCTCCTTACAAGAGATACACGTGTATATATATATGCGTGTGTATCAACTGCCAAAAATGCAATCAGGACTGTCCACCACAGCATGGCTGCTTCCTAGCAGGAGGTGTGTGACCAAAGCCCACATTGATGGGATGCTTTGGTTGAAAGAAAAGACAAGGAACTCCAGGCACCGCATGTAAGTTCCAGCAGACATAAGATCTCAAACTCTCTAGTCTTTTTTCTTTTAAATCCAGAGTCATCCCATAAACTCTATTTTTGATTAGACATGTGCCATTACCACATGATCACACAGCACAGATGATCTTGATTACATAATACCACTCTCCTCTGTGTGTGTGTGTGTGTGTATATACTTGTTGTTATGAAGCTACTCATATAACATCTGCTGACAGCAGCAGTGGCACATCATTATAACATATGAAAGATGATCATCAGATCAGTTTAATTTTAATATATCTTTGCAAATTTTGATAAGGCATCTAGGCATTCATAATTGAGTTTGAGCTCAACCACTAAGCAACAGAGAGGACAGACGGACACGCGATACAAATCTGTAGCTTTTACAAGGAAGCATGAGGTTCCAGATGATGTGCATAGTCCATTGCCAACTGGGTCAAATCAGAGATGTGAGGAGTTTTATGGGAAAGTTAAAATTGGTGTATTTATGTAGGTGTCCCAGAAAAGCCAAGCTGTCAAAGTGCCACACTGTTGATTGGCCAAAATTTGGAATTTTAGCATCCATTCGATGATTCATGGATGCTGTTTCTTTATCCCTCTCCACCTGCAATTGTTGCCTGATCACTGCTCAGCATCTTGCTGTCCACGTCATGCTCCCAGGTTGCATCTCTGATTCTCTATTATATCTCCCCCACCCCCCATGCAACAGCTTTGGGTCCTATTTTTAAAAAAGTGTCATGGCCCAGTAAGATGCATCTGCATATTCTCTTGAAATATAAATCCATGGACAGTTGTCAGATCTACGACAAAATTGTATTACTTGGTAATGTGGCTGAAAAAAGTTAACCAAAGATTCATGGCAAGAACATGTGGCCAGCAAGAAACTGATTTCTTTTTGTGGACAGTGGAGTGCTGCCAAGTAGAAATATGTAATGAAGCTGTGCTTACCTCATTCCATACTTTTCCTTGAGATAAACGTGGGTAGACAGGAGCCTTGGGGTTTGCAAAAGCTATTTTATTTGATACAGCAACGAGCTTAGGCTGTTAAATGAACAAATATCCAAATTCAGTTTACCACCCATCAGATAAAATACAAAGTGCTAATTGCAAGTAAAATCATAGAGATGGATAGGTTATAAGAGGGAGAACATCACTTGAAATGCGATCCAAAATAATTTATTTCTGTTGATTGACTTGATTCCATGATTATTGGTCATAACACCAGCCCATTCCCATGTTCAGCAAAAAAGATCTATTAATTCTCTTATTCCAGAGTCTTGCGCCATACATAAATTAAAACTTCAGGCCAGAAAAACATTGTTTAAATGCACAGGTGCTATTCTTCCAAGTCCTACACCAAACTTAGATGATAAGATAAGCATTTTATAATAAGTTCACAAGATAACATTTTGGAGCTCCATCTGATTACAAGTTTTGACAAACAATAAGGTTCTAATACCTTGCCTGTAGTTTAGATTAGATATGGTACTAATTTGTCCCAAGACATGCCTAGCCAAGAATCTTTAGTTCATGCTCACTGAGACACATTGGCTACCTGGTTCGTATATAATGCCTTCTTGCCTATTCATTGCCTAGGTCATACCTATGGAACACCTTCAAAACAGTATATCAGACATATGATTAAGGTTAGATTTGGTAACCCAACTCTTTTACGAAGACACATGTTTCTGAATCTTGCTGCAACAGCACATAATTGGTGCTACAATTTCATAGCACTAGGGAGGGGAGAGCTGCTATTCAGTTTCTTGCTGTCCTCAGTACTTACATTGGAGAGCCCACCAGAAAACAATGCAAAAGCAAAGTCCTCCCTTTGGTTGATCAATCGGAGCTTCAATTTACCTTTTCCGGTACCCACGTAGTTATCGCTTGAGTAACTGGCATATTGGTACTGCACAGATTTGCAAACAAAAAACAATTTTAAATTTTTTATCAGACTTTAGGGATAGAGTAGATGGTTTACTAACCTTAATAGGTGCAGTACATAACAAGGGTGAATATTCTTTTGAATTTTCTGCTTCACAGACTGAAGAACTGTATAATTTAAGAATGCAACAGTACATCAACTGAGTAAACTACAAACTTCCTCAAAATTAATAGGTTCTCCATCTGCTCAGGAATAATAAGAAGCTGAACTCAAAACTAGGATCTCAAGAAGACAAGCTGTATGCATATAAACATGCCTGTGAGATTTTACCATGAACAAGATGAATTTCTTTCATTCTCCATGTAAAATAAACAGATAGTTCAAATTCTAATGTGAATGACAGCCTTACTTGAAGTTTGACGTTGAAAAAACCCCGATCCAGTCATCATTCGATGGGTTTGGATTGCTGTACTGTAATGTGATCCATTCACTACTTTGCCCCTGTAGCAAAACAATGATTTATTGACTCATCTTGAACTCAACCATCCAAAAGAAAAGCCGCTCCCCTTTTTTGTCCTTGCCGCATTTGCCATGTTGATAATGGAAGCAGAAAGTACAACCATTAGCATATCTTTAAGGCCGAATGTGTGCCAATTAATCACATTGAATGAAATTTGACTATGCGTCTCTCTTTTAAAGCTTTTAGATAAGATTACAAGAGCAAGAAATCTCATAAACAAAGAAGCGCACTACAAACTGATAGAAAGGGACCAAAATAGTGAGAACAATTTGCTTATGCACATTATGCATGGGCCAATACTGAGTCAAAAATGAAGAAACCCAGTACTTGGACTTAAGTCACCAAATGATCACTAAGAAGGAATAGAAAGAGATACCTTCAGTCCAAGCACCAGGGGAGAAGCTTTCACGTAGGCCGAATCGTTTAAAGCAAGTGTAGTCCGGTGAATTGCGATTTTTGAAAGTGCCTGGTCACCGCCCGACTCTGCCACCGGAAAAGCCAGCAGCGCCAAGCATATCACCAACAACATCGGTAGAAAGGCCCCAATCATGCCTGCAGCCTGAACAACAATAAACCAAGAAACGTAACAGGAAAAAGGAGTTCATGCCTGCACGCTTAACGGGAAAAGATCACGCAAAGGAACAGGAAAACAATAGATACGGAGCATCCCTTCCGAGTCCTACTTACAAAGGCCATGATCCCAAGAAAGGTGTCGCCTTTCTCTCACAGCACACAAAATAAGACCGACCCAGAGAAGAAAACATCACCAGGAGACCAGGAACTCTACCTTGACGCGATTCTCATGCCAAAGCATGAAACGGGGGAGGGCTACTAATAGGACCTGTGTAGTACGGTTTCTAGTGCCACTGGCAGGAGTAGAAACGGCGAAGAACAGCAAGTGGAGAAGTGGAGGCGCCACTGCCACCCCACGCCAGCGGGCTTTAGGAAATTTTAGGACCGATCGGAGATGCAGAGAGGAGGACTTCGCGTGAGCGTGCAAGCCATCATGGTTCATGGAGTCTCTTTCATCATTCCTTTGATGGATATGCCAGCAGCATATCCAAGCGAGCTGTCGTGGGGTCTCCTCTTAAAAAAGGGTACCAAAATTTAATAATATCACAAATCATATGTTTTTTTTATAAATTCTGTTAGTATATAATCTATTAACCCAAGAGATATAATTAAATTTTTTTTTATAAGATATAAGATAACTATATTATTAAAGTACTATATGATGTTTTTTTTTCAAAGTATATATGTAATTTCCCTAAACTAAGTTTAATAATGTAAGTCAGATAAGCCTATTTTATCTAACTACAGAGGCTTAGAAGTTAATCATAAGATATTAAAGTGACTAAAACTAAAAAAAACCCTTAAATATTAATAAAAACAGACTAATAAAAGATCCCACCCTAAAGATCAGAGGTTCTCAGATGATGAACATTGGGGTCCTCCACGTGCATATGCCTAGTTAATGCTTAGGTCTAAAGGTGAAGATTTCAAAAAAAAATTTGTTTTTACTCCATGTAATCTTTCATAATTAACATTTCAAAGATCTGTCGTTTTATGAAGTAACGAACTGATTAAAGATCATCAAAAGATTCCTAAAAAGGACTTGTTTACAAGGAAAGTTAAGTGAAATTATCTGGATCTTAACCAACCAATCACAAAAGGTTGTAAGGATTAAAAACTGAAAGCCTTTTAATTCGTATCTCTTGGTTGTCTTGATCTCAAGATTAATCGTATTTATGGGTTTGTGATCAGATGTTTATGTTCAAAGATTAGTTGTAGTTTTCATTTGGTGTAGGGACTTGTGAAGAGAGTGGATTCCTGGATACAAATAATACATTAGAATAAAAACAGAATACTTGTGAATGGTGGGGGAAAAAAGGACATCTGACTTGAAAGAAAGAGAGCCCCCACCCCCCACCCCCCTCAATGCATTCTAAGGGAAAAATGACATCTGACTTGAAAGATTCTCCTAATTAAAGCAAACATGAGTAGCAAAATTCATGTCACCCGCCACCTTTTTCTTATTGCACTAAGATATATGTCATGTGAATAGGGAAAAGCTATTCACTCGGGTGCCCGGGTGAATGATTTATCCGGGCGCTCGAGTGGCACCGCGTTCATTGGACAGGGGATTGTTGTTTGGGGCGTCTAGGTGTTTAGCATTGCTCCATGTAAATATGGAGTGACATGATTATTAGTCGCCACGTCAATATTGCAGGGGAAACATTAAACTCCTATTTGGATGGATGGGAGTCACTCTAGATACAAGATCTAAGAGACCCGCAAATTTAAAGGGTGTGGATCTTTCGAGCCATGTGTTTGAAGACGGTGAAACCAACGTAACTTCACCACTTGTCCAGACGAAAAATTTCCATATTGTTATGGTCTGATTGACATTTGTTTGTTGCCCATCCCTCAATTATCATGTCATTCTATTGGCAAACTCTGAAGTAGTATTAAACAGATGACACATGAGCTTTGTTGTTTGTCTAATAAATTTTCTTAATATTTTGACTAGATGAACCATTTAATCAAAAAGAGAAAATAGAAATGTTAGGTAAGAGTGCCGAAGACATTAAAAGCTTTTAGTGTAGGAATATTTACTATTTATTTCAAGGCTAAAAACCAAATAAAATTTGAATTTTGTTTTAATTTAGTTCCAACATTTAAAATTGAGTAAATTGCGCTGAGGTTTCTAGTGGTAATAGCACTGAGCTATAACAAAAAAAAGGTAAATTTTTAACATTACTGAATTCAACACCTTTTTAAAACTAGGTCAGACATGTTAGGCCAGTAGAGGTACCAAGGACCGGACTATGTATAGAATAATAGAGGGAGAACAAAGCACATGTATGCCCATTACAGAGGGGACCTAACTACGAAAATAATAAAGTCTCTGCTCCCACTCTCCCACTTCCCCACTGCACACTTTATTTTAAAAAAATAAAAATATTTATTATAAGCTTAGTTGTGTATTAAATCTTGGCATGGAAAGTACAGTTGAGACATAAGATCTTGTCCTCTCTCTTTCTTATCTTATGTTTTGTTATTTCTATATAAATTAATGGTGTGATAGTGTGTTTGTCAAGTAAGTGGTGGTGTATATGTAACTAGTTTTATCCCATTATATTGAACAACTGTGAAGCTTTATAAAGCTTCAAAATAATTATTGAATAAGTGAACTTTGCTATTGCCAATGCACTTGGCATGATGCCCTTGTCACCTGTCTAACCATGTTGTAAAAGTTTCTTATTAAGATTTTGGAGGGCAAACTTATCTCAGCCTCTCTCACTGATTCAACCTCACACCAATCACAAATCGAGTTGTGAAGCTTCTCAGTAGAAGTGTCAATGGATCTTGCAGATCCGAAAAATCGACCCGGATCCGAAATTTAAAGCGGATTCGGATCACACCTTTTAACCCGAAATACTTCATTTCGGGGCGAGCATTGTTGACCCGCCATGCTTCATTTCAGGGCGTCAAAATGAGATGTCCCGATCCGTGATCCGGAGAGAAAGCCCCATCTGACCTTCCTCAGTCCGCACCCTCGCATCGTGGAGGCGGCGGATCCGTGGCTGAGGGGCCGCGCCGACTTCTCTCGCTGCTTCCTGGCCGGGGGCAGCTCCGGGGGAAACATCGCACGGCATGGCGGCTGCTGGTGGAGGAGGCGGAGGACCTCCATCCCGTGGTGCTGCGGGGCCTCGTGTTGAATCAGCCCTACTTCGGCGGCGCCAAGCAGACGCCGTCAGAGGCGGCATCAGCCAGGATCGTCCCCCTCACCCCAAACGACCTGATGTGAGAGATGTCCCTCCCGGAGGGCCCCAACAGGGACCACGTTTTCTGCAACCCCATGATACACCACCGGCGTCGAGGCACTAAGGAGGAGGCGGGGAGGACAGGGTGAGCATTGCTGCCGAGATGCCTGGTGAGGGGCTGCCTGGGGGGCCCCTTGATCGACCGGCAGTGTTGCTAGAGGAGCAGGCGGCGGGAACGGTGGCGCTGCTGGACAGGGAGGGCTTCCACGCTGTCGAGTTGTTTGACAACAGTGAGGCCGACCTGCTCATCACCGACATTAAGCAGTTCCTCTCCAACTCATCACCCCCGTCACAGCCACCGCCTCTGGTTCTCCCCCTTCGCCTCCCTTTCTCGTTTCTTTCATCCAGAAATATGTTTAACCAGATTTTATGAGACAGCCATCGCCTCTGGTTCTCCTCAAATTTTATGAACACAAATTTGGGGCAGCCATCGTGCCACCGCCTCTGGTTCTTCTCAGATTTTATGAACACATATTTAAAAATTTTATTCATGTTTAACCAAATTTTATGTATGCTCTTGCTATAACTAGCACATATTATGTATTTTTTATTTATCAGATTTTTCAAAAATTTTATGTATGTTCTTGCTATATTACATTTTTATTTTTTTTTAAATTTTTACCATGTTTTAAATAAATATGCAACATTTCAGATTCGAATCTTGGCCCGGATCCGAATTTGACTTCGGATCTAAACCCGATTATAGATCCGAAAAGGTGCCTACAATCAGACCCGAGTCAGATCCAGACCTTCTACATTCGGATCTGGATTTGGATCTCTCAGGATCCGATCCGGATCCGACCCGTGTACAGGTCTACTTCTCAGGATCAAACTTCATATAATAATAGAGGTTAAACATAATCCCACACTCCCGACCACATCAAATGCCAATCGAGATGACAAGATGTTTTAGGCAAGTTTGATAAATAAAAGAGTAATAATCATTGTGGTACTTATATACTTGTGTGAATCAAAATATCGATGTGATAGATACACTATCGTATTATTGGTTAATATAGGATAATAAGATTTGATTCTCGGTCCTTTTGACCATATATCCGGAGTTTACTAATGTAAATGATAAAAAAAGATAATATAGATAAAATGACCTCTTCATGAGGCTAGTTTTACAAAATTCTGTTCCAAAATCGAAATTCATCTTCGAATCGTGAATATAAATATACGATTCGATCGATTATCACATTCCTTCAATAAAATGTAAATATTTCTTTATCTGACGATTGGAACCATTTACGTGACTCTAATTCAAAATCGACACTTTAAGCCAGTCAACACTGAGTCAGATTTGAAGATTTCAACTCCGGTGCTCAAATTTTTCTCCAGGAGTGTCAGTGTAGGCACACGATTCGATTAAGTATGACACCCCTTCAGTCAAATAGACATACTTTTTTGTTCGATTATCGAAATCGCTTATAAAACCACAATTAGAGTCAACATTCCAACAAGCTCGATGCCTCTTACTGCCTCCGGTGGTAAGACATCATTTTTGACTTAAAATTCCTAGTCAACGTTCTTATTATTTAGAACATTTTCTAACAGAAAAATGTGCATAATATTTGTCTCGATTATACAAATCACTTGTAAACTCATAATTTAGAGTCGAGCTATTACAACAATCGAAAATTATAGTCATCTTGGCATAAGAATACATCCAGAGGTCCAAATATATGCACTTGACCATCGACGATATACTCACCCCTTCTGACTTATTCTCACCCCTTTAATAAAAATGAGCATAACTATCTACTTAGATATCATAATCACTTATAAGACCACAATTAGGAATTAACACTCTGAGATAGTCAACATAATATTAGTTTCACAAAATTATGTTCTAAGGACTAAATTCCACCTCGGAGCGTGAATATAAGTACACGATTTGATCGATTATCACACATCTTCAATAAAATACAAGTATTTCTTCACTCAACCATTGGAATTGCTTACGACCTCAATTTAAAATCGACACTTTGAGGCGATCGTCACTAGGTTGGATTCGGAGATTTCTACTCCGATGCCCAAACTCTTCTCTAAGAGAATGATTGAAGGCACACGATCTGATCGAGTATGACATTCGTTCGGTCAAATGGACATAACTTTCTGCTTAGTTATCAAAATCACTTATAAGACTCACAATTTGGAATTAGCATTCTGAGACGTTCGACGTCTCTTACTGCCAAGATATTGTTTCTAACTAAAAAATCCTTCATTTTTTTCTTTAAAATTACAATTTTAGTTAACGTTCTCATTGTTTAAATGTTTTCCAACAAAAAAATGCACGTAATATTTTTCTCGATTATACAAATCACGTGTGAAGCTACAATTCAAAGCCAGCTGATTATAATACCACAATTTGGAATCGACATTCTGAGATGATCGACATGAGGCTAGTTTCACGAAATTTCATTCCGAAACCTAAATTCCTCCTCGGAGTGTGAATATAAGTACACGATTCAATCGATTATTACACCTCTTTAATAAAACACAAAGATCGAATGGCAACTAATCACCTTAGAGGGGGGAGGGCATGAATAAGGTGTTCTGAAACTTAAAATTAGATACAACAAACACTTAAAAATGTTTGGTTAGTGGTTAGTAATCATGTGCCAGGTAATAGATAAGCGGAAGCAATCACACACACACACATGAAGAACATAGTGATATATTCTGGTTCAAACCTCCCTTTCATTGAGAGTCCTATATCCAGTCCCCAAGAAACCACTTAGAATTTTCACTAACCTATCCAAGGTTACAAACCACACCAATCCTATCGGTCTTCCCTTCTTCAAAGGGGCAATCATATGCTTACTCCTAGCAAGCCTTCCCTTTTCTTAAGGGGTACACACAAGGTACCAACCCCCTGCCGGTTCTACCTAATAGCTCTTGAGTATAGAAGAGAGGGAGTACCCTATCAGCACTGACAAACCAAGTTGTGAAGCTTCTCAGAATCAAACTTCATAAAATAATAGAGGTTAAACATAATCCACTCCCGACCACATTACATGCCAATAGAGATGACTGCTGGCCCACAACAACGCACCAGGAATCACCTAGGAGGGGAGTGAATAGGGTGATACAGAAAACTAACTGTAAATCAAACACTTTAAAACTTCGATTAGTGAATATAATTGTGTGCAATAAAGATGTATAGTGCAGAAGCAATCACACACAAAGAACACAAAGAATTTATCCTAGTTTGACACTTCTCAAATGAAAGTCCTACGTCCAGTCCCCAAACAAACTCTTGAGATTTCACTAATCGATGGTACAATCCCCCTTAAGGACAAATACAACACCTAACTCAACTGGTCTTCCTTTCTACACAAGGGGAACACTAAGTACAGTCTTTCAACTGGACAAACCACCCAACACACCGATGGTCTTCCCTTCTACACAAGAGAAAAATTGAGTATAATCACTTAGTTGGACAACTCACCGAGCACACAAGTTGGTCTTCTCTTCCCGTAGGAAGAGGAACAAACTTGCCTTTCTTAATTAAGAAAAGAAAGAGCAAGCTGTCGAGATTAAGTTCAAGAATAAACTTGAACTTCCTTGATCTTCGATAGCAATCTGAGAGCTACAAAGATGTACAAGTTACACAGACTCTCAAGCTCACAGACTCTCTCCCAGATTTACAATGTCACACACAGAGAGAAGAGAAAGAAGCTTGAATGATTGAATAACGCTAATCAAAATAATATTAAACCTTTATTCAGTAATCGAAATATTTATAACACCAATCGAAATACCACTGAACCTTTATTCATTAATTGGAAGGATATTGAACATTTGTTCAATAATCGGAATGTTCATAACATCAATCGATATAAACTTGTTTTCTAATCGGAACAACGTAAGAGTAGTCAGAATGATGTTACGTAATCAGAAGGTGAATGTTCAATAATTGATGCAATATATCACTAATCGGAACAATCATTTCTTCTATAACAGGAACACTACTTCTTCACTAATAGATAGAAGGCTTCTTCAGTATTCGGTATAACACTTTTCTTCTCTCATCGATAGAAACTTCCTTTTAATCTCTAATCGGTAGAAACCTTTCTTTAGTAATCGATGTGGCGTTTTAGTCTCTAATCGATACACATTAAACTGTATTCGATATGGACTTTCAGTACAAATCTTTAAGCGATAAAAATTAGGTTATTTCTTATGCATAAATTATCTTAAAAATATTCACAAATACCTTGACAAATATATTTATAATTTTCATGAGAGAAAATATACTATTAAATATATTTATGATATTCATGAGTTTTAATTATCACCAAAATATATGGATAAATATAAGAGTGGTTCAACAATGACAAGATGTTTTAAGCAAGTTTGATTAATAAAAGAGTAATAATCATTGTGGTACTTATATACTTGTGTGAATCAAAATATCGATGCGATATACACTCTCATATGATTGGTTAATATAGGATAATAAGATTTGATTCTCAGTCTTTGACAATATATCTAGAGTTTACCAATGCAAAAAATAAAATAAAATAAAAAATATATATATAAGATAATATAGACAAAATGATCCGTTCAAGCTTAAACTTGGGTCCTAACCAATTGTGCTATATTTTACACTAGTTCTATGCCCGTGCAAATGCATGCACAAAAAATATCATAGAATTTGAATAAATAGATTTTATAATTAATACAAGTTATGTTATTATCTATTAAACATAAAAGAAAGATGAAATAATCTGAAATAGAGTTCTCTCTAGAATAATTATTAAAGAGTTTAAGGTAGAATCATAACTTTCCAAAAAAAAGTAAACAATCCAAAGTTTACATGACAATTGCGTATTAAGATTTTATAAAATAATTAAATTAATTTCTCACCTATTCAATAAAAATGGGAATAACTTTTCACTTGAATATCAGAATCACTTATAAGACTATAATTTGGAATCAACACTCTGAGACAGTCAACATTAGGTTAGTTTTACGAAATTTAGTTATAAGACCCAAATTCCTCTATGAATATAAGTATATGATTTGATCAATTATCACACCCCCTCAGTAAAACACAAATATTTCTTCACCCGGCGACCAAAAGTGCTCGCATGACCCCAATTCAGAATCGATATTTCGAGCCAGTCATCATTGGGTTACATTTAGAGATTTCAACTCCAGTGCCCAAATTCTTCTCCGCGGTGTGATTGTAAGTACACGATCCAATCAAGTATGACACCCCTTCAGTCAAATAGGCATAACTTTTCATTCAGTTCTCAAAATCACTTAGAAGACCATAATTCAAAATTGACACTCTAAGACGCTTGATGCCTCTAACTATCTTTAGTGGTAGGACGTCGTTTCTGACTCAAAAGTCCTTCATTTATCTCTAAAATTACAATTCTAGTCAACGTTCTCCTTGTTTCGAACGTTTTCCAGCAGTAAAAATATGCGTAACATTTTCCTCAATTATATGAATCATGTGTGAAGTCATGATTCAGAGTTGGCCTATTAGGACGGTTGAAAATTGTAGTCATCTCGACATGAGAATTCCTTACGAGATCGTAAATATATGCACACAACCATCTGTAGACACGCCAATTTTCCCAAAATTGGACAAGTATCAGGTTGCACTGTAACGCCTCAAAAGTGACTATCTTAAATTAACATTTTTGAGTAATTCTCCTGTTTTCCTCCTTTTTAGGGCTTTTTAGGGTCTTTAGAAAAGCTAGAAAATATCACAAAAAAATCCTGGAAAGGGCTCTGGGCACTGTTTGAAATCGCGTCCAAAACAGCCGATGCCCTTTTGTGGCGCTATGAACGCGGCGGTAGGGGCTGACGCGATTTTGGTACCGCCTTTATAGCACTGTATAACCGACATTTAATGGCGTCCACCAGACCTGCCGCGATTTATAAGTCAACACCGTGTCAGAGCACACACGTTCTGACGTACAGTAGAGGCCACGTTTTCAAATAGAAACGCGTTGGGTCAGTACGACGCAATTCTTAGCCGCCCTGCGCACACCATGCCGTCGTCAAGTGTCAGAACGGTGTCAGAGTCTGAATCGCGCCCAGCAGGAACGTCGCATTTTTGAACTGCCATTTTATTCCCATCAGAATTACAGGCGGTTGTTAATCACGACGACTTGAGTGGACGCATTTTGAACCTGAGTGCGGTCACCCCTGTCAAATCAATTTGGCTTTCTAAATCGCGGTGATTAGAGCCGACGCGATTATTATCGTTGATGTGCACCATAATCATCATGTTTTGGCAAGTTGATGGGACATTAGGCGGTTGTTAATCGCGACAAGTTTGGCGGACGCGTTTTACCTCTTTAAAGGCGGCGGCTGTTCTCGACGCGATTTCTCCCAGCATTAAAACTTCCCGCAGGAACCCATTTCCAGGGGGGTGGGTGGTTGGGCCATTTTTGTTTTTGGGGAGAGAGGGTTTTAGAGAGAGAGAGTTCGGGTTTTTAGAGAGGGAAAAGAAGAGAGAGAGAGAGAGAGTCTCCACCTCCGAACGGCGAAGCCCTGCACGCGCGACGCCTCTGTCTCCATCGTCCGGGAGGTCCCGTTGTGCTGTACGCGACGTTCCGGAGCGCCGGACGATCCTTTGTCACGATCCCCACGTGGAGGCGTCGTCATCTCGACCGTCCAGAAGCGGCCTCGTCACCATCCCCTTTCCCCTCTTTGGGCCTCCCCCCTCTTTAGATAATACACGTCGCACACACGTGCATATTTTTCGTTCCATTTTTTACTTAGGGGTTTTCCTTTCCATCCCCAAAAGGTGTGTTTACATCTTTTAATTCCCTTTTGTCTTTCTTTTACTGTGTTCATTTACTACACGCATAGCCTGACCTCCTTCCGTTGTCTTTTTCTTGTTTTCTGTGTCAGGTAACCGTACGAGCCAAATCTCCTTCGCCGGCCGGCCGATGGAAGGAGGAGGTAGGACCCACGCCGCAAATCCCTCTTTCCTACGGGTGAAAGGTACGCCTTTTCTCGCCCGTTACATTCGGTGCCCTCGAGTACCTGGCGATCATGGTTTCTTTTATTGTCTTTTTCGCTTTTTCACTCCATCCTCACACACACGCCACGTGTTCATTTCACCCCTCCCCTCCTCTGTGGAGACCGTTCTTTGTCCCCCCCCCCCTTAAAAGGGGAGCGGAAAATGAGGTCCACACCATCGGCGATATATTCACCCCTTCTGTCTTATTCTCACCCCTTCAATAAAATTTGTTGTACTCTATAGATTTTGATGATCACAAAACACAATATTATTTGATGAGTTCTTTAGTGATGGATTGATTTAGATGAATTGCGTGCTACTGATCAATGAGTTGATACTTTTATATTGATGTTGATGGTCTAATTTGTGTGTTAAGTGCGCAGCAAAATAGGCCCAATTTGTCTTGATAAATGGACATTACAAAGGTCAAGACTTGGATAGAACAAGAGAGAAGGATGACTGAAAACTGACAGTCGATCGACCGAACTCTAATTGTCGATTGACCGAATGTCCTAGTGAACCATCTAGAAGTCCAGAGCCAAACGGTCGACCGAACTCTGATTTTCGGTCGACTGAGGATCCCAGTGCACCAGGGTCTAAAGCCAAGTCAAAAAAATGGTCAGCCAAACTCTGATTATTGGTTGACCGATGCTCCCAGTGACCCTTCCTTGGAAACCTAGATGAGAATTGTCAATGGACCTAGAAGATTGATCGACCGATTGGCAGTGTTGATTTAGACTACAAGTTCACCTGAAGATCGTGAGGAGAAATGGTCAATCAAACTGGATAAATCGGTCGATTGATTCCATTGATGAGGTTTCCTTATTCGAGCATAACTCTTTCCTCCCTCAAGATTCTTTCCAAAGTTAGGGGCGACGAGCGCCTCTGAGTGCCGATTCCGAATTGGGTCTTAAAAGTGATTCCGTTAACTGAGTGGAAAGTTATGCTCGTCTGAGCAAAGGGGTGTCCGTATTCGATCGCATTAAGAGCCTGCGACCATGCTCCCAGAGAGGAATTTGTGTGCCGGATTGGAAATTTCCGAATCCAACCTTATGCCGACCTCGTCGAAGTGTCGATTCCAAATTAGGGCCTTGCGGGCGGATCCGATCGCCGGGCGAAGAAATATTCGCATCTTATCGAAGGGGTGCAACAATCAGTGTACTAGTACACATGCTCCGCGGTAGAATTTCAGCCTCATAACGGAATTCTATTAAACCAGCGTCCTGTCGACCGTCTCGGAGTGCCGATTCGAATTGTGGTCACGTAAGCGATTCCGATAGTCGGGCTAAAAGTTATGCCTAGTTCTTTCACTGAAGGGGTGAGAATAATCTGGAAGGTGTGAATATATCGGCGATGTTTATGCAACCATATTTACGACCTGAGGAGGATTTCTTGCGCCAAGTTAACCACAACTTCCGATGGTCGTAATAGGCCGACTCTGGGTTGTGGCCCCACCAGTGATTCGCGTAATCGAGGGAAACGTTTCTGCAAGAAAACCTTGGAAATGGGGACATCGACGGTTGGAAATGCAATTTTGGAGTGCGAAATGAAGGATTTTCGACTCGAAAATGACAACTTATCGCCAAAGGCATAAGGGGCGACGAGCGCCTCTGAGTGCCGATTCCGAATTGGGGTCTTATATGCGTTTTCGAAAATCGATCTGAAAGTTATGCCCATTTGACCGAAAAGGTATCCATATTCGATCGCATCGGGAGCTTGCGACCACGCTCCCGGAGAGGAATTTGGGCACCGGATCAGAAATCTCAGAATCTGACCTTGTTTCGACCCCGTCGAAGTGTCGATTCCGAATTGGGGCCTTGTGGGCGGATCCGATCGCCGGGTGAAGAAATATCTACGTCCTACCGAAGGGGTGCGACAATCAGTGTACTAGTACACACGCTATGCTGAGGAATTTTGGCCTCGGAACGGAATTCTGTGAAACCAACGTCTTGTCGACTGTCTCAGAGTGCCAATTCCGAATTGTGGTCACGTAAGCGATTCCGATAGCCGAGCGGAAAGTTATGCCCAGTTCTTTCACCGAAGGGGTGAGAATAATCTGGAAGGGGTGAATATATCGGCGATGTTTATGCACCCATATTTACAACCTGAGGAGGAGTTCTTTCACCGAGTTGACAATAACTTCCCATGGTCGTGATAGGCCGACTCTGGGTTGCGGCCCCACCAGTGATTCGTGTAATCGAGGGAAATGTTACTATAAGAAAATCTTGGAAACAGAGACATAAACGGCTGGAAACGCAATTTTGGAGTGCGAAACGAAGGATTTTCGACTCGGAAATGATGTCTTATCGCCAAAGGCATAAGGGGCGAGGAGCACCTATGAGTGCCGATTCTGAATTAAGGTCTTATAAGCGATTCCGATAACCGAGCATAAAGTTATGCCCGTTTGAGCGAAGGGGTATCCGTATTCGATCACATCGGAAGCTTGTGACCACGCTCCCTGAGAGGAATTTGGGCGCCAGACCGGAAATATCATAATCTGACCTTGTTTCGACCCCTTCGAAGTGTCGATTTCGAATTGCGGCCTCGCCGGGGGATCCGATCACCAGGCGAAGAAATATCCGCGTCTTATCGAAGGGGTGCGACAATCGATGTACAAGTACACATGCTTCGCGGCGGGATTTCAGCCTCGGAAGGGAATTCCGCAAAACCAGCGTCCTGTCGATCGTATCAGAGTGTCGATTCCGAATTGTGGTCACGTAAGCGATTCCTATACCTGGGCGGAATGTTGTGCCCAGTTCTTTCACTGAAGGGGTGAGAATAACCTATAAGGGGTGAATATATCGGCGATGTTTGTAACCCATATTTATGACCTGGGAAGGAGTTCCTGCGTCGAGTTGACCACAACTTCCGATGGTCGTGATATGTCGACTCTGGGTTGTAGCCCCACCAGTGATTCGCATAATCGACAAAAAAGTTACTATAAGAAAACCATGGAAACGGAGACATCGACGGCTGGAAACGCAATTTTAAAGTGCAAAATGAAGGATTTTTTACTCGAAAATGACGTCTTATCGCCAAAGGTATAAGTGGCGACGAGCGACCCTAAGTGCCGATTCTGAATTGGGGTCTTATAAGTGATTTCGATAACCGAGCGGAAAGTTATGCCCATTTGAGCGAATGAGTGTCCGTATTCGATCGCATCGGAAGCCTGTGACCACGCTCCCAGAGAGGAATTTAGGCGTCGTACCAGAAATCACCGAATCCAACCTTGTGCCAACACCGTTGAAGTGTCGATTCTGAAATGGGGCCTCGCGGGCGGATCCGATCGCTGGGCGAATAAATATTTGCGTTTTACCAAAGGGGTGCGACAATCGGTGTACTTGTACACATGCTCTGCCATGGAATTTCAGCCTCAGGATGGAATTATGTGAAACCATCGTCATGTCGACCGTCTCGGAGTGCCGATTCTGAATTGTGGCCATGTAAGCGATTCTGATATCGGGGCGTAAAGTAGTGCCCAGTTCTTTCACTGAAGGGGTGAGAATAATCAGAAAGGGGTGAATATATCGGCGATGTTTGTGCACCCATATTTATGACCAGGGGAGGAGTTCTCGCGCCTAGTTGACCACAACTTCTGATGGTCGTGATAGGCCGACTCTGGGTTATGTCCCTACTAGTGATTAGCATAATCGAGTGAAACGTTACTGCTAGAAAACTTTGGAAACGGGGACATCGTCGGATGGAAATGCAATTTTGGTGTGCAAAACGAAGGATTTTTGACTCGTAAATGACGACTTATCGCCAAGGGAAATAAGAGGCGACGAGCGCCTCTGAGTGCCGATTCCGAATTGCGGCCTTATAAGTGATTCCATTAACCGAGCGAAAAGTTATGCCTGTCTGAGCGAAGGGGTGTCCGTATTCGATTGCATCGGGAGCCTGCGACCACGCTCCCGGATAGGAATTTGGGTGCTCGACCAGAAATCTCCGAATCAGACCTTGTGCCGACCATGTCGAGGTGTCGATTACGAATTGGGGCCTCGCTGGCGGATCCGATCGTCGGGCAAAGAAATATCTCTGTCTTATCGAAGGGGTGCAACAATCGATGTACTAGTACACACGCTCCGCGGTGGAATTTTGGTCTCGAAATGGAATTTTGTGTAACCAGCATTCAGTCGACCGTCTCGGAGTGTCGATTCCGAATTGTGGTCACGTAAGCGATTCTGATAGTCGGGCATAAAGTTATGCCCAATTCTTTCACTGAAGGGGTGAGAATAATCCGAAAGGGGTGAATATATCGGCGATATTTGTGCACCCATATTTACGCCCTGAGGAGGAGTTCTTGCACAGACTTGACCACAACTTCTGATGGTTGTGATAGGCTTACTCTGGGTTGTGGCCCCACCAGTGATTTGCGTAATCGAGGGAAACATTACTGCTAGCAAACCTTGAAAACGGGGACATCGTCGGCTGGAAATGTAATTTTGGTGTGCTAAATGAATGATTTTTTACTCTGAAATGACATCTTATTTCCAAAGGGAAAAAGGGGCGACGAGCGCCTCTTAGTGCCTATTCCGAATTCGAGACTTATAAGCGATTCCAATAATCGAGCAGAAATTTATGCCCGTTTGAGAAAATGGGTGTCCGTATTTGATCGCATCGGGAGCCTACGACCACACTCCCGGAGAGGAATTTGGGCGCCGGACCGGAAATCTCCGAATCTGACCTTGTTCCGACCTCGTCGAAGTGTCATTCTGAATTGGGGCCTTGCCGGCAGATCTGATCGCCGAACGAAGAAATATACGCGTCTTACCGAAGGGGTGCGACAATTGGCGTACTATGACACACGCTACGCGGTGGAACTTCGGCCTTGGAACGAAATTCCGTGAAACCAACGTCATGTCTACCGTCTCAGAGTGCCGATTCCGAATTGTGGTCACGTAAGCGATTCCGATACCCGAGCGTAAAGTTATGCCCAGTTCTTTCATTGAAGGGGTGAGAATAATCCGGAAGGGGTGAATATATCAGCGATGTTTGTGCACCCTTATTTATGACCTTGGGAGGAGTATTGCACCTAGTTGACCACAACTTCTGATGGTCATGATAGGTCGGCTCTGGGTTGCGGCCCCACCAGTGATTCGTGTAATCGAGGGAAACGTTACTGCAAGAAACCTTGGAAACGGAGACATCGACGGCTGGAAACACAATTTTTAGAGTGTGAAACGAAGGATTTTCGACTCAGAAATGACGACTTATCACCAAAAGCAATAAGGGGCGACGAGCGCCTCTGAGTGTCGATTTAGAATTAGGGGTCTTATAAGTGATTCTGTTATCTGAGTGGAAAGTTATGCCCGTTTGAGCGAAAGGATGTCCATATTAGATTGCATCAGGAGCCAGTGACCATGCTCCCAGTGAGGAATTTGTACACCAGACCGGAAATCACCGAATCCGACCTTGTGCCGACCCCGTCAAAGTGTCGATTCCTAATTGGGGCCTCGCGAGCAGATCCGATCTTCGGGTCAAGAAATATCTGCGTCTTACCGAAGGGGTGCAACAATTGGTGTACTAGTACATACGCTCTGCGGTGGAATTTCGGCCTTGAAATGGAATTCCTCAAAACCAGCATCCTGTCGACCATCTCAGTGGGCTGATCCCGAATTGTGGTCACGTAAGCGATTCTGATACCCGGGCATAAAGTTATGCCCAGTTCTTTCACTGAAGGGGTGAAAATAATTCGGAAGGGGTGAATATATCAGTGATGTTTGTGCACCCATATTTACGACCTGGGGAGGAGTTCTCGCGCCGAGTTGACCACAACGTCCGATAGTCGTAATAGGCCGACTCTGGGTTGCGGCCCCACCAGTGATTCGTGTAATTGAGGGAAACATTACTGTAAGAAAATCTTGGAAAGGGGGACATCGACGGCTGGAAACATAATTTTGAAGTGCAAACTGAAGGATTTTCGACTCGGAAATAATGACTTATCACCAAATGCAATAAAGGGCGACGAGCGCCACTGAGTGCCGATTCTAAATTGGGGTCTTATAAGCGATTCCATTAATCGAGCAAAAAGTTATTCTCGTTTGAGCGAAGGGGTGTCCGTATTTGATCGCATACGGAGCCTGCAACCATGCTCCCAGTGAGAAATTTGGGTGCCAAACCGAAAATCTCAGAATCTGACATTGTTCCTGTCGATTCCAAATTGCGGCCTCGTCGGTAGATCCGATCGCCAGGCGAAGAAATATCTATGTCTTACCGAAGGGGTGCGACAACGGTGTACTAGTACACATGCTTCACGGTGGGATTTTGGCCTCGGATGGGAATTCCGAGAAACCAGCGTCCTGTCGACCGTCTCAGAGTGCCAAATCCGAATTGTGGTCATGTAAGTGATTCTGATATTCGAGCGGAAAGTTATGCCCAGTTCTTTCACAGAAGGGGTGAGAATAACCGAGAAGGGGTGAATATATCGATGATGTTTGTGCACCCTTATTTACAACCTGGGAAGGAGTTCTCGCGTTGAGTTGACCACAACTTCCGATGGTCGTGATAGGTCGACTCTAGGTTGCTGCCCCACCAGTGATTCGAGTGAAAACCTTGGAAACAGGGACATCGACGGCTGGAAACGTAATTTTAGAGTGCAAAACTAAGGATTTTTAACACGAAAACGATGTCTTATCGCCAAAAGCATTAGAGGTGATGAGCGCCTCTAAGTTCCAATTTCGAATTGGGGTCTTATAAGCGATTCTGATAACCGAGCGAAAAGTTATGCCCGTTTGAGCGAAGGGGTGTCTGTATTCGATCGCATCGGGAGCCTGCGACCACACTCCTAGAGAGGAATTTGGGTGTCGAACCAAAAATCACCGAATCCGACCTTGTGCCGACGTCGTCAAAGTGTCGATTCCGAAATGGGGCCTTGCGGGCGGATTCGATCGTCGAGCGAAGAAATATTCGCATCTTACCCGAAGGGGTACGACAATCGGTGTACAAGTACACAGGCTCTGCCATGGAATTTTGGCCTCGGAATTGAATTTCGCGAAACCAGCGTCCTGTCGACCGTCTTGGAGTGCCGATTCTGACTTGTGGTTACGTAAGCGATTCCGATACCGGGGCGGAAAGTTATGCCCAATTATTTCACTGAAGGGGCAAGAATAATCTGGAAGGGGTGAATATATCGGTGATGTTTGTGCACCCTTATTTACAACCTGGGGAGGAGTTCTCACACCGAGTTGACCACAACGTCCGACGGTCGTAATAGGCTGACTCTGGGTTGCGGCCCCACCAGTGATTCGCGTAATCGAGAGAAACGTTACTGTAAGAAAACCTAGGAAAGGGGGGCATCGACAGTTGGAAATGTAATTTTGGAGTGCAAAATGAAAGATTTTCAACTCGTAAATAATGACTTATCACCAAATGCAATAAGTGGCGACGACCGCCTCTGAGTGCCGATTCCGAATTGGGGTCTTATAAGCGATTCCATTAACCGAGCAGAAAGTTATGCCCATTTGAGCGAAGGGGTGTCCGTATTCGATCGCATCGGGAGCCTGCAACCATGCTCCCGGTGAGGAATTTGGGTGCCAAACCGAAAATCTTAAAATCTGAACTTGTTCTGACCCCTCCGAAGTGTCGATTACGAATTTCGGCCTCGCCGGTGGATCTGATCGCCGGGCGAAAAAATATACTCATCTTACCAAAGGGGTGCGACAATCGGTGTACTAGTACACATCCTCCGCGGTGGGATTTCGGCCTCAGAAGGGAATTCCACGAAACAAGTGTCTTGTCGACCATTTCAGAGTGCCGATTCCGAATTGTAGTCACGTAAGCGATTCCTATATTCGAGCGGAAAGTTATGCCCAGTTCTTTCACTGAAGGGGTGAGAATAACCCAGAAGGGGTGAATATATCGGCGATGTTTGTGCACCTATATTTACGACCTGGGAAAGAGTTCTCGCACTGAGTTGACCACAACTTCCAATGGCCGTGATAGGTCGACTATGGGTTCTGGCCCCACCAGTGATTTGCATAATCGAGTGAAATGTTACTGCTAGAAAATCTTGGAAACAGGGACATCGTCGGCTGGAAATGCAATTTTGGTTTTCGAAATGAAGGATTTTTTAATTGAAAATGATGACTTATCGTTAAAGGCAAAAGGCGTGATGAGCGCCTCTGAGTGCCCATTCCGAATTTGGGTCTTATAAGCGATTTTGTTAACCGAGTGGAAAGTTATGCCCGTTTGAGCGAAGGGTGTCCGTATTCGATCGCATCGGGAGCCTATGACCACACTCCTGGAGAGGAATTATGGTGTCAAATCAGAAATCTCCAAATCTGACCATGTTCCGACCTCGTCGAAGTGTCTATTCCGAATTGGGGCCTCGCGGGCGGATCCGATCACCGGAGAAGAAATATCTGCGTCTTACCGAAGGGGTGCGATAATCGGTGTACTAGTACACACGCTCCGTGGTGGAATTTTAGCCTCGGATGGAAATTCCACGAAACCACCGTCCTGTCGACCGTCTCAGAGTGTCGATTCCGAATTTTGGTCACATAACCGATTCCGATACTTGGGCGAAAAGTTATGCCCATTTCTTTCACTGAAGGGGTGAGAATAATCCGGAAGGGGTGAATATATCGGCGATGTTTGTGCACTCATATTTACGACCTAGGGAGGAGTTCTCATGCCAAGTTGACCACAACTTCTGATGGTCGTGATAGGCCGACTCTGTGTTGCGGCCGCTCCAGTGATTCGTGTAATCGTGGGAAACGTTACTGCAAGAAACCTTGGAAATGGGGACATCGACGGCTAGAAACACAAATTTGAAGTGCGAAACGAATGATTTTTGACTCGGAAATGATGACTTATCACTAGAGGTGATAAGGGGTGACGAGTGCCTCTGAGTGCTAATTCTGAATTGGGGTCTTATAAGCAATTCTGTTATCCGAGTGGAAAAATATGCCCATTTGAGCGAAAGGGGTGTCCGTATTTGATTGCATCAGGAGCCTGCGACCATGCTCCTGGTGAAGAATTTGGATGTTGGACCGAAAATCACTGAATCTGAGCTTATGCCGACCCTATCGATATGTCGATTCCAAATTGGGGCCTCGCGAGCGAATCCGATCGTCAGGTGAAGAAATATCCGCGTCTTACTGAAGTGGTGCGACAATCGGTGTACTAGTACACACGCCCTGCGGTGGAATTTCGACCTCGAAATGGAATTCCGTAAAACCAACGTCCTGTCGACCATCTCGAAGGACCAATTCCGAATTGTGGTCACGTAAGCGATTCCGATATCCGGGCAGAAAATTATGCCCAGTTCTTTTACTGAAGGGGTGAATATATCGGCAATGTTTATGTACCTATATTTACGACCTGGGGAGGAGTTCTTACGCCGAGTTGACCACAACTTCCGATGGTCGTGATAGGCCGACTCTAGGTTTTGGCCCCACTAGTGATTTTTGTAATCAAGGGAAACGTTACTGCTAGAAAATGTTGGAAACGGAGACATCGACGACTGGAAACACAATTTTAGAGTGCGAAACGAAGGATTTTCTACTCAGAAATGACGACTTATCACCAAAGGAAATAAGGGGTGACGAGCGCCTCTAAGTACCGATTCCGAATTGGGGTCTTATAAATGATTTAGTTAACCAAGCTGAAAGTTATGCCAGTTTGAGCGAAGGGGTGTCCGTATTCGATCGCATCGGAAGCCTGCGACCATGCTCTCGGTGAGGAATTTGGACGCCGGACCGGAAATCACCAAATCTTACCTTATTCCGACCCCTTCGAAGAGTCGATTCCGAATTGCGGCCTCGCCGGTGGATCCGATCGTCGGGCGAAGAAATATCTGCGTCTTACCGAAGGGGTGCGACAATCGAGGTACTTGTACACACGCTCTACGGTGGGATTTTGGCCTCAGAAAGGAATTCCGCAAAACCAACGTCCTGTCGACCGTCTCAGAGTGCCGATTCCCAATTGTGTTCACGTAAGCGATTCTGATACCTGGGCGTAAAGTTATGCCCAGTTATTTCACTGAAGGGGTGAGAATAACCCAAAAGGGGTGAATATATCGGTGATATTTGTGCACCCATATTTACGACTTGGGAAGGAGTTCTCATTCCGTGTTGACCACAACTTCTGATGGTCGTGATAGGCCGACTCTGGGTTGCGGCCCCACCAGTGATTCGCGTAAGCGAGGGAAACATTACAGCAGGAAAACCATGGAAACGGGGACATGAACGGTTGGAAATGCAGTTTTGGAGTGCGAAACAAAAGATTTTCGACTCGAAAATGACGACTTATCACCAAAGGCAATAAGGGGCGACGAGCGCTTCTGAGTGCCGATTACGAATTGGGGTCTTATAGCGATTTCGTTAACCGAGCGAAAAGTTATGTCCATTTGAGCGAAGGGGTAGTCATATTCGATCGCATCGAAAGCCTACGAGCCGAACCGGAAATCACTGAATCTGACCTTGTTCTGACCCCTTCGAAGTTTCGATTCCGAATTCCGTCCTCGCCGGTGGATCCGATTGCCAGGCTAAGAAATATCCGAGTCTTACCGAAGGGGTGCGACAATCGAAGTACTAGTACACACGCTCTGTGGTGAGATTTCGGCCTCGGAAGGGAATTTCTCAAAACTAGCGTCTTGTCGACCATCTCAGAGTGTCAATTCTGAATTGTTGTCACGTAAGCGATTCCGATACCCGAGCGTAAAGTTATGCCCAGTTCTTTCACAGAAGGGGTGAGAATAACCTAGAAGGGGTGAATATATCGGCGATATTTGTGCACCCATATTTACTACTTGGGAAAGAGTTCTCACGCCGAGTTGACCACAACTTCTGATGGTCGTGATAGGCCGACTCTGGGTTCTGGCATTCGCGTAATCGAGGGAAACGTTACAGTAAGAAAACCATGGGAACGGGGACATCGACAGCTGGAAACATAATTTTGGAGTGCGAAACAAAGGATTTTCGACTCGAAAATGATGACTTATCACCAAAGGAAATAAGGGGTGACGAGCGCCTCTGAGTGTCGATTCTGAATTGGGGTCTTATAAGTGATTTCGTTAACCGAGCTGAAAGTTATGCTCGTTTGAGTGAAGGGGTGTCCGTATTCGATAGCATCGGAAGCCTGCAACAATGCTCTTGGTGAGGAATTTGGACGCCGGACCGGAAATCACCAAATCTTACCTTGTTCCGACCCCTTCAAAGAGTCGATTCCGAATTGCGGCCTCGTCGGTGGATCCGATCGTCGAGCGAAGAAATATATGTGTCTTACCGAAGGGGTGCGACAATCGAGGTACTTGAACACACGCTCTGCGGTGGGATTTCGGCCTCAAAAGGGAATTCCGTAAAACCAGTGTCCTGTCAACCGTCTCAGAGTGCCGATTCCCAATTGTATTCACGTAAGCGATTCCGATACCCGGGCATAAAGTTATGCCCAGTTCTTTCACTAAAGGGGTGAGAATAACCCAAAAGGGGTGAATATATCGGCGATATTTGTGCACCCATATTTTCGACTTGGGAAGGAGTTCTCACGCCGAGTTGACCACAACTTCTGATGGTCGTGATAGGCTGACTCTGGGTTGCGGCCCCACCAGTGATTTGCGTAAGCGAGGGAAACATTACAACAAGAAAACCTTGGAAATGGGGACATCAACAGTTGGAAACACAGTTTTGGAGTGCGAAACGAAAGATTTTCGACTCGGAAATGACGACTTATCAGTAAAAGCAATAAGGGGCGACGAGCGCTTTTGAGTGCCGATTACGAATTGGGGTCTTATAAGCGATTCTGTTAACTGAGCGAAAAGTTATGCCCGTTTGAGCGAAGGGGTGGTCGTATTTGATTGCATCGGGAGCCTGTGACCATGCTCCTGGTGAGGAATTTGGACGCCGGACTGGAAATCATCGAATCTGACCTTGTTCCGACCCCTTCGAAGTTTCGATTCCGAATTGCGGCCTCGCCGGTGGATCCGATCGCCGGGCAAAGAAATATTCAAGTCTTACCGAAGGGGTGCGACAATCGAGGTACTAGTACACACACTCTGTGGTGGGATTTCGGCCTCGGAAGGGAATTTCTTGAAACTAGCATCTTGTCGATCATCTCAGAGTGTCGATTCCGAATTGTGGTCACGTAAGCGATTCTGATACCCGGGCGTAAAGTTATGCCTAGTTCTTTCATAGAAGGGGTGAGAATAGCCCAGAAGGGGTGAATATATCTGCGATGTTTGTGCACCCATATTTACGACTTGGGAAAGAGTTCTCACGCTGAGTTGACCACAACTTCTGATGGTTGTGATAGGCCGACTTTGGGTTCTGGCCCCACCAGTGATTCGCGTAATCGAGGGAAACGTTACAGCAAGAAAACCATGAAAATGGGGACATCGACGGCTGGAAACACAATTTTAGAGTGCGAAACGAAGGATTTTTGACTCGAAAATGATGACTTATCACCAAAGGCAATAAGGGGCAACGAGCGCTTCTGAGTGTCGATTCCAAATTGGGGTCTTATAAGTGATTCTGTTAATCGAGCGGAAAGTTATGCCCGTTTGAGCAAATGGGTGTCCATATTCGATCGCATCGGGAGCCTACGACCTTTCTCCCGGTGAAGAATTTTGATGGCGGACCGAAAATCACCGAATTCAACTTTATTCCGACCCTGTCAATGTGTCGATTCTGAATTGGGGCCTCGCGGGCAAATCCGATCGTCAGGTGAAGAAATTTCCGCGTCTTACCGAAGCGGTGCCACAATTGGTGTACTAGTACACACACCCTGCGGTGGAATTTCGACCTAGAAATGGAATTCCGCGAAACCATCGTCCTGTTGACCGTCTCGAAGGACCAATTCTGAATTATGGTCACATAAGCGATTCTGATACCTAGGCAGAAAATTATGCCCAGTTCATTCGCTGAAGGGGTGAGAATAATCCGAAATGGGTGAATATAATGGCGATGTTTATGCACCTATATTTACCTCTTAGGGAGGAGTTCTTGCGCCGAGTTGACCACAACTTCCGATGGTCGTGATAGGCTGACTCTGGGTTTTGGCCCGACCAGTGAGTTTCGTAGTCGAGGGAAACGTTACTGCTAGAAAATGTTGGAAACGGGGACATCGACGGTTGGAAACACAATTTTGGAGTGCGAAACGAATGATTTTCTACTCGGAAATTACGACTTATCACCAATGGAAATAAGGGGTGACGAGCGCCTCTGAGTGCCGATTCTGAATTGGGGTCTTATAAGTGATTTCGTTAACCGAGCTGAAAGGTATGCCCGTTTGAGCGAAGGGGTGTATGTATTCGATTGCATCGGAAGCCTGCGACCATGCTTTCGGTGAGGAATTTGGACGGCGGACCGGAAATCACCGAATCTTACCTTGTGCCGACCCCTTCAAAGAGTCGATTCCGAATTGCGGCCTCGCCGGTGGATCCGAACATTGGGCGAAGAAATATCCACGTCTTACCGAAGGGGTGCGACAATCGAGGCACTTGTATACACGCTCTGCGGTGGGATTTTGGCTTCAAAAGGGAATTCCGCAAAACCAGCGTCTTGTCGACCGTCTCAGAGTGCCGATTCTCAATTGTGTTCACGTAAGCAATTCCGATACCCGAGCATAAAGTTATGCCAAGTTCTTTCACTAAAGGGGTGAGAATAACCCAAAAGGGGTGAATATATCGATGATATTTGTGCACCCATATTTTTGACTTGGGAAGGTGTTCTCAAGCCGAGTTGACCACAACTTCTGATGGTCATGATAGGCCGACTCTGGGTTGCGGCCCTACCAGTGATTCACATAAGCGAGGGAAACATTACAACAGAAAAACTTTGGAAACGGGGACATCAGCAGTTGGAAACACAGTTTTGGAGTGCGAAATGAAAGATTTTCGACTCGAAAATGACGACTTATCACCAAAGGCAATAAGGGGTGATGAGCGCTTCTGAGTGCCGATTACGAATTGGGGTCTTATAAGCGATTCCGTTAACCGAGCGAAAAGTTATGTCCGTTTGAGCGAAGGGGTGGTCATATTCAATCGCATCGAGAGCCTGCGACCATGCTCTCGGTCAGGAATTTGGACACCGAACCAAAAATCACCGAATCTGACCTTGTTCCGACCCCTTCGAAGTTTCGATTCTGAATTGCGGCCTCGCCGGTGGATCCGATCGCCGGGCGAAGAAATATCCGAGTCTTACCGAAGGGGTGTGACAATCGAGGTACTAGTATACACACTCTGCGGTGGGATTTCGACCTCAGAAGGGAATTTCTAGAAACCAGTGTCTTGTCGACCGTCTCAAAGTGACGATTCCGAATTGTTGCCGGGCGTAAATTTATGCCCAGTTCTTTCATAGAAGGGGTGAGAATAACCTAGAAGGGGTGAATTTATCGGCGATATTTGTGCACCCATATTTACGACTTGAGAAAGAGTTCTCACGCCGAGTTGACCACAACTTCTGATGGTCATGATAAGCCGACTCTTGGTTCTGGCCCCACCAGTGATTCGCATAATCGAGGGAAATGTTACAACAAGAAAACCATGGAAACGAGGACATCGATGGCTGGAAACAGAATTTTGGAGTGTGAAACGAAGGATTTTCGACTCGAAAATGACGACTTATCACCAAAGGAAATAAGGGGCGATGAGCGCCTATGAGTGCCGATTCCAAATTGGGGTCTTATAAGTGATTCCGTTAACCGAGCTGAAAGTTATGCCCGTTTGAGCGAAGGGGTGTCCGTATTCGATCGCATCGGAAGCCTGCGACCATGCTCTCGGTGAGGAATTTGGACGCCAGACCGGAAATCACCGAATCTGACCTTGTTCTGACCCCTTCGAAGAGTCGATTCCAAATTGCGGCCTCGTCGGTGGATCTGATCGTCGGGCAAAGAAATATCCGCGTCTTACTGAAGCGGTGCGATAATCGAGGTACTCGAACACACGCTCTGCGATGGGATTTCAGACTCAGAAGAGAATTCCGTAAAACCAACGTCATGTCGACCGTCTCAGAGTGCCGATTCCCAATTGTGTTCACATATGCGATTCCGATACCCGGGCGTAAATCTATGCCCAGTTCTTTTACTGAAGGGGTGAGATAACGCAAAAGGGGTGAATATATCGACGATATTTGTGCACCCATATTTACGACTTGGGAAGGAGTTCTCATGCCGAGTTGACCACAACTTCTGATGGTCGTGATAGGCCGACTCTGGGTTGCGGCCCTACCAGTGATTCGCGTAAGCGAGGTAAATATTACAGCAGGAAAACATTGGAAACGGGGACATCAATGGTTGGAAACGCAATTTTGGAGTGCGAAACAAAAGATTTTCGACTCGGAAATGACGACTTATCACCAAAGGTAATAAGGGGCAACGAGCGCTTCTGAGTGCCGATTACGAATTGGGGTCTTATAAGCGATTCTGTTAACCGAGCGAAAAGTTTTGCCCGTTTGAGCGAAGGGGTGGTCGTATTCGATCGCATCGGGAGCCTGCGACCATGCTACCGGTGAGAAATTTGGACGCCGGACCAGAAATCACCGAATCTGACCTTGTTCCGACCCCTTCAAAGTTTCGATTCCGAATTGTGGCCTCGCCAGTGTATCCGAATGCCGGGCGAAGAAATATCCGAGTCTTACCGAAGGGGTGCGACAATCGAGGTACTTGTACACATGCTCTGCGGTGAGATTTCAGCCTCAGAAGGGAATTTCTCAAAACCAGCGTCTTGTCGACCGTCTCAGAGTGTCGATTCCGAATTGTGGTCACGTAAACGATTTCTATACCCGGGTGTAAAGTTATGCCCAGTACTTTCACAGAAGGGGTGAATATATCGACGATATTTGTGCACCCATTTTTACGACTTGGGAAAGAGTTCTCACGCCGAGTTGACCACAACTTCTGATGGTCGTGATAGGCCGACTTTGGGTTCTGGCCCCACCAGTGATTCGCGTAATCGAGGGAAACATTACAGCAAGAAAACCATGGAAATGGGGACATCTACAGCTGGAAACACAATTTTGGAAGGATTTTTGACTCGAAAATGGCGACTTATCACCAAAGGCATTAAAGGGTGACGAGCGCTTCTGAGTGTCGATTCCAAATTAGGGTCTTATAAGCGATTCTGTTAACCGAGCAGAAATCACCGAATCCGACCTTGTGCCGACCCCGTCGAAGTGTTGATTCCAATTGGGGCCTCGTTGGCGCATCCGATCGCCGGGTGAAGAAATATCTGCGTCTTCCCGAAGTGGTACGACAATCGGTGTACTAGTACACATGCTATGCGGTGGAATTTCGGTCTCAAAATGGAATTCTGTGAAACCAGAGTCCTGTCAACCATCTCGGAGTGTCGATTCCGAATTGTGGTCACGTAAGCTATTCTCATACCATGGCAGAAAGTTTTACCCAGTTCTTTCACTGAAGGGGTGAGAATAATCTGGAAGGGGTAAATATATCTATGATGTTTGTGCACCTATATTTATGACTTGGGGAGGAGTTCTCACGCCTGGTTGACTACAACTTCCGATGGTCGTGATAGGCTGACTTTGGGTTCTGGCCCCACCAGTTATTTGCATAATCGAGTAAAATGTTACTGCTAGAAAACGTTGGAAATAGGGACATCATCTGCTGGAAATTCAATTATGGTTTGCAAAATGAAGGATTTTCGACTTGAAAATGATGACTTATCGTTAAAGGCAATAAAGGGCAACGAGTGCCTCTGAGTGCCTATTCTGGATTGGGGTCTTATAAGTAATTCCGTTAAATGAGCAGAAAGTTATGCCCGTCCGAGCGAAGGGGTGTTCGTATTCGATCACATCGGGAGCTTGCGACCACGCTCCCGGAGAGGAATTTGGGTGCCGGACTGGAAATCTCTGAATCCAACCTTGCGCCGACCCGGTCTAAGTGTCGATTTCGAATTGGGGCCTCGTGGGTAGATCCCATCGCCAGGCGAAGAAATTTCTGCGTCTTATCGAAGGGGTACGACAATCGGTGTACTACTACACACGCTCTACGGTGGAATTTAGGCCTCAGAACGGAATTCTGTGAAACTAGCGTGCTATCGACCGTCTCGGAGTGCCGATTCTGAATTGTGGTCACGTAAGCAATTTCGATAGCCAGACGGAAAATTATGCCCAGTTCTTTCACTGAAGGGGTGAGAATAATCCGGAAGGGGTGAATATATCTGTGATGTTTATGCACCTATTTTTACAACCTTAGAAGGAGTTCTTGCACCGAGTTGACCACAACTTACGATGGTCGTGATAGGCTGACTCTGGGTTGCGATCCCGCCAGTGATTCGCATAATCGAGGGAAACATTACAGCAAGAAAACCTTGGAAACGGGGACATCGACGGCTGGAAACACAATTTTGGAGTGCGAAATGAAGGATTTTCGACTCAGAAATGACAATATATCGCTAAAGGCATAAGGGGCGACGAGCGCCTTTGAGTGCCGATTCCGAATTGAGGTCTTATAAGTGATTCTGATAACCGAGTGAAATATTATGTCCATTTGAGCGAAGGGGTGTTCATATTCGATCGCATCGGGAGCTTGCGACCACGCTCTCGGAGAGGAATTTGGGCGTCGGACCGGAAATCTCCGAATCTGACCTTGTTCTGACCCTGTCAAAGTGTCGATTCTAAATTGGGGCCTCGCGGCGGATCTGATTGTTGAGCGAAGAAATATCTGCATCTTACCGAAGGGGTACAACAGTCGGTGTACTAGTACATACGTTCCGCGGTGGAATTTTGGCCTCGAAATAGAATTCTGTGAAACCAACATCCTGTCGACCATCTCAGAGTGTCGATTTCGAATTATGGTCACGTAAGCGATTCTGATACCCTGACGGAAAGTTATGCCTAGTTCTTTCAATGAAGGTGTAATAATAATCCGGAAGGGGTGAATATATCGGCGATATTTGTGCACACATATTTATGACCTGAGGAGGAGTTCTTGCACTGAGTTGACCACAACATCTGATGGTAGTGATAGGCAAACTCTGGGTTGCAGTCTCACTAGTGATTCGCATAGTCGAGGAAAACGTTACTGCAAGAAAACCTTGGAAACGGGGACATCGACGGTTGGAAACGTAATTTTAGAGTGCAAAATGAAGGATTTTTGACTCAGAATTGACGTCTTATTGCCGAAGGCAATAACGGGCGACGAGCGTCTCTAATTGCCGATTCTGAATTTGGGTCTTATCAGCGATTCTGATAGTCGAGCGGAAAATTATGCCCGTTTGAGCAGAGGGGTGTCCGCATTCGATCGCATCGGGAGCCTGCGACGATGCTCCTGGAGAGGAATTTGGGCCCCACACTGGAAATCACCGAATCTGACCTAGTGTCGACCCCGTCGAAGTATCATATCCGAATTTGGGCCTCGCTGGTGGATTTGATCACCGGTCGAAGAAATATCCGCGTCTTCTCAAAGAGGTGCGATAATCGGTGTACTAGTACACACGCTCTGCGGTGGAATTTCAGCCTCGGGATGGAATTTTGTAAAATCAGCGTCCTATCGACCGTCTCGGAGTGCCGATTCCGAATTGTGGTAACGTAAGAGATTCTAATACCGGAGCGGAAAGTTAAGCCCACTTCATTCACTAAAGGGCTGAGAATAGTTTGGAAGGGTTGAATATATTGGCGATGTTTGTGCACCCATATTTACGACGTGGGTAGGAGTTCTAAAGCCGAGTTGACCACAACTTCCGATGGTCATGATAGGCCGACTCTGGGTTGTGGCCCCACCAGTGATTAGCGTAATCTACTGAAATGTTATTGCTAGAAGACCTTGGAAACGGGGGCATCGTCGGCTGAAAAATGCAATTTTGGTGTGAGAAATGGAGGATTTTTTACTCAGAAATGATGACTTATCGCCAAAGGCAATAAAGCTCAACGAGCGCCTCTGAGTGTCGATTTCAAATTGGGGTCTTATAAGTGATTCCCTTAACTGAGCGTAAAGTTATGCTCATCTGAGCAAAGGGGTGTCCGTATTTGATCGCATCGGGAGCCTGTGACCACGCTTCTGGAGAAGAATTTGGGTGCCAGACTGGAAATATCTAAATCTGACCTTGTGCCGAACACGTTGAAGGGTCGATTACGAATTGGGGCCTCGCTGGCTGATCTGATCGCTAGGCGAAGAAATATTCACGTCTTATCGAAGTGGAGCGACAATCGGTATACTTGTACACACGCTCCACGGTGGAATTTCGGCCTCGAAATGGATTTTTGTGAAACCAGCGTTCTGTCGACCGTCTTAGAGTATCGATTCCAAATTGTAGTCACGCATGCGATTCCGATAGTCGAACAGAAAGTTATGCCCAGTTCTTTTACTGAAGGGGTGAGAATAATCCAGAAGGGGTGAATATATCGGCGATGTTTTTGCACCCATATTTACTACCTGGGGAGGAGTTCTCGCGCCGAGTTGACCACAACTTCCGATGGTCGTGATAGGTAGACTCTGGGTTGCGGCCCCACCAGTGATTCGAGTAATTGAAGGAAACATTACTACAAGAAAACTGTGACAATAGGGACATCGACGGTTGGAAACACAATTTTGGAGTGCAAAACGAAGGATTTTTGACTCGGAATCAACGAGACTTATCGCCAAAGGAAATAATGAGCGACGAGCGCCTTTGAGTGCCGATTCTGAATTGAGGTCATATAAGCGATTCCGAGAATCGAGCGGAAAGTTATGCCCATTTGAGCGAATGGGTGTCCGTATTCGATTGCATCGGGAGCCTGCGACCACGCTCCCGGAGAGGAATTTGTGTGCTGGACCAGAAATCTATGAATCTGACCTTGTGCCAGCCCCGTCGAAGTGTCGATTCTGAATTGGGGCCTCCCATGCGGATCCAATCGCTGGGTGAAGAAATATCTGCGTCTTATGGAAGGGGTGCAACAATCGGTGTACTAATACACACGCTCTATAGTGGAATTTCATCATCGCATAGGAATTCCACGAAACCAGCACCTTGTCAACCGTCTCGGAGTGTCGATTCTGAATTGTGGTCACGTAAGCGATTCTGATCCCGGGACAGAAAGTTATGCCCAGTTCTTTCACTGAAAGGGTGAGAATAATCCAGAAGGGATGAATATATCGCCGATGTTTGTGCACCCATATTTACGACCCGGGGAGGAGTTCTCGTGCCACGTTGACCACAACTTCTGATGGTCGTGATAGGTCGACTCTGGGTTGCGACCCTACCAAGGATTCGCGTAATCGAAGGAAACGTTACTGCAAGAAAACAATGGAAATGAGGAGATCGACGGCTGGAAATACAATTTTGGAGTCCAAAATGAAAGATTTTCGACTAAGGAACAAAATCTGATCGCCAAAGGCAATAATGGGCAATGAGCGCCTCTGAGTGCCGATTCCGAATTGGGGTCTTATAAGCAATTCCGATAACCTATTGGAAAGTTATGCCTGTTTGAGCGAAGGGGTGTCCGTATTCGATCTAATCGGGAGCCTGCGACCACGCTCCTGGAAAGGAATTTGGGTGCCAGACCGGAAATCACCGAATTCGACCTTGTGCCGACCCCGTCGAAGTGTCGATTCCGTATTGGGGCGTCACAGGCGGATCCATTCGCCGGGCGAAGAAATATCCGCGTCTTATCAAGGGGTGCGACAATTAGTGTACTAGTAAACACGCTCTATAGTGAAATTTCGGCCTCAGAACAGAATTCCACGAAAGCGGCACCCTGTCGACCGTCTCAGAGTGCCGATTTCGAATTGTGGTCACGTAAGCGATTCTGATATTGGGACAAAAAGTTATGCCCAGTTCTTTCACTGAAGGGGTGAGATCTAGAATAATCCAGAAGGGGTGAATATATCGACGATGTTTGTGCATCCATATTTACGACCTAGGGAGGAGTTCTTGCGTCGAGTTGACCACAACCTCTGATGGTTGTGATAGGTCGACTATGGATTTGCAGCCCCACTAGTGATTCGCATAATCGAGGAAAACGTTACTGCAATAAAACTTTGGAAATTGGGGCATCGATTGCTGGAAACATAATTTTGAAGTGCGAAACGAAGGAGTTTCGACTCGAAAATGACGTCTTATCGCTAAGGTCAATAACGGGCGACGAGCGCCTCTGAGCGTCGATTCTAAATTGGGGTCTTATCAGTGATTCTGATAACCGAGCGGAAACATATGCCCATTTGAGTGAAGGGGTGTACGTATTCGATCGCATCGGGAGCTTGTGACCACGCTCCCGGAGAGGAATTTGGGTGCCGGATCAGAAATCTTCGAATCCAACCTTGTGCCAACCCCGTCGAAGTGTCGATTCCGATTTGGGACCTCACGGGCAGATCAGATCGCCGGTCGAAGAAATATCCTCATCTTACCGAAGGGGTGCGACAATCGGTGTACTAGTACACACGCTCTGCGGAGGAATTTTGGCTTCAAAATAGAAATTCCACAAAACCTGCGTCTTGTCGACCATCTCGGAGTGCCGATTTCGAATTGTGGTTACGCAATCGATTTTGATACCCGGATGGAAAGTTATGCCCAGTTCTTTTACTAAAGGAAGGGAATAATCCGGAATGGGTGAATATATCGGCGATGTTTGTGCACCCATATTTACCACCTGGGGAAGAGCTCTCACTCCGAGTTGACCAGAACTTCCGATGGTCGTGATAGATCGACTCTGGGTTGCGGCCTCACCAGTGATTCACGTAATCGAGGGAAACGTTACTGCAAGAAAACCTTGGAAACGGGGACATCGACGGCTGAAAACGTAATTTTGGAGTGCGAAATGAAGAATTTTTGACTTGGAAATGACGTCTTATCACCAAAGGCAATAACATGTGACGAGCGCCTCTGAGTGACGATTCCAAATTAGGGTCTTATAAGCTATTCCGATAATCACGCAGAAAGTTATGCCTGTTTGAGCGAAGTGGTGTCCACATTCGATCGCATCGAGAGCCTGCGACCACCAAGCGGAAAGTTATGTCCGTTTGAGCGAATGGGTGTCTGTATTCGATAGCAGCAGGAGCCTGTGACCACAGTCCCGAAGAGAAATTTGGGCACCGAACCAGAAATCAATGAACCGACCTTGTGCCGACCTCGTCAATGTGTCTATTCCGAATTGGGGCCTCTCGGGCGGATTTGATCATCGGGCGGAGAACTATCCGCGTCCTACTGAAGGGGTGCGACAATCGGTATACTAATACACACGCTCTGCGGAGGAATTTCGGCCTTGGGACGGAATTTCGCGAAACCAGCGTCTTGTCGACCATCTCGGAGTGCCGATTCCGAATTGTGGTCACGTAAGCGAATCTGATACCTAGATGGAAAGTTATGTCTAGTACTTTCACTAAAAGGGTGACAATAATCTGGAAAGGGTGAATATATCGGCGATGTTTGTGCACCCATATTTACGACCTGGGGAGGAGTTGTCGCGCCGAGTTGACCACAACTTCCGATGGTCGTGACAGGTCGACTCTAGGTCGCAGCCCCACCAGTGATTCGCGTAATCAAGGGAAACGTTACTGTAAGAAAACCTTGGAAACGGGGACAATGACGGCTGAAAACGTAATTTTGGAGTGCGAAATGAAGAATTTTCAACTCGGAAACGACGTCTAATCGCCGAAGGCAATAACAGGTGACGAGCGCCTCTAAGGGATGATTCCGAATTAGAGTCTTATAAGCGATTCCGATAACCGCACAGAAAGTTATGCATGTTTGAGCGAAGTAGTGTCCGCATTCGATCGCATCGGGAGCCTGCGACCACGGTCTCGGGGAGGAATTTGGGCACCGGACTGAAAATCAACAAATCCAACCTTGTGCCGACCCCGTCGAAGTGTCGATTCCGAATTCGCGCCTCGCGGGTGGATCCGATCGCCAGGCAAAGAATTATTCGTGTCCTACCGAAGGGGTCTGACAATCGGTGTACTAGTACACACGCTCTGTGGAGGAATTTCGGCCTCGAAATGGAATTCAGTGAAACCAGCGTCCTGTCGACCGTCTTGGAGTTTTGATTCCGAATTGTGTTCACGTAAGCGATTTCGATACCAGGGTGGACAGTTATGCCCTGTTCTTTCATTAAAGGGGTGAGAATACTCCGGAAGGGGTAAATATATCGGCGATATTTGTGCACCCATATTTAGAACCTAGGGAGGAGTTCTCATGCCGAGTTGACCACAACTTCCGATGGTCGTGATAGGTGGACTCTAGATTGCGGCCCCACCAGTGATTCGTGTAATCAAGGGAAACATTACTGAAAGAAAACCTTGGAAACGGGGACATCGAAGGCTAGAAGCATAATTTTGGAGTACGAAATGGAGGATTTTCGACTCAGAAATGATGTCTTCTCGCCAAAGGCAATAATGGGCGATGAGAGCCTATGAGTGCCGATTCCGATTTGAGGTCTTATAAGCGATTCCGATAATCGAGCAAAAATTTATGCCCGTTTGAGCGAAGGGGTGTCTGTATTCAATCGCATCGGGAGCCTACGACCATGGTCCCGGGGAAGAATTTGGGCGCCGGACCAAAAATCACCGAATACAACCTTGTGCCGACCCCGTCGAAGTGTCGATTCTGAATTGGGGCCTCATAGGCGAATCCGATCGCCGGGCGAAGAAATATCTGCATCCTATCGAAGGGGTGCAACAATCAGTGTACTTTCAGCCTCGAAACATATTTCCGCTAAACCAGAGTCCTATCGACCATCTCAGAGTGCCTATTCCGAATTGTGGTCACGTAAACGATTCCGAGACTCGAGTGGAAAGTTATGCCTAATTCTTTCACTAAAGGGGTGAGAATAATCTGGATGGGGTGAATATATCGGAAATGTTTATGCACCCATATTTATGACCTGGGAAGGAGTTCTCGCGCCGAGTTGACCACAACTTTCGATGGTCGTGATAGGTCGACTTTGAATTGTGGCCCCACCAGTGATTTGCGTAATCGAGGGAAACGTTACTGCAGGAAAACCTTGGAAACAGGGACATCGATGGCTGGAAACGCAATTTTGTACTGTGAAACGAAGGATTTTTGACTCAGAAACGACGTCTTCTCGCTAAAGGCAATAACAATCGACGAGCGCCTCTGAGTGTCAATTCCGAATTATGATCTCATAAGCGATTCTGATAACCGAGCGGAAAGTTATGCCCGTTTGAGCGAAGGGGTGTCCATATTCGATCACATCGGGAGTCTGAGAACACGGTGCCAGAGAGGAATTTGGGCACCGGACGGGAAATCACCGAATCTGATCGTGTACCGACCCTGTAATGACCCACTTCCACCCGGTACGGTTATACCAACCCACATCGGATGAGAACAAGCCACTACAGGGGAGAAAACCCCAACAAGTAACATATGGGCTGAGATATATATAAATAAAGAACAATATTGCAACGGAAATTTAACAATTCTTATTCCATCAACTTTAATCCACATACCACAGTCTATATAGTCCAATAAAGAAATGACATAGCATAATAACCATTTACATATAGCCAGTTCCAATTACATAACCAAAATTTAAATTACAAATTTACATCACATACTAGTAAAGGAAAGATACAATCTCCAATCTATCCTTCGTGCTCCTCTTCGGATCTTACCAAGTCCTCTGCTACTAACTCTCCTGAAATGTTTAGCAAGAGTGAGTCTACACAATAGACTCAGCAAGTAACTTAAAATTCAAACTATATACCTATCACACATGCTTTCTAACAATTTAACACTATTAAACCTATTAAAATTCAGCAATTAAAGTCATACATGATCATTCTATAACATAATTGAATTAACATGGGATCATATTAATAAACTACACTGACACATGTAAAACAATAAATCTAAACATGAACACTAATAACATGGTATCCTTAACATGAATACTAACATACAATTACTTGCTTTCATACTTTATTCAAATCACTACGAAATTTTACAAATTTAATCATGGAAACATGTACAAGATAAGTAACCCTCCTAGCATGATCTCTAACCCACTTCACATGCAAATACAACACTTTACCATACATTGAGCTTGCTGTTTTTATATAAAATTCATCACATTCACATGACACTTGCATAGGGGCCACATTAAGCTACACAACAAGATACTAAACGTGCAATCACAATTAATCTAACTCATATTAACACATGCAATTTTCCTTTCTCATGTCATATTCAGATGCACTTACTTTCACACTATCACATTTTCATTTACACATGATTTCCCATCGTTTTCACTTTCATATTCATATATTTCTTATCACTTCACTTTACACATAACATGTGCCATGTTCACATATATCTTGCACATACCTTGTGCCACAGTCACATGTCATTTTTCACATTATACTTATGTTCATTTTTACACAATGCCAAGACACAACCCAAACCACCACTAGACGATCATATAGCACATACACATTCACATTCATATACTTAGTCACCGACATAGTGATCAAGTCTTGGTTCCTGTAGAAACTGGGGAAAGCCCTTCCCACCATTACCAGTGGAACCTGTCCACCTCCAGGATTTCACAAGACCCTTGCCCAGGGTATCACATAACATTTTTGAGCTTTCCCGTAGGGGCACTTCTACAGTACAGCTCCAAGCATCTAGGGTGGCAGTGTCTTATGGGCACATTTGTTTATCTTGCCATGTTTAAATGTTTCACACACACACATGCTCTTTATTCCCTCACTTTCCACGCACATGCACACACATATATTATGAAACATAAATTTAACACATTCAGGTTCTCAAATCAGTTATAAACAATAATTCACAGAAACATAATCATGATGTCATTCACACTTTTAAACTTAGTTGAGACTTAATTCAATTTATGGTATAGGAACCTTCTGAAATTCATAAGTCATTCTACAGTGATCAAAACAGACTGAAACTTTAACCACATGGTACATATGTATCACAGAACACATCACTAAATTTTCATAAATTTTGGAGCAGTAAAACTATTTTTAATATTAAACATAGATTTCAGGCAATTTACAAGATATTTCAATTTGAACATGGTAGACAGTGAATCATACATTCTGACCGATACAAAACATGCACACAGTGGTTCTAACTTCATTAAAATTTTCTGAAACAATAACATTCAACATATATAATTATTCCATATTTAACTCTATCATATCATGGTGTAGAAAGATTCAGAAATAATAGCACCCTGCACGGTACTTAGAATCTTACCAAATTTTAACCACTATTCACATACAGTATAGGGAACATATCTGAAATTTTCCACAATTTTTGGATCTGTTCCATAATTATGATAATTGAAACAGGTTTTCCGCATAATTATCATCGAAATCACTTTAACAGGTTTCATAGCTACACCCAACAGTGGTACACTTGAACACAGTCATTATATAGTCACAGGAAAATTTCAAAACCCCATTTCAACATGGATCTAATTAAACAGAATTTATCAATGCTAAATCATGCTCAATACCTCATTACAAAATTTCTAATAAATAGGACAATTTACGAGAATTCAACCTAACCACATGGTATGTCCTACTGAAGGTACTTGACCATACACAAAATTTACAACATGTATTCATGTCCAGAAATCTGGAAAATAGGTCACAAAATATCAAAACATGCAATCTGTTAAACCTGAAGAACTTGGCGGCACACAGTTGGCCGCCAACATGAGTTAACGGCACCAAAGGTGGCTGCCAACCACGGATCTCAACGGCATCAGATGCTGCCGTTAAGTTCCTGTCTGTGCAAACACAGACCGAACACAGAAACAATGGTGAATGGGGGGTTCTAGGCATGGAATAAAATCCGAAAAAATGATAAAAATCTAAAGGATAGGTCTATGGCTTGAACCATTAAGCTACTTGCCTGTGAAAAACTCTCTAACGGGATTATTTTGCCGGAGAAGCTCTCCTCGGCCAAGCCAAGAAGTCGCCCAAAAACTGCCCAGATCCGGTCCTTCCTATCGATGCAGGACGATCCTCGGAGTTGGAGATGCTGCCTCAATGTATGGAGTACCTCCCAGTTGGTGCGGATCGTCAGAATACTCCTCCAGTCGTCGGATCCAGATCTTCAAATATCAACTTTTCGCCCAGAGTTTCTAGGGTTTTCACTAGAGCAAAAAAGACCTAACCTCGCCCTAATCTGGTGTTTTATAGGGTAGGTGGGTTGGGGTACGCATTAGGGTAGGTTTCCTACAATCAGGGATGGGTTTCCCAAACTGGAACCGAGAGAAACGCGGCCGTTACCCAATCTGAAACCGCCTGCACATTGGAAACTTGACGTCCACATCATGTGCCGCCAGTAGGGGTTGGCGTCCACCCATGGTGCCACCCACAGGTTGGTTGGCGTCCATCGATCTGGACGCCAACACCTGGCCATGCAGTCAGCGGCCTGACTCTTGCCGCCAATCTG
This sequence comes from Colocasia esculenta, assembly GCA_014218235.1. NCBI lineage: Eukaryota > Viridiplantae > Streptophyta > Magnoliopsida > Alismatales > Araceae > Colocasia > Colocasia esculenta. Next base: position 21,958,988 of record CM024753.1, on the reverse strand, counting down.
CAATTCGATAAAAAAAAAACAGATACACATCCAAACTGATGTATTCATACACTATAAACAATTTAATGGTTACTTAAACAAGTAGATATCATATACACAAAGTCAAACATATACATACATATATATATATATATGTATATATGTATATATATATGTACACAACATAATTACATACAACATGCATGGTTTGAAATAAGTACAACATGTACATCGATAGTTAGATAATGCATGCACATTTAAATATATACATGTACAAAATACTCTTACGTGCGCTTACAAGATATATATATATATATATATATATATATATATATATATATATATATATATATATATATCAATACTTACCTATCACATGCACATCATTACTTAAATACATCATACACTACATTAGTTAAATACACTATGCATAGAATTGAATAAATATAATATACAGACAGGGATAACATATATTTATACGCATGCACATAAGTAAGTAAATACTTATAACATGTATCAAGTAAACAATGTTAAATGCATAAAATTTTGGGGCCTCACACCCTCTCCCCCTTAAAAAGATCTTCGTCCTCGAAGATCGGATCATGTACCTTTGGTGACATGGTCGGTGTCGCTTCCAGTCAACTTAGACCGGTGCTTGTGTTCTTGCTGCTGGCACATTTCGGGGAACGAACTTCTTCTTCTGATTCGGACACTTTCTAATCCGATGATTCTTGCTACCACACTTGAGACATCTTCCCGACCTTGTCCAACACACATCTCCACCATGGCGCTTTACGCAATGCACACATACGGGCTTCTCGTTGCCTGCCGAAGCTATTGACTGTGATGTTGATTCTGCTGGTGCCATAGCTGATTGCTGACCTTCCATGAGCTTCTTCATCTTCCTCTTTTGCCGCTGAAATGGTTCTGGCAACCTCTTCAACCGAGCCTTCTTCTCCTCCAGATACAATTCCATCTCACTCTCCTGCCTGCACGCCGCGCTAAGAGCCGTATGCATAGTCCTATGGTCAAATGCCACCAGTCTAGCTCTCAATGACGGTTTAAGTCCCATCACAAACTTCTTTGACTTACGCCTCTCATCGGCAACTATATGCGGTGCATACCTTGACAACTCCGCGAATCTAGCCTCATACTTTAAAACTGACATCGAGCCCTGAGTTAATGCTAAGAATTCCTGCTCCATTTTGTCCTGGATATGCTCGGGAACATATTTGGCCTGAAATAATCTCACGAATTCTTCCCAAGTCATCTCTAGCTCCACTCCCTTGTACTGTGTGCGAAGAACGGAAAACCACCACACATCTGCTCGCTCCTGAAGCATATACGTCGCCAGACTGACCTTGTCATCTTCTACACACCGGATAGCTCTAAATATCTTCTCGATCTCCTTAAGCCAACTCTCTGCAACCAATGGCTCACTCTCCCCCTTAAAAAGAGGCAGAGCCATCCTCTTGAACCTCTCCATGACCGACACTCCTCCAACACCACGGTCCTACTGAGCTGGTGCCAGAACCTGAGCCTGAAGTTGCGTCTGAAGAGCTGCCTGCGTCTGCGCTTGAGTCTGCATCACTTGTACGAGCCCTTGCATGAACGTGCCGTAGTCAACCAATGGTGGCGGGGGTGGCGCAGGTGGTCCCTGAGGTGCTGGTACTTCCTGCTGCTCACTTGTAGTCCTCCCTGGCTCTTCATCTTGAAGAGGTACACTCGAACGTCGAGTCCTTCCAGCCATTGCCTCCAAAATAAATACCAAGTCAAGCTCCATTTATTACTACACTTAGTATATTCCCATGCATTCATCTTATCACTTTTCTAATCCTATCTTCATTATTCCTTGGATCTGGCTATCCACTACAAAGACTTAGAGATGTGATTTAGTTGATGGCTATTCATGTATAATCTCAACTGTGTAGCTCTGATACCATCTCTGTAACGACCCACTTCCACCCGGTATGGTTATACCAACCCACATCAGATGAGAGTATGCCGCTACAGGGGAGAAAACCCCCCGCTACAGGGGAGAAAACCCCAACAAGTAACATATGGGCTGAGATATACATAAATATAGAACAATATTGCAACGAAAATTTAACAATTCTTATTCCATCAACTTTAATCCCCATACCACAGTCTATATAGTCCAATAAAGAAATGACATAACATAATAACCATTTACATATAGCCAGTTCCAATTACATAACCAAAATTTAAAATACAAATTTACATCACATACTAGTAAATGAAAGATACAATCTCCAATCTATCCTTCACGCTCCTCTTCGGATCTTGCCAAGTCCCCTGCTACTAACTCTCCTGAAATGTTTAGCAAGGGTGAGTATACACAATAGACTCAGCAAGTAACTTAAAATTCAAACTATATACCTATCACATATGCTTTCTAACAATTTAACTGTCACGTTCTAGCAAAACTACATTTACCGAATATGACAGATTTTATACACAACGAGTAACACACAGTTCATTCATCACAACTAAGTTTGCGGAAATTATTACATGATACTCCTCATTTTAGTCTAAATGAGGATCAAACAAAAGTAATTGTAACCTTATTACATTCTCACTTATAACTACAAAGTAAACAAAAACTAACTGCATAGCACTTCTTGATATAAAGTGGTCCTCTTAACACTCAAATCCCCCTTAAGCAGTACCTCCATCTCGTTCACCTGAAATATTAAATTGAATGAGCTAACTAGCCCAGTAGGAATCAACTCTTCTAAAAGGATTCAGATACATATATCCAAGGTAGAACGAGTAAAGATCGTTAACATGGTGTGTTCCGATGACGAAAACACGAGATCATTTAATAAAATGTGTTGAACAAGCACACTGTTGGAATTAGAATCAATAATTCAGGATGATACTAGAGTTCATAATCAAATACAATATCACACACACAAGCATGACATGATGATCAATCAAGCACGAATTGATGCATGCCAACATCCACGACGTCCTTATCGCCCCCGCGCGGCCACTGACGAATTCGGGTGCTCTCCCCGGGACTGAACCAACCCTTATTTGCCAGGCATTTTTCTCGAATGAGTCCCAAGACTCGCAAAGTGTCATCATTACACACTTATCCTTGTAATGAATCAAGGTATACAAGGATTCACTCATGAATCACACACATGAATTAAGGAACTCTGTTCCTTTACTAATTTCAGAATTTGGAAATCTCACAAGAACAACTTTGTTCGGAACTTTGAAGAAATGGTTCATGGTGAAATAAAAGTAACATGACTGATTCTTGTAGGTGTTTAGGTAGTAAAAACCACAAAACTTAGGTGGACTATTGGTTGGAACAATTGAATAAGATTTGCAACAAGAAACAGGGCCAACTAGACACTAGAATCATGTCCCTGTCAGTACCTGTCGACAGGCTGAAGATGGCTGTCGACAGGGGTTGATTTCCAGAGACAGGTTTTCAGTTCTGTGGAGATCTGTTGACAGATCCTAATGGGGCTGTCAACAGTTCTAAACAGGTGGCATTTTCTGGTTTCAGGAAATGGCTTTCTGTTGACAGCAGGGATTTCGTCTGTCGACAGATCCTGGGTAAACTTTCAGAAATGGTTCCAAACCAGCTAGAAATGGTGCTAACAAACTCCTCTATCATTCCTAACATGATTAGGACCTTAGGAAAGTGTAAACTTAGCTTCAAACATGAAGATTACATGACAAGAAAATGGAAGAAGACCATGGAACTCAATTCACATGTGTGGTTAGCAACAAGTTAAATTCAAGGAAGATGGAATGGAAAGCCTTTCTCTTAGTATCTCTTCTCTTTTTCCACTAAACACTTATCAAGTTTATTCACTTAAGACCTCCATGATCCCTTAATAATTTAATTTCCCGAAAGAGAAAGAACCATCATGGTTCTATCTACACTACACAAGAGTATTGATAAAACTCCAGATTTTGGATCAAGTTGAGGAAGGAAGGAATAATTTGTGACCTCCCATGGATCAAAACTAACTAAAACATGATGAGGAATATAGTTCTATCATGAACATATTCTCAGAATTTACAGAGTAATAGACACAAGGTAGATTCATTTCAAACAATGAAACCAAGGGTGGAAAGTAAGAGATTTAGGAATTGAATCCTACCTTTCTAATATGAAGCTTCCCAAGAAGAAGAAGTAAAAGATCTCAAGTAGAGAGATACACAGACAAAGCTTGTTGTTGTAGCAGTGGCAGCCTCCAAGATGGCTTTTTCGTGCAATAGTTCTAATAAAAGCTTGGACAAGAACAAGTTGCACGAAGGAGAGAGAGACAGCAGTTTACACTAAAACTGCTTCTGCACAAGATTTAGCACTCCAAAACTACCTCTAATCATGAGATCACTCAGCACAATAGCAGCAGCATATCAGTAGAAAGTTTCAGAAACATAGCTACAAAGGTTCTTGGGGTGTATTTATAAGCCCAGAGATCTCCATGCAGACAAACATGTTGGTGGTTAACGTGGCATGGTAAGAAGTCTTTTAACCCATGTTTTAACACGTAGCCCATGCAAAGTTACCATGGCTACACGAATGCAGTAATAATCATAGCCATTCCCAAGTGTGGTGGCTCTTTAAGGGCCTTCCACGTAACCCATCAGAAAATCCCAAAAAATGGCTTACCGTAATTGACCCATAATTCAACTGGTCCAATGATCACTATGCAAACACATCCAAATGGTGTCCGTTTGAGTTCAAATTTCAACCATAACCTAATGTGATGGTTTTACAAGTTATGATGATTTTTATTTAATTTTTTGATTTTATTTTACACTAGGTGAAAAATCACCCGAAAAATAGTCGCGTCGACTTAATCTCAAAATCTGCGCGTCGAAAAATTTGGATAATTACATTTCTGACTTCTCCACATTTTTCTGGAAATTATGGTGTTCTCAGATTTTTATTTCGTTGTCGTTTTCCAGTGTCGCCCTGTGGGAGCGCGCACTTCTATGCACGACACTGGGGTAATGTACGGTACCATTAATTATACACAAATATCATTTTTTTCAATTTATGACTACTGCTTAAGTCTAATAACTTTATTACTCATGGGTTTTCAATAAATAAAAATTCTGGGGTATTACAACTCTCCCCCACTAAAAGAAATTTGGTCCTCCAAATTTAATAACATAAAGGTATGGATACTAACCTGTAAACAAGTCCGGGTATTTAATCTTGATGGCGTCCTCAAGTTCCCACGTTGCTTCCTCTTGTCCGCGTTTACTCCATTGAACCTTTAACAAAGGAACTTCTTTGTTCCGAAGTTGCTTGATTTTCCGGTCAAGAATTTGTACAGGTTTTTCTTCATATGCTAAGTTTTCTTGTATTTCCAGATCTTGATATTCAATAATGTGTTCCGGGTCATAAACATATTTCCTTAGCATCGATACATGGAAAATATCATGTACATTAGACAACTATGGCGGAAGTGCTAATTGATACGTCACTTCTCCAATCCTTTTCAAAATCTCAAATGGTCCAATGTACCTTGGATTCAATTTTCCTTTAATTCCGAATCTTCTAATTCCACGTCGAGGAGATACTTTAAGGAATACATGTTCGCCTTCCTGAAATTCCAATTCTCTTCTTCGACGATCAGCATAGCTTTTCTGTCGGTCTTGAGCAGCCTTCATTCTATCTCGCACCAACTTGATAATTTCTGTGGTCTCTTGGATCATTTCAGGTCCAAGAATATGCGATTCTTTCAGTTCCACCCAACATAATGGTGATCTACATTGCCGACCATACAAAGCTTCAAATGGTGCCATATGTATTGTAGACTGATAACTATTATTGTATGCAAATTCCATGATTGCTAAGTGAGTGTTCCAGTCATTTCCAAACTCTAATATACAAGCTCGGCACATATCTTCAATAACCTGATTTACCCGCTCTGTTTGTCCGTCAGTTTGAGGATGAAATGCTGTACTAAATTTCAATTTAGTTCCCAATGCATCTTGTGATTCCCTCCAGAAATGTGAGGTAAATCTGGCATCTCTATCTGAAACTATATTCCTTGGAATTCCATGTAATCGGACAATTTCTTCCACATAAAGTGCGGCTAAGACACTCACTGACCATCTTGTCTTGATTGCTAAGAAATGAGCTGATTTGGTAAGTCGGTCAATAATTACCCAAATAGCATCAAATCCACTTCGAGTTCTAGGTAATCCCACAATAAAATCCATACCAATACTGTCCCATTTCCACTCTGGCACCTCAAGTGGTTTTAATTTTCTTGCTGGTTTCTGATGCTCGGCTTTGATTTTCTGACATGTTAAGCATCTCGCTATGAAATTTACAATATCCTTCTTCATATTGCACCACCAAAAATGTTTTTTTAAATCTTGATACATCTTAACAGCTCCAGGATGAATGGTATAATATGACCGGTGAGCTTCTTCTAGAATTTGCTTTTTGATCTCACAATCATCCGGCACACATAACCTTTCTCGGAATCGAAGATTTCCTTGGGAATCTTCATTAAAATCAGGTTTAGAGATCATTTTTTCCCTGATTTCTGTCAACACAGGGTCATTATCTTGTTGTTCTTTAATTTGTCTCAATAGATCTGATTGAACTGTCAAGTTATTAATGACAATATTTCCTTCTTGTGATTCCACCTTTAAGCTCAATGTGGAGAATTCCTCTAGCAATTTCCACTCCCTTACTTGTAAGTGGCATACTTTGGCTATAGGATTTCTGCTGAGTGCATCAGCCACAGTATTGCCTTTCCCTGGATGGTATTCAATTTTGAAATCATAATCTTTGATATACTCCATCCACCTTCTTTGTCTCATATTCAATTCTTTTTGTGAAAATAAATACTTAAGGCTCTTATGATCAGAATAAACTATAAATTGATTGTCATATAGGTAATGTCTCCAAAGTTTAAGAGCAAAAACTACGGCGGCTAACTCCAAGTCATGTCGTTGGCGGAGCCCACACGCGGTGCCACCCAGTCACAATGATCGGAAGTCCTGTTCAACTCGATGCGAGATCTCCTCCCCAGGTCGTGGATATGGGTGCCCGAACATCGTCGATATAGTCACCCCCTCCGGTTTATTCCCACCCCTTCAGCGAAAGAATTGGGCATAACTTTCCGCACGGGCATCAGAATCGCTTATGTGACCACAATTCGGAATCGGCACTCTGAGACGGTCGACAGTGCGCTAGTTTCTCGAAATTCCGTTCCGGGGCTAGAATCCCCCCCGGAGCGTGTGTACTAGTACACCGACTGCCGTACCCTCCGGTCGGACGTGGATATTTATTCGCCCGGGGGTCGGAACCGCCCGTGAGGCCCCAATTCAGAATCGACACTTCGACCCAGTTGGTAAATGGTCGCATTCCGAGATTTCCGGTCCGGCGCCCAAATTCCTCTCCGGGAGCGCGGTCGCAGGCTGCCGATGCGATCGCATACGGACACCGCTTCGCTCAAACAGGCATAACTTTTCGCTCGGTTATCGGAATCGCTTATAAGACCCCAATTCGAAATCGGCACTCAGAGGCGCTCGACTCCCACTTACAGCCTCAGGCCATAAGATGTCATTTCGGGGTAAAAAATCCTTCGTTTCGCACTCTGAAATTGCGATTCTAGCCGATGATCTCCCCTATTCCATGGTTTTTTAGAAGTAGCGACTCCCTCGGTTACGCGAATCGCTGGAAGAGCCCACACGCGGAGCCGCCCAGTCACAACGATCGGAAGTTGTGTTCAACTCGATGCGAGATCTCCTCCCCAGGTCATGGATATGGGTGCCCGAACATCGCCGATATAGTCACCCCCTCCGGTTTATTCTCACCCCTTCAGCGAAAGAATTAGGCATAACTTTCCGCACGGGCATCGGAATCGCTTATGTGACCACAATTCGGAATCGGCACTCTGAGACGGTCGACAGGGCGCTGGTTTCTCGGAATTCCGTTCCGGGCCAAAATTCCCCTCGGAGCGTGTGTACTAGTACATTGACTGCCGTACCCTCCGGTCGGACGTGGATATTTATTCGCCCGGGGGTCGGAACCGCCCGCGAGGCCCCAATTCATAATCGGCACTTTGACCCGGTCGGTAAATGGTCGCATTCAGAGATTTCCGGTCCGGTGCCCAAATTCCTCTCCGGGAGCGCGGTCGCAGGCTGCCGATGCGATCGCATACGGACACCGCTTCACTCAAACAGGCATAACTTTTCGCTCGGTTATCGGAATCGCTTATAAGACCCCAATTCGGAATCGGCACTAAGAGGCGCTCGATGCCCACTTATAGCCTCAGGCCATAAGACGTCGTTTCAGGGTAAACAATCCTTCATTTTGCAATCCGAAATTGCGATTCAAGCCGACGATCTCCCCTATTCCATGGTTTTTTGGCAGTAGCGACTCCCTCGATTACGCGAATCACTGGCGGAGCCCACACGCGGAGCTGCCCAGTCACAGCGATCGGAAGTCGTGTTCAACTCGATGCGAGATCTCCTCCCCAGGTCGTGGATATGGGTGCCCGAACATCGCCGATATAGTCACCCCCTCTGGTTTATTCCCACCCCTTCAGCGAAAGAATTGGGCATAACTTTCCGCACGGGCATCAGAATCGCTTATGTGACCACAATTCGGAATCGGCACTCTGAGACGGTCGACAGGGCGCTGGTTTCTCAGAATTCCGTTCCGGGGCCAAAATTCCCCCCAGAGCGTGTGTACTAGTACACCGACTGCTGTACCCTCCGGTCGGACGTGGATATTTATTCGCCCGGGGGTCGGATCCGCCCGCGAGGCCCCAATTCAGAATCGGCACTTCGACCCGGTCGGTAAATGGTCGCATTCGGAGATTTCCGGTCCGGCGTCCAAATTCCTCTCCAGGAGCGCGGTCGCAGGCTGCCGATGCGATCGCATACGGACACCGCTTCGCTCAAGCAGGCATAACTTTTCGCTCGGTTATCGGAATCGCTTATAAGACCGTAATTCGGAATTGGCACTCAGAGGCGCTCGACGCCCACATACTGCCTCAAGCCATAAGACGTCATTTCGAGGTCGAAAATCCTTTGTTTCGCTTTCCGAAATTGGGATTCTAGCCGACGATCTCCCTATTCCATGGTTTTTTGGCAGTAGCGACTCGCTCAATTACGCGAATCGCTGGAGGAGCCCACACGCGGAGCCGCCCAGTCACAGCGATTGGAAGTCGTGTTCAACTCGACGCGAGATCTCCTCCCCAGGTCGTGGATATGGGTGCCCGAACATCGCCGATATAGTCACCCCCTCCGGTTTATTCCCACCCCTTCAGTGAAAGAATTAGGCAGAACTTTCCGCACGGGCATCAGAATCGCTTATGTGACCACAATTCGGAATCGGCACTCTGAGACGGTCGACAGGGCGTTGGTTTCTCAGAATTCCGTTCCAGGGCAAAAATTCCCCCCGGAGCGTGTGTACTAGTACACCGACTGCCGTACCCTCCGGTCGGACGTGGATATTTATTCGCCCGGGGGTCGGAACCGCCCGCGAGGCCCCAATTCAGAATCGGCACTTCGACCCTGTCGGTAAATGGTCGCATTCGGAGATTTCCGGTCCGGTGCCCAAATTCCTCTCCGGGAGCGCAGTCGCAGGCTGCCGATGCGATCGCATATGGACATCGCTTCGCTCAAACAGGCATAACTTTTCGCTCGGTTATCGGAATCGCTTATAAGACCCCAATTCGGAATCGGCACTCAGAGGCGCTCGACACCAACTTATAGCCTCAGGCCATAAGACGTCGTTTTGGGGTAAAAAATCCTTCGTTTCGCTCTCCGAAATTGCAATTCTAGCCGACGATCTCCCCTATTCCATGGTTTTTTGGCAGTAGCGACTCCCTCGATTACGCGAATCGCTGGCGGAGCCCACACGCGGAGCCGCCCAGTCACAGCGATCGGAAGTCGTGTTCAACTCGATGCGAGATCTCCTCCCCAAGTCGTGGATATGGGTGCCCGAACATCGCCGATATAGTCACCCCCTCCGGTTTATTCCCACCCCTTCTGCGAAAGAATTGGGCATAACTTTCCGCACGGGCATCGGAATCGCTTATGTGACCACAATTCGGAATCGGCACTCTGAGACGGTCGATAGGGCGCTGGTTTCTCGGAATTCCGTTCCGGGGCCAAAATTCCCCCCGGAGCGTGTGTACTAGTACACCGACTGCCGTACCCTCCGGTCGGACGTGGATATTTATTCGCCCGGGGGTCGGAACCGCCCGCGAGGCCCCAATTCAGAATCGGCACTTCGACCCGGTCGGTAAATGGTCGCATTCGGAGATTTCCGGTCTGGTGCCCAAATTCCTCTCCGGGAGCGCGGTCGCAGGCTGCCGATGCGATCGCATACGGACACCGCTTCACTCAAACAGGCATAACTTTTCGCTCGGTTATCGGAATCGCTTATAAGACCCCAATTCGGAATCGGCACTCAGAGGCGCTCGACGCCCGATTATAGCCACAGGCCATAAGACGTCATTTCAGGGTAAAAAATCCTTCGTTTCGCACTCTGAAATTACGATTCTAGCCGACGATCTCCCCTATTCCATGGTTTTTTGGCAGTAGCGACTCCCTCGATTACGCGAATCACTGGCGGAGCCCACACATGGAGCCGCCCAGTCACAGCGATCGGAAGTCGTGTTCAACTCGATGCGAGATCTCCTCCCCAGGTCATGGATATGGGTGCCCGAACATCGCCGATATAGTCACCCCCTCCGGTTTATTCCCACCCCTTCAGCGAAAGAATTGGGCATAACTTTCGGCACGAGCATCGGAATCTCTTATGTGACCACAATTCGGAATCGGCACTCCGAGACGGTCGACAGGGCGGTGGTTTCTCGGAATTCCGTTCCGAGGCCAAAATTCCCCCCGGAGTGTGTGTACTAGTACACCGACTGCCGTACCCTCCGGTCGGACGTGGATATTTATTCGCCCGGGGGTCAAAACCGCCCGCGAGGCCCCAATTCAGAATCGGCACTTTGACCCGGTCGGTAAATGGTCGCATTCGGAGATTTCCGGTCCGGTGCCCAAATTCTTCTCCGGGAGCGTGGTCGCAGGCTGCCGATGCGATTGCAAACGGACACCGCTTCGCTCAAACAGGCATAACTTTTCGCTCGGTTATCGGAATCGCTTATAAGACCCCAATTCGGAATCGGCACTCAGAGGCGCTCGACACCCACTTTTAGCCTCAGGCCATAAGACGTCGTTTCGGGGTAAAACATCCTTCATTTCGCACTCCGAAATTGCGATTCTAGCCGACGATCTCCCCTATTCCATGGTTTTTTCGCAGTAGTGACTCCCTCGATTACGCGAATCACTGGCGCAGCCCCCACGCGGAGCCGCCCAGTCACAGCGATCGGAAGTCGTGTTCAACTCGACGCGAGATCTCCTCCCCAGGTCGTGGATATGGGTGCCCGAACATCGCCGATATAGTCACCCGCTCCGGTTTATTCCCACCCTTCAGCGAAAGAATTGGGCATAACTTTCCGCACGGGCATCGAAATCTCTTATGTGACCACAATTCAGAATTGGCACTCCGAGACGGTCAACAGGGCGGTGGTTTCTCAGAATTCCGTTCCGGGGCCAAAATTCCCCCCGGAGCGTGTGTACTAGTACACCGACTGTCGTACCCTCCGGTTGGACGTGGATATTTATTCGCCCGGGGGTCAGAACCGCCCGCTTGGCCCCAATTCAGAATCGGCACTTCGACCCGGTCGGTAAATGGTCGCATTCGGAGATTTCCAGTTCGGCGCCCAAATTCCTCTCCGGGAGCGCGGTCGCAGGATGCCGATGCGATCGCATACGGACACCGCTTCGCTCAAATAGGCATAACTTTTCGCTCGGTTATCAGAATCGCTTATAAGACCCCAATTCGGAATCGGCACTCAGAGGCGCTCGACGCCCACTTATGGCCATAGGCCAAAAGACGTCGTTTCAGGGTAAAAAATCCTTCGTTTCGCACTCCGAAATTGCGATTCTAGCCAACGATCTCCCCTATTCCATGGTTTTTGGCAGTAGTGACTCCCTCGATTACGCGAATCACTGGCGGAGCCCACACGCGGAGCCGCCCAGTCACAGCGATCGGAAGTCGTGTTCAACTCGACGCGAGATCTCCTCCCCAGGTCGTGGATATGGGTGCCCGAACATCGCCGATATAGTCACCCCCTCCGGTTTATTCCCACCCTTCAGCGAAAGAATTGGGCATAACATTCCGCATGGGCATCGGAATCTCTTATGTGACCACAATTCGGAATCGGCACTCCGAGACGGTCGACAGGGCGGTGGTTTCTTGGAATTCCGTTCCGGGGCCAAAATTCCCCCCGGAGCGTGTGTACTAGTACACCGACTGCTGTACCCTCCGGTCGGACGTGGATATTTATTCGCCCGGGGGTCGGAACTGCCCGCGAGGCCCCAATTCAGAATCGGCACTTCGACCCGGTCGGTAAATGGTCGCATTTGGAGATTTCCGGTTCGGCGCCCAAATTCCTCCCCGGGAGCGCGGTCGCAGGCTGCCGATGCGATCGCATACGGACACCGCTTCGCTCAAACAGGCATAACTTTTCGCTCGGTTATCGGAATCGCTTATAAGACCCCAATTCGGAATCGGCACTCAGAGGCGCTCGACACCAACTTATTGCCTCAGGCCATAAGACGTCGTTTCGGGGTAAAAAATCCTTCGTTTCGCACTCTGAAATTGTGATTCTAGCCGACGCTCTCCCCTATTCCATGGTTTTTTGGCAGTAGCGACTCCCTCGATTACGCGAATCACTGGCGGAGCCCACACGCGGAGCCGCCCAGTCACAACGATCGGAAGTCGTGTTCAACTCGATGCGAGATCTCCTCCCCAGGTCGTGGATATGGGTGCCCGAACATCGCCGATATAGTCACCCCCTCCGGTTTATTCCCACCCCTTCAGTGAAAGAATTGGGCAGAACTTTCCGCACGGGCATCGGAATCGCTTATGTGACCACAATTCGGAATCGGCACTCCGAGACGGTCGACAGGAGGCTGGTTTCGCGGAATTCCGTTCCGAGGCCAAAATTCCCCCCGGAGCATGTGTACTAGTACACCGACTGCCGTACCCTCCGGTCGGACGTGGATATTTATTCGCCCAGGGGTCGGAACCGCCCGCGAGGCCCCAATTCAGAATCGGCACTTCGACCCGGTCGGTAAATGGTCGCATTCGGAGATTTCCGGTCCGGCGCCCAAATTCCTCTCCGGGAGCGCGGTTGCAGGCTGCCGATGCGATCGCATACGGACACCGCTTCGCTCAAACAGGCATAACTTTTCGCTCGGTTATCGGAATCGCTTATAAGACCCCAATTCGGAATCGGCACTCAAAGGCGCTCGACGCCCACTTACTGCCTCAGGCCATAAGACGTCATTTCGGGGTCAAAAATCCTTCTTTTTGCTCTCCGAAATTGCGATTCTAGCCGACGATCTCCCCTATTCCATGGTTTTTTGGCAGTAGCGACTCCCTCGATTACGCGAATCGTTGGCGGATCCCACACGCGGAGCCGCCCAGTCACAGCGATCGGAAGTCGTGTTCAACTCGATGCGAGATCTCCTCCCCAGGTCGTGGATATGGGTGCCCGAACATCGCCGATATAGTCACCCCCTCCGGTTTATTCCCACCCCTTCTGCGAAAGAATTGGGCATAAATTTCCGCACGGGCATCGGAATCGCTTTTGTGACCACAATTCGGAATCGGCACTCTGAGACGGTCGACAGGGCGCTGGTTTCTCAGAATTCCGTTCTGGGGCCAAAATTCCCCCCGGAGCGTGTGTACTAGTACACCGACTGCCGTACCCTCCGGTCGGACGTGGATATTTATTCGCCTGGGGGTCGGAACCGCCCGCGAGGCCCCAATTCAGAATCGACACTTCGACCCAGTCTGTAAATGGTCGCATTCAGAGATTTCCGGCCCGGTGCCCAAATTCGTCTCCGGGAGCGCGGTCGCAGGCTGCCGATGCGATCGCATACGGACACCGCTTCACTCAAACAGGCATAACTTTTCGCTCGATTATCGGAATTGCTTATAAGACCCCAATTCGGAATCGGCACTCAGAGGCGCTCGACGCCCACTTATAGCCTTAGGCCATAAGACGTCGTTTCAGGGTAAACAATCCTTCGTTTCGCACTCCGAAATTGCGATTCTAGCCGACGATCTCCCCTATTCCATGGTTTTTTTGCAGTAGTGACTCCCTCGATTACGCGAATCACTGGCGGAGCCCACTCACGGAGCAGCCCAGTCACAGCGATCGGAAGTCGTGTTCAACTCGATGCGAGATCTCCTCCCCAGGTCGTGGATATGGGTGCCCGAACATCACCGATATAGTCACCCCCTCCGGTTTATTCCCACCCCTTCAGCGAAAGAATTGGGCATAACTTTCCGCACGGGCATCAGAATCGCTTATGTGACCATAATTCGGAATCGGCACTCCGAGACGGTCGACAGGGCGGTGGTTTTTCAGAATTCCGTTCCGGGGCCAAAATTCCCCCCGGAGCGTGTGTACTAGTACACAGACTGCCGTACCCTCCGGTCGGACGTGGATATTTGTTCGCCCAGGGGTCGGAACCGCCCGCGAGGCCCCAATTCAGAATCGGCACTTTGACCCGGTCAGTAAATGGTCGCATTCGGAGATTTCCGGTCCGGTGCCCAAATTCCTCTCCGGGAGCACGGTCGCAGGCTGCCGATGCGATCGCATACGGACACCGCTTCGCTCAAACAGGCATAACTTTTCGCTCGGTGATCGGAATCGCTTATAAGACCCCAATTCGGAATCAGCACTCAGAGGCGCTCGACACCCACTTATAGCCTCAGGCCATAAGACGTCGTTTCGGGGTAATAAATCCTTCATTTCGCACTCCGAAATTGCGATTCTAGCCGACGATCTCCCCTATTCCATGGTTTTTTCGCAGTAGTGACTCCCTCGATTACGCGAATCACTGGCGGAGCCCCCACGCGGAGCCGCCAAGTCACAGCGATCGGAAGTCGTGTTCAACTCGACGCGAGATCTCCTCCCCAGGTCGTGGATATGGGTGACCGAACATCGCCGATATAGTCACCCGCTCCGGTTTATTCCCACCGTTCAGCGAAAGAATTGGGCATAACTTTCCGCACGGGCATCGGAATCTCTTATGTGACCACAATTCGGAATTGGCACTCTGAGACGGTCGACAGAGCGGTGGTTTCTCGGAATTCCGTTCCGGGGCCAAAATTCCCCCCGGAGCGTGTGTACTAGTACACCGACTGTCGTACCCTCCGGTCGGACGTGGATATTTATTCGCCCGGGGGTCGGAACCGCCCGCTTGGCCCCAATTCAGAATCGGCATTTCGAACCGGTCGGTAAATGGTCGCATTCGGAGATTTCCGGTTCGGCGCCCAAATTCCTCTCCGGGAGCGCGGTCGCAGGCTGCCGATGCGATCGCATACGGACACCGCTTCGCTCAAATAGGCATAACTTTTCGCTCGGTTATCGGAATCGCTTATAAGACCCCAATTCGGAATCGGCACTCAGAGGCGCTCGACGCCCACTTATAGCCTCAGGCCATAAGACGTCGTTTCGGGGTAAAAAATCCTTCGTTTCGCACTCCGAAATTGCGATTCTAGCCAACGATCTCCCCTATTCCATGGTTTTTGGCAGTAGTGACTTCCTCGATTACGCGAATCACTGGCGGAGCCCACACGCGGAGCCGCCCAGTCACAGCGATCGGAAGTCGTGTTCAACTCGACGCGAGATCTCCTCCCCAGGTCGTGGATATGGGTGCCCGAACATCGCCGATATAGTCACCCCCTCCGATTTATTCCCACCCTTCAGCGAAAGAATTGGGCATAACATTCCGCACGGGCATCGGAATCTCTTATGTGACCACAATTCGGAATCGGCACTCCGAGACGGTCGACAGGGCGGTGGTTTCTCGGAATTCCGTTCCGGGGCCAAAATTTCCCCTGGAGCGTGTGTACTAGTACACCAACTGCTGTACCCTCTGGTCGGACGTGGATATTTATTCGCCCGGGGGTCGGAACCGTCCGCGAGGCCCCAATTCAAAATCGGCACTCCGACCCGGTCGGTAAATGGTCGCATTTGGAGATTTCCGGTTCGGCGCCCAAATTCCTCTCTGGGAGCGCGGTCGCAGGCTGCCGATGCAATCGCATACGGACACCGCTTCGCTCAAACAGGCATAACTTTTCGCTCTGTTATCGGAATCGCTTATAAGACCCCAATTCGGAATCGGCACTCAGAGGCGCTCGACACCAACTTATAGCCTCAGGCCATAAGACGTCGTTTCGGGGTAAAAAATCCTTCGTTTCGCACTCCGAAATTGCGATTCTAGCTGACGATCTCCCCTATTCCATGGTTTTTTTGCAGTAGCGACTCCCTCGATTACGTGAATCGCTGGCGGAGCCCACACGCGGAGCCGCCCACTCACAGCGATCGGAAGTCGTGTTCAACTCGATGCGAGATCTCCTCCCCAGGTCGTGGATATGGGTGCCCGAACATCGCCGATATAGTTACCCCCTCCGATTTATTCCCACCCCTTCAGCGAAAGAATTGGGCATAACTTTCCGCACGGGCATCGGAATCGCTTATGTGACCACAATTCGGAATCGTCACTCTGAGACGGTCGATAGGGCGTTGGTTTTTCGGAATTCCGTTCCGGGGCCAAAATTCCCCTAGGAGCGTGTGTACTAGTACACCGACTGCCGTACCGTCTGGTCGGACGTGGATATTTATTCGCCCGGGGGTCGGAACCGCCCGCGAGGCCACAATTCAGAATCGGCACTTCGACCCGGTCGGTAAATGGTCGCATTCGGAGATTTCCGGTCCGGCGCCCAAATTCCTCTCTGGGAGCGCGGTCGCAGGCTACCGATGCGATCGCATACGGACACCGCTTCGCTCAAACAGGCATAACTTTTCGCTCAGTTATCAGAATCGCTTATAAGACCCCAATTCGGAATCGGCACTCAGAGGCGCTCGACACCCACTTATAGCCTCAGGCCATAAGACGTCGATTCAGGGTAAAAAATCCTTCGTTTCGCACTCTGAAATTGCGATTCTAGCCGACGATCTCCCCTATTCCATGGTTTTTTGGCAGTAGAGACTCCCTCGATTACGCGAATCACTGGCGGAGCCCATCCGCGGAGCCGCCCAGTCACAGCGATCGGAAGTCGTGTTCAACTCGACGCGAGATCTCCTCCCCAGGTCGTGGATATGGGTGCCCGAACATCACCGATATAGTCACCCCCTCCGGTTTATTCCCACCCCTTCAGTGAAAGAATTGGGCAGAACTTTCCGCACGGGCATCGGAATCGCTTATGTGACAAGAATTCGGAATCGGCACTCCGAGACGGTCGACAGGGGGCTGGTTTCGCGGAATTCTGTTCCGGGGCCAAAATTCCCCCCGGAGCGTGTGTACTAGTACACTGACTACCCTACCCTCCGGTCGGACGTGAATATTTATTCGCCCGGGGGTCGGAACCGCCCGCGAGGCCCCAATTCATAATCGGCACTTCGATCCGGTCGGTAAATGGTCGCATTCGGAGATTTCCGGTCCGGTGCCCAAATTCCTCTCCGGGAGCGCGGTCGCAGGCTGCCGATGCGATCACATACGGACACCGCTTCGCTCAAACAGGCATAACGTTTCGCTCGGTTAACGGAATCGCTTATAAGACCCTAATTCGGAATCGGCACTCAGAGGCGCTCGACGCCCACTTATAGCCTCAGGCCATAAGACGTCGTTACGGGGTAAAAAATCCTTCGTTTCGCACTCCAAAATTGCGATTCTAGCCGACGATCTCCCCTATTCAATGGTTTTTTGGCAGTAGTGACTCCCTCGATTACGCGAATCACTGGCGGAGCCCACACGCGGAGCCGCCCAGTCACAGCGATCGGAAGTCATGTTCAACTCGACGCGAGATCTCCTCCCCAGGTCGTGGATATGGGTGCCCGAACATCGCCGATATAGTCACCCCCTCCAGTTTATTCCCACCCCTTCAGTGAAAGAATTGGGCAGAACTTTCCGCACGGGCATCGGAATCGCTTATGTGACCACAATTCGGAATCGGCACTCCGAGACGGTCGACAGGGGGCTGGTTGTGCAGAATTCCGTTCCGGGGCCAAAATTCACCCCGGAGCGTGTGTACTAGTACACCGACGGCTACTGCCGTACCCTCCGGTCGGACGTGGATATTTATTCTCCCGGGGGTCGGAACCGCCCGCGAGGCCCCAATTCAGAATCGACACTTCGACCCGGTCGGTAAATGGTCGCATTAGGATTTCCGGTCCGGTGCCCAAATTCCTCTCCGAGAGCGCGGTCGCAGGCTGCCGATGCGATCGCATATGGACACCGCTTTGCTCAAACAGACATAACTTTTTGCTCGGTTATCGGAATCGCTTATAAGACCCCAATTCAGAATCGACACTCAGAGGCGCTCGACGCCCACTTATTGCTCAGGCCATATATTTCAGGGTCGAAAATCCTTCGTTTCGCTCTCTGAAATTACGATTCTAGCCGACGATCTCCCCTATTCCATGGTTTTTTTACAGTAGCGACTCCCTCGATTACGCGAATCGCTGGCGGAGCCCACACGCGGAGCCGCGCAGTCACAGCGATCGGAAGTCGTGTTCAACTCGATGCGAGATCTCCTCCCCAGGTCGTTGATATGGGTGCCCGACCATCGCCGATATAGTTATCCCCTCCGGTTTATTCCCACCCCTTCAGCGAAAGAATTGGGCATAACTTTCCGCACGGGCATCGGAATCACTTATGTGACCACAATTCGGAATCGTCACTATGAGACGGTCGATAGGGCGCTGGTTTCTTAGCATTCCGTTCCGGGGCCAAAATTCCCCCCGGAGCGTGTGTACTAGTACACTGACTGCCGTACCGTCTAGTCGGAGGTGGATATTTATTCGCCCGGGGGTCGGAACCGCCCGCGAGGCCCCAATTCAGAATCGGCACTTCGACCCGGTCGGTAAATGGTCGCATTCGGAGATTTCCGGTCCAATGCCCCAATTCCTCTTCGGGTGCGCGGTCGCAGGCTGCCGATGCGATCGCATACAGACACCGCTTCGCTCAAACAGGCATAACTTTTTGCTCGGTTATCGGAATCGCTTATAAGAACCCAATTCGGAATTGGCACTCAGAGGCGCTCGACGCCCACTTATAGCCTCAGGCCATAAGACGTCGTTTCGGGGTAAAAAATACTTCGTTTCGCACACCAAAATTGCGATTCTAGCCGACGATCTCCCTTATTTCATGGTTTTTTGGCAGTAGTGACTCCCTCGATTACGAGAATCATTGGCGGAGCCCACACGCGGAGCCGCCCAGTCACAGCGATCGAAATTCGTGTTCAACTCGATGCGAGATCTCTTCCCAAGGTCGTGGATATGGGTGCCCGAACATCACCGATATAGTCACCCCCTCCGGTTTATTCCCACCCCTTTAGCGAAAGAATTGGGCATAACATTCCGCACGGGCATCAGAATCGCTTATGTGACCACAATTCGGAATCGGCACTCCGAGACGGTCGACAGGGCGGTGGTTTCTCGGAATTCCGTTCCGGGGCCAAAATTCCCCCCAAAGCGTGTGTACTAGTACACCGACTGCCGTACCCTCCCGTCGGACGTGGATATTTATTCGCCCGGGAGTCAGAACCGCCCGCGAGGCCCTAATTTAGAATCGGCACTTCGACCCGGTCGGTAAATGGTCGCATTCGGAGATTTCCGGTCCGGTGCCCAAATTGCTCTCCGGGAGCGCGGTCGCAGGCTGCCGATGCGATCGCATACGGACACGGCTTCGCTCAAACAGGCATAACTTTTCGCTCGGTTATCGGAATCGCTTATAAGACCCCAATTCGGAATCGACACTCAGAGGCGCTGGACGCCCACTTATTGCTCAGGCCATATATTTCGGGGTCGAAAATCCTTCGTTTCGCTCTCTGAAATTGCGATTCTAGCCGACGATCTCCCCTATTCGATGGTTTTTTTACAGTAGCGACTCCCTCGATTACGCGAATCGCTGGCGGAGCCCACACGCGGAGCCGCCCAGTCACAGCGATCGGAAGTCGTGTTCAACTCGATGCGAGATCTCCTCCCCAGGTCGTGGATATGGGTGCCCGAACATCGCCGATATAGTTACCCCCTCCAGTTTATTCCCACCCCTTCAGCGAAAGAATTGGGCATAACCTTCCGCACGGGCATCGGAATCGCTTATGTGACCACAATTCGGAATCGGCACTCCGAGACGGTCGACAGGGGGCTGGTTTTGCGGAATTCCATTCCGGGGCCAAAATTCCGCCTGGAGCGTGTGTACTAGTACACCGACTGCCGTACCCTCCGGTCGGACGTGGATATTTATTCGCCCGGGGGTCAGAACCGCCCGCGAGGCCCCAATTCAAAATCGGCACTTCGACCCGGTCGGTAAATGGTCGCATTCGGAGATTTCCCGCCCGGCGCCCAAATTCCTCTCCGGGAGCGCGGTTGCAGGCTGCCGATGCGATCGCATACGGACACCGCTTCGCTCAAACAGGCATAACTTTTCGCTCGGTTATCGGAATCGCTTATAAGACTCCAATTAGGAATCGGCACTCAGAGGTGCTCGACGCCCACTTATAGCCTTAGGCCATAAGACGTCGTTTCGGGGTAAAAAATCCTTTGTTTCGCACTCTGAAATTGCGATTCTAGCCGACGATCTCCCCTATTCCATGGTTTTTTGGCAGTAGCGACTCCCTCGATTACGCGAATCAATGGCGGAGCCCACACGCGGTGCCGCCCAGTCACAGCGATCGGAAGTCGTGTTCAACTCGACGCGAGATCTCCTCCCCAGGTCGTGGATATGGGTGCCCGAACATCGCCGATATAGTCACCCCCTCCGGTTTATTCCCACCCCTTCAGCGAAAGAATTGGGCATAACATTCCGCACGGGCATCAGAATCGCTTATGTGACCACAATTCGGAATCGGTACTCCGAGACGGTCGACAGGGCGGTGGTTTCTCGGAATTCCGTTCCGGGGCCAAAATTTCTCCCGGAGAGTGTGTACTAGTACACCGACTGTCGTACCCTCCGGTCGGACGTGGATATTTATTCGCCCGGGGGTCAGAACCGCCCGCGAGGCCCCAATTCAGAATCGGCACTTCGACCCGGTCGGTAAATGGTCGCATTCGGAGATTTCCGGTCCGGCGCCCAAATTCCTCTCCGGGAGCACGGTCGCAGGCTGCCGATGCGATCGCATACGGACACCGCTTCGCTCAAACAGGCATGACTTTTCGCTCGGTTATCAGAATTGCTTATAAGACCCCAATTCGGAATCGGCACTCAGAGGCGCTCGACACCCACTAATAGCCTCAGGACATAAGACGTCGTTTCGGGGTAAAAAATCCTTCATTTCGAACTCCGAAATTGCGATTCTAGCCTACGCTCTGCCCTATTCCATGGTTTTTTGGCAGTAGCGACTCCCTCGATTACGCGAATCACTGGCGGAGCCCATATGCGGAGCCGCCCAGTCTCAGCGATCGGAAGTCGTGTTCAACTCGACGCGAGATCTCCTCCCCAGGTCATGGATATGGGTGCCCGAACATCGCCGATATAGTCACACCCTCCGGTTTATTCCCACCCCTTCAGCGAAAGAATTGGGCATAACTTTCCGCACGGGCATCGGAATCTCTTATGTGACCACAATTCGGAATCGGCACTCCGAGACGGTCGACAGGGCGGTGGTTTCTCGGAATTCCGTTCCGGGGCCAAAATTCCCCCTGGAGCGTGTGTACTAGTACACCGACTGCCCTACCCTCCGGTCGGACGTGGATATTTATTCGCCCGGGGGTCGGAACCGCCCGCGAGGCCCCAATTCAGAATCGGCACTTCGATCCGGTCGGTAAATGGTCGCATTCGGAGATTTCCGGTCCGGTGCCTAAATTCCTCTCCGGGAGCGCGGTCGCAGGGTGCCGATGCGATCGCATACGGACACCGCTTCGCTCAAACAGGCATAACTTTTCGCTCGGTTAACGGAATCGCTTATAAGACACCAATTCAGAATCGGCACTTATAGCCTCAGGCCATAAGACGTCGTTTCGGGGTAAAGAATCCTTCGTTCCGCACTCCAAAATTGCGATTCTCGCCGACGATCTACCCTATTTCATGGTTTTTTGGCAGTAGTGACTCCCTCAATTACGCGAATCACTGGCGGAGCCCACACGCGGAGCCGCCCAGTCACAGCAATCGGAAGTTGTGTTCAACTCGACGCGAGATCTCCTCCCCAGGTCGTGGATATGGGTGCCCGAACATTGCCGATATAGTCACCCCCTCCGGTTTATTCCCACCCCTTCAGTGAAAGAATTGGGCAGAACTTTCCGCACGGACATTGGAATCGCTTATGTGACCACAATTCGGAATCGGCACTCCAAGACGGTCGACAGGGGGATGGTTTCGTGGAATTCCGTTCCGGGGCCAAAATCCCCCCCGGAGCGTGGGTACTAGTACACCGACTGCCGTACCCTCCGGTCGGATGTGGATATTTTTTCGCCCGGGGGTCAGAACCGCCCGCGAGGCCCCAATTCAGAATTGGCACTTCGACCCGGTCGGCAAATGGTCGCATTCGAAGATTTCCGGTTCGGTGCCCAAATTCCTCTCCGGGAGCGCGGTCGCAGGCTGCTGATGCGATCGCATACGGACACCGCTTTGCTCAAACAGGCATAACTTTTCGCTCGGTTATCGGAATCGCTTATAAGACCCCAATTCGGAATCGGCATTAACAGGCGCACGACGCCCACTTATTGCTCAGGCCATAAGACGTCAGTTCGGGGTCGAAAATCCTTCGTTTCGCACTCTGAAATTGCGATTCTAGCTGACGATCTCCCCTATTCCATGGTTTTTTGGCAATAGCGACTCCCTCTATAACGCGAATCGCTGGCGGAGCCCACACGCGGAGCCGCCCAGTCACAGCGATCAGAAGTCGTGTTCAACTCGATGCGAGATCTCCTCCCCAGGTCGTGGATATGGGTACCCGAACATCGCCGATATAGTTACCCCCTCCGGTTTATTCCCACCCCTTCAGCGAAAGAATTGGGCATAACTTTCCACAGGCATCGGAATCGCTTATGTGACCACAATTCGGAATCGTCACTCTGAGACGGTCGATAGGGCGATGGTTTCTCGGAATTCCGTTCCGGGGCCAAAATTTTCCCCGTAGCGTGTGTACTAGTACAGCGACTACAGTACCCTCCGGTCGGACGTGGATATTTATTCGCCCGGGGGTCGGAACTGCCCGCGAGGCCCCAATTCAGAATCGGCACTTCGACCCGGTCGGTAAATGGTCGCATTCGGAGATTTCCGGTCCGGTGCCCAAATTCCTCTCCGGGAGCGCGGTCGCAGGCTCTCGATGCGATCGTATACGGACACCGCTTCGCTCAAACAGGCATAACTTTTCACTCGATTATCGGAATCGCTTATAAGAACCCAATTCGGAATCGGCACTCAGAGGCGCTCGACGCCCACTTATGGCCTTAGGCCATAAGACGTCGTTTCGGGGTAAAAAATCCTTCGTTTCACACTCCGAAATTACGATTCTAGCCGACGATCTCCCCTATTTCATGGTTTTTTGGCAGTAGTGACTCCCTCGATTACGCGAATCACTGGCGGAGCCCACACGCGGAGCCGCCCAGTCACAGCGATCGGAAGTCGTGTTCAACTCGATGCGAAATCTCCTCCCCAGGTCGTGGATATGGGTGCCCGAACATCGCCGATATAGTCACCCCCTCCGGTTTATTCCCACCCCTTTAGCGAAAGAATTGGGCATAACTTTCCGCACGGGCATCGGAATCGCTTATGTGACCACAATTCAGAATCGGCACTCTGAGACGGTCGACAGGGCGCTGGTTTCTGGAAATTCCATTCTGGGGCCAAAATTCCCCCCGGAGAGTGTGTACTAGTACACCGACTGCCGTACCCTCCGGTCGGACGTGGATATTTATTCGCCCGGGGGTCGGAACCGCCCGCGAGGCCCTAATTCAGAATCGGCACTTCGACCCGGTCGGTAAATGGTCGCATTCGGAGATTTCCGGTCCGGCACCCAAATTCCTCTCCGGGAGCGCGGTCGCAGGCTGCCGATGCGATCGCATACGGACACCGCTTCTCTCAAACAGGCATAACTTTTTGCTCGGTTATCGGAATCGCTTATAAGACCCCAATTGGGAATCGGCACTCAGAGGCGCTCGATGCCCACTTATAGCCACAGGCCATAAGACGTCATTTCGGGGTAAAAAATCCTTCGTTTCACACTCGGAAATTGCGATTCGAGTCGACGATCTCCCCTATTCCATGGTTTTTTGGTAGTAGCGACTCCCTCGATTATGCGAATCGCTGGCGGAGCCCACACGCGGAGCCGCCCAGTCACAGCGATCGGAAGTCGTGTTCAACTCGATGCGAGATCTCCTCCCCAGGTCGTGGATATGGGTGCCCGAACGTCGCCGATATAGTCACCCCCTCTGGTTTATTCCCACCCCTTCATCGAAAGAATTGGGCATAACTTTCCGCACGGGCATCGGAATCTCTTATGTGACCACAATTCCGAATCGGCACTCCGAGACGGTCGACAGGGCGGTGGTTTCTCGGAATTCCGTTCCGGGGCCAAAATTCCACCCGGAGCATGTGTACTAGTACACCGACTGCTGTACCCTCCGGTCGGACGTGGATATTTATTCGCCCGGGGGTCGGAACTGCCCGCAAGGCCCCAATTCAGAATCGGCACTTCGACCCAGTCGTTAAATGGTCGCATTCGGAGATTTCCGGTCCGGCGCCCAAATTCCTCTCCGGGAGCGCGGTCGTAGGCTGCCGATGCGATCGCATACGGACACCGCTTCGCTCAAACATGCATAACTTTTCGCTCGGTTATCGGAATCGCTTATAAGACTCCAATTAGGAATCGGCACTCAGAGGCGCTCGACGCCCACTTATAGCCTTAGGCCATAAGACGTTGTTTCGGGGTAAAAAATCCTTCGTTTCGCACTCTAAAATTGTGATTCTAGCCGACGATCTCCCCTATTCCATGGTTTTTTGGCAGTAGCGACTCCCTCGATTACGCGAATCACTGGCGGAGCCCACACGCGGTGCCGCCCAGTCACAGCGATCGGAAGTCGTGTTCAACTCGACGCGAGATCTCCTCCCCAGGTCGTGGATATGGGTGCCCGAACATCGCCGATATAGTCACCCCCTCCGGTTTATTCCAACCCCTTCAGTGAAAGAATTGGGCATAACATTCCGCACGGGCATCAGAATCGCTTATGTGACCACAATTCGGAACCGGCACTCCAAGACGGTCGACAGGGCGGTGGTTTCTCGGAATTCCGTTCCGGGGCCAAAATTTCCCCCGGAGAGTGTGTACTAGTACACCGACTGTCGTACCTTCCGGTCGGACGTGGATATTTATTCGCCCGGGGGTCGGAACCGCCCGCGAGGCCCCAATTCAGAATCGGCACTTCAACCCGGTCGGTAAATGGTCGCATTCGGAGATTTCCGATCCGGCGCCCAAATTCCTCTCCGGGAGCGCGGTCGCAGGCTGCCGATACGATCGCATACGGACACCGCTTCGCTCAAACAGGCATAACTTTTCGCTCGGTTATCAGAATCGCTTATAAGAACCCAATTCGGAAGCGGCACTATAAGGCATTCGACACCCACTTATAGCCTCAGGCCATAAGACGTCGTTTCGGGGTAAAAAATCTTTCGTTTCGAACTCCGAAATTGCAATTCTAGCCGACGCTCTTCCCTATTCCATGGTTTTTTGGCAGTAGCGACTCCCTCGATTACGCGAATCACTGGCAGAGCCCATACGCGGAGCCGCCCAGTCACAGCGATCGGAAGTCGTGTTCAACTGGACGTGAGATCTCCTCCCCAGGTCGTGGATATGGCTGCCCGAACATCACCGATATAGTCACCCCTCCGGTTTATTCCCACCCCTTCAGCGAAAGAATTGGGCATAACTTTCCGCACGTGCATCGGAATCTCTTATGTGACCACAATTCGGAATCGGCACTCCGAGACGGTCGACAGGGCGGTGGTTTCTCGGAATTCCGTTCTGGGGCCAAAATCCCCCCCGGAGCATGTGGACTAGTACACCGACTGCCCTACCCTCCGATCGGACGTGGATATTTATTCGCCTGGGGGTCGGAACAGCCCGCGAGGCCCCAATTCAGAATCGGCACTTCGATCCGGTAGGTAAATGGTCGCATTCAGAGATTTCCGGTCCGGTGCCCAAATTCCTCTCCGGGGCGCGGTCGCAGGCAGCCGATGCGATCGCATACGGACACCGCTTCGCTCAAACAGGCATAACTTTTCGCTCGGTTATCGGAATCGCTTATAAGACCCCAATTCGGAATCGACACTCAGAGGCGCTCGATGCCCACTTATAGCCTCAGGCCATAAGACGTCGTTTTGGGGTAAAAAATCCTTTGTTTCACACTCCAAAATTATGATTCTAGTCAACGATCTCCCCTATTCCATGGTTCTTTGGCAGTAGCGACTCCCTCGATTACGCGAATCGCTGGCGGAGCCAACACGCGGAGCCACCCAGTCACAGCGATCGGAAGTCGTGTTCAACTCGACACGAGATCTCCTCCCCAGGTTGTGGATATGGGTGCCCGAACATCGCCGATATAGTCACCCCCTCCGGTTTATTCCCACCCCTTCAGCGAAAGAATTGGGCATAACTTTCCGCACGGGCATCGGAATCTCTTATGTGACCACAATTCGGAATCGGCACTCCGAGACGGTCGACAGGGTGGTGGTTTCTCGGAATTCTGTTCGGGGCCAAAATCCCCCCGGAGTGTGTGTACTAGTACACCGACTGCCGTACCCTCCGGTCGGACGTGGATATTATTCGCCCGGGGGTCAGAACGCCCGCGAGGCCCCAATTCAGAATCGGCACTTCGACCGGTCGGGTAAATGGTCGCATTCGGAGATTTCCGGTCCGGCGCCCAAATTCCTCTCCGGGAGCGCGGTCGCAGGCTGCCGATGCGATCGCATACGGACACCACTTCGCTCAAACAGGCATAACTTTTCGCTCGGTTATCGGAATCGCTTATAAGACCCCAATTCGGAATCGGCACTCAGAGGCGCTCGACACCCACTTATAGCCTCAGGCCATAAGACGTCGTTTCGGGGTAAAAAATCATTCTTTTCGCACTCCAAATTGCGATTCTAGCCGACGCTCTCCCCTATTCCATGGTTTTTTGGCAGTAGCGACTCCCTCGATTACGCGAATCACTGGCGGAGCCCACACGCGGAGCCACCAGTCACAGCGATCGGAAGTCGTGTTCAATCGATGTGAGATCTCCCCCAGGTCAGGATATGGGTGCCCGAACATCGCCGATATAGTCACCCCTCTGGTTTATTCCCACCCCTCAGTGAATGAATTGGGCAGAACTTCCGCACGGGCATCGGAATCGCTTATGTGACCACAATTCGGAATCGGCACTCCGAGACGGTCGACAGGGGGCTGGTTGTGCGGAATTCCGTTCCGGGGCCAAAATTCCCCTCGGAGCGTGTGTACTAGTACACCGACTGCCGTACCCTCCGGTCAGACGTGGATATTTATTCGCCCGGGGGTCGGAACCACCCGCGAGGCCCCAATTCAGAATCGGCACTTCGACCCGGTCGGTAAATGGTCGCATTCGGAGATTTCCGGTCCGGCGCCCAAATTCCTCTCCGGGAGCGCGGTCGCAGGCTGCCGATGCGATCGCATACGGACACCGCTTCGCTCAAACAGGCATAACTTTTTGCTCGGTTATCGGAATCGCTTATAAGACCCCAATTCGGAATCGGCACTCAGAGGCGCTCGACACCCACTTATGCCTCAGGCCATAAGACGTCGTTTCGGGGTAAAAAATCCTTCGTTTCGCACTCCAAAATTGAGATTCTAGCCGACGCTCTCCCCTATTCCATGGTTTTTTGGCTTTTTCTTGCAGTAGCGACTCCCGATTACGCGAATCATGGCGGAGCCCACACGCGGAGCCGCCCAGTCACAGCGATCGGAAGTTGGGTTCAACTCGACGCGAGATTCCTCCCCAGGTCATGGATATGGGTGCCCGAACATCTCCGATATAGTCACCCCCTCCAGTTTATTCCCACCCCTTCAATGAAGAATTGGGTAGAACTTCCGCACGGGCATCGGAATCGCTTATGTGACCACAATTCGGAATCGGCACACCGAGACAGTCGACAGGGGGCTGGTTGTGCGGAATTCCGTTCCGGGGCCAAAATTCCACTCGGAGCGTGTGTACTAGTACACCGACTGCTGTACCCTCCGGTCGGACGTGAATATTTATTCGCCTAGGGGTCGGAACCGCCCGCGAGGCCCCAATTCAGAATCGACACTTCGACCCGTTCGGTAAATGGTCGCATTCGGAGATTTCCGGTCCGATGCCCAAATTCCTCTCCGGGAGCGCGGTCGCAGGCTACCGATGCGATCGCATACGGACACCGCTTCGCTCAAACAGGCATAACTTTTCGCTCGGTTATCAGAATCGGTTATAAGACCGCAATTCAGAATCGGCACTCAGAGGCGCTCGACACACACTTATTGCTCAGGCCATAAGATGTCATTTCGGGGTCGAAAATTCTTCGTTTCGCTCTCTGAAATTGCGATTCTAGCCGACGATCTCCCCTATTCCATGGTTTTTTTTGCAGTAGCGACTCCTTCGATTACGCGAATCGCTTGCGGAGCCCACACGCGGAGCCGCCCAGTCACAGCGATCGGAAGTCGTGTTCAACTCGATGCGAGATCTCCTCCCCAGGTCGTGGATATGGGTGCCCGAACATCGCCGATATAGTCACCCCCTCCGGTTTATTCCCACCCCTTCAGCGAAAGAATTGGGCATAACATTCCGCACGGGCATCGGAATCACTTATGTGACCACAATTCGGAATCGGCACTCCGACACGGTCGATAGGGCGCTGGTTTCTCGGAATTCCGTTCAGGGGCCAAAATTCCCCCCGGAAAGTGTGTACTAGTACACCGACTGTCGTACCCTCCGGTCGGACGTTGATATTTATTCGTCCGGGGGTCGGAACCGCCCGCGAGGCCCCAATTCAGAATCGGCACTTCGACCCGGTCGGTAAATGGTCGCATTCGGAGATTTCCGGTCCGGCGCCCAAATTCCTCTCCGGGAGCGCGGTCGCAGGCTGCCGATGCGATCACATACGGACACCGCTTTGCTCAAACAGGCATAACTTTTCGCTCAGTTATCAGAATCGCTTATAAGGCCGCAATTCGGAATCGGCACTCAGAGGCGCTCGATGCCCACTTATAGCCTCAGGCCATAAGACGTCGTTTCTGGGTAAAAAATCCTTCGTTTCGCACTCCGAAATTTCGATTCTAACCGACGATCTCCCCTATTCCATGATTTTTTGGCAGTAGCGACTCCCTCGATTACGCGAATCACTGGCGGAGCCCACACGCGGAGCCGCCCAGTCACAGCGATCGGAAGTCGTGTTCAACTCGACGAGAGATCGCCTCCCCAGGTCGTGGATATGGGTGCCCGAACATCGCCGATATAGTCACCCCCTCCGGTTTATTCCCACCCCTTCAGCGAAAGAATTGGGCATAACATTCCGCACGGGCATCGGAATCGCTTATGTGACCACAATTCGGAATCGGCACTCCGAGACGGTCGACAGGGTGCTGGTTTCTCAGAATTCCGTTCCGGGGCCAAAATTCCCCCCGGAGCGTGTGTACTAGTACACCAACTGCCGTACCCTCCGGTCGGACGTGGATATTTATTCGCCCGGGGGTCGGAACCGCCCGCAAGGCCCCAATTCAGAATCGGCACTTAAACCCGGTCGGTAAATGGTCGCATTCGGAGATTTCCGGTCCGGCGCCCAAATTCCTCTCCGGGAGCGCGGTCGCAGGCTGCCGATGTGATCGCATACGGACACCGCTTCGCTCAAACAGGCATAACTTTTCGCTCGGTTATCGGAATCGCTTATAAGACCCCAATTCGGAATCGGCACTCAGAGGCGCTCGACGCCCACTTATGGCCTTTGGCCATAAGACGTCGTTTCGGGGTAAAAATCCTTCGTTTCACACTCCAAAATTGCGATTCTAGCCGACGATCTCCCCTATTCCATGGTTTTTTAGTAGCGTAGCGATCCCTCGATTACGCGAATCACTGGCGGAGCCCACACGCGGAGTGCCCAGTCACAGCGATCGGAAGTCGTGTTCAACTCGACGCGAGATCTCCTCCCCAGGTCGTGGATATGGGTGCCCGAATATCGCCGATATAGTCACCCCCTCCGGTTTATTCCCACCCCTTCAGCGAAAGAATTGGGCATAACATTCCGCACGGGCATCGGAATCGCTTATGTGACCACAATTCGGAATCGGCACTCCGAGACGGTCGACAGGGCGTTGGTTTCTCGGAATTCCATTCTGGGGCCAAAATTCCCCCCGGAGCGTGTGTACTAGTACACCGACTGCCGTATGCTCCGGTCGGACGTGGATATTTATTCACCCGGGGGTCGGAACCGCCTGCGAGGCCCCAATTCAGAATCGGCACTTCGACCCGGTCGGTAAATGGTCGCATTCGGAGATTTCTGGTTCGGCACCCAAATTCCTCTCTGGGAGTGCGGTCGCAGGCTGCCGATGCGATCGCATACGGACACCGCTTCGCTCAAACAGGCATAACTTTTAGCTCGGTTATTGGAATCACTTATAGGACCCCAATTCGGAATCGGCACTCAGAGGCGCTCGATGCCCACTTATCGCCTCAGGCCATAAGACATCGTTTCGGGGTAAAAAATCCTTCATTTCGCACTCCGAAATTGCGATTCTAGCCGACGATCTCCCCTATTCCATGGTTTTTTGGCAGTAGCGACTTCCTCGATTACGCGAATCACTGGCGGAGCCCACACACGGAGCCGACCAGTCACAAAGATCGGAAGTCGTGTTCAACTCGATGCGAGATCTCCTCCCCAGGTCGTGGATATGGGTGCCCGAACATCGCCGATATAGTCACCCCCTCCGGTTTATTCCCACCCCTTCAGCGAAAGAATTGGGCATAACTTCCGCACAGGCATCGGAATCGATTATGTGGCCACAATTCGGAATCAGCACTCCGAGACGGTCGACAGGGCGCTGGTTTCTCGGAATTCGTTCTGGGGCCAAATTCCCCCTGGAGCGTGTGTACTAGTGCACCGACTGCCGTACTCTCCGGTCGGACGTGGATATTTATCGCCCGGGGGGTCGAAACTGCCCGCGAGGCCACAATTCAGAATCGGCACTTCGACCCGGTCGGTAAATGGTCGCATTCGGAGATTTCCGTTCCGGCGCCCAAATTCCTCTCTGGGAGCGCGGTCGCAGGCTGCCGATGCGATCGCATACGGACACCGCTTCACTCAAACAGGCATAACTTTTCGCTCGGTTATCGGAATCGCTTATAAGACCCCAATTCGGAATCGGCACTCAGAGGCGCCGACGCGCCCACTTATAGCCTTAGGCCATAAGACGTCGTTTTGGGGGTAAAAAAATCCTTCGTTTCGCACTCAGAAATTGCGATTCTAGCCGACGATCTCCTATTCCATGGTTTTTGGCAGTAGTAGCGACTCCCTCGATTACGCGAATCACTGGAGGAGCCCACACGGGAGCCGCCCAGTCACAGCGATCGGAAGTCGTGTTCACTCGACGCGAGATCTCCTCCCCAGGTCGTGGATATGGGTGCCCGAACATCGCCGATATAGTCACCCCTCCGGTTTATTCCCACCCCTTCAGCGAAAGAATTGGGCATAACTTTCCGCACGGGCATCAGGATCGCTTATGTGACCACAATTCGGAATCGGCACTTCGAGACGGTCGACAGACCGCTGGTTTCTCGGAATTCCGTTCCGGGGCCAAAATTCCCCCGGAGCGTGTGTACTAGTACACCGACTGCCGTACCCTCCGGTCGGACGTGGATATTTATTCGCCTGGGGGTCGGAACCGCCCGCGAGGCCCAAATTCAGAATCGGCACTTCGACCCAGTCGGTAAATGGTCGCATTCGGAGATTTCTGGTCCGGCGCCCAAATTCCTCTCCGGGAGCGCGGTCGCAGGCTGCCGATGCGATCGCATGCGGACACCGCTTCGCTCAAACAGGCATAACTTTTTGCTCGGTTATCGGAATCGCTTATAAGACCCCAATTCGGAATCGGCACTCAGAGGCGCTCGACGATCACTTATAGCCTCAGGCCATAATACGTCATTTCGGGGTAAAAAATCCTTCGTTTCGCACTCTGAAATTGCGATTCTAGCCGACGATCTCCCCTATTCCATGGTTTTTTGGCAGTAGCGACTCCCTCGATTACGCGAAACACTGGCGGAGCCCACACGCGGAGCCGCCCAGTCACAGCGATCGGAAATCTTGTTCAACTCGACACGAGATCTCCTCCCCAGGTCGTGGATATGGGTGCCCGAACATCGTCGATATAGTCACCCCCTCCGGTTTATTCCCACCCCTTCTGCGAAAGAATTGGGCATAACTTTCCGCACGGGCATCAGAATCGCTTATGTGACCACAATTCGGAATCAGCACTCCGAGACGGTCGACAGGGCGCTGGTTTCTCAGTATTCCGTTCCGGGGCCAAAATCCCCCCCGGAGCATGTGTACTAGTACACCGACTGCCGTACCCTCCAGTCGGACGTGGATATTTATTCGCCCGGGGGTCGGAACCGCCCGCGAGGCCCCAATTCAGAATCGCCACTTCGACCCGGTCGGTAAATGGTCGCATTCGGAGATATCCGGTCCGGTGCCCAAATTCCTCTCCGGGAGCGCGGTCGCAGGCTGCCGATGCAATCGCATACGGACACCGCTTCGCTCAAACAGACATAACTTTTCACTCGGTTATCGGAATCGCTTATAAGAACCCAATTCGGAATCGGCACTCAGAGGTGCTCGACGCCCAATATTGCCTCAGGCCATAAGACGTCATTTTGGGGTCTAAAATTCTTCATTTTGCTCTCCTAAATTACGATTCTAGCCGACGATCTCCCCTATTCCATAGATTTTTGGCAGTAGCGACTCCCTCGATTACGCGAATCACAGGCGGAGCCCACACGCGGAGCCGCCCAGTCACAGCGATCGGAAGTCGTGTTCAACACGATGCGAGATCTCCTCCCCAGGTCGTGGATATGGGTGCCCGAACATCTCCGATATAGTCACCCCCTCGGTTTATTCCCACCCCTTCAGCGAAAGAATTGGGCATAACTTTCCGCACGGGCATCGGAATCGCTTATGTGACCACAATTCGGAATCGGCACTCCGAGACGGTCGACACGAGGCTGGTTTCGCGGAATTCCGTTCCGGGGCAAAAATTCCCCCCGGAGCGTGTGTACTAGGACACCGACTGCGGTACCCTCTGGTCGGATGTGGATATTTATTCGCCCGGGGGTTGGAACCGCCCGCGAGGCCCCAATTCAAAATCGGCACTTCGACCCGGTCGGTAAATGGTTGCATTCGGAGATTTCCGGTCCGGTGCCCAAATTCCTCTCCGGGAGCACGGTCGCAGGCTGCCGATGCGACAACATACGGACACCGCTTCGCTCAAACAGGCATAACTTTTCGAATGGTTATCAGAATCGTTTATAAGACCCCAATACGGAATCGGCACTCAGAGGCGCTCGAAGCGCACTTATTGCCTCAGGCCATAAGATGTCATTTCGGGGTCGAAAATCCTTCGTTTCGCTCTCCGAAATTGCGATTCTAGCCGACGATCTCCCCTATTCCAGGTTTTTTTGGCAGAGTAGCGACTCCCTCGATTACGCGAATCACTGGCGGAGTCCACACACGGAGCCGCCAGTCACAGCGATCGGAAGTCGTTCAACTCGACGCGAGATCTCCTCCCCAGGTCGTGGATATGGGTGCCCGAACATCGCCGATATAGTCACCCCCTCCGGTTTATTCCCACCCCTTCAGCGAAAGAATTGGGCATAACATTCCGCACGGGCATCAGAATCGCTTATGTGTCCACAATTCGGAATCGGCACTCCAAGACGGTCGACAGGGCGCTGGTTTCTCGGAATTCCGTTCCGGGGCTAAAATTCCCCCCGGAGCGTGTGTACTAGTACACCGACTGCCGTACCCTCCGGTCGGACGTGGATATTTATTCGCCCGGGTGTCGGAACCGCCCGTAAGGGCCCAATTCAGAATCGGCACTTCGACCCAGTCGGTAAATGGTCGCATTCGGAGATTTCCGGTCCGGCGCCCAAATTCCTCTCCGGGAGCGCGGTCGCAGGCTGCCGATGCGATCGCATACGGACACCGCTTCGCTCAAACAAGCATAACTTTTCGCTCGGTTATCGGAATCGCTTATAAGACCCCAATTCAGAATCGGCACTCAGAGGCGCTCGACACCTACTTATAGCCTCAGGCCATAAGACGTCGTTTCGGGGTAAAAAATCCTTCGTTTCGCACTCCAAAATTGCGATTCTAGCCGACGATCTCCCCTATTCCATGGTTTTTTGGCAGTAGCAACTCCCTCGATTACGCGAATCACTGGCGGAGCCCACACGCGGAGCCGCCCCAGTCACAGCGATCGGAAGTCGTGATCAACTCGACGCGAGATCTCTCCCAGGTCGTGGATATGGTGCCGAACAACGCGATATAGTCACCCCATCCGGTTTATTCCCACCCCTTCAGCGAAAGAATTGGACATAAATTTCCGCACGGGCATCGGAATCGCTTATGTGACCACAATTCGGAATCGGCACCCCGAGACGGTCGACAGGGCGTTGGTTTCTCGGAATTCTGTTCCGGGGCAAAAATTCCCCCCGGAGCGTGTGTACTAGTACACCGACTGCCGTACCCTCCGGTCGGACGTGGATATTTATTCGCCTGGGGGTCGGAACCGCCCGCGAGGCCCCAATTCAGAATCGGCAATTCAACCCGGTCGGTAAATGGTCGCATTCGGAGATATCCGGTCCGGCGCCGAAATTCCTCTCCGGTAGCGCGGTCGCAGGCTGCCGATGCAATCGCATGCGGACACCGCTTCGCTCAAACAGGCATAACTTTTCACTCAGTTATCGGAATCGCTTATAAGACCCCAATTCGGAATCGGCACTCTGAGGCGCTCGACGCCTAATATTGCCTCAGGCCATAAGACGTCATTTCGGGGTCGAAAATCCTTCGTTTCGCTCTCCTAAATTGCGATTCTAGCCAACGATCTCCCCTATTCCATGGTTTTTTGGCAGTAGCGACTCCCTCGATTACGCGAATCACTGGAGGAGCCCACACACGGAGCCGCCCAGTCACAGCGATCGGAAGTCGTGTTCAACTCGACGCGAGATCTCCTCCCCAGGTCGTGGATATGGGTGCCCGAACATCGCCGATATAGTCACCCCCTCCGGTTTATTCCCACCCCTTCAGCGAAAGAATTGGGCATAACATTCCGCACGGGCATCGGAATCGCTTATGTGACCACAATTCGGAATCGGCACTCGAGACGGTCGACAGGGCGCTGGTTTCGCGTTCCGTTCCGGGGCAAAATTCCCCCCGGAGCGTGTGTACTAGTACACCGACTGCCGTACCCTCCGGTCGGACGTGGATATTTATTCGCCCGGGGGTCGGAACCGCCCGCGAGGCCCCAATTCAGAATCGCACTTTCGACCCGTCGGTAAATGGTCGCATTCGGAGATTTCCGGTCCGGCGCCCAAATTCCTCTCCGGAGCGCGGTCGCAGGCTGCCGATGCGATCGCATACGGACACCGCTTCGCTCAAACAGGCATAACTTTTCGCTCGGTTATCGGAATCGCTTATAAGACCCCAATTCGGAATCGGCACTCAGAGGCGCTCGACGCCCACTTATTGCCTCAGGCCATAAGACGTCGTTTCGGGGTAAAAATCCTTCGTTTTGCACTCCGAAATTGCGATTCTAGCCGACGATCTCCCTATTCCAAGGTTTTTTGGCAGTAGCGACTCCCTCGATTACGCGAATCGCTGGCGGAGCCCACACGCGGAGCCGCCCAGTCACAGCGATCGGAAGTCGTGTTCAACTCGACGCGATCTCCTCCCCAGGTCGTGGATATGGGTCCCCGAACATCGCCGATATAGTCACCCCCTCCGGTTTATTCCCACCCCTTCAGCGAAAGAATTGGGCATAACTTTCCGCACGGGCATCAGAATCGCTTATGTGACCACAATTCGAATCGGCACTCCGAGACGTCGACAGGGCGCTGGTTTCTCGGAATTCCGTTCCGGGCCAAAATTCCCCCCGAGCGTGTGTACTAGTACACCGACTGCCGTACCCTCCGGTCGGACGCGGATATTTATTCGCCCGAGGGTCAGAACCGCCCGCGAGGCCCCAATTCAGAATCGGCACTTCGACCCGGTCGGTAAATGGTCGCATTCGGAGATTTCCGGTCCGGCGCCCAAATTCCTCTCCGGGAGCGCGGTCGCAGGCTGCCGATGCGATCGCATACGGACACCGCTTCGCTCAAACAGGCATAACTTTTCGCTCGGTTATCGGAATCGCTTATAAGACCCCAATTCGGAATCGGCACTCAGAGGCGCTCGACGCTCACATATTGCCTCAGGCAATATGACGTCATTTCGGGGTAAAAAATCCTTCGTTTCACACTCCGAAATTGCGATTCTAGCCGATGATCTCCCATATTCCATGGTTTTTTGGCAGTAGCGACTCCCTCGGTTACGCGAATCACTTGCGGAGCCCACACGCGGAGCCGCCCAGTCACAGCGATCGAAAGTCGTGTTCAACTCGACGCGAGATCTTCTCCCAGGTCGTGGATTTGGGTGCCCGAACATCGCCGATATAGTCACCCCCTCCGGTTTATTCCCACCCCTTCAGCGAAAGAATTGGGCATAACTTTCCGCACGGGCATCGGAATCGCTTATGTGACCACAATTCGGAATCGGCACTCTGAGACGTCGACAGGGCACTGGTTTCTGAATTCCGTTCCGGGCCAAAATTCCCCCCCGAGCGTGTGTACTAGTACACCGACTGCCGTACCCTCCGGTCGGACGTGGATATTTATTCGCCCGGGGGTCGGAACCGCCCGCGAGGCCCCAATTCAGAATCGGCACTTCGACCCGGTCGGTAAATGGTCGCATTCGGAGATTTCCGGTCCGGCGCCCAAATTCCTCTCCGGAGCGCGGTCGCAGGCTGCCGATGCGATCGCATACGGACACCGCTTCGCTCAAACAACATAACTTTTCGCTCGGTTATCAGAATCGCTTATAAGACCCCAATTCGGATCGGCACTCAGAGGCGCTCGACCGCCTTATTGCCTCAGGCCATAAGACGTCGTTTCGGGTAAAATCCTTCGTTTCGCACTCCAAAATTGCGATTCTAGCCGACGATCTCCCCATTTCCATGGTTTTTTTGGCAGTAGCGACTCCCTCGTTACGCGAATCACTGGCGGAGCCCACACGCGGAGCCGCCCAGTCACAGCGATCGGAAGTCGTGTTCAACTCGACGCGAGATCTCCTCCCCAGGTCGTGGATATGGGTGCCCGAACATCGCCGATATAGTCACCCCCTCCGGTTTATTCCCACCCTTTCAGCGAAAGAATTGGGCATAACTTTCCGCACGGGCATCGGAATCGCTTATGTGACCACAATTCGGAATCGGCACTCCGAGACGGTCGACAGGGCGCTGGTTTCTCGAAATTCCATTCCGGGGCCAAAATTCCCCCCTGAGTGTGTGTACTAGTACACCGACTTCCGTACCCTCCGAACGGACGTGGATATTTATTCGCCCAGGGGTCGGAACCGCCCGCGAGGCCCCAATTCAGAATCGGCACTTCGACCCGGTCGGTAAATGGTCGCATTCGGAGATTTCCGGTCCGGCGCCCAAATTCCTCTCCGGGAGCGCGGTCGCAGGCTGCCGATGCGATCGCATACGGACACCGCTTCGCTCAAACAGGCATAACTTTTCGCTCGGTTATCGGAATCGCTTATAAGACCCCAATTCGGAATCGGCACTCAGAGGCGCTCGACGACCCTTATTGCCTCAGGCCATAAGACGTCATTTCGGGGTCAAAAATCCTTCGTTTCGCACTCCGAAATTGCGATTCTAGCCGACGATCACCCCTATTCCAAGGTTTTTTGGCAGTAGCGACTCCCTCGATTACGCGAATCGCTGGCGGAGCCCACACGCGGAGCCGCCCAGTCACAGCGATCGAAGTCGTGTTCAACTCGACGCGAGATCTCTCTCCCCAGGTCGTGGATTGGTTGCCCGAACATCGCCGATATAGTCACCCCCCTCCGGTTTATTCCCACCCCTTCAGCGAAGAATTGGGCATAACTTTCCGCACGGGCATCGGAATCGCTTATGTGACCACAATTCGGAATCGGCACTCCGAGACGGTCGACAGGGCGCTGGTTTCTCAAATTCCGTTCCGGGCCAAAATTCCCCCCGGAGCGTGTGTACTAGTACACCGACTGCCGTACCCTCCGGTCGGACGTGGATATTTATTCGCCCGGGGTCGGAACCGCCCGCGAGGCCCCAATTCAGAATCGGCACTTCGACCCGGTCGGTAAATGGTCGCATTCGGAGATTTCCAGTCCGGCGCCCAAATTCCTCTCCGGGAGCGCGGTCGCAGGCTGCCGATGCGATCGCATACGGACACCGCTTCGCTCAAACAGGCATAACTTTTCGCTCGATTATCGGAATCGCTTATAAGACCCCAATTCGGAATCGGCACTCAGAGGCGCTCGATGCCCCCTTATTGCCTCAGGCCATAAGACGTCGTTTCGGGGTCAAAAATCCTTCGTTTCGCACTCTAAAATTGCGATTCTAGCCGACGATCTCCCTATTCCATGGTTTTTTGGCAGTAGCGACTCCCTCGATTACGCGAATCACTGGCGGAGCCCACACGCGGAGCCGCCCAGTCACAGCGATCGAAAGTCGTGTTCAACTCGACGCGAGATCTCCTCCCCAGGTCGTGGATATGGGTGCCCGAACATCGCCGATATAGTCACCCCCTCCGGTTTATTCCACCCCTTCAGCGAAAGAATTGGGCATAACTTTCCGCACGGGCATCGGAATCGCTTATGTGACCACAATTGGAATCGGCACTCCGAGACGGTCGACAGGGCGTTGGTTTCGTGGAATTCCGTTATGGGGCCAAAATTCCCTCCGGAGCGTGTGTACTAGTACACCGACTACCGTACTCTCCGAACGGGCGTGGATATTTATTCGCCCGTGGGTCGGAACCGCCCGC
Organism: Colocasia esculenta; assembly: GCA_014218235.1. Lineage (NCBI taxonomy): Eukaryota > Viridiplantae > Streptophyta > Magnoliopsida > Alismatales > Araceae > Colocasia > Colocasia esculenta. The sequence continues at coordinate 21,919,788 of CM024753.1, read as the reverse complement.
GAGGCCCCAATTCAGAATCGACACTTCGACCCGGTGGGTAAATAGTCGCATTCCGAGATTTCCGGTCTGGCGCCCAACTTCCTCTCCGGGAGCGCGGTCGCAGGCTACCGATGCGATCGCATACGGACACCGCTTCGCTCAAACAGGCATAACTTTTAGCTCGGTTATCGGAATCGCTTATAAGACCCCAATTCGGAATCGGCACTCAGAGGCGCTCGACGCCTACTTATTGCCTCAGGCCATAAGACGTCGTTTCGGGGTCAAAAATCCTTCGTTTCGCTTTCCGAAATTGCGATTCTAGCCGACGATCTCCCATATTCCAAGGTTTTTTGGCAGTAGCGACTCCCTCGATTACGCGAATCGCTGGCGGAGCCCACACGCGGAGCCGCCCAGTCACAGCGATCGGAAGTCGTGTTCAACTCGACGCGAGATCTCCTCCCCAGGTCGTGGATATGGGTCCCGAACATCGCCGATATAGTCACCCCCTCCGGTTTATTCCCACCCCTTCAGCGAAAGAATTGGGCATAACTTTCCGCACGGGCATCGGAATCGCTTATGTGACCACAATTCGGAATCGGCACTCTGAGACGGTCGACAGGGCACTGGTTTCTCGGAATTCCGTTCCGGGACCAAAATTCCCCCCGGAGCGTGTGTACTAGTACACCGACTGCCGTACCCTCCGAACGGACGTGGATATTTATTCGCCCGGGGGTCGGAACCGCCCGCGAGGCCCCAATTCAGAATCGACACTTCGACCCGGTCGGTAAATGGTCGCATTCGGAGATTTCCAGTCCGGCGCCCAACTTCCTCTCTGGGAGCGCGGTCGCAGGCTACCGATGCGATCGCATACGGACACCGCTTCGCTCAAATAGGCATAACTTTTCGCTCGGTTATCGGAATCGCTTATAAGACCCCAATTCGAAATCGGCACTCAGAGGCGCTCGACACCCACATATTGCCTCAGGCCATATGACGTCGTTTCGGGGTAAAAAAATCCTTCATTTCGCACTCTGAAATTGCGATTCTAGCCGACGATCTCCCATATTCCATGGTTTTTTGGCAGTAGCGACTCCCTCGGTTACGCGAATCACTGGCGGAGCCCACACGCGGAGCCGCCCAGTCACAGCGATCGGAATTCGTGTTCAACTCGACGCAAGATCTCCTCCCCAGGTCATGGATATGGGTGCCCGAACATCGCCGATATAGTCACCCCATCCGGTTTATTCCCACCCCTTCAGCGAAAGAATTGGGCATAACTTTCCGCACGGGCATCGGAATCGCTTATGTGACCACAATTCGGAATCGGCACTCTGAGACGGTCGACAGGGCGCTGGTTTCTCGAAATTCCATTCCGGGCCAAAATTCCCCCGGAGCGTGTGTACTAGTACACCGACTTCCGTACCCTCCGACGGACGTGGATATTTATTCGCCCGGGGTCGGAACCGCCCGCGAGGCCCCAATTCAGAATCGGCACTTCGACCCGGTCGGTAAATGGTCGCATTCGGAGATTTCCGGTCCGGCGCCCAAATTCCTCTCCGGGAGCGCGGTCGCAGGCTGCCGATGCGATCGCATACGGACACCGCTTCGCTCAAACAGGCATAACTTTTCGCTCGGTTATCGGAATCGCTTATAAGACCCCAATTCGGAATCGGCACTCAGAGGCGCTCGACGACCACTTATTCCCTCAGGCCATAAGATGTTTTTTCGGGGTAAAAAATCCTTCGTTTCGCACTCCGAAATTGCGATTCTAGCCGACGATCTCCCATATTCCATGGTTTTTTGGCAGTAGCGACTCCCTCGGTTACGCGAATCACTGGAGGAGCCCACACGCGGAGCCGCCCAGTCACAGCGATCGAAAGTCGTGTTCAACTCGACGCGAGATCTTCTCCCCAGGTCGTGGATTTGGTTGCCCGAACATCCCCGATATAGTCACCCCCTCTGGTTTATTCCCACCCCTTCAGCGAAAGAATTGGGCATAACTTTCCGCACGGGCATCAGAATCGCTTATGTGACCACAATTCGGAATCGGCACTCTAAGACGGTCGACAGGGCACTGGTTTCTCAGAATTCCGTTCCGGGACCAAAATTCCCCCCGGAGCTTGCGTACTAGTACACCGACTGCCGTACCCTCCGAACGGACGTGGATATTTATTCGCCCGGGGGTCGGAACCGCCCGCGAGGCCCCAATTCAGAATCGACACATCTACCCGGTCGGTAAATGGTCGCATTCGGAGATTTCCAGTCCGGCGCCCAACTTCCTCTCCGGGAGCGCGGTCGCAGGCTGCCGATGCGATCGCATACGGACACCGCTTCGCTCAAACAGGCATAACTTTTCGCTCGATTATCGGAATCGCTTATAAGACCCCAATTCGGAATCGGCACTCAGAGGCGCTCGATGCCCACTTATAGCCTCAGGCCATAAGACGTCGTTTCGGGGTAAAAAATCCTTCGTTTCGCACTCTAAAATTGCGATTCTAGCCGACGATCTCCCCTAATCCATGGTTTTTTGGCAGTAGTGACTCCCTCGGTTACGCGAATCACTGGCGGAGCCCACACGCGGAGCCGCCCAGTCACAGCGATCGAAAGTCATGTTCAACTCTACGCGAGATCTCCTCCCCAGGTCGTGGATATGGGTCCTCGAACATCGCCGATATAGTCACCCCCTCCGGTTTATTCCCACCCCTTCAGCGAAAGAATTGGGCATAACTTTCCGCACGGGCATCGGAATCGCTTATGTGACCACAATTCGGAATCGGCACTCCGAGACGGTCGACAAGGCGCTGGTTTCGGAATTCCGTTCCGGGGCCAAAATTCTCCCGGAGTGCGTGTACTAGTACACCGACTGCCGTACCCTCCGTCGGACGTGGATATTTATTCTCCTGGGGTCGGAACCGCCCGCGAGGCCCCAATTCAGAATCGGAACTTCGACCCGGTCGGTAAATGGTCGCATTCGGAGATTTCCGGTTCGGCGCCCAAATTCCTCTCCGGGAGCGCGGTCGCAGGCTGCCGATGTGATCGCATACGGACACCGCTTTGCTCAAACAGGCATAACTTTTCGCTCGTTATCGGAATCGCTTATAAGACCCCAATTCGGAATCGGCCTCAGAGGCGCTCGACGACTTATTGCCTCAGGCCATAAGACGTCATTTCGAGGTCGAAATCCTTCGTTTCGCACTCCGAAATGCGATTCTAGCCGACGATCTCCCTATTCCATGGTTTTTGGCAGTAGCGACTCCCTCGATTACGCGAATCGCTGCAGAGCCCACACGCGGAGCCGCCCAGTCACACAGCGATCGGAAGTCGTGTTCAACTCGACGCGAGATCTCCTCCCCAGGTCATGGATATGGGTGCCCGAACATCGCCGATATAGTCACCCCCTCCGGTTTATTCCCACCCCTTCAGCGAACGAATTGGGCATAACTTTCCGCACGGGCATCGGAATCGCTTATGTGACCAGAATTCGGAATCGGCACTCCGAGACGGTCGACAGGGCGCTGGTTTCTCAGAATTCTGTTCCGGGGCAAAAATACCCCCTGGAGCGTGTGTACTAGTACACCGACTGTCGTACCCTCCGAACGGACGTGGATATTTATTCGCCCGGGGGTCGGAACCGCCCGCGAGGCACCAATTCAAAATCGGCACTTCGACCCGGTCGGTAAATGCTCGCATTCGGAGATTTCCGGTCCGGTGCCCAAATTCCTCTCCGGGAGCGCGGTCGCAGGGTGCCGATGCAATCGCATACGGACACCGCTTCGCTCAAACAGGCATAACTTTTCGCTCGGTTATCGGAATCGCTTATAAGACCCCAATTCGGAATCGGCACTCAGAGGCGCTCGACACCCACTTATACCCTCAGGCCACAAGACGTCATTTCGGGGTAAAACATCCTTCGTTTTGCACTACGAAATTACGATTCTAGCCGACGATCTCCCCTATTCCATGGTTTTTTGGCAGTAGCGACTCCCTCGATTACGCGAATCGCTGGCGGAGCCCACACGCGGAGCCGCCCAGTCACAGCGATCGAAATCGTGTTCAACTCGACGCGAGATCTCCTCCCCAGGTCGTGATATGGGTGCCCGAACATCGCCGATATAGTCACCCTCTCCGGTTATTCCCCCCCTTCAGTGAAAGAATTGGGCATAACTTTCCGCACGGGCATCGGAATCGCTTATGTGACCACAATTCAGAATCGGCACTCTGAGACGGTCGACAGGGGGCTGGTTTCGCGGAATTCCGTTCCGGGGCCAAAATTCCCCTCGGAGCGTGTGTACTAGTACACCGACTGCCGTACCCTCCGGTCGGACGTGGATATTTATTCGCCCGGTGGTCGGAACCGCCCGCGAGGCCCCAATTCAGAATCGGCACTTCGACCCGGTCGGTAAATGGTCGCATTCGGAGATTTCCGGTCTGGCGCCCAAATTCCTCTCCGGGAGCGCAGTCGCAGGCTGCCGATGCGATCGCATACGGACACCGCTTCGCTCAAACAGGCATAACTTTTCGCTCGGTTATCGGAATCGCTTATAAGACCCCAATTCGGAATCGGCATTCAGATGCGCTCGACGCCCACTTATACCCTCAGGCCATAAGACGTCGTTTCGGGGAAAAAAATCCTTCATTTCGCACTCCGAAATTGCGATTCTAGCCGACGATCTCCCATATTCCATGGTTTTTTGGCAGTAGCGACTCCCTCGATTACGCGAATCGCTGGCGGAGCCCACGCGCGGAGCCGCCCAGTCACAGCGATCGGAAATCGTGTTCAACTCGACGCGAGATCTCCTCCCCAGGTCGTGGATATGGGTGCCCGAACATCGCCGATATAGTCACCCCCTCCGGTTTATTCCCACCCCTTCAGCGAAAGAATTGGGCATAACTTTCCGCACGGGCATCGGAATCGCTTATGTGACCACAATTCAGAATCGGCACTCCGAGATGGTCGACAGGGCGCTGGTTTCGCGGAATTCCGTTCCGGGGCCAAAATTCCCCCCGGAGCATGTGTACTAGTACACCGACTGCCGTACCCTCCGGTCGGACGGGGATATTTATTCGCCCGGGGGTCGGAACCGCCCGCGAGGCCCCAATTCGGAATAGGCACTTCGACCTGGTCGGTAAATGGTCGCATTCGGAGATTTCCAGTCCGGCGCCCAACTTCCTCTCCGGGAGCGCGTTCGCAGGCTGCCGATGCGATCGCATACGGACACTGCTTCGCTCAAACAGGCATAACTTTTCGCTCGGTTATCGGAATCGCTTATAAGACCCCAATTCAGAATCGGCACTCAGAGTCGCTCGATGCCCACTTATAGCCTCAGGCCATAAGACGTCGTTTCGGGGTAAAAAATCCTTCGTTTCGCACTCTGAAATTACGATTCTAGCCGACGATCTCCCCTATTCCATGGTTTTTTGGAAGTAGCGACTCCCTCGATTACGCGAATCACTGGCGGAGCCCACATGCAGAGCCGCCCAGTCACAGCGATCAGAAGTCGTGTTCAACTCGACGCGAGATCTCCTCCCCAGGTCGTGGATATGGGTGCCCTAACATCACCGACATAGTCACCCCCTCCGGTTTATTCCCACCCTTTAGTGAAAGAATTGGGCATAACTTTCCGCACGGGCATCAGAATCGCTTATGTGACCACAATTCAGAATTGGCACTCCGAGATGGTCGACAGGGGGCTGGTTTCACGAAATTCCGTTCCGGGGCCAAATTCCCCCCGGAGCGTGTGTACTAGTACACCCACTGCCGTACCCTCCGTCGGACGTGGATATTTTTCGCCCGGGGGTCGGAACCGCCCGCGAGGCCCAATTCAGAATCGGCACTTCGACCCGGTCGGTAAATGGTGCATTCAGAGATTTCCGGTCCGGTGCCCAAATTCCTCTCCGGAGCGCGGTCGCAGGCTGCCGATGCGATCGCATACGGACACCGCTTCGCTCAAACAGCATAACTTTTCGCTCGGTTATCGGAATCGCTTATAACCCCAATTCGGAATCGGCACTCAGAGGCGCTCGATGCTCCTTATAGCCTCAGGCCATAAGACGTCATTTCGGGGTCGAAAATCCTTCATTTCGCTCTCCGAAATTGTGATTCTAGCCGACGATCTCCCCTATTCCATGGTTTTTTGGAAGTAGCGACTCCCTCGATTATGCAAATTGCTGGCGGAGCCCACATGCAGAGCCGCCCAGTCACAGCGATCAGAAGTCGTGTTCAACTCGACGCGAGATCTCCTCCCCAGGTCGTGGATATGGGTGCCCGAACATCGCCGATATAGTCACCCCCTCCGGTTTATTCCCACCCCTTCAGCGAAAGAATTGGGCATAACTTTCCGCACGGGTATCGGAATCGCTTATGTGACCACAATTCGGAATCGGCACTCCAAGACGGTCGACAGGGCGCTGGTTTCTCGGAATTCCGTTCCGGGGCCAAAATTCCCCCGGAGCGTGTGTACTAGTACACCGACTGCCGTACCCTCCGGTCGGACGTGGATATTTATTCGCCCGGGGGTCGGAACCGCCCACGAGGCCCCAATTCAGAATCGGCACTTCGACCCGGTCGGTAAATGGCCACATTCGGAGATTTCCGGTCTGGCGCCAAATTCCTCTCCGGGAGCGCGGTCGCAGGCTGCCGATGCGATCGCATACGGACACTGCTTCGCTCAAACAGGCATAACTTTTCGCTCGGTTATCGGAATCGCTTATAAGACCCCAATTCGGAATCGGCACTCAGAGGCGCTCGATGCCAACATAATGCCTCAGGCCATAAGACATCATTTCGGGGTCAAAAATCCTTCGTTTTGCTTTCCGAAATTACGATTCTAGACGACGATCTCCCCTATTCCATGGTTTTTTGGCAGTAGCGACTCGCTCAATTACGCGAATCGCTGGCGGAGCCCACACACGGAGCCGCCCAGTCACAGCAATCGGAAGTCGTGTTCAACTCGACGCGAGATATCTTCCCCAGGTCGTGGATATGGGTCCCCGAACATCGCCGATATAGTCACCCCTCCGTTTATTCCCACCCCTTCAGCGAAAGAATTGGGCATAACTTTCCGCACAGGCATCGAAATCGCTTATGTGACCACAATTCGGAATCGGCACTCCGAGACGGTCGACAGGGCGCTGGGTTCACGGAATTCCGTTCTCGGGCCAAAATTCCCCCCGGAGCGTGTGTACTAGTACACCGACTGCCGCACCCTCCGGTCGGATGTGGATATTTATTCGCCTGAGGGTCGGAACCGCCCGCGAGGCCCCAATTCAGAATCGGCACTTCGACCCGGTCGATAAATGGTCAGATTCGGAGATTTCCGGTCCGGCGCCAAATTCCTCTCCGGGAGCGCGGTCGCAGGCTGCCGATGCGATCGCATACGGACACTGCTTCGCTCAAACAGGCATAACTTTTCGCTCGGTTATCGGAATCGCTTATAAGACCCCAATTCGGAATCGGCACTCAGAGGCGCTCGATGCCAACATATTGCCTCAGGCCATAAGACGTCATTTCGGGGTAAAAAATCCTTCGTTTTGCTTTCTGAAATTGCGATTCTAGACGACGATCTCCCCTATTCCATTGTTTTTTGGCAGTAGCGACTCGCTCAATTACGCGAATCGCTGGCGGAGCCCACACACGGAGCTGCCCAGTCACAGCGATCGGAAGTTGTGTTCAACTCGACGCGAGATATCCTCCCCAGGTCGTGGATATGGGTCCCCGAACATCGCCGATATAGTCACCCCCTCTGGTTTATTCCAACCCCTTCAGCGAAAGAATTGGGCATAACTTTCCGCACGGGCATCGGAATCGCTTATGTGACCACAATTCGGAATCGACACTCCGAGACGGTCAACAGGGCGCTGGTTTCGCGGAATTCCATTCCGGGGCCAAAATTCCCCCCGAAGCGTGTGTACTAGTACACCGACTGTCGCACCCTCCGGTCGGACATGGATATTTATTCGCCTGAGGGTCGGAACCGCCCGCGAGGCCCCAATTCAGAATCGGTACTTCGACCCGGTCGATAAATGGTCACATTCGGAGATTTCCGGTCCGGCGCCAAAATTCCTCTCCGGGAGCGCGGTCGCAGGCTGCCGATGCGATCGCATACGGACACCGCTTCGCTCAAACAGGCATAACTTTTCGCTCGATTATCTGAATCGCTTATAAGACCCCAATTCGGAATCGGCACTCAGAGGTGCTCGACGCCCACATATTTCCTCAGGCCATAAGACGTCATTTCGGGGTAAAAAATCCTTCGTTTCGCACTCCAAAATTGCGATTCTAGCCGACGATCTCCACTAGTCCATGATTTTTTGGCAGTAGCGACTCCCTCGGTTATGCGAATCACTGGCGGAGCCCACACGCGGAGCCGCCCAGTCACAGCGATGGGAAGTCGTGTTCAACTCGACGCGAGATCTCCTCCCCAGGTCATGGATATGGGTGCCCGAACATCGCCGATATAGTCACCCCCTCCGGTTTATTCCCACCCCTTCAGTGCAAGAATTGGACATAACTTTCCGCACGGGCATCGGAATCGCTTATGTGACCACAATTCAGAATCGGCGCTCCGAGATGGTCGACAGGGGGCTGGTTTCGCGGAATTCCGTTCCGGGGCCAAAATTCCCCTCGGAGCGTGTGTACTAGTACACCGACTGCCGTACCCTCCGGTCGGACGTGGATATTTGTTCGCCCGGGGGTCGGAACCGCCCGCGAGGCCCCAATTCAGAATCGGCACTTCGACCCGGTCGGTAAATGGTCGCATTCAGAGATTTCCGGTCCAGTGCCCAAATTCCTCTACGGGAGCGCGGTCGCTGGCTGCCGATGCGATCGCATACGGACACCGCTTCGCTCAAACAAGCATAACTTTTCGCTCGGTTATCGGAATCGCTTATAAGACCCCAATTCGGAATCGGCACTCAGAGGTGCTCGACGCCCACTTATTGCCTCAGGCCATAAGTGAAGTGTTGCGGAATTCCCTATATGGTAATCTAGAAGGGGGGTTGAATAGATTACTGCCTATTAAGAACACTTGTTGCCTTCTTTTCAATAAGATACAAATTACTAGAAGTTATGGCAAGGACTAAACTTAGTGTGGATGTGTGTAATTCGATGATAGATATCAAACAGATGATTAGACATGTGTATATGCGCCGTGCCTATCAAACATCTAACGTAGAAACGTTCAAACCACGAGACACAACAATTTACGTGGTTCGGAATACACAACTCGTGTATCCTACATCCACGGGCCACACACACACGCAGAACAATCTGCTTATGAGCTAGTTCAAGAACTACAACTCACACACACACGTGTTCTCTGATGTGTAACCACGATCAGAACACACACACACGTGTATCAAGCACAAGGACTGCTTGAAACACACCACACACACACACAAGTATGGATAAAAGTGAACATAGAAGAGTTTGAGAGTTGAGGATCAAATCCAATTGAAAACTCTTCTGATGAATGTCTGGGTAGACTTCAAGCTTCGTCTTGATGATCAGAAGTTGATGGAGAGGCTTGAATCCACACGTTCAGACTTCACCGCAGCACGGAAGACTTCTCTTGTTGAATCTGGGCAGCAGGTAGAAGCAGAGCATCAGGGCAAGACTTTTCTTGAGAAGCTTTTAGGGTTCTTGCTTGGAGGCTGCTTGTGTTCGTGATTGTCTTCAAAAGATGCTTAAATAGAGGTGTTTACATATGGAGAGTCGTGGTATGTGGAAACACCATCTATGGCAACTTGAAGACTTTCTGTATTTGAAGACTCTCTCCGTCTGTCGACAGCACTGGGTGCTCCTGTCGACAGGCGCAAGTAAGCAGAAGACTCTAAGCCCCTGGAAGGTAGTTGCTGTCGACAGGCGACTGGGTGCTGTCGACAGGCACAGGCAGACAGAAGATTTGGGGGTTCTGGGAGCCTCTTCCTGTCGACAGGTAGCTGGGGTGCTGTCGACAGGCTCATCTGTACTGAAGATTGGCCTTCTGGCTTGAGTATAGCTGTCGACAGGGATCTTTCCTGCTGTCGACAGGTACTTTCTTTTCATGTATATTTTCATCATTTGACCCTTATCTTTGTACATGTCTTGCTTGCGACATCTCACCTAAAAATGAACATAGTTAGTAAGGCATTATAGTCATTTAACTAAACATTATACCAACATATTGTGACAAGTCATATGTATAGATCTTATGCAATTTTAAACTCAATTCACATGTTCACTTGTTTACTTTGTTCATCATTGATCATCAACAAAACATGTTGTATTTATGATTTAGAATGTGAACCCAACGTTCTCCCTTTTTGATGATGACAAAATTAATCAATTAAGCAAGTGTAAGCAAGTGCATAATTGAGTTTTCTCCCCCTTTGTCAATATCCAAAGCATACACCATAGACACATGTAGTAGGCAAGAAGACAAGAACTTTCATTGATTTATCATTGAGCCATACATACATGCTTGGTAAAACATAACTTGAAAGGGAAAGACATTGCATGACCATCAAAGTAGAGACAACAACATAGACTTATGACATGACACTATCCTAGATACCTAAGCTAGCTATGCATCCTCATCAGCTGGCGGTGTAGGAGCCGGACGCAAAGGTGCAATGCTATCCAAGCGGGCGTCAAGTCTATCCATCCTGTTATTGAGCCTTTCAAACCCAGTTGACATCTGAAGTTGGAGTTGAGCGAGTAATTCTCTAATGGAGGGCTCAACTGCCACATCAGGAGCATCATCTCCCAGAGCATCTAGTGGCTCAGACTGGGAGTCTTCGTCTTCGTCTTCATTTTCATCGACCTCTTCATCATCTGCCTCATCAGCTTCTTCATCATCCACAGGGACAACTTGGCCCTTTCCCTTGAGATCCCTTGTTACTACGCCATCCACGAACTTGTAGCCCATCCGCTGTGCAGCAGTCAGATCATAGGAGCTACGGGCCGGCAAGACGGTCATCTCCCTTTCTGGAATTATGATGCTAAGGAACAGGAAGAGGGAGGTGAGCTGACATGCGTAAGGCATGGACCGCTTTGCGTTACCAAGACATATTCGTAGGACAGAACACATGAGTTGTGGGAGATTAATGAGTTCACAGCGCAAAAACTTATGGAGGAGGGACTTGTGAACTGAGGTGACGAGTTCCCTACTTCCATCTTTTGGGACAATAAGGGTGGTGAAAATGTGGTGGATGAGACGATGAAGTGGAGGGAAAGAATTTGCATTCAGTTGCTTACGATCCGTGGGGTCGTAAGGCTTGGAAGTAATGAGGGCATAGTACTCCTCGGGGGTAGGGTGATGTGCGAAGATGTCAACCCCTGTGTTTGGGATTTGCAGGGATACTGAAAGTAGATTGGGGGAAATGCGAAAGGAGTTCCCTTTGACTCGGGTATAAAGATCACCTGTGGTGGACTCCCGTAGATTGTGGTAAAACTCCGTGACGGCAGAGGAGGAGTATTTTTTGTGGCTATAGCAAAAAGGTGACCAACCCTGTGTGTCAAAGAGAGGCAGAAGACCTGGAAAGAGATCCTGCAGGGAGATGAAGTCAACGTAGCGAGGCTGTGTGACCTTTGTGAAGGTGGCATGAGTGACTTTGAACTGCAGATTAGGAGGGATGAGCAGCTCTGGCAGACGGTCCTCCCGGTGCTTTGAGCGACATTCGGGGGAGGCCCTGGAGCCCTGTCCGGCGTGAGGAGACCGAGGACGGCGACAAGAAGCCAACTTCTTGGCAGGAGGGGCCATGAGATCTTGCTGCACGAGGTAGAGACTGGTGGTAGAAAGAAAGGAGAAGAGAAGAGAAAGCACCAGGGTTGCAGAGGTGCTCTTCTGGTGCCCTGGAGAGGGGATTTGAAGAGAGGGAGGGAAAGAAGGGTTTTTGGAAGTGGAAAAAGATGGAGAGGGGTGTGGGGTCCTCTTATAGAAGGCTTGAGGGTATGTGAAGAATCGGATCCCACCAAATCCTTTTTCGGATTTAGCCCGTTGGACTTCCAAAAACAAGTCTGCCGCCGGCTGTCGACAGGGCCCCTGGTGCCTGTCGACAGGCGCTTTCAGAAAATGGCCAGTTTTGAGATTTTTGGTGATTTTTGAACTGAAGCTCTGAGCAATGTCTTCCATGTGATAAATGAAGGTGTATAAGAGGTGAATCATGTATGTTAACCTACCATATACAAGAATATAATAAACCATAACAATTTCCCAATGGTTTTAACATAATACCCAAGGAATTTAAGGTTAAAGCATTAAGAAAACACCCACTTAAATAAAGAACATTGCACACTTACCCGTCGTTGTATAAATACAATGTAAGACAACACAATCCCCATTTTGTGATAGGCAAATGATGCATGAAATGATATCTATATGTCAAGACATCACAAGACCGATGACCTTGGAAATTATGACTCAGTGGAGGCTTCACACTATTTCCCTTTTTGTTTGAAATTTAGAGGAACAATGGGAGGAAATGGTACTTAAGAAGACGTCACACCTTTTGACGTGAGGATAGACATTACACGTGCCCATACCCCCAGTTAATTAGTGGAAGTTTCCATCATACCGTTGTACAGAGATGATGAGTTGGCCTTTTGACGCGAGGGCAGACATTTGTGATGGCCATCTCTCCGGTTACTCAGCATAACCCAACATTGCTCTATATTCTTCCCATGTAAGGTTGATTTTCAAAATTTTTTATTTTTATTTCTTTGTGAAAGATTCTTTCAAAAATAGGTAGCTTTTCTCCAAGTATTGTTGTAAAAGCCAATATCAAGCAGGTGATATGATTACCTATCAATATTAGACATGCACTTTCATGACCAAAAGCCTTATCGAGTAAATTGAGACTATGTCGGCTCACTAAGGATTGATGTAGAGGAGTGAGGTGGATATCCTTTAGATTATGAAATGTTTCCTAAATGATAGAACCTAAACCCTACATGAATAGTATGTGAAAATCATAGTGAAATAAAGAATAGCTTAAATATCATTTCTATGTAGTATGGTCAAACATGCATTAACACCTTATATACACCTTAGTTGTTAATCATGAGATGCTCACTGAATGGGTGAAGAAATAAGCATGAACAACCAAATTCAGATAGTTGTCGACAGGGAAGGAAGGCCTGTCGACAGGAGACACATACAGAAGAATCTGAGTTCTGTCTGGGCTGAGCTGTCGACAGGGCCCTTGTAGCCTGTCGACAGGACATGTTCAGAGCAGTTTTAAGGGTAGAAATGAAGGCTGAAATATGTAATGGTTGTGAGGGAGTTGAGATGGACAAAGGTTGAACAATTCCTTCACATTTGCATTCATCTAACCCTAACTTGCTCCCCCATAATGTGTGCCATTTGAAACAAAAAGACTCAAGTTCATGAAGACAAAATTGCACACATTTATCAATCAATGAAGCACACCAAGCATGTAAAAGACAGTTTACCAAAAGTTGACAAATTTTCAAGGAGAATTTGGAATGAGCAAATTGTAAATAAACTAATCTCATATTAGAGTATATGTCCCTTGCATGCCACATGACCATGGGTACTTGGCGGAAAATGTTTCTCACGCATAATGAGAGTTTCCAAACAAGCATGACTTGTTCTTCCACACATCACCATTTGATATACCTCACAGTTAGTGGACACAAGGAACATATGCTTCAATATTTGAAGTTTCATTGCAGTTTGCACAAACCCAACTCTCTTCTCAATGTGGTGAACCTATCTTCTGCCAATGGTTTGGTAAAGATATCAGCCAATTGTTTTTCAGTGGTATGAAGCTAATTTCCAATGCTTTGTTGGCTACTTCATCTCTCAAAAAGTGGTGACGGATTTCAATGTGTTTTGTCCTAGAGTGTTGAATGGGTTCTTTGAAAGATTGATGGCACTAGTGTTGTCACATAGGATAGGTGTGCATCCAAGATCAATGTTGTAGTCACACAACTGACTTTTTATCCACAACACTTGTGTTGCACAACTCCCTGCAGCAACATATTCTTCTTCTGCAGTAGAGAGTGCAACCGAGTGTTGCTTCTTGGATGCCCACGAAACCATACACCACCAAGCATTTGGCAATAGCCACTAGTGCTTTTCCTGTCAATTTTACATCCAGCATAGTCAGCATCAGAATATGAAACCAAGTTGAAGCTACTACCTGTTGGATACCAAAGACCCAAATCATGCGTACCTGAGAGATATCTGAAAATTCTCTTAACTACAATTAGATGGCTTTCTTTTGGACTAGATTGATATCTAGCACAAAGACAGACGCTGAATTGTATGTCCGGTCTACTTGCAGTAAGATAAAGGAGTGAGCCAATCATACCTCGAAAGTGCTTGGCATCTACCATTTTCCTTTCTCATCATTTTCCAGCTTTATATTGTGCTCATTGGTGTTGAAGCATGTTTAGCTTGTTCAAACTGAACTTCTTCAGAAGTTCTTTGACATATTTTTCTTGGTTGATGAAGAATCCATCTTCTAACTGTTGACCTGCAAACCAAGAAAAATTGTAGCTCCCCCATTAAGCTCATCTCAAATTCATTGTGCATGTGTTAGAAATTCTTCACACAATGAACTGTTAGTGGAACCAAATATAATGTCATCCACATATACTTGAACAACTATGATATGATTGCGGACTTTCTTTGTAAAGAGCGTTTGGTCCACTTTACCTCTTGAGTAGTTTTTTGCTTACCAGAAATGAGCTGAGCCGATCGTACCAAGCTCGGGGTGCCTGTTTCAAACCATAGAGAGCTTTGTGCAATTTAAATACATGGTTTGGTTTATCATGATCCTCAAAGCCGGTGGTTGAGAAACGTAGACTTCCTCTTTTATGTAGCCATTTAAGAAAGCAGTTTTAACATCCATTTGATATAGTTTGAACTTGTTAGAGCATGCATATGCTAACAAGATCCTAACTGCTTCTAGCCTAGCTACAGGTGCAAAGGATTCTTCAAAATCCACACCAAATCCTGATTGTAACCCTTTGCAACCAGTCTAGCCTTGTTTCTCACCACTTTACCCTCTTCATTGAGTTTATTCCTAAAGACCCACCTTGTCCTATAACAGAAATTTCAGGGTTTTAGGAACTAAACTCCAGACATTATTTCTTTGAAATTGGCCTAACTCCTCATGCATAGCATCAATCCATGAATTTTCTTTTAATGCTTCTTCAACATTTTTAGGCTCCACTTGAGAGACAAAGGCTAAATGATCCTGTTCAACTATTTGATCAACTTGAGACCTAGTTTGAACTGAATCATTTATGTCACCTATGACATTCTCAAGTGGATGAACTTTAGAGTACCTCACATTGGTGATTGTTGAAGGACCGAGTTGATCTTGCAGTTGAGGATGTTGTTCCGGAGGAGGGGTGGCTGGAGGAGTTTCATGTTGAGGTTCATCGTCTTGTTGTGGATCTTGTGCAGGTATTTCTTCTTCATTTTTGGGTAGATGACCGTCATCTTCATCATCGTACCTGCGAAGATATCCACGTTTAGCTTTATGAACTGACTTAGAGATTGCATTTGATTTGCTTTGTAGATCCCAAGAGTTGTTTCATCAGATTCATCGTCAAACCTGTAAGGAGTAGAATTATTAGACTTGATTTGAGATTCATCAAAACAACGTGTGGAGTTTCTTCCACCTTTCTGGTTTTCAGATTAAACACTCTATAAGCTCTAGAATGTTTAGAGTATCCAAGAAAAATACCTTGATCGCTTTTGGCTTCAAACTTGTCCAAGTCATTTTTATCATTGTTATGAATAAACACTTTTGAACCAAAAACTTTAAAGTACCCAATGGTGGGTTTTTTACCTTTCAGAAGTTCGTAAGGAGTTGTCTTGAATACGGGTCTTACCATGGCTCGATTAAGGATGTAACAAGATGTGTTTACCTTCTGCCCAAAAGGTTCGTGCTAATTGATTTTCACAACCAAAGCGTACGAGCCATCTCCACCAAGGTTCTATTTTTTCTCTCCACAACTCCATTTTGCTCGGAGTTCTCGGGAGGAAACAGGTGGTCTATACCTTGGTTCCTGCAAAATTCGGAGAAAGAATTATTGTCAAATTCTCCCCCGTGATCAGTGCAGATGGAGCAGATTTTATTGACATTCCCATGCTCAATTTTGTTGAAGAATTCTTCAAAACATTTAATGCTTCATTCTTGTGAGCCATGAATTTTACCCAAGTGAACCTAGAGAAGTCATCCACAATGACAAAACCATACGCTTGCCATTGAGACTGAGTGTTCTTGTAGGTCCAAATAGGTCCATGTGCAAGAGTCATAGGCTTTGGAAGTACTTACCGGTGCCTTTGATTTGAAGGTTTTCGGGTTTGTTTTCCCTGTGCACATGCATCACAGAAATTTTCATTCTTGTTAAAGGAAATTTTAGGAAGACCACTTACCAGCTTAAGCCTCATGATCTTGTGCAATACATTGTAACTAGCATGACCGAGCCTACGATGCCACAATGTAAGCTCGTCCTGCTTGTTTGCTACAAGACATAAATTGTTATTTTATGGATCATCTAAGTCAACCATGTAGATGTTGTTCATTCTTTTTTCAGAAAATTTTAGGCTTCCTGTTTCCTTATCAAGAATGTGACATGAATTGGATTCAAAGACAATTTTATGACCTTTATCACACAATTGACTTATGCTGAGCAAATTGTGATGAAGGCCATCAACTAGTAACACATTGTCTATAGAGTTGGAGGCAAACTTACCAACTTTGCCTGAGCCGATGATCTGGCCTTTGTTTTTACCTCCAAAGATCACTTGACCTCCGTCTTTTTCCACGAGCAAACTGAATTTAGCTTTGTCGCCCGTCATATGCCTCGAGCAGCTACTGTCCAGGTACCATTTGTTTTGATTGTGGGCTGCTAGGCATTCCTGCACATGTGGATCAGACGAGAGGTTTTGGTACCCAAATTACTTTGGGTCCCATTGAATCATTCATGCCAAATAAGAAATGCTTAGGAATCCAAACTTGCTTGATTTTCTTTTGAATTAGTTTATTCCAGCATTGTTTTTCATTATGTCCAATCTTTTTACAGATTTTGCATGATGATGATTTAGGAACAACATTGGGTTTGACATTTTTAGAAGCATCCATAGGTATCTTACCCTTTTGTTCCCTTGTGAGTCTAGCTTTGGGAACTTGCTGTTTGTCTTGTGGATGGCCCTGTTTGGAGCTTGTAGCAAATTCCTTCTGTTGACTAGGAATAAATTTGGTGACTTTAGGTTCCTATTTTTTACCCTTGTGTTGATTTTTGCCAATTACCTTTGGCTTTGGATTTTGAAATCCAATCCCATGTCTTGCAACAAAAACATTTGAACCTAAGATTGCATCCAAGTTCTGTTTGCTTTTTACAAAACTTGATAGATCTTTTGATTTGCCTTTCAGTTCTGTTTCAGCTTTTTCAAATTTCTCTTTCAGATTAGCATGCTCACCTTTAAGAATTTCAAGAGATTTATTAGATCATCTCTTTCCTTTTGAACTTCTTGATACTTAAGTTTCATGCTATCCAATCATCACTGTGGGTTTGTTCATCAATTTTCATCATCAATTACCTTGTTCAGAGACTCAATTTCTTCATTGTTGTTTGACTCATGAACAAGGAAATTCATTTTCTTCTTAAGTGCTTGTTTTCAGACTGAAATTCACAAAATTTTTCAAATAGTACAGTATAAGCCTCTTCCTATTCATCATAGAAAATTCTCGAAGGAAGAGTTTACCTCGGTTGAATCGTCACTCTTCGCCATGAGACACTGAATCTCTTCATCTTCCGAGGTGGCTTGACTGTCCTCATCTTCATCGCTCCATGAAGCCAACATTGCTTTGGCTTTCTTGAACGTGA
Organism: Colocasia esculenta; assembly: GCA_014218235.1. Taxonomy (NCBI): domain Eukaryota; kingdom Viridiplantae; phylum Streptophyta; class Magnoliopsida; order Alismatales; family Araceae; genus Colocasia; species Colocasia esculenta. The sequence continues at coordinate 21,901,958 of CM024753.1, read as the reverse complement.
ATTTGTCTTTCTTCATTTTTTCTTAAGCTCGGGGCATTCTCCTCTCATGTGCCCCTGCTTCTTGCACTCATAACAAACCACATCAGAATTTTTGTTAGGTGAATCAAATCTGTTGGTACCCTTTTGGAACGGTTTTGAGTTTCCTGAACCTCTTTTCTTGAATTTAAGGAACTTCTTAAATTGTCTAGTGAGCATGGCCATCTCGTCATTCTCACTATCACTAGAGGATTCAGACTCAATACTTTCCTGTTGAGTACTCTTTTGGAATCTGAAGAGACTTTCTTGGAAGCTTTCAAAGCAATGGACTTCCTTGGGTTCTCTTCAGTTTCCTTTCTTTTCACATTCATTCATAGGTCATGAGAGAACCAATCATTCATCCACCTTCATGGTTGAAAGATTCTTGGAATCCTCATGACAGTGACTTTGGTGTTCCATGAGGATGAAGAGACCGAAGTATCTTCCTCACCAAATCACCTCTGAGTATTCCTTTTTAAGACCTTTTAGTCCATTTATCAGAACCATGAATCTAGCAAACATGTCAGATATTGTCTCATCATGATTCATCTTAAACATTTCATATTCTGAGACTAGCATGCTTACCTTAGATTCTCTCACCTCAGACGTACCTTCATATATTAACTCGAGCTTGTCCCACATCTCCTTAGTTGAGGTGCATGTGGAGACCCTCGAGTATTCCTTTGGATGGACCGCGCACTGCATCATGTTGACGGCGCTCCAGTTGAGAGTCCCTTTGGCAATCTGGTCTTTAGTCCATGTATCTTCGTCTTGAGGCAATTCATATGGTCCTGTTCTGACTATCTTCCACAATTCAAAGTTTTGTGCACGTAGAAACACCTGCATGCGGTTTTTGCAATAGGGATAGTCAGTGCCATCAAAGAAGGGTGGCCTAGTGACTGAATGTCCCTCGCCATATACCCCTTACTAGAATCCATAAGATCAAGGATCTCCTGATCGTAAGATCAAATAGATGTGACAGTAAACGGAGAAACTTGCTCTGATACCAATTGAAGTGTTGCAGAATTCCCTATATGGTAATCTAGAAGGGGGGTTGAATAGATTACTGCCTATTAAGAACACTTGTTGCCTTCTTTTCAATAAGATACAAATTACTAGAAGTTATGGCAAGGACTAAACTTAGTGTGGATGTGTGTAATTTGATGATAGATATCAAACAGATGATTAGATGTGTGTATATGCACCGTGCCTATCAAACATCTAACGTAGAAACGTTCAAACCACGAGACACAACGATTTACGTGGTTCGGAATACACAACTCGTGTATCCTACATCCACGGGCCACACACACACGCAGAACAATCTGCTTATGAGCTAGTTCAAGAACTACAACTCACACACACAAACGTGTTCTCTGATGTGTAACCACGATCAGAACAACACACACACATGTATCAAGCACAAGGACTACTTGAAACACACCACACACACACACAAGTATGGATAAAAGTGAAATAGAGAAGAGTTTGAGAGTTGAGGATCAAATCCAATTGAAAACTCTTCTGATGAACGTCTGGGTAGACTTCAAGCTTCGTCTTGATGATCAAAAGTTGATGGAGAGGCTTGAATCCACGACGTTCAGACTTCACCGTAGCAAGAAAGACTTCTCTTGTTGAATCTGGGCAGCAGGTAGAAGTAGAGCAGTAGGGCAAGACTTTTCTTGAGAAGCTTTTAGGGTTCTTGCTTGGAGGCTGCTTGTGTTCGTGATTGTCTTCAAAAAGATGCTTAAATAGAGGTGTTTACATATGGAGAGTCGTGGTATGTGGAAACACCATCTATGGCAACTTGAAGACTTTCCGTATTTGAAGACTCTCTCCGTCTGTCGACAGCACTGGGTGCTCCTGTCGACAGGCGCAAGCAAGCAGAAGACTCTAAGCCCCTGGAAGGCAGTTGTTGTCGACAGGCGACTGGGTGCTGTCGACAGGCACAGGCAAACAGAAGATTTGGGGGTTCTGGGAGCCTCTTCCTGTAGACAGGTAGCTGGGGTGCTGTCGACAGGCTCATCTGTACTGAAGATTGGCCTTCTGGCTTGAGTATAGCTGTCGACAGGGATCTTTCCTGCTGTCGACAGGTACTTGCTTTTCATGTATATTTTCATCATTTGACCCTTGTTCTTTGTACATGTCTTGCTCGACATCTCACCTAAAAATGAACATAGTTAGTGAGACATTATAGTCATTTAACTAACCATTATACCAACATATTATGACAAGTCAGATGTATAGATCTTATGCAATTTTAAACTCAATTCACATTGTTCACTTGTTTACTTTGTTCATCATTGATCATCAACAAAAACAAGTTGTATTTATGATTTAGAATGTTAACCCAACAATAAGACGTCATTTCGGGGTCGAAAATCCTTCGTTTCGCTCTCCGAAATTGCGATTCTAGCTGACGATCTCCCCTATTCCATGGTTTTTTGGCAGTAGCGACTCCCTCGATTACGCGAATCGCTGGCGGAGCCCACACGCAGAGCCGCCCAGTCACAGCGATCGGAAGTCGTGTTCAACTTGACGCGAGATCTCCTCCCCAGGTCGTGGATATGGGTGCCCGAACATCGCCGATATAGTCACCCCCTCCGATTTATTCCCACCCCTTCAGCGAAAGAATTGGGCATAACTTTCCGCACGGGCATCGGAATCGCTTATGTGACAACAATTCGGAATCGGCACTCCGAGACGGTCGACAGGGCGCTGGTTTCGCGGAATTCCGTTCCGGGGCCAAAATTCCCCCCGGAGCGTGTGTACTAGTACACCGACTGCAGTACCCTCCGGTCGGACGTGGATATTTATTCGCCCGAGGGTCGGAACCGCCCGCGAGGCCACAATTCAGAATCGGCACTTCGACCCGGTCGGTAAATGGTCGCATTCGAAGATTTCCGGTCTGGCGCCAAATTCCTCTCCAGGAGCGCGGTCGCAGGCTGCCGATGCGATCGCATACGGACACCGCTTCGCACAAACAGGCACAACTTTTCGCTCGGTTATCGGAATCGCTTATAAGACCCCAATTCGGAATCGGCACTCAGAGGCGCTCGACGCGCACATATTGCCTCAAGCCATAAGACGTCATTTCGGGGTAAAAAATCCTTCGTTTCGCTTTCCGAAATTGCGATTCTAGCCGACGATCTCCCCAATTCCATGGTTTTTTGGCTGTAGCGACTCGCTCAATGACGTGAATCGCTGGCGGAGCCCACACTCGGAGCCGCCCAATCACATCGATCGGAAGTCGTGTTCAACTCGACGCGAGATCTCCTCCCCAGGTCGTGGATATGGGTGCCCGATCATCGCCGATATAGTCACCCCCTCCGGTTTATTCCCACCCCTTCAGCGAAAGAATTGGGCATAACTTTCCGCACGGGCATCAGAATCGCTTATGTGACCACAATTCGGAATTGACACTCCAAGACGGTCGACAGGGTGCTGGTTTTGCGGAATTCCGTTGCGGGGCGAAAACTCCCCCCGGAGTGGGTGTACTAGTACACCGACTGCCGTACCCTCCGGTCGGACGTGGATATTTATTCGCCCGGGGGTCGGAACCGCCCGCGAGGCCCCAATTCAGAATCGGCACTTCGACCCGGTCGGTAAATGGTCGCATTCGGAGATTTCCGGTCCGGCGCCAAAATTCCTCTCCGGGAGCGCGGTCGAAGGCTGCCGATGCGATCACATACGGACACCGCTACGCTCAAACAGGCATAACTTTTCGCTCGGTTATCGGAATCGCTTATAAGACCCCAATTCGGAATCGGCACTCAGAGGCGCTCGACGCTCACAGATTGCCTCAGGCCATAAGACGTCATTTCGGGGTAAAAAATCCTTCATTTTGCACTCCGAAATTGCGATTCTAGCCGAAGATCTCCCCTATTCCTTGGTTTTTTGGCAGTAGCGACTCCCTCGGTTACGCGAATCACTGGCGGAGCCCACACGCGGAGCCGCCCAGTCACAGAGATCGGAAGTCGTGTTCAACTCGACGCGAGATCTCCTCCCTAGGTCATGGATATGGGTGCCCGAACATCGCCGATATAGTCACCCCATCCGGTTTATTCCCACCCCTTCAGCGAAAGAATTCGGCATGACTTTCCGCACGGGCATCAGAATCGCTTATGTGACCACAATTCGGAATCGGCACTCCGAGACGGTCGACAGGGCGCTGGTTTCTCGGAATTCCGTTCCGGGGCCAAAATTCCCCCCGGAGCGTGTGTACTAGTACACCGACTGCTGTACCCTCCGAACGGACGTGGATATTTATTCGCCCGGGGGTCGGAACCGCCCGCGAGGCCACAATTCAGAATCGGCACTTAGACCCGGTCGGTAAATGGTCGCATTCGGAGATTTCTGGTCCGGCGCCCAAATTCCTCTCCGGGAGGGCGGTCGCAGGCTGCCGATGCGATCGCATACGGACACCGCTTCGCTCAAATAGGCATAACATTTTGCTCGGTTATCGGAATCGCTTATAAGACCCCAATTCGGAATCGGCACTCAGAGGCACTCGACGCCCACTTATCGCCTCAGGCTATAAGACGTCGTTTCGGGGTAAAAAATCCTTCGTTTCGCAATCTGAAATTGCTATTCTAGCCGACGATCTCCCCTATTCCATGGTTTTTTGGCAGTAGCGACTCCCTCGGTTACGCGAATCACTGGCAGAGCCCACACGCGGAGCCGCCCAGTCACAGCGATCGGAAGTCGTGTTCAACTCGACGCGAGATCTCCTCCCCAGGTCGTGGATATGGGTGCCCGAACATCGCCGATATAGTCACCCCCTCCGGTTTATTCCCACCCCTTCAGTGAAAGAATTGGGCATAACATTCCGCACGGGCATCGGAATCGCTTATGTGACCACAATTCGGAATCGGCACTCCGAGACGGTCGACAGGGCGCTGGTTTCTCGGAATTCCGTTCCGGGGCCAAAACTCCCACCGGAGCGTGTGTACCAGTACACCGACCGCCGTACCCTCCGGTCGGACGTGGATATTTATTCGCCCGGGGGTCAGAACCGCCCGCGAGGGACCAATTCAGAATCGGCACTTCGACCCGGTCGGTAAATGGTCGCATTCGAAGATTTCCGGTCCGGCGCCAAAATTCCTCTCCAGGAGAGCGGTCGCAGGATGCCGATGCGATCGCATATGGACACCGCTTCACTGAAACAGGCATAACTTTTCGCTCGGTTATCGGAATCGCTTATAAGTCCCCAATTCGGAATCGGCACTCAAAGGCGCTCGACGCCCACTCATCGCCTCAGGCCATAAGACGTCATTTCGGGGTAAAAAATCCTTCGTTTCGATCTCTGAAATTGTGATTCTAGCTGACGATCTCCCCTATTCCATGGTTTTTTGGCAGTAGCGACTCCCTCGATTACGCGAATCACTGGCGGAGCCCACACGCAGAGCCGCCAAGTCTGAGCGATCGGAAGTCGTGTTCAACTTGACGCGAGATCTCCTACCCAGGTCGTGGATATGGGTGCCCGAACATCGCCGATATAGTCACCCCCTCCAATTTTTTCCCACCCCTTCAGCGAAAGAATTGGGCATAACTTTCTGCACGGGCATCGGAATCGCTTATGTGACCACAATTCAGAATCGACACTCCGGGAAGGTCGACAGGGCGCTGGTTTCGCGGAATTCCGTTCCGGGGCCAAAATTCCCCCCGGAGCGTGTGTACTAGTACACCGACTACCGTACCCTCCGGTCGGACGTGGATATTTATTCGCCCGGGGGTCGGAACCGCCTGCGAGGCCCGAATTCAGAATCGGCACTTCGACCCGGTCGGTAAATGGTCACATTCGGAGATTTCCAGTCCGGTGCAAAAATTCCTCTCCGGGAGCGCGGTCGCAGGCTGCCGATGCAATCGCATACGGACACCGCTTCGCTCAAACAGGCATAACGTTTCGCTCGGTTATCGGAATCGCTTATAAGACCCCAATTCGGAATCGTCACTCAGAGGCGCTCGACGCCCACATATTGCCTCAGACCAAAAGACGTCATTTCGGAGTTGAAAATCCTTCGTTTCGCTTTTCAAAATTGCGATTCTAGCCGACGATCTCCCCTATTCCATGGTTTTTTGGCAGTAGCGACTCGCTCAATTACATGAATCGCTGGGGGAGCCCACACGCGGAGCCGCCCAGTCACAACGATCGGAAGTCGTGTTCAACTCGACACAAGATCTCCTCCCCAGGTCGTGGATATGGGTGCCCGAACATCGCCGATATAGTCACCCCCCTCCGTTTATTCCCACCCCTTCAGCGAAAGAATGGGCATAACTTTCCGCACGTACATCGGAATCGCTTATGTGACAACAATTCGGAATCGACACTCCGAGACGGTCGGCAGGGCGCTGGTTTTGCGGAATTCCGTTCTGGGGCCAAAATTCCCCCCGGAACGTGTGTACTAGTACACCGACAGTCGTACCCTCCGGTCGGACGTGGATATTATTCGCCCGGGGGTCAGAACCGCCCGCGAGGCCCCAATTCAGAATCGGCACTTCGACCCAGTCGGTAAATGGTCGCATTTGGAGATTTCCAGTCTGGCGCCAAATTCCTCTCCGGGAGCGCGGTCGCAGGCTGCCGATGCGATCGCATACGGACACCGCTTCGCTCAAACAGGCATAACTTTTCGCTCGGTTATCGGAATCGCTTATAAGACCCCAATTCAGAATCGGCACTCAGAGGCGCTCGACACCCGCTTTAGCCTCAGGCCATAAGACGTCATTTCGGGGTAAAACATTCTTCGTTTCGCTCTCCGAAATTATGATTATAGCCGACGATCTCCCCTATTTCATGGTTTTTTGGCAGTAGCGACTCCCTCGATTACGCGAATCACTGGCGGAGCCCACACGCGAGCCGCCCAGTCACAACGATCGGAAGTCGTGTTCAACTCGACACAAGATCTCCTCCCCAGGTCGTGGATATGGGTGCCCGAACATCGCCGATATAGTCACCCCCTCCGGTTTATTCCCACCCCTTCAGCGAAAGAATTGGGCATAACTTTCCGCACGTACATCGGAATCGCTTATGTGACAACAATTCGGAATCGACACTCCGAGACGGTCGGCAGGGCGCTGGTTTTGCGGAATTCCGTTCTGGGGCCAAAATTCCCCCCGGAACGTGTGTACTAGTACACCGACAGTCGTACCCTCCGGTCGGACGTGGATATTTATTCGCCCGGGGGTCAGAACCGCCCGCGAGGCCCCAATTCAGAATCGGCACTTCGACCCAGTCGGTAAATGGTCGCATTTGGAGATTTCCAGTCTGGCGCCAAATTCCTCTCGGGAGCGCGGTCGCAGGCTGCCGATGCGATCGCATACGGACACCGCTTCGCTCAAACAGGCATAACTTTTCGCTCGGTTATCGAATCGCTTATAAGACCCCAATTCAGAATCGGCACTCAGAGGCGCTCGACACCCGCTTTAGCCTCAGGCCATAAGACGTCATTTCGGGGTAAAAAATCCTTCGTTTCGATCTCTGAAATTGTGATTCTAGCTGACGATCTCCCCTATTTCATGGTTTTTTGGCAGTAGCGACTCCCTCGATTACGCGAATCACTGGCGGAGCCCACACGCGGAGCCGCCCAGTCACAACGATCGGAAGTCGTGTTCAACTTGACGCGAGATCTCCTACCCAGGTCGTGGATATGGGTGCCTGAACATCGCCAATATAATCACCCCCTCCGGTTTATTCCCACCCCTTCAGCGAAAGAATTGGGCATAACCTTCCGCACGGGCATCGGAATCTCTTATGTGACCACAATTCGGAATCGGCACTCTGAGACAGTCGACAAGGCACTGGTTTCTCGGAATTCCGTTCCGGGGCCAAAATTCCCCCCGGAGCGTGTGTACTAGTACACCGACTGCCGTACCCTCCGGTCGGACGTGGATATTTATTCGCCCAGGGGTCGGAACAGCCCGCGAGGCCCCAATTCAGAATCGGCACTTCGACCCGGTCGGTAAATGGTCGCATTCGGAGATTTCCGGTTCGGCGCCAAAATTCCTCTCCGGGAGCGCGGTCGTAGGCTGCCGATGCGATCGCATACGGACAACGCTTCACTCAAACAGGCATAACTTTTCGCTCGGTTATCAGAATCGCTTATAAGACCCCAATTCGGAATCGGCAGCCAGAGGCGCTCGACGCCCACACATCGCCTCGGGCCATAAGACATCATTTCGGGGTAAAATATCCTTCGTTTCGCTCTCCGAAATTACGATTCTAGCAGACGATCTCCCCTATTCCATGGTTTTTTGGCAGTAGCGACTCCCTCGATTACGCGAATTGCTGGCGGAGCCCACACGCAGAGCCGCCCAGTCACAGCGATCGGAAGTCATGTTCAACTCGACGCGAGATCTCCTCCCTTGGTTGTGGATATGGGTGCCCGAACATCGCCGATATAGCCACCCCCTCCGATTTATTCCCACCCCTTCAGCGAAAGAATTGGGCATAACTTTCCGCACGGGCATTGGAATCGCTTATGTGACCACAATTTGGAATCGGCACTCCGAGCCGGTCGACAGGGCGTTGGTTTCGCGGAATTCCATTCCGGGGCCAAAATTCCCCTCGGAGCGTGTGTACTAGTACACCGACTGCCGTACCCTCCGGTCGGACGTGGATATTTATTCGCCCGGGGGTCGGAACCGCCCGCGAGGCCGCAATTCAGAATCGGCACTTTGACCCGATCGGTAAATGGTCGCATTAGGAGATTTCCGGTCCGGCGCCAAATTCCTCTCCAGGAGCGCGGTTGCAGGCTGCCGATGCGATCGCATACGGACACCGCTTCGCTCAAACAGGCATAAGTTTTCGCTTGGTTATCGGAATCGCTTATATGACCCCAATTCGGAATCGGAACTCAGAGGCGCTCGACTCCCACATATTGCCTCAGGCCATAAGACGTCATTTCTAGGTAAAAAATCCTTCGTTTCGCACTCCGAAATTGCGATTCTAGCCGACGATCTCCCCTATTTCATGGTTTTTTGGCAGTAGTGACTCGCTCAATTACGCGAATCACTTGCAGAGCCCACACGCGGAGCCGCCCAGTCACAGCGATCGGAAGTCGTGTTCAACTCGACGCGAGATCTCCTCCCCAGGTCGTGGATATGGGTGCCCGAACATCGCCAATACAGTCACCCCCTCCGGTTTATTCCCACCCCTTCAGCGAAGGAATTGGGCATAACTTTCCGCACGGGCATCAGAATCGCTTATGTGACCACAATTCGGAATCGGCACTCCGAGACGGTCGACAGGGCGCTGGTTTCGCGGAATTCCGTTCCGGGGCCAAAATCCCCCCCGGAGCGTGTGTACAAGTACACCGACTGCCGTACGGTCGGACGTGGATATTTATTCGCCCGGGGGTTGGAACCACCCGCGAGGCCCCAATTCAGAATCGACACTTCGAACCGGTCGGTAAATGGTCCCATTCGGAGATTTCCAGTCCGGCGCCCAAATTCCTCTCCGGGAGCGCGGTCGCAGGCTGCCGATGCGATCGCATACGACACCACTTCGCTCAAACAGACATAACTTTTCGCTCGGTTTTCGGAATCGCTTATAAGACCCCAATTCGGAATCGGCACTCAGAGGCGCTCGATGCCCACTTATTACCTTAGGCCATAAGACGTCAATTCGGGGTCGAAAATCCTTCGTTTCGCTCTCCGAAATTGCGATTCTAGCCGACGATCTCCCCTATTCCATGGTTTTTTGGCAGTAGCGACTCCCTCGATTACGGGAATCACTGGCGGAGCAGACACGCGGAGCCGCCCAGTCACAACGATCGGAAGTCGTGTTCAACTCGACGCGAGATCTCCTCCCCAGGTCGTGGATATGGGACCCCAAACATCACCGATATAGTCACCCCCTCCGATTTATTCCCACCCCTTCAGCGAAAGAATTCGGCATAACTTTCCGCACGGGCATCGGAATCGCTTATGTGACCACAATTCGGAATCGGCACTCTGAGACGGTTGACAGGGCGCTGGTTTCTCGGAATTCCGTTCCGGGGCCAAAATTTCCCCCATAGCGTGTGTACTAGTACACCGACTGCCGTACCCTCCAGTCGGACGTGGATATTTATTCGCCCGGGGGTCGGAACCGCCCGCGAGGCCCCAATTCAGAAACAGCACTTCGACCCGGTCGGTAAATGGTCGCATTCAGAGATTCCCGGTCCGGTGCCCAAATTCCTCTCAGGGAGTGCGGTCGTAGGCTGCCGATGCGATCGCATACGGACACCGCTTCGCTCAAACAGGCATAACTTTTCGCTCGGTTATCGGAATCGCTTATAAGACCCCAATTCGGAATCGGCAGTCAAAGTCGCTCGACGCCCAATTATAGCCTCAGGCCATAAGACGTCGTTTCGGGGTCGAAAATCCTTCGTTTCGCACTTCGAAATTGCGATTCTTGCCGACGATCTCCCCATTTCCATGGTTTTTTGGCAGTAGCGACTCCCTACATTATGCGAATCGCTGGCGGAGCCCACACGCGGAGCCGCCCAGTCACAGCGATCGGAAGTCGTGTTCAACTCGACGCGAGATCTCCTCCCCAGGTCGTGGATATGGGTGCCCGAACATCGCCGATATAGTCACCCCCTCCGGTTTATTCCCACCCTTTCAGCGAAAGAATTGGGCATAACTTTCCGCACGGGCATCGGAATCGCTTATGTGACCACAATTTGGAATCGGCACTCCGAGACGGTCGACAGGGCTCTGGTTTCGCGGAATTCTGTTCCGGGGCCAAAATTCCCCCCGGAGCGTGTGTACTAGTACACCGACTGCCGTACCCTCCGGTCGGACGTGGATATTTATTCGCCCGGGGGTCGGAACCGCCCGCGAAGCCCCAATTCAGAATCGACACTTCGAACCGGTCGGTAAATGGTCGCATTCGGAGATTTCCAGTCCGGCGCCCAAATTCCTCTCCGGGAGCGCGGTCGCAGGCTGCCGATGCGATCGCATACGGACACCGCTTCGCTCAAACAGGCATAACTTTTCGCTCGGTTATCGGAATCGCTTATAAGACCCCAATTCGGAATTGGCACTTAGAGGCGCTCAACGCCCACTTATTGCCTCAGGCCATAAGACGTCATTTCGGGGTCGAAAATTCTTTATTTCGCTCTCTGAAATTGCGATTCTAGCCGACGATCTCCCCTAATCCATGGTTTTTTGGCAATAGCGACTCCCTCGATTACGGGAATCGCTGGCGGAGCCCACACGCGGAGCCGCCCAGTCACAGCGATCGGAAGTCGTGTTCAACTCGACGCGAGATCTCCTCCCCAGGTCGTGGATATGGGTGCCCGAACATCGCCGATATAGTCACCCCCTCCGGTTTATTCCCACCCCTTCAGCGAAAGAATTGGGCATAACTTTCCGCATGGGCATCGGAATCGCTTATGTGACCACAATTTGGAATCGGCACTCCGAGACGGTCGACAGGGCGCTGGTTTCGCAGAATTCTGTTCCGGGGCCAAAATTCCCCCCGGAGCGTGTGTACTAGGACACCGACTGCCGTACCCTCCGGTCGGACGTGGATATTTATTCATCCGGGGGTCGGAACCGCCCGCGAGGCCCCAATTCAGAATCGGCACTTCGACCCGGTCGGTAAATGGTCGCATTCGGAGATTTCCGGTCCGACGCCAAAATTCCTCTCCGGAAGCGCGGTCGCAGGCTGTCGATGCGATCGCATACGGACACCGCCTCGCTCAAACAGGCATAACTTTTCGCTCGGTTATCGGAATCGCTTATAAGACCCCAATTCAGAATCGGCAGTCAGAGGCGCTCGACGCCCACATACTGCCTCAGGCCATAAGACTTCATTTCGGGGTAAAAAATCCTTCGTTTCGCACTCCAAAATTGCGATTCTAGCCGACAATCTCCCCTATTTCATGGTTTTTTGGCAGTAGTGACTCGCTCAATAACGCGAATCACTGGCGGAGCCCACACGCGGAGCCGCCCAGTCACAGCGATCGGAAGTCGTGTTCAACTCGACGCGAGATCTCCTCCGCAGGTCGTGGATATGGGTGCCCGAACATCGCCGATATAGTCACCCCCTCCGGTTTATTCCCACCCCTTAGCGAAAGAATTGGGCATAACTTTCCGCACGGGCATCGTAATCGCTTATGTCACCACAATTTGGAATCGGCACTCCGAGACGGTCGACAGGGCGCTGGTTTCTTGAAATTCCGTTCCGGGGCAAAAATTCCCCCCGGAGCGTGTGTACTAGTACACCGATTGCCGTACCCTCCGGTCGGACGTGGATATTTATTCGCCCGGGGGTCGGAACCGCCCGCGAGGCCCCAATTCAGAATCGGCACTTCGACCCGGTCGGTAAATGGTCACATTCGGAGATTTATGGTCCGGCGCCCAAATTCCTCTCCGGGAGCGCGGTCGCAGGCTGCCGATGCGATCGCAAACGGACACCGCTTCTCTCAAATAGTCATAACTTTTCGCTCGGTTATCGGAATCGCTTATAAGAGCCCAATTCGGAATCGACACTCAGAGGCGCTCGATGCCTATTTATAGCGTCAGACCATAAGACGTCGTTTCAGGATCGAAAATCCTTCGTTTCGCACTCCAAAATTGCGATTCTTGCCGACGATCTCCCCTATTCCATGGTTTTTTGGCAGTAGCGACTCCCTCCATTACGCGAATCACTGGTGGAGCCCACACGCGGAGCCGTCCAGTCACAGCGATCGGAAGTCGTGTTCAACTCGACGCGAGATCTCCTCCCCAGGTGGTGGATATGGGTGCCCGAACATCGCCGATATAGTCACCCCCTCCGGTTTATTCCCACCCCTTCAGCGAAAGAATTGGGCATAACTTTCCACACGGGCATCAGAATCGCTTATGTGACCACAATTTGGAATCGGCACTCCGAGACGGTCGACAGGGCGCTGGTTTTGCGGAATTCCGTTCCGGGGACAAAATTCCCCCCCCCCCCCCCGAGCGTGTTTACTAGTACACCGACTGCAGTACTCTCCGGTCGGACGTGGATATTTATTCGCCCGGGGGTCGAAACCGCCCGCGAGGCCCCAATTCAGAATCGGCACTTCGACCCGGTCGGTAAATGGTCGCATTCGGAGATTTCCGGTCCGGCGCCCAAATTCCTCTCCGGGAGCGCGGTCGCAGGCTGCCGATGCGATCGCATACGGACACCGCTTCACTCAAACAGGCATAACCTTTCGCTCGGTTATCGAAATCGCTTATAAGACCCCAATTCGGAATCGGCACTCAGAGGCACTCGACGCCCAGTTCTTGCCTCAGGCCATAAGACGTCATTTCGTGGTCGAAAATCTTCGTTTCGCACTCCGAAATTGCGATTCTAGCTGACGATCTCCCCTATTCCATGGTTTTTTGGCAGTAGCGACTCCCTCGATTACGCGAATCGCTGGCGGAGCCCACACGCGGAGCCGCCCAGTCACAGCGATCGGAAGTCATGTTCAACTCGACGCGAGATCTCCTCCCCAGGTCGTGGATATGGGTGCCCGAACATCGCCGATATAGTCACCCCCTCCGGTTTATTCCCACCCCTTAAGCGAAAGAATTGGGCATAACTTTCCGCACGGGCATCGGAATCGCTTATGTGACCATAATTCGGAATCGGCACTCCGAGACGGTCGACAGGGCGCTGGTTTCTTGAAATTCCGTTCCGGGGCAAAAATTTTCCCCGGAGCGTGTGTACTAGTACACCGACTGCCGTACCCTCTAGTCGGACGTGGATATTTATTCTCCTGGGGGTCGGAACCGCCCGCGAGGCCCCAATTCAGAATCGGCACTTGGACCCGGTCGGTAAATGGTCGCATTCGGAGATTTCCGGTTCGGCGCCCAAATTCCTCTCTGGGAGCGCGGTCGCAGGCTGCCGATGCGATCGCATACGGACACCGCTTCACTCAAACAGGCATAACTTTTCGCTCGGTTATCGGAATCGCTTATAAGACCCCAATTTGGAATCGGCACTCAGAGGCACTCGACGCTCAATTATTGCTTCAGGCCATAAGACGTCATTTTGGGGTCGAAAATTCTTCATTTCGCACTCCGAAATTGTGATTCTAGCCGACGATCTCCCCTATTCCATGGTTTTTTGGCAGTAGCGACTCCCTCGATTACGCGAATCACTGGCGGAGCCCACACGTGGAGCCGCCCAGTCACAGCGATCGGAAGTTGTGTTCAACTCGACGCGAGATCTCCTCCCCAGGTCGTGGATATGGGTGCCCGAACATTGCCGATATAGTCACCCCCTCCGGTTTATTCCCACCCCTTCAGCGAAAGAATTGGGCATACCTTTCCGCACGGGCATCAGAATCGCTTATGTGACCACAATTTGGAATCGGCACTCCGAGACGGTCGACAGGGCGCTGGTTTTGCAGAATTCCGTTCCGGGGCCAAAATTCCCACCCGGAGCGTGTTTACTCGTACACCGACTGCCGTACCCTCCAGTCGGACGTGGATATTTATTCGCCCGGGGGTCGGAACCGCCCACGAGGCCCCAATTCAGAATCGGCACTTCGACCCGGTCGGTAAATGGTCACATTCGGAGATTTTCGGTTCGGCGCCAAAATTCCTCTTCGGGAGCGCGCTCGCAGGCTGCTGATGCGATCGCATACGGACACCGCTTCGCTCAAACAGGCATACCTTTTCGCTCGGTTATCTGAATTGCTTCTAAGACCCAAATTCGGAATCGGCACTCAGAGGCGCTCGATGCCCACTTGTTGCCTCAGGCCAAAAGACGTCATTTCGGGGTCGAAAATCCTTCGTTTCGCACTCCAAAATTGTGAATCTAGCCGACGATCTCCCCTATTCCATTATTTTTTGGCAGTAGCGACTCCCTCGATTACGCGAATCGCTGGCGGAGCCCACACGCGGAGCCGCCCAGTCACAGCGATCAGAAGTCGTGTTCAACTCGACCCGAGATCTCCTCCCCAAGTCATGGATATGGGTGCCCGAACATCGCCGATATAGTCACCCCCTCCGGTTTATTCCCACCCCTTCAGCGAAAGAATTGGGCATAACTTTCCGCACGGGCATCGGAATCGCTTATGTGACCACAATTCGGAATTGGCACTCCGAGACGGTTGACAGGGCGCTTGTTTCTCGGAATTCCGTTTCGGGGCCAAAATTTCCCCCGTAGCATGTGTACTAGCCGACGATCTCCCCTATTCCATGGTTTTTTGGCAGTAGCGACTCCCTCGATTACGCGAATCGCTGGCGGAGCCCACACGTGGAGCCGCCCAGTCACAGCGATCGGAAGTCGTGTTCAACTCGACGTGATATCTCCTCCCCAGGTCGTGGATATGGGTGTGACTGGGCGGCTCCGCTTGTACGCTCCGCCAGTGATTCACGTAATCAAGGGAGTCGCTACTGCCAAAAAACTGTGTAATAGGGGAGATCGTCGGCTATAATCGCAATTTCGGAGTGCGAAACGAAGGATTTTTGACCCCGAAACGGCGTCTTATGGCCTGAGGCAATAAGGCGGCGTCGAGCGCCTCTGAGTGCCGATTCCGAATTGGGGTCTTATAAGCGATTCCGATAACCGAGCGAAAAGTTATGCCTGTTTGAGCGAAGCGGTGTCCGTATGCGATCGCATCGACAGCCTGCGACCGCGCTCCCGGAGAGGAATTTGGGCGCCGGACCGAAAATCTCTGAATGCGACCATTTACCGACCGGGTCGAAGTGCCGATTCTGAATTGGGGCCTCGTGGGCGGTTCCGACCCCCAGGCGAATAAATATCCGCGTCCGACCGGAGGGTACGGCAGTCGGTGTACTAGTACACACGCTCCGCGGGAATTTTGGCCCCGGCACGGAATTCCGCGAAACCATCGCCTTGTCGACCGTCTCGGAGTGCCGATTCCGAATTGTGGTCACATAAGCGATTCTGTAATACCCCAGAAATTTCATTAATTAAAAATTTTAGATAAATAGAAAATTCGTCAATTTATAAAAATCAAACTAGCTAAAAGATACACGTCATTATTGCATGAGTAGAAACTCATGTAAAAATTCTATAAAAATAATAGTTGTACCTTAAAAATTATTATCTAATGACCCATTAAGAAATTTGGGCATAGAAAAATAATTCGGACCATGATTTAGAATTTATGTGACTTATTATTGTAAATAGGGAATAAATTGGAGAATCCATTATTTCATGAGCCAAGTGGATTAACAATTGAAATAAAAATTATGGGTAGACTCCAAACAATATGTGGGGATAGTCCATAAAAGGAATTGAATCAATGGACAACTTATGATCCATGAACAAATTCAAGTATGAAAATAGTAAATAAATAACTTACGTATTATCGAAATGATAGAACTTACGTACCACTATCGTATGTGAGAAAACACATTAGAAAATTCCGTAAAAATTATAAATCAACCTCAAACATTATTCTTAAGAGTTTCATGAAGAGATTCGAGCAACGAAAAATCCGATTGGCCAAGTGTACGTTACACGTGACCAAGTTAACCGAATTAGGGAACTAAGTCGGAAAATTGTTAACACGGAAAAATAACCCAACCATAAATTAAATAAATAAGTTGGAGAGACTTATAACATTATGTATTAGTGACCCATTAATGAAAATGGGCCAATGGATCACTTTTAGCCTAATAATAAAATTGGAACATAAAAATACTCAGAAATTCGTACCTGTAAATATGCAATAATTGTGAAGGGCACATTAGGGTTTAAATTAGGGTAATTAGTCATGCAAGGTAAGTCAAAACCGGATCCAACTCTAAGAGATGGTTTCCTAAACCTTTACTACCTCCTCTGGGTGAGAGAATCTCAGATTTTGGAAACTAGAATGCAGAAATTCGCAGCCCTCTTTCCTAGTCCCATTAGGACATGAAGTAGCACCCTAAAACTATAAGAACTCTTCACAAAACGTTTGGGTAAGGTTTAGCATCAAGTTGGGGTCGTGTGCAGCAAGTTTGGGGCGCTGGAGGAGAGGAGAAGGCTGGGGAAAAGCGTGGTCTTCTTCCACCTCGCCCTGTAGCGAACCAGGAACCTGCCGGGAGTTCTTTGCGTTCAAAGGTAGGCATTATTGGGTCAAGATTAAAGAAAAATAATACCATCTTGTAGAGCTTCGTGTCTAGCTTCATTTGCTTCTGATTTTACTAATTTTCATGGAGTATACTTTGTGTATTAGTCGTTCTCCCTAAGTCGCGCACAGTTAGGGCTTTTCCCGTTCTTCTTATTATGCACACGATTTGAGACCGAATTAGACTAACTCATCAACATAAAAGTTCTTCTCCTTGTAGTCACAATCATCTTGCATGTTGAAAGTTTTGTCTAAAAGTCATTAGTTAGAGAGTTATGAACCCCGTAAGAGAGTCATGCATAATACTGTGTTTTCGGGTTTGCAGTTAACTTTAAGTTCTTCCTGTTTTGCACAAGCTTAAGGGCCGAAGTAGGTCAAGACTCCAACATAAAAGTTCTTTAACTAGTTGTCGTGGTCATCTTTCATGTTAAGTGTTTTGTTTAAATATCATTAGTTAGAGAGTTATAAACTTCGTAATAGAGTCATGCAGGATACTGCGTTTTCAGGTTGCATTTAACTTTCACTTCTTCATGTTTTTCACAAGGTTCAAGACCGAATTAGGTTAAAACCCCAACATCAAAGTTCTTCCAATAGTTGTCTTGGTCATCTTTTATGTTAAACGTTTTGTCCAAATATCAGTAGATCTCATGTTACAAGCCTAACATGTAAGTCGCAACAAAGTCATGCATGTTTAGGACTTTTTTATGTTCTTCCTGTATTTCATGCAATTAGAGACCGATTCAGACCCAGCCGACAACACAAAAGTTCTTCCAATAGATGTCCTCGACATTTTATATGTTGCAAGTTTTGTCTAAAGGTCAGCATATAGAGAGATATAGGCGTTTCATGAATATCGCCCTGTGTCAAATCATGGTAGTCTGAACCAAGAGCATGTCAGATCCCTGTCGGACTCAGGCGCAGACCCTGTGAACGCGACGGCCCGATATGTCGCGTTCTGAGGTCGGGTCGCGACAGTACCTCTGTCGCGTTCTGGTCGCGACAGTACCCCTGTCGCGTTCTGCCTGCCTGATCTGACGACCCCGTCGCGATCCTTGCAAGACCACGTCGCAATCTCAGTTTTTGGGCCAGAAAACCCATCTTGTGCAAGTCTCGTTGTACCACCGTAACTTCCATATCATGTTAACGGTCTTAATTACAGAAAAATGAAGTTGTAAGTATTGGTTGCATTTTAATATAATAAAAGTCAATCACTTGATCTTTCATATCCATGATTTCATGACACATGCACACACGTTGAACCATCCAAATATGGCTTAATTGGCATGAATATGATACATAACATATCTGGTAATTAATGCAATTAATTACCTTATTTTAAGAAGTACTTGTTTACAATTCGTGCGATGTTTTGGAACACCGATCTCGACGCTCCACTGTTCTAGAATTCCTCTAGAACGTCGAGCACTTGTTTCTATATTTACACACTTTCTTGACTTGGACAAACTCTCCATCGGATACTCCTTCCGCCGGACTAGTGAATCCTTGTGCAAGGCCTCCGTAAGTCTCCTCTGATCATGAATTCCCACATGGTCGACGAGCCGGTTGTACCCTAATACCTATCATACACTCTAGGGATCAGTAAGATCTAAACGGCCTTAGATTGTTCTCTCGCTCTTATCTTGAATCACGCCGGACCTCTGGACCTGTGCATAACGAGGCCAGCGGAAAGATCGTGAGTTCCACCTGACTGCCAATACCTTACGTGCGTGTTGTGCAACTGTTACCATCACTCGTTACTCGACGTTTCATGTGCAATATGACCATAAGATCTCATCTATGCTATACTCGCTCGTCTACTCATATTCACGTTCACTCTACTATCTCGTCTCTCTCATCTATTCATCTAGCACTCTCTTGTTACCCTTTGAGCTGTGTGGCTCCTATCGTTTGTGCTATTTCGTGACTGTCTAGCGCTATAATATGGGTCTTGTGACTCTACTGTATCAAATGCATACTGTGCAGGGCACGGAGAGTGTCCGAGGGGCTCCAATCTAGTCCTGGGGGCAGAGAGCCACCCGAAAATACCTGCAGGGGCTATTGACGGTGTTCTGCATTGCACCGGTTCTGACTATACTATCTTGGCTAGACATCTGACTACTATCCTTTTAGTCTGAGGAGTTCAGACGTACTGTGATATTACTGTGCTATCACAAACTGTTATACATTAGTCTGAGGAGTTCAGACGTAATGTACTATCGTGAAACGGCTACTGTCCCAAGTGACTATTGTCGTACTCTACCAGTGCACCGTTGTGCAACCCTACACGCTATCTTGTTACACGCTATCTTGTTACACGCTATCTCGTTACACGATATCTCACCATACGCTCTACTTGCTCTACTTGATACTCGCTATCTTGAGTTAGTGTGTGCTATCGCGACTTGATCACATTCAAAGTGCAATTTACTCTTTACATGACCTTCTACTATCATCTCTTCTTGCGATACATGTCTCTTGCTATTCTGGACAATATCGTTACTTGCTATTATTGTTATCGTTTTCTATCGTGACTTGACTTTAGTCATCGTGCTATACTTGATTCATCTGCTATTTGAACCATGTTACTTGTGCTGCTACTTTCTCTACTTTACATGACTCGCTCTATCATTAGTTACTCTGCCTTTAATGCATTAATTACTTAAAGCATGCTTGACTCATGAGATTTAAGTCCTACTGGGCGTTGTTCGCTCACCCTGCGTTTTTGGTTATTGTGTCTCAGGTAAGTCAGACAATGACGTTACATACACCAATGGGACGGAACCCGAGTGTTGAGTGACCTGGAATTAGTTGATGAAGATACTCTAGTACAATGGAGTCTAGGAGATATTGTTTTTAGATTTCTTTTCAATGTAATGATGTCATTGAGCCCTATGTATTGGCTCCGAATTAGTGGTTGTAATAGTCTTAGTGATTTTATAATGAAATGACGAGTTATTTCAATTATTGTTTATTAGATGCTCTGATGTTTGCGAAAGTATGCGCAATTGTCGTTACCATACTCGTTGTTCACGTCTCCCCTGATTTATTCCGCTGCTAAATTGGAGGGGCGCGACAGTTGGTATCAGAGCCTAGGATGTCCTTATTAGGATATTTTAAGTCTAGGGATGTTCTAGGTGAACTGCCATAACCGTGTCTAAGACAACCACCATACCTATGTGAGAGATTGGGTAAAGCTTGGGGTTATGCTAGGAGCTTAACTATATGTACAAACATCCTAAGTTTAAAAAGAAATTAACAAATTATTATTTGCTCGCAGGGGACTAGAGGAGATGGCTGGCGAGCATGCACCAATGCACGAATTACAACAGACCCTACAGGGGTTTACTCAAGCCCTTAACAACGTAATTCAAGTAGGAGCAAGAAATGGGACAGGAGACTTATATGGGAACTTTCAACGAATAAATCCCCCTAAGTTTAATGGAACTCCGGATCCCGATGAAGCTGAAAATTGGGTGAAGGCAATGGAACGGATCTTTAGGGTTATGCAATGGTCAGAGCAGAGAAAGTCCTTCTGGCAACCTTCCAGTTGGACCGCGATGCTAGAGCCTGGTGGGAAGCTACCAGTCGACAATTACCCAACATCAACATAGAGTGGGATAAATTTTTAGAACTCTTCAACACCAAATATTTTTCCGAGAGGATTCGTGAGAAGAAGGCAAATGAATTCGCCAATTGAAACAACGTATGATGTCGGTAGCAGATTATGAAGTGCAATTTGAAAGACTAGCGCAATATGCACCACATTTGGTGAGTACGGAGAAGATGAAGACCATTTACCGACCGGGTCGAAGTGCCGATTCTGAATTAGGGCCTCGCGGGCGGTTCCGACCCCCGGGCGAATAAATATCCGCGTCCGACCGGAGGGTACGGCAGTCGGTGTACTAGTACACACGCTCCGAGGGGAATTTTGGCCCCGGAACGGAATTCCGCGAAACCAGCGCCTTGTCGACCGTCTCGGAGTGCCGATTCTGAATTGTGGTCACATAAGCGATTCTGACGCCCGTGCGGAAAGTTATTCCCAATTCTTTCGCTGAAGGGGTGGGAATAAACCGGACGGGGTGACTATATCGGCGATGTTCGGGCACCCATATCCACGACCCGGGGAGGAGATCTCGCGTCGAGTTGAACACGACTTCCGATCGCTGTGACTGGGCAGCTGCGCGTGTGGGCTCCGCCAGCGATTCGCGTAATCAAGGGAGTCGCTACTGCCAAAAAACTGTGGAATAGGGGAGATCGTCGGCTATAATCATAATTTCAGAGTGCGAAACGAAGGATTTTCGACCCCAAAATGGCGTCTTATGGCCTGAGGCAATAAGGCGGCATCGAGCGTCTCTGAGTGCCGATTCCGAATTGGGGTCTTATAAGCGATTCCGATAACCGAGCGAAAAGTTATGCCTGTTTGAGCGAAGCGGTGTCCGTATGCGATCGCATCGACAGCCTGCGACCGCGCTCCCGGAGAGGAATTTGGGCGCCGAACCGGAAATCTCCGAATGCGACCATTTACCGACCGGGTCGAAGTGCCGATTCTGAATTGGGGCCTCGCGGGCGGTTCCGACCCCCGGGCGAATAAATATCCGCGTCCGACCGGAGGGTACGGCAGTCGGTGTACTAGTACACACGCTCCGGGGGGAATTTTGGCCCCGGAACGGAATTCCGCGAAACCAGCGCCTTGTCGACCGTCTCGGAGTGCCGATTTCGAATTGTGGTCACATAAGCGATTCCGACGCCCGTGCGGAAAGTTATGCCCAATTCTTTCGCTGAAGGGGTGGGAATAAACCGGAGGGGGTGACTATATCGGCGATGTTCGGGCACCCATATCCACGACCCGAGGAGGAGATCTCGCGTCGAGTTGAACACGACTTCCGATCGCTGTGACTTGGCGGCTCCGCATGTGCGCTCCGCCAGCGATTCGCGTAATCAAGGGAGTCGCTACTGCCAAAAAACTGTGGAATAGGGGAGATCGTCGGCTATAATCGCAATTTCGGAGTGCGAAACGAAGGATTTTCGACCCCGAAACGGCATCTTATGGCCTGAGGCAATAAGGCGGCGTCGAGCGCCTCTAAGTGCCGATTCCGAATTGGGGTCTTATAAGCGATTCCGATAACCGAGCGAAAAGTTATGCCTGTTTGAGCGAAGCGGTGTCCGTATGCGATCGCATCGACAGCCTGCGACCGCGCTCCCGGAGAGGAATTTGGGCGCCGAACGGAAATCTCCGAATGCGACCATTTACCGACCGGGTCGAAGTGCCGATTCTGAATTGGGGCCTCGCGGGCGGTTCTGACCCCCGGGCGAATAAATATCCGCGTCCGACCGGAGGGTACGGCAGTCGGTGTACTAGTACACACGCTCCGGGGGGAATTTTGGCCCCGGAACGGAATTCCGTGAAACCAGCGCCTTGTCGACCGTCTCGGAGTGCCGATTTCGAATTGTGGTCACATAAGCGATTCCGACGCCCGTGCGGAAAGTTATGCCCAATTCTTTCGCTGAAGGGGTGGGAATAAACCGGAGGGGGTGACTATATCGGCGATGTTCGGGCACCCATATCCACGACCCGGGGAGGAGATCTTGCGTCGGGTTGAACATGACTTCCGATCGCTGTGACTGGGCAGCTCCGCGTGTGGGCTCCGCCAGCGATTCGCGTAATCGAGGGAGTCGCTACTGCCAAAAAACTGTGGAATAGGGGAGATCGTCGGCTAGAATCACAATTTCGGAGTGCAAAACGAAGGATTTTCGACCCCGAAACGGCGTCTTATGGCCTGAGGCAATAAGGCGGCATCGAGCGCCTCTGAGTGGCGATTCCGAATTGGGGTCTTATAAGCGATTCCGATAACCGAGATAAAAGTTATGCCTGTTTGAGCGAAGCGGTGTCCGTATGCGATCGCATCGGCAGCCAGCGACCGTGCTCCCGGAGAGGAATTTGGGCGCCGAACCGGAAATCTCCGAATGCGACCATTTACCGACCGGGTCGAAGTGCCGATTCTGAATTGGGGCCTCGTGGGCGGTTCCGACCCCCAGGCGAATAAATATCCGCGTTCGACCGGAGGGTACGGCAGTTGGTGTACTAGTACACACGCTCCGGGGGAATTTTGGCCCCGGCACGGAATTTCGCGAAACCAGCGCCTTGTAGACCGTCTCGGAGTGCCGATTCCGAATTGTGGTCACATAAGCGATTCCGACGCCCGTGTGGAAAGTTATGCCCAATTCTTTCGCTGAAGGGGTGGGAATAAACCGGAGGGGGTGACTATATCGGCGATGTTCGGGCACCCATATCCACGACCCGGGGAGGAGATCTTGCGTCGGGTTGAACATGACTTCCGATCGCTGTGACTGGGCAGCTCCGCGTGTGGGCTCCGCCAGCGATTCGCGTAATCGAGGGAGTCGCTACTGCCAAAAAACTGTGGAATAGGGGAGATCGTCGGCTAGAATCACAATTTCGGAGTGCGAAACGAAGGATTTTCGACCCCGAAACGGCGTCTTATGGCCTGAGGCAATAAGGCGGCATCGAGCGCCTCTGAGTGCCGATTCCGAATTGGGGTCTTATAAGCGATTCCGATAACCGAGCGAAAAGTTATGCCTGTTTGAGCGAAGCGGTGTCCGTATGCGATCGCATCGGCAGCCTGCGACCGCGCTCCCGGAGAGGAATTTGGGCGCCGGACCGGAAATCTCCGAATGCGACCATTTACCGACCGGGTCGAAGTGCCGATTCTGAATTGGGGCCTCGCGGGCGGTTCCGACCCCCGGGCGAATAAATATCCGCGTCCGACCGGAGGGTACGGCAGTCGGTGTACAAGTACACACGCTCCGGGGGAATTTTGGCCCCGGAACGGAATTCCGCGAAACCAGCGCCTTGTCGACCGTCTCGGAGTGCCGATTCCGAATTGTGGTCACATAAGCGATTCCGACGCCCGTGCGGAAAGTTATGCCCAATTCTTTCGCTGAAGGGGTGGGAATAAACCGGAGGGGGTGACTATATCGGCGATGTTCGGGCACCCATATCCACGACCCGGGGAGGAAATCTCGCGTCGAGTTGATTCGCGTAATCGAGGGAGTCGCTACTGCCAAAAAACTGTGGAATAGGGGAGATCGTCGGCTAGAATCGCAATTTCGGAGTGCGAAACGAAGGATTTTCGTCCCCGAAACGGCGTCTTATGGCCTGAGGCAATAAGGCGGCGTCGAGCGCCTCTGAGTGCCGATTCCGAATTGGGGTCTTATAAGCGATTCCGATAACCGAGCGAAAAGTTATGCCTGTTTGAGCGAAGCGGTGTCCGTATGCGATCGCATCGGCAGCCTGCGACCGCGCTCCCGGGGAGGAATTTGGGCGCCGGACCGGAAATCTCCGAATGCGACCATTTACCGACCGGGTCGAATTGACGATTCTGAATTGGGGCCTCGCGGGCGGTTCCGACCCCCGGGCAAATAAATATCCGCGTCCGACCGGAGGGTACGGCAGTCGGTGTACTAGTACACACGCTCCGGGGGGAATTTTGGCCCCGGAACGGAATTCCGCGAAACCAGCGCCTTGTCGACCGTCTCGGAGTGCCGATTCGAATTGTGGTCACATAAGCGATTCCGACGCCCGTGCGGAAAGTTATGCCCAATTCTTTCTTTCGCTGAAGGGGTGGGAATAATCGGAGGGGGTGACTATATCGGCGATGTTCGGGCACCCTTATCCACGCCCGGGAGGAGATCTCGCGTCGAGTTGAACACGACTTCCGATCGCTGTGACTGGGCGGCTCCGCGTGTGGACTCCGCCAGCGATTCGCGTAATCAAGGGAGTCGCTACTGCCAAAAAACTGTGAGTAGGGGAGATCGTCGGCTATAATCGCAATTTCGGAGTGCGAAACGAAGGATTTTCAACCCCGAAACAGCTCTTATGGCCTGAGGCAATATGGCGACGTCGAGCGCCTCTGAGTGCCGATTCCGAATTGGGGTCTTATAAGCGATTCCGATACCGAGCGAAAAGTTATGCCTGTTTGAGCGAAGCGGTGTCCGTATGCGATCGCATCGGCAGCCAGCGACCGCGCTCCCGGAGAGGAATTTGGCGCCGACCATAAATCTCCGAATGTGACCATTTACCGACCGGGTCGAAGTGCCGATTCTGAATTGGGGCCTCGTGGGCGGTTCCGACCCCCAGGCGAATAAATATCCGCGTCCGACCGGAGGGTACGGCAGTCGGTACTAGTACACACGCTCCGGGGGGAATTTTGGCCCCGGCACGGAATTTCGCGAAACCAGCGCCTTGTCGACCGTCTCGGAGTGCCGATTTCGAATTGTGGTCACATAAGCGATTCCGACGCCCGGCGGAAAGTTATGCCCATTTTTCGCTGAAGGGGTGGGAATAAACCGGAGGGGGTGACTATATCGGCGATGTTCAGGCACCCATATCCACGACCCGGGGAGAGCTCGCGTCGAGTTGAACACGACTTCCGATCGCTGTGACTGGGCGGCTCCGCGTGTGGACTCCGCCAGCGATTCGCGTAATCAAGGGCTCTCTACTTGCCAAAAAACTGTGAATAGGGGAGATCGTCGGCTATAATCGCAATTTCAGAGTGCGAAACGAAGGATTTTCACCCCGAAACAGCATCTTATGGCCTGAGGCAATATGGCGACGTCGAGCGCCTCTGAGTGCCGATTCCGAATTGGGGTCTTATAAGCGATTCCGATAACCGAGCGAAAAGTTATGCCTGTTTGAGCGAAGCGGTGTCCGTATGCGATCGCATCGGCAGCCTGCGACAGCGCTCCCGGAGAGGAATTTGGGCGCCGAACCGGAAATCTCCGAATGCGACCATTTACCGACCGGGTCGAAGTGCCGATTCTGAATTGGGGCCTCGCGGGCGGTTCCGACTCCCGGGCGAAGAAATATCCACGTCCGACCGGAGGGTACGGCAGTCGGTGTACTAGTACACACGCTCCGGGGGGAATTTTGGCCCCGGAACGGAATTCCGCAAAACCAGCGCCTTATCGACCGTCTCGGAGTGCCGATTCTGAATTGTGGTCACATAAGCGATTCCGACGCCCGTGCGGAAAGTTATGCCCAATTCTTTCGCTGAAGGGGTGGGAATAAACCGGAGGGGGTGACTATATCGGCAATGTTCGGGCACCCATATCCACGACCCGGGGGGGGAGATCTCGCGTCGAGTTGAACACGACTTCCGATCGCTGTGACTGGGCGGCTCCGCGTGTGGGCTCCGCCAGCGATTCGCGTAATGGAGGGAGTCGCTACTGCCAAAAAACTGTGGAATAGGCGAGATCGTCGGCTAGAATCGCAATTTCGGAGTGCGAAATGAAGGATTTTCGACCCCGAAACGGCTTCTTATGGCCTGAGGCAATAAGGCGGCGTCGAGCGCCTCTGAGTGCCGATTCCGAATTGGGGTCTTATAAGAGATTCCGATAACCGAGCGAAAAGTTATGCCTGTTTGAGCGAAGCGGTGTCCGTATGCGATCGCATCGGCAGCCTGCGACCGCGCTCCCGGAGAGGAATTTGGGCGCCGGACCGGAAATCTCCGAATGCGACCATTTACCGACCGGGTCGAAGTGCCGATTCTGAATTGGGGCCTCGCGGGCGGTTCCGACCCCCGGGCGAATAAATATCTGCGTCCGACCGGAGAGTACGGCAGTCGGTGTACTAGTACACACGCTCCGGGGGGAATTTTGGCCGCGGAACGGAATTCCGCGAAACCAGCGCCTTGTCGACCATCTCGGAGTGCCGATTCCGAATTGTGGTCACATAAGCGATTCCTACGCCCGTGCGGAAAGTTATGCCCAATTCTTTCGCTGAAGGGGTGGGAATAAACCGGAGGGGGTGACTATATCGGCGATGTTCAGGCACCCATATCCACGACCCGGGGAGGAGATCTCGCGTCGAGTTGAACACGACTTCCGATCGCTGTGACTGGGCGGCTCCGCGTGTGGACTCCGCCAGCGATTCGCGTAATCAAGGGAGTCGCTACTGCCAAAAAACTGTGGAATAGGGGAGATCGTCGGCTATAATCGCAATTTCGGAGTGCGAAACGAAGGATTTTCAACCCCGAAACAGCATCTTATGGCCTGAGGCAATATGGCGACGTCGAGCGCCTCTGAGTGCCGATTCCGAATTGGGGTCTTATAAGCGATTCCGATAACCGAGCGAAAAGTTATGCCTGTTTGAGCGAAGCGGTGTCCGTATGCGATCGCATCGGCAGCCAGCGACCGCGCTCCCGGAGAGGAATTTGGGCGCCGGACCAGAAATCTCCGAATGCGACCATTTACCGACAGGGTCGAAGTGCCGATTCTGAATTGGGGCCTCGTGGGCGGTTCCGACCCCCAGGCGAATAAATATCCGCGTCCGACCGGAGGGTACGGCAGTCGGTGTACTAGTACACACGCTCCGGGGGAATTTTGGCCCCGGCACGGAATTTCGCGAAACCAGCGCCTTGTCGACCGTCTCGGAGTGCCGATTTCGAATTGTGGTCACATAAGCGATTCCGACGCCCGTGCGGAAAGTTATGCCCAATTCGTTCGCTGAAGGGGTGGGAATAAACCGGAGGGGGTGACTATATCGGCGATGTTTGGGCACCCATATCCACGACCCGGGGAGGAGATCTTGCGTCGAGTTGAACATGACTTCCGATCGCTGTGACTGGACAGCTCCGCATGTGGGCTCTGCCAGCGATTCGCGTAATCGAGGGAGTCGCTACTGCCAAAAAACTGTGGAATAGGGGAGATCGTCGGCTAGAATCGCAATTTCAGAGTGCGAAACGAAGGATTTTCGACCCCGAAACGGTGTCTTATGGCCTGAGGCAATAAGGCGGCATCGAGCGCGTCTGAGTGCCGATTCCGAATTGGGGTCTTATAAGTGATTCCGATAACCGAGCGAAAAGTTATGCCTGTTTGAGCGAAGCGGTGTCCGTATGCGATCGCATCGGCAGCCTGCGACCGCGCTCCCAGAGAGGAATTTGGGCGTCGGACCGGAAATCTCCGAATGCGACCATTTACCGACCGGGTCGAAGTGCCGATTCTGAATTGGGGCCTCGCGGGCGGTTCCGACCCCCGCGCGAATAAATATCCGCGTCCGACCGGAGGGTACGGCAGTCGGTGTACAAGTACACACGCTCCGGGGGGAATTTTGGCCCCGGAACGGAATTCCGCGAAACCAGCGCCTTGTCGACCGTCTCGGAGTGCCGATTCCGAATTGTGGTCACATAAGCGATTCCGACGCCCCCATGCGGAAATTTATGCCCAATTCTTTCGCTGAAGGGGTGGGAATAAACCGGAGGGGTACTATATCGGCGATGTTCGTTAGCCGTCGAGTTCGACTGACCTCTCCGCTGGGACTCGCGCAAGCGATTCGCATAATCGAGGGAGTCGCTACCTGCCAAAAAACTGTGGAATAGGGGAGATCGTCGGCTAGAATCGCAATTTTGGAGTGCGAAACGAAGGATTTTCGTCCCCGAAACGGCGTCTTATGGCCTAAGGCGATAAGGCGGCGTCGAGCGCCTTTGAGTGCCGATTCCGAGGTGTCTTATAAGCGATTCCGATAACCGAGCGAAAAGTTATGCCTGTTTGAGCGAAGCGGTGTCCGTATGCGATCGCATCGGCAGCCTGCGACCGCGCTCCCGGAGAGGAATTTGGGCGCCGGACCGGAAATCTCCGAATGCGACCATTTACCGACCGGGTCGAAGTGCCGATTCTGAATTGGGGCCTCGCGGGCGGTTCCGACCCCCGGCGAATAAATATCCGCGTCCGACCGGAGGGTACGGCAGTCAGTGTACTAGTACACACGCTCCAGGGGGAATTTTGGCCCCGGAACGGAATTCCGCGAAACCAGCGCCTTGTCGACCGTCTCGGAGTGCCGATTACGAATTGTGGTCACATAAGCGATTCCGACGCCTGTGCGGAAAGTTATGCCCAATTCTTTCGCTGAAGGGGTTGGAATAACCGGAGGGGTGACTATATCGGCGATGTTCAGGCACCCATATCCACGACCCGGGGAGGAGATCTCGCGTCGAGTTGAACACGACTTCCGATCGCTGTGATTGGGCGGCTCCGCGTGTGGGCTCCGCCAGTGATTCGCGTAATCGAGGGAGTCGCTACTGCCAAAAAACTGTGGAATAGGGGAGATCGTCGGCTAGAATCACAATTTCGGAGTGCGAAACGAAGGATTTTCGACCCCGAAACAGCATCTTATGGCCTGAGGCAATATGGCGACGTCAAGCGCCTCTGAGTGCCGATTCCGAATTGGGGTCTTATAAGCGATTCCGATAACCGAGCGAAAAGTTATGCCTGTTTGAGCGAAGCGGTGTCCGTATGCGATCGCATCGGCAGCCTGCAACCGCGCTCCCGGAGAGGAATTTGGGCGCCGGACCGGAATCTCCGAATGCGACCATTTACCGACCGGGTCGAAGTGCCGATTCTGATTTGGGCCTCGCGGGCGGTTCCGACCCGCGGCGAATAATATCCGCGTCCGACCGGAGGGTACGGCAGTCGGTGTACTAGTACACACGCTTCGGGGGAATTTTGGCCCCGAATGGAATTTCGCGAAACCAGCGCCTTGTCGACCGTCTCGGAGTGCCGATTCCGAATTGTGGTCACATAAGTGATTCCGACGCCCGTGCGGAAGTTATGCCCAATTCTTTCACTAAAGGGGTGGAATAAACCGGAGGGGGTGACTATATCGGCGATGTTCGGCACCCCATATCCATGACCCGGGGAGGAGATCTCGCGTCGAGTTGAACACGACTTCTGATCGCTGTGACTGGGCGGCTCCGCGTGTGGGCTCTGCCAGCGATTCGCATAATCGAGGGAGTCGCTACTGCCAAAAAACTGTGGAATAGGGGAGATCGTCGGCTAAATCACAATTTCAGAGTGCGAAACGAAGGATTTTTGACCCCGAAACAGCGTCTAATGGCCTGGGGCAATATGGCAACGTCGAGCGCCTCTGAGTGCCGATTCCAAATTGGGGTCTTATAACCGATTCCGATAACCGAGCGAAAAGTTATGCCTGTTTGAGCGAAGTGGTGTCCGTATGCGATCGCATCGGCAGCCTGCGACCGCGCTCCCGGAGAGGAATTTGGGCGCCGGACCGGAAATATCTGAATGTGACCATTTACCGACCTTGTCGAAGTGTCGATTCTGAATTGGGGCCCCGCGGGCGGTTCTGACCCCCGGGCGAATAAATATCCACGTCCGACCGGAGGGTATGGCAGTCGGTGTACTAGTACACACGCTCCGGGGGGAATTTTGGCCCTGGAACGGAATTCCGCGAAACCAGTGCCTTGTCGACCGTCTCGGAGTGCCGATTCCGAATTGTGGTCACATAAGCGATTTCGACGCCCGTGCGGAAACTTATGCCCAATTCTTTCGCTGAAGCGGTGGGAATAAACCGGAGGGGGTGACTATATCGGCGATGTTCGGGCACCCATATCCACGACCCGGGGAGGAGATCTCGCGTCGAGTTGAACACGACTTCCGATCGCTGTGACTGAGCGTCTCCGCGTGTGGGCTCCGCCAGCGATTCACGTAATCGAGGGAGTCGATACTACCAAAAAACTGTGGAATAGTCGGTTAGAATCGCAATTTCGGAGTGCGAAACGAAGGCTTTTCGACCCCGAAATGGCTTCTTATGGCCTGAGGCAATAAGGCGGTGTCGAGCGCCTCTGAGTGCCGATTCCAAATTGGGGTCTTATAAGTGATTCCGATAACCGAGCGAAAAGTTATGTATGTTTGAGCGAAGGGGTGTCCGTATGCGATCGCATCGGCAGCCTGCGACCGCGCTCCCGGAGAGGAATTTGGGCGCCGGATCGGAAATCTCC
This sequence comes from Colocasia esculenta, assembly GCA_014218235.1. Lineage (NCBI taxonomy): Eukaryota > Viridiplantae > Streptophyta > Magnoliopsida > Alismatales > Araceae > Colocasia > Colocasia esculenta. The sequence goes on along the minus strand of CM024753.1, from coordinate 21,871,105 downwards.
GAATGCGACCATTTACCGACCGGGTCGAAGTGACGATTCTGAATTGGGGCCTCGCGGGCGGTTCCGACCCCCGGGCGAATAAATATCCGCGTCCGACCGGAGGGTACGGCAGTCAGTGTACTAGTACACACGCTCCGGGGGGAATTTTGGCCCCGGAACGGAATTCCACGAAACCAGCGCCTTGTCGACCGTCTCGGAGTGCCGATTACGAATTGTGGTCACATAAGCGATTCCGACGCCTGTGCGGAAAGTTATGCCCAATTCTTTCGCTGAAGGGGTGGGAATAAACCGGAGGGGGTGTCTATATCGGCGATGTTCGGGCACCCATATCCACGACCCGGGGAGGAGATCTCGCGTCAGTTGAACACGACTTCCGATCGCTGTGACTGGGCGGCTCCGCGTGTGGGCTCCGCCAGCGATTCGCGTAATCGAGGGAGTCGCTACTCTAGCCAAAAAACTGTGGAATAGGGGAGATCGTCGGCTAGAATCACAATTTCGGAGTGCGAAACGAAGGATTTTCGACCCCGAACAGCATCTTATGGCCTGAGGCAATATGGCGACGTCAGCGCCTCTGAGTGCCGATTCCGAATTGGGGTCTTATAAGCGATTCCGATAACCGAGCGAAACGTTATGCCTGTTTGAGCGAAGCGGTGTCCGTATGCGATCGCATCGGCAGCCTGCAACTGCGCTCCCGGAGAGGAATTTGGGCGCCGGACCGGAAATCTCCGAATGCGACCATTTACCGACCGGGTCGAAGTGCCGATTCTGAATTGGGGCCTCGCGGGCGGTTCCGACACCCGGGCGAATAAATATCCGCGTCCGACCGGAGGGTACGGCAGTCGTTGTACTAGTAGTACACACGCTCCGGGGGGAATTTTGGCCCCGGAATGGAATTTCGCGAAACCAACGCCTTGTCGACCGTCTCGGAGTGCCGATTCCGAATTGTGGTCACATAAGCGATTCCGACGCCCGTGCGGAAAGTTATGCCCAATTCTTTCACTAAAGGGGTGGGAATAAACCGGAGGGGGTGACTATATCGGCGATGTTCGGGCACCCATATCCACAACCCGGGGAGGAGATGTCGCGTCGAGTTGAACACGACTTCTGATCGCTGTGACTGGGCGGCTCCGCGTGTGGGCTCTGCCAGCGATTCGCATAATCGAGGGAGTCGCTACTGCCAAAAAACTGTGGAATAGGGGAGATCGTCGGCTAAATCACAATTTCGGAGTGCGAAACGAAGGATTTTTGACCCCGAAACAGCGTCTAATGGCCTGAGGCAATATGGCAACGTCGAGCGCCTCTGAGTGCCGATTCCGAATTGGGGTCTTATAACCGATTCCGATAACTGAGCGAAAAGTTATGCCTGTTTGAGCGAAGTGGTGTCCGTATGCGATCGCATCGGCAGCCTGCGACCGCGCTCCCGGAGAGGAATTTGGGCGCCGGACCAGAAATCTCTGAATGCGACCATTTACCGACCTTGTCGAAGTGCCGATTCTGATTGGGCCCCGCGGCGGTTCCGACCCCCGGGCGCAATAAATCTCCACGTCCCGAGGAGGGTATGGCAGTCGGTGTACTAGTACACACGCTCCGGGGGAATTTTGGCCCTGAAGGAATCCACGAAACCAGCGCCTTGTCGACCGTCTCGGAGTGCCGATTCCGAATTGTGGTCACATAAACGATCCGACGCCCGTGGGAAAGTTAAAGTAGGCCCAATTCTTTCGCTGAAGGGGTGGGAATAAACCAAGGGGGTGACTATATCGGCGGCGATGTCGGGCACCCATATCCACCCATCCGGACCCGGGAGATAGATCTCGCGTCGAGTTGAACACGACTTTTGATCGCTGTGACTGAGCGGCTCCGCGTGTGGGCTCCGCCGCGATTTCACGTAATCGAGGAGTCGATACTGCCAAAAAACTGTGGAATAGTCGGCTAAATCGCATTTTCGGAGTGCGAAACGAAGGCTTTTCGACCCCGAAATGGCTTCTTATGGCCGAGGCAATAGGCGGTGTCGAGCGCCTCTGAGTGCCGATTCCAATTGGGGTCTTATAACCGATTCCGATAA